>OX596018.1:3968515-4665023 GCA_951394055.1 Villa cingulata
GTATATTTTGTGTTACAGTAACTGAATGAGAGCTGCTTTCTTGAAATGAAGTAGAAGATATTAAATTAGGAACAAGAATTGGAGGTAATTCTTGATGCTTTTTATCCCTTCCTTGAATCGGTTGATCAGTAGGATCAAAAATTTTCGAAGGTAACAACACCGACGGTGGCTTATTTTCAGAATGCGAAAAAATTTGTGGTTCTACAGGGGCAGCCGAATGAAGAGGATTGAAAACTGAGGTGTTGACTGCACAGAGGTAGACTGTACCGGGTGTTCATTAAAAGGTGAGAATAAATTTTGTGTTCCAGTTGACGGCGAAAAATTTTCTAAAGTCGTTGCTTGGGGAATTATAAACGTTTCCAGAACTGAATGGACTTTTATATAATCGAGTTCCTTTCTGAAGTCTAAATGTATTGCTTCCTGTTGTTTATTGGTGGCTTAGGTAGCGATGATGGTTGGATCTGTGGCGCGACAAATTGCTGACCTGGAGTGTTAGACGATAAAGTCGGTGTAGAAAACGAAGTGTTACTCAAATTCGAATAGCCACCTTGAAAGCTATTTGAATCAAATTGTTGTGGTTGAAAAAATTGCGGTTGAGCTTGTAACTGCGGTTGATTAATCTCAGATATTGTTTCTGATTTTTTCTGTTCACTTAACAAACTTTGAGCAGCAGGATTTGCTTCAAACGGTGCAAAAAATTGTGGTGGTGGTGGAAAAGTATCTACCACAGAAGTTTTGATGTTTGCTTCTGGAACAGTGTTTACGAATTGATTTTCGTTGGTTGTGATATTTTTTGGAAATGGCGAATATTCTGATTCGAAAAGTTGAATTGGTGTAGATTGAATTTTATTTTTTTCGTCTGAATCTGGATTTGGCAATGGAGGTATTGATGACACTGATTTCGTTGTGTTAAATGGATTATAAAATTGCGGTGCAACCGAAATGCTAGATGATTGATTTTGGTCGTTGCTAAAAGTATTAACGGGTTCTAAATTTGGATTTATTATGTTTATGTCTTTATTTTCGTTGGAATCAATTTGCTTCGAAGTAGTTTGCACCAGACCAGTTAAATTTTGTATAACTGGAGGAACGAAATTAGAAAATGAAAATAAACTTTTACGTTCTTCTGGCTGTTTTTGTGGCGTAATTGAACTTTCTAGTGGCGTGACAGTATATTCTGCACGATTAGTATTTAGTAAAGTATTTTGATTTTGTGAAGAAAAATTTGATGTCGGTAAAAATATATTTGATTTTTGATTCTGATTAACAGATCCTGTTGTAGATGAATCAGATGTTATGCCAGGAATCGGTGCATATGTTTTCTTTTTGACACTAAGTCTATATGTATTATGTTGACCACCAGATATTGGTGGAGGAGCAATTGAAGAAGATGAAGCTGTTGACGATTGTATTATATCGGTTGGCGTATAAAATTTTGGTGGTTCGGGAATTGGTTGATTATTATCGAATGCACTGTAATAATTGAAAAATAAATTGAAACAAACATTTTCATTCATTATAATAAGTATTAATTTTAAAAGAAAATTATAATGTATGAATGTTTAAGAATTTATTCTATTATTGCTAATAGTTTACCTTTGAGATGGATAATTAGATGTGGGTATAAAATATGATGTTGTATTTGATTGTAATGTTGTTGATATTGATGTTGTTTCTAATTTCGGTATATCTTTATCGGTACTATTTTCTCTTGAATTATTATTTGGTGAATAATCTTTTATAACTTTTGAAAATGTTGAAAATACATTTGAAGCGACTGTTGGTAACTGCGAAAATGATGATGCTGCTTGTGATAGAATTGAATCGTCTGTAATTTCTGTATTCGATTCTTCTTGTAAATTATTATTATTATTATTATTATTATTATTGTTATTATTATTATTTGAGGAATTTGATAAATTTCCTGAATTTAGTGATATGTCTTCGTCTGTAGGTGCATTCAAATTTATTTCACTAAATGTGTCACTATCGATATCAGAAATTGTTGATTTTTGTTCTGAAAAAAAAACATATAGCATACAATTTTAAATCATAATGGGTAAATGTAACATAACAAGTATATAAGGAATTTTATATTTATTTATTTATGTTTTTTTGTTCTTGTTAAATATAAACAATAATCACGTCATCAAAAAATTTTAAACAAATAAGACTATCCAGAATTAAGTAGGTACTGTATTATGAACTACATATATTATACATATAGTATGTATGGGAAGAAATTTTCAAATACATATTTGTGGGTATATACATACGTATCTATATAATTTTTTTTTATTAAAATCATTAATGCTAATAAAACCACTGACCAAATTATTTTTTGTATACAAGATAAAATCTTTCTATTTTAAATAAATACAAAAATTCTGAATTCTCTGCACGTTTCATGCAAATTTTCTTAGTTTTTGCGCTTCATTATATTTTTATTATTTATTTTTTTTTTCGCTACAATTCTATCTATATAAAATATAATTTATATGCAATGAATTAAATGTGATGTGGTACACTATTATATACACATGCATATTTCTTACGATACGTGTATGTAATGAATTCACGATTCGATTCAAATCAAACAGAATACAAAAAACCAAACAGATGAATGTATCAATTAATTATGTAGTCAGTTGATCAATTCATTTTTAAAAATTGATCAAAAAGAAAACAAAAAAAAAAGAATATATTGAGAAGTGATCAATATAAAAGTTAAAAACTGACAACAATAACATGATGAAAATAAACAAAATTAAACAAAAATAAACAAAATGTTTTTTGTTAAAACTGTGATTTATAGATATCGATTTATTTTAATTCTAATGAATTATGTATTATGAAATTTGGAATATTGAGGTTATGCATTATGTACATTTTATATACTACATATTCACGTATGCATATTATAATGTATGTATGTTTGGGTAATGATTTTTTAACCCCATTTAAGAATATCATACATTCATATTCATAAATACAACAACACACAGGCAGATAGATCTCTTTAACTCTATAGATTTGAATTTCTAACCACGATTATTCTAATAAAACGTTAGCTTATGATTATAAAGTATTTTTATAGAAATGGTTTAAAAAAAAACAAACTAAATACAAATTTAAATTAATACACACTTTTAAAAATTTTAAAAAAAAAGAAAAATAATGTCCTGATTCTTATCTGGGAAGAGAAGAATTTTTAACAAGCAATCAAAGATCAGATTTTACGAGTATAAACAATTTAAAAAGAATCATAATAGTAAAATTTCAAATTTATGATTTATGATTTATGACTAATATTTCCTTGTATAAATATTTAGAAGAAGAAGAAGAAGAAGAAGAAGAAGAAGAAAACGCCAAAAATTATATTAAAAAAAAAATGATTAAATAAATCAATACGTCGATTAGAGCGAATAATCTCGTAAATATTCGTATCATCGAAATGCATACCTAAATAAAATTGATGAATTTAAATTTATTTATTTAATTAAATTTTTATATTTTCCTGACTTTTTTTTAACCTATAAATATACAGGGTACTAATATTCGGAATGGTAGTATGTCGTTAAAGACATCATTAAGAGGCACACAAAAAACTTATATGGCAGAATGGATGGCAATCTCAAATTTTAGGAAGTCAAAGATTATTCAATATTCATATTTTCTACTGATATGTATATGATTTTAGGACTTGCAAAATACAGTCCTCGATTTGAATACAAAATTCTTATTAATTTTTAATCAATATTCACACTTAAATCCTATAATCTCTAACAGATGATGAAGTTTATGATTTATAGAATCAGATAGCTTCGTTCTTTTTCCACATGTTATTCATCCAATTTTTTGACGTCCCCTAGCGACTAAACGATTGAAATTGACTTTCTACATGCATATGTCATATGATTTTTGTTTTTTAACTTGATGAAAATTATAACATGCCGAGAGATATGTATATCATTCTGAATCATCCTGTATACATTTATGTATATGGTAATTCATCAATCAAAATTTTTATTCATGCTTATGAAATCCTTTTTTTTTTGCTTTTACGTTTTGAATTTTTAATTTTTTGCTGTACATTTTGCTGTGGTATACAACATTATAACGAAGATGTAATAATTACTACCTGTATAGAGATACTAACTTTTTAATTATTTTTTTTTTTTTTATAAAAGCACAACCTTCTGCATTTTATTATGATGATGATGAAGATGATGATACGAGTAGGAACTACATAATGTGCATATTATATTTTTATTTACTTACTTCAGACTTTTGAATAAAAATTCGAATAGGAAGAAAAAAATAACACTTTAGGACAAATATATTAGTAAACATTAAAATAAGAAAATAAAAGCTATATGTATTTGAATGGTTGAAAAACAAAAAAAAAAAAAAATGAAATTAATAATTTTGTAAAAGATATATATTCGTGTGTGTATCATTTACAAAGAAACAAACATATACACTTCTACATAAATGTAAAATATCTTCAAATTCTACATGCGTGTATATAATGTTTAGAAATCACGTATAATTTAAATGAATAAATGTCAAAATCTATTATTTTAAAAATAAAAATTTTAAGTAATATACACTAAAGATAACAAAAATATAAAAAATATAAACAAACAAATTTTATGTATGTGTGTACATTTATGTATCTATATATAATCTATTGTAAATATTACTTCATATTTGATAGACAAAAACAAAAATTTTTTTTGTTTCTTATTTGAATTTATCACTGACTAATCCTATTTCTTACAAATATACTTAAGGAAATTCATTGTGAAAATATTTAGTGTTTTGGAATTATCGCAATAATCGCACAAAAGATACACAAACACAATAAACAAAAATCAAACAAATCAAACAAAATAAATAAAATTAATACATTACACATATATAGAAAATAAAAAAGAAACGTTTTTCTTTTGTAACAAATACCAATTTGAAAATATTTTTTTTTTTTTTTGGTTCGTTTTTCTTTTTTTTTTTCTTTAAGGTTTCCTCATTAAAATTGTACACAATCATTAACTCATGTCATTTTAGTGTTGTCATATTATTAAATAAACTGAATATACCTATCAATATGAATGATTATACATATGTACATATTATGTCTCCTTTATTTACAAAACAAAAAAATTTTTATCTTAACTTTTAATATTGTGCGGTGATAAAATGTAAAAACTAAACATAGATATGCGTATGCGTGTATGTATTACGACTACGAGTATAAAAATACGTCCATTTATGTTTTTTTTCTAAAAAAAAAAAAAATTTTTTTAATGTTTTTACTTTTGTTTAATGCCAATAATATTACATATCTATATCTATGACTACTCATATTAATTTACTAATTTTTTTGTCTTCTGATTGAATTTTGTCTTTTGTTTTATACAACTTTATTTTTTTTTTTTTTTTAGTTTTCAATTATAAATAAAACCAAAACAAAGAAAAAAATTTCAAAGATTTTCCTTTAATGAAATTACAAAATACTTATGTACATATTTTCTGCGTATATTTACTATATCCATGATATTATGTATATACTCTATCTATGTACAACAATGTGTTACAATGATTGCAAAATTAAAATTTAATAAAAATTATATTACGATAATAATACACTCCATGACACTTGATTGAGAACATAATTTAAAATTATTGTTGTTTTTCAAGAGCATAATAAGAGTGTAATCTCTAATCAAATAAATTTTTTTTTTTAAATTGCATTTACATAATTTTTAGAAAGTTATGAAAAAAAATGGGAATAGGTGATGTGCTAAAATCGATGTTATTGCATTCTATAGATAAAAATTATTTATAGAGAGATTGCAGTAGAAATAAGACGTATCATCTGCGTTATTTTATTGGTCACTACTTAAAGAAAGTTAAAGAAAATCATTGTACTCGTATATTTGAACAAACAAGAAATCAAAAACTAAAATAACCGGAGAAGTGAAAATAAGTAGAAGAAGAAGAAGATTTTTAAGAATTTTAAGCATTATTTTCTTCACACTAACAACTTTCAAGAGGTTCTAATGAAGTGTAAAAATGAAGTGTAAAAAAATATTATATATATAAAATAGTTTTTTCTTATCAAGTGTCAGGGAGTGTACTTACGTATAATGCTATTCTATACACATAACCGAATTTTTTTTTTTTTTTCATATCGAGGACAATTTTCTAATATAATAACACATGTAAGCATGTACATTTAATTATCATTGATATTAATTATTGTTAAATGTACATAATGTCTAAAATAATAAATAACAAATAAATATAGGAGAGTAAGCACATTATATGTGTATGTATACATGAATTTATGAAAATTACATTTATAATACACAACCTTCCCAAATTTATTTCAACATTATTATAGATATGTACACCATTATACATCAGTATTTGCTTGTGTGTACATGCGTTTTGTATATCTTCAATCTATATTTTATCAAAGTAAACCCAACAATTTTTTTTTTCTGAGAACGCATTTAGGTATATATAATAATGTACTACATTCTACATACCATATTACCTACTTATATTTAAAAAATTAAAAAAAAAATTATGTTAATTATGATTTTAAAAAATCAATAACGGAAATTCATATCTAAATATGTACAAATATTTAACAGTTTAATTACAAATAACACTGTATAATCTGTATTAAAGAAACCTAATTTTCTTATCAATATATGTATATACACGTAATATAACTTAAAAAATAATAATAATCTAACACTCCCAATTGTTTTAGGGAATTTTTAAAAATATATTATATGTACATATACATAAAAGTACATACGAGTATGTATGAATTAGTAAATCCGGATAGAAAAATTACATCATCAAAATATAAACAATAAATCTGATTAATAAAGTACATAAATGAATAATTTAAAAAAATATGTATAGATATACATATTTTAATATTGTCAAAGATTTCATTTCGAAATTTTATTATTTTATGAATTCATTATCAAATCAAAGCATTTTACTTTTTATTACAATTAGTATCTTCATATATGTATGTATATATAATTAATGTATACACATGTATTAATATAAGAATAAAAATTAAATAAAAATATAAATATTAAAATTATTTTAGATTGTCAAAGATTTTTCTTACTACACATAATTATTTGAAAGTTTCATTTCAGTTTTTTTTTTTTTTTCAAAAACATCAATCAATTTTTAAAATTTTATAAAGCAAGAAATCAGAAGAAGAAGAAGAAGCAAAAAATAAATTAAAGTGAAAAATGAAACGATTATGAATAGATAGATTTTAGAGATAATATCCAAAATATATATACCTATATATATCAAGTAAGCTGGGCCCTATTGCACCAACCACTTATCACTTATTACTTATCAACTTATCAAAAATAATGCAACACAAACTTATAGAATTTTTTGATAAGTTGATAAGTAATAAGTGATAAGTGGGTTGGTGCAATAGGGCCCTGGTCTTAAAAAATTGTACTTTATGAAAAAGTAAATTTTGTAAAATGAAAGTACATAATTCTATATTATTCTGAAATCATTAATACCGTATTGATTGATTAATTCATTATAATTTTAAGAAGAATTTAATTTCTAATACATAACATAACTTGAAGATTTTATGCATCGTTTGGAACAAAATTCAATCATTCGATAAATAAATTTTTTTCTTGATTAAATATTTGAAAATGAAATGATTATAATTTTATGAAAATATCACGGACATGTAAAATATTTCACTGCATGTACTCTCATATAATGTTTAAAAATGAAATATACATTATGTCAAATATTCACAGAAATTGAAATAAAATGATTGGAATATTGAGCAGATGTTATTTTTTTTTTTTTTTTTTGGAAATAGTACTGAAATTATGTACTTATGAAAGTACATTTGTAGTATACACACATTCACATAATGCAATAATAAAACATACATATATCAATCGTAATGGACAAGATACTACCAATACTACATACTTTAATTTTAAGGTTTCACCACGGTTTCACCTTTTGATTTAAAAAAATTGAATTGTAATCAAAATATTAAAATGACCTATGTGCACATATGTACATAACATACATATACATAATATATATAAATTAAATTAATAATTTCAATTTTATAATTTGAATAATTGAATTTTTTAGAAGAAATATCATTATAATATTAAATATAATAGACATGATATAATAAAGTTATTTAAAGGTTAAAAATAATGTTTTTTTTTTTTTTGCTATTTATTTATTTTCAATTAATTAAACGTTCTCCATGAATTTACAATTGAGCTATCATAACGTATTTGTATTAATAATATTTGTATATTTCTGTACATAAACGTACATATGAGTATAGAAAAAGAAAAAAACAATAAATAAATTTTTCATTTTAAATAATATTCATAATGTATTTCCAATCATTTATATATGTAGATGTGAATATGTATATATTTTATTTTTCATACATATATATTATTCAAATTTATTTATAATAGTAAGTATATTACATAAAAAAAATATTTTTGATTATAGTGATTTAGCAATTGATTGAATTTATTAGTTGTTGATTTTATATCTCGTTTACAACTTTTTTTTTTTTTGTGTACAAACATACAGACATACAAAACATCATAAGTATTATGTATGTACTTATAAAAATGAAATAAAAATATGTATATATAAATTTATATTTATTACATCTACGTGTTGTGTCACATATGTATGTTGATAATAAATATTTGATAAAAGCAAGGTCAAAGACGTTATACATTAGTTATACATACATAATATATTAAACTAACCTATCCGATATTATATTATTATACGAGTATGCATATTGTGTATATTAATGTACGTACATAGATAATCATATATAAAAAAAATAAAGTGTGTGTTCTGTGTACATATTGTACATGCATATCCATTTAAAATGTATAAATAAATATTTACGATATATTCCAATTAGATCTATAAAATAAATATTCTATGTTTTTTTAAATGTAAATTATTATTTTCAGATTATATACATATTTGAGTACATACATATGTGTATCTATTATAATTGAAGATATTTGTGACTGTATAAATACTATCCTATATATATTTTACATTTTTGTATTTTGGTCTTGTCTGAAAAATTCATTAAGTACATGTAAATGCATATGCAGTAATGTAATACATATATGAGTATGGATGTAAATATGTATAATATGTATATATACAACATTTACATTTTTACAATAAAAGAAAGAAATAAATAAATAAATAAATAAATAAAAAAAAAAGCTACTGGTAATCAACACTCATATTTAGTTATCTTTAAACATGTTTCACTCTTTGAATTTTAATTGTAATTTAAAATGCATTTAAATATGCATTTAACTGTGCATATTAAAAAAAAAATCGTATTGTAAATGCATATAAAATATACAAGAATACATTTATATAGTACATGCATTTGTACATGCATACCCTGGTACTTTTGTACATGCATATGGTATACAATTAATTTTATAATATATGTTTATGTTAAAATGTATATTAATAATGGTGGATTGTCATTTAATTTTTAAACAATAAATAAACAGGTGAAAAATAACTAACTAACTAAAAAAAAAAATATTTAATATAATGTACATACATATGTATGTAAGTAAATGTATATATATTTGTATATAATGTATTATTGTAATATAGGTGGTATTCCAGTAACCAGATTCATTACTGACTGGGCTCGATCAATTATTTCATGTATATAATATGTTCGTACATACATATATACCAATATGGTATGTAAATTTATGAAAAAAAATATATATATAAAATAAAATAAATTATATGCCTAAAAATGCTGAATAACAATTTTACTATCCATCCATACATTATTGTTGCAAGTGATATATATGTACACGGTGGGTTGTTATAATAAATGTGGTCATAATAATGTAAGTAGTACGAGTATTTGGCTATATACATAGTATATGCAATGGGAATGTAATTATGAAAAAAAAATATATGTACATAGATATAGGTAAATATATGAAATTTTTTTTAAGCAATCAATATAATAAATGCACTGACATACATATGTATATACATATTACAAGACCATATACTTACATATCTAGACAAACGATTATATTATTTGTGAATATTATTTTTTTGTTTTGTTTTATACATATTGTGTGATATAGTATTTATGATGAATCTTGAATAACTGGTTTGTATCATATCATCTCGTTTCATATATTATATTTTATATTTTTGAATAGACATATATTGTTATGTATTTTATAAGTACATACATATATACACGTACATATATAAGATGATAAGATTTATGCTTTATGCATTTATAAAAAGAACAGTGAAGTGAAATATACTAAATACTTATATATATAGCTATGAATATAAAAAAGATATGTTTAAGTAAAATACACCTCTCACAAGTATGTTGTACATACACGTGTACATATATTTATATAATATACTTGTTGTATATAATATAATGTACCTGTTGGCTCACATAAATCATCTATTGTTATATAATATTACATGGACCTTAAGAAATATGTAACTATGTTGGCAAAATGCTATTCAACAATAATGTTATATGTATACATACATGTTTAAAAGTATATACATACATACTTTTATAAATGATATTGGTATACGGGTTACTTACCTATATACACGAGTATACTACTATCTATACCTATGTATAATAATATAAGATGTTATATCGTGTGTTTATGATATATCTATGCATATGTAGGTACTATACATAATTTGTGTGTTTGAAAAATCAGTAGAAAAGATGATGATATTTTTTATAACAAATGATGAGATTGACTTAGATATTTACGTAAATTTTTTAATATATCTACATACTTAACATATAGCATATATGTATGTATGGCATATATATACACAATACAACTGTTTGCAAATAATTTTTATACAAAATGTATATACATATTATATAGTATTATACTCTATATATACATATACATATAATATAAATTTAGCCTTATTAATAAATACATATACACAATAAAGATTTTAAATATTTTTATTTATTCAAATTAATATTAATTATTATTATTATAAATTAAAAAAAAAAAGAAAAAAAGTTAATTTTATTATCTATATTCTGCATAATATATTTTTTAATATAATTATTAATTTGAAAAGAAAAAGTATAAGATATTATTTTAAATATAAAAATGTTGACAGATTGTTTGATTTTACAACACACATACAGAGATACATTTATATAGTACATACATGTGTTGCAAATATCCCAAAATATGTATCAGTATACTTTAATTTGATGATATGTATTTTTATTGTAGAGATATTAAACATAAATTTTGATTTAACTTTAATCTTTAATCTACCTTTATACTTTTTATGAATATCATAAATTCATTAGGTGCGATATTTGATATGAATCAAAATTTATTTATTTTTTTTTTTTTGTTAATTCATTTAAATAGATAAAATTTTCAATTTATCTGTTATAGTAGTAAAAAACTATAGGTTTTGCTTTTCAATTTTATTGATTACAAAAATGTTTTTTTTTCTTCTTCTTTACATTTTATTAAATTAACACATATATGTATGTATTTATTTTAAGCCTAAAACTAATGTTTAGGACTTTATGTGTGTAATGTAGTGAATAACCTTTTAGAAACTTGAAAATAGAAAAAAAAATATGTTTATTTCTATTAGATGTGTAATGTTGTGGAATAAAAAAAAACTGGTAACAATAATTATAAAAAAATAATAATAAAAAATTATGATAATTCTTTTAACAGAGTTAATGTTTTCACAAAATTATGATTGTTAAAAATTTAATTTTCATTATTAAGAACTGGTTGTTTCAAAGTGATATGTTGTAAGGTTGTAATTATTTATCTGAAAAAAAAAACGAAAGAAATTTAAATACTATCCATACTCATACAAAATGTATAATCATATATCATACAAAACAGTTAAATATTCAAATAAAATAAATAATAATATTAATTTATTAAATGATCCATGATTGTATTAGCGTAGGTAGAAATCAAATAGACGAACACTATAGCTGGCATCAATTTTTTCAAGTTTCAATACCAGATTGATACTAAACTGTTTGTATGGTATAAAACTGGTATTAGAGATGAGAGACAAATGATGTAGTCTAATCTCTAATACCATGGTATCGATACTATAAATGTCTGTCAATGGATTGAATATAAACGATGAAAAAAAAAAAATAATAAATTCAAATATGTAAATACTCGATATATGTATGTAGATAACATATTATAGATCTTGGTACATATCGATTGATTTGTAAAATAAAAATCTACTCACATCAACACTATAACATGTATACTATTTATACTACGAATCATACGATAAATCTAAATTCATGTCTCGATGTGGCATCTAAGTTAAGTGTACATAAATGTGAGTATATCTTTAAATTAATTTATTTTCACGTACATATATGTACGATTAAATTCCATAAATAGTAAATCATTTTCATTTTTTCATTATTATACTATGAGTATGATGCTATTATCCTTGTCGAAATCAATAAATTAGAAGACTATATACTCAATTGAATTATATTTAAAATTTTATGTGAATTAAATAAGCAATACATGCGCTATTAAAACCAATTTTTTGTTTATAAATTTAACTGTATTCATACGTACACATGTGTACAATATTATTTTTTTTAATCAGTTTCTAATTTTAAATCACAAATAGAAAATAAAATTTATTTAAAATATATAGTTATCATTATTATAGAGTGACTATAAAACTTTAAAAAGCCACAATGTGACAGAATGCAATAAATTTTATAATTTATTAAATATGTACATTATAATACTGAGCATAATAACATCGAATTATACAAACAAATAAATACAAAAATAATAATAAAATAAAATTTAATTTAATCAACTAAAAACAAATCAAATTAAAATTTAAAATAAAGAAAATTGAACAACAAAAACCATGAAATTATTATGAATTTTAACAACCAAAAAAAAAAAAAAAAAAGAATCTTTAAATAACATTTATAGTCGTACATACATATATGTATTTTGCTTAATAAAATTTCTTCAGACTCGATAAGAATTTTAAAAAGGCTATATATTAATTTCAATTTAGGCATACGACGAATATTCGATGTACCATTCATGTTATTCTTTAAATTGAATGTCAAACGTTTTTTTTTATATTATTTTTATTTGAGATACATATGTATGTATGTATTTCCCTACAGATAAATAATATTCATAACTAAATATTTTTTTTCTCGTATGTATAGATAAATGTAAATGTAAATAAGAAATCATTTTCGAAATTCACCATAAAATTCGACAAAAATATAATTTTTTACGTGTATACATACATAAGTAGGAACTATATATATGTACCTACTTTTGAAAAAATTATAAATAAATAAAAGAATATTAAACGATGAGTGATTGCTAAAAAACATTATGTAAACAAAACAAAAGAATCGTTGTGAGAACAAAACAATATAAATAAATTAATACTTATACCATTCACTTCACTTTAATTTAAATCAGTAATAAAAGATGTAAGATATAAGTATACATAAATGTATATGTACCTGAATTTATACATGATATACATGATACGAATATAATGTCTGATTTGATTTCATGACATCACGAAAACGTGTACATAATGTACCTACTTATATGCTAAATTTAATTTGGGTTACATATACTAACAAAAAACAAAAGGAAACAAAAACAATTAGCACATGAGGGAATATTTGTTTCGAAAACTTCCCCAAACTTTATTTCCAAAAAAATATACATACATACTCGTAATCCAATTAGTATACTAAAATATAGATGCTCATTACAATAATAAAAATTCTACCATGATCAGTTTTATAACGACTTATTATGTATTTCTAGAGATAAATTTCGATTGTTTACATAGTATAGTAACTATCTATCTATAGGCACAAATATGTACAAGTGCATGTGATTATTTATACACGTGATCCTTATCAATTTTGTTTTTAAAATTGTTAAATAATGTTCATTTTTAGGAAAGGAGATTCAAATTAAAAATAAAAATTAAATTTAAAAATATGTACATATTAGAAAAACAAAAAATAATGCTCCAAAAAAGTTCATAAATAAATAAATCAAAATATAAAAGATGAAAAATGTAGTCAGTTATCATCGATCATTATTTACAAGATTTTAATCAAAACTTATGCATGTACATATATGATAATAATATTTCAAGTAATATTATTTGTATTTTTTAGTTTTACATCTTAGAAAAAAATATATGTATTTCAAGAGTTACAAGACACACACACACACAATTCATTCTTCATTATTTATCTAATCAAAACTCTGTATAGATACAGTATTAAATTATTTCAAACATCACTTTATACTATGATATTTTTCTTTTGATTTGTATGCAGATTATGTATACCTATACATAAATATACATTATGTATGTAGATATATCGTTCAATAAAAAGAAGTCATCATCGTCATATCATCATCATCATTATCATCATCTTCATCTAAAAATGATATAACATTGAATAAAAATAAAATAATATTTATCAGAAATTTAATATCTAAACTAAGTGTATCTATCTATACCTTTATAACCATTTACTTAAAATGAAACATAGTTATTTTTTGTTTTTTTATTTTTAAAAAAAAAAATTTTTTTTTTTTGTTTTTGTTTGATTTATAACATATTAAAAGCACAAAAAGTCTACTATATTCAAAGTTATAAAAAAAAAATGTAATTGTAGAAAGATATATACTTATATACTATTTATATATCTATGTATCAATGCATATTCATTTGTATATATATCGGAGAATGAATATCACATCACATATATAGATACTACAAAAAAAAAAAAGTATTAATATAAAAAAGAAAAAATAAAATAAAATAAAACACCATTCACCGTCATTTAAAGATATTCATATGGATATGATTTGGTTAAAAATATACAAACTCTTACATATACATATACATGTACAATGTACAAACATATTTATGTATAGTTTTAAGTTTTGTATTTATATATGTAATGACGAATATTTTGTATATAGACAGGTATAAATATACTTACTTTATATATATATACGAGTAGGTATATATTCTATGCATATATCCACATACATATCAATAATATATTCATGGCTTGGTTAAATACCTGTTGTTCATTGTATTTTTTTTTTTTTTTTAAATACAATATATATAAAATTTGTATATAATTATTATATATATACATATGTATATATACAGGGTGTCCCGTTTCGGGTGGTCATCCGGCACACAGTAGATAGGTCTCGCCGAGACAAACAAAAAATCGTTCTAGAGGGAGGGGGGTAATCTCAACCGTTTAGCCGCTAGAGGGCGATGAAGATTTTTCGCACTCAATCTACGAAACACCCTTTAATAACTACGGTGTACTAGCTAGAAAAATCTGGTCTAAGAAAAATCTGAAGGAAACTCTCTCCTCTCTTCAATGATACCTTATATGCTTCTCTAAGTTCTTTGTTTCAAGAGTTATTGTGCTTCAAAGTCAGAATTTAGTGATTTTTTGCCATTTTTTTCAGAGATAATACAGACTGTGGAAGTAAAGCGCCCTCTATCTTAATTTCAAATTACAAAAACAGAAAGCCCAAGACACCTGCTTCATTTTTGCCCTTTACAGTAAAGGTCTATCTCTCACAGTTTTTTCCACGTTCTATCTTTTTAGTGTTTGAATTGTGTAAAATCATGTAAAATCATGTAAAACTCATATCAAAGAACCGTATTTTATTAAAAAATGGCTTTTCAAATATTGTTTATTATGCGCTGGTATTGAATTGGTAAGAGATAGACCTTTACTGTACAATACTAAAATGAAGCGGACATTCTGGGCTATCTGCTAACTTAAATAAAAATTAATATAGAGGGCGCTGTAATTCCACAGTCTGTATTATCTCTGAAAAAAATGGCAAAAAATCACTAAATTCTGTCTTTGAAACACAATAACTCTTGAAACAAAGAACGTAGAGAAGCATATTAGGTATCATTGAAGAGAGGGGGGAGTTTCCTTCAGAATTTTCTTAGACCAGATTCTTCTAGCTAGTACACCGTAGTTATTAAAGGGTGTTTCGTAGATTGAGTGCGAAAAATCTTCATCGCCCTCTAGCGGCTAAACGGTTGAGATTACCCCCCTCCCTCTAGAACGATTTTTTGTTTATCTAGGCGAGACCTATCTACTGTGTGCCGGATGACCACCCGAAACGGGACACCCTGTATGTATGTAATTATGATTATTATTATAAACATTACACCTTCAATGAAAGCTTATAACCAAACTCAAAACTAAAAGATGTTATTTTACCTGTAAGCGCTTTCAGTTTCATTTCAGATACGTTTGCGGAAAGATTTATAAAATAATCGAAAAAAAATATATAATATATCGATAATTTTTTTTTTTTTTTATAATACATTTTCGTCTTATATTTATATTTCTCGAACTGGATAAACATACATATATGTATACACTCGAAGATTGTATGAAATTAAAAAATTTAAATTGTAATTATAGAATTTTTTTTTTTTTAATTGTGATCAAAATATTGTTCTTTGACAAAAAAAAATAGTTGCAAATTTAAAAGGAAAATTTAAAATTAAAAAACAAAGAAAAAAAAAGAAATTTCAGGACATTTAGAAAATTTGTGTATAATATGTATGTGTGTGTGTTTGTTTTTTTGCGCAATCGAGAAATATTCGTTAGTTTTTAAAAATCAAAATATAAAGTGAGAAAAACAAAAAAAAAATGAAATATTTTTTATTCATTCAAAAGGATATACATATATTACATAAATATACCTACAAAACTTAAATGTCCTTTTTTAAATGTAATATTTAATTAAATTTAATTGATAAACATTTGTAAATTATACATAAATATAAAATTAATAGATTTAGCGAAATATAAGACAATATACAGGAAAGGATAAAAATTGTTATTTCTCCATAAAAGTATAAATAATAAATATGTATGTTAGGTTAAAAAAAAATAAATAAAAACATTGTATGGTACTTTTTAAGCAATAATCTTCAATAATTTCAATGTTAATTTTTATACAATTTAATAAATTAAATTTGTATTTAATTTGAGAACTACACAAGTTATATGTATGTACAATGTAAATGTATATACTTTTTATGAGAAATTTATATTTATTACCCGTATAATGTCGATAATTTAAAATTAATTTTTGTATTCATTAAAAAATTTTTTTTTCCATCGTATATTCATAATTTGTATATACGAAAACAAAAAAAAATATTTTTTTGTGTATCTTTGAGATTTTTTTACTGATTTTTATTAGTTATTATTATTACATATTTATTATACTTATTATTACAATATTAGTTATATATTTTTTTTTTATTATGTACTGTATTTTATTATTTTAATATGTTTCAAAGTATATTATGTATACATAAAAAGTAACGTTTACTTTTGTATTTAAATTTAATATACATGTAATGGGCATATAATAAACTCTATAATCTGATCATTACATACATACATATTTGTTGTAACTAACTATATGTAATAACATTATTACTGCTACTATTTTATGATTGAGAAAAAAAAAAATGTAAATACATGTAGCTGTATTTTTATATATGTACTTATAATATATACAAGTATAAATACGATCTCATTCATACATCTGCTATGTTTTAATGACGATAAAAAATTGACTGTACAAAAAAAAAAAAAATTGGAAGAAAAAGAAAAACTTAAATTCTTCTTCATACTTCATATCAATAGTATTTGTATGTATGTGATGTAATGTTGTATGGTGGTATGTATAATGTTACTGAAAAATAGTATGCGCACAAAAAGGAATTTGCTGACATTTAAATAATTTTCATTTAAGAGTTTAACTGTTATTTATTTTTTATATTACAATATGACATTTCCCATGTGATGTGTAGTTCGTAGTTGTATACAATAATGTACGAGTATTTGGAAATTTAAAAAAAAAAAAACTTAAAAGTCAAGTGATCTTCTTCTATAAATTTTTATTTTGGAATATCCTTTACTTGTATTTGTATACAGTACTTGATTATCAATACTCCAATACCAAAATTTTTTATATAAATTGTATGTTATGTACATGTCAGTTTATTTTATCTTTAAACGTAATGTTTCTGTTTAGCACACAACAATATTATATGACATTTGCATAATGTTTGACTAACAAAATTTCAATTTTTTTTTAAAGTACATACTTACGTTATGTTGTACCTTCTCTTAAAAAACAAAATTAGAGTTCTACGTACATACTCGTATTTATAAAAATATAATTATATACATACACGTCATAATAATAATAATAAAAAAAAAATATATTATTTTGAAAACATTTGATATTTACATTCGAAATTAACATCTATTCAATGATTTAATATACAAATACATTATTATGCATAGGCATACATGTACCTATACATATACATTCATATATAATTTAAATAAAATTGTTTACAAATTAAAAAACAAATTATATTTTAAATTTCTTATACGCTTATACATTTGAAGAAAATTTCAGTTGAATTTTAACAATATGTATAATAATATTTTGAATCAGAATTTCTTTGTCGTTTTTTATTTTCTTCTTTCTATTCTGACGATATTTTCAGGCTAAAATGAAAATTAAAATTGACAGAAATTACTTTTTTGAAGAGTCATATGTAATTAAAAGTTCACATACAATTTTTAAAAATTCTATTCACTTGGTAATTAGAAATATTACAAAAACAAAAAAAAAAAAATTTACAAAACTTTACGAATTTGTTTTTGACGACCATTAAATTTTTAAACTCTGTTATGCAATCAACTATAAAAATATCAAAATTATACATATTGTGTGCATGCATGTTTTCTGGATTGCAATGACAAATTGTTTCTAATTTCACTTTTAATTTTTGACATAATTTATCTTCAAATCACTTCAATTGTCAAAAAATAATATGTATTTTTATAAATGTTTGCATTTATAAAAGAATAATTAACAGTCAAAGCTTTCGCAACATAAAACATGATAATAATATATTAAAATTTATATACATAATTAAAATTGTCCAAAAAGAAAACGTAAATTCACATCTAATAGATTTTTTTATGTACGAGTACATACATATGTGTAGTTATTTACATAAATACGAATAAATATACAAACATACATATAGATGTATATAAATTTATGATTGAGGATAAACCAGTTTTTATGATAAATTTATTTATTCATTTTTTTTTTTTTATTTTTCACTTCTAATTAACTCTCAATAAAAAAAATAATATAATATTTCGATAGTCCAAAATACTGATTTTATTTAACTTTCAAATCATAAATTATATTCGCTGTTAGAAATGTTAGTATAGAATTAAGAAAAATTAAAAAGTAACCAGAATAAAAATTTCAAATCTTTATCAATTTTTACATAATAATATTATATATTTTAACGTTCCTTTCTATTATATAATATTTACTTGATTGTCGTAAAAACAAAAAAAAAATTAAAAATTATTGGAAAATTTTAACTTACGTAAAGTAAATTTGTATTTTATGTTTTTATGCATTGATTTATTCTAACTAGTTTAGATTAATGAAAGTTAGTTATGAAATTTCGAAAATGTACATATGTACTTACATATGGTCCTCATGTATACATATTACATGTAGGTGCCTACTAAACATACACTACAAAATAATACATAATCTGATTCTAGTTTAGCACATTTAAAACTGAATGGCAATGTAATAAAATGTAAAAATTTTGAATTGATTTTGTTCATTAAAAGCAAAAAAATGTATCTTCATATTATGTAGGTATATTTTATCTGAGATATCACATGTGTTATAAAAATTTACTATCTGTGCTAATATGTATGTAACGTAGTTCTTATTATTTTTAAACAAAAAAATTTACACATCATATCTCAGTTATTACAGGCTACACATACTATACATAATATGTATGTACACAGAGAGAGAGAGAGAACGGCCGTTCAATAATTCTAATGTAAACTATAATTATAAATGAATTTAAATTTAAATTGTTTACATTATGTAAAGTTTATAATTAATTATTAAAATAATGATTACGTATTTTTTTTTTATGTTTGTTTTCTTTTGTTGGTCTATTTGTAAAATATTTTTTTTTTTTTAGTTTCTCATAATAATTATTATTTATACTTTGTAGTATACATATTCGTAAATAATTTGAATTCTGTCATAATTATAATATTTTTGCTAATCTAATACTATTCTAATTACTTAAAGTTATGTTTTGTTTTTTATTTTTAAGTTTTTGTTTGATTACTTAGGTAAATTACGCAATAACAAATAATACAAATTTTGTGTACTTTATGAATATTAATTTAAATTAGATAAATTATGATGATAAAAATTACATTATATTTTAGATAATTAGTTATGATTCTTCTAATTTAAAAATTTTAAAATAAAATGTCAGTTTATAATTTTAATTTTCCACATATACGACTACATTTAAAACAATTTTTTACAAAAAATGGAACTACAATAATGAAGACAAATACGTAGAATTATGTACATTGAACTATAAATGATTTACAGGATAGTTAATTAAAAATTTTATTTTAATGAACAATAATGCACATTACATAGGACATAAATTTAAATCGCTTCAATTGTATAGAATTGTTAGAAGTTCGATTTCAAATATTTCAATAGTGAAATTTTTTGAAATAAATATTTTAATTTTTTTATTTTTTTTTTTTTTTCATTTTAGACACACCATAGCTACATAATATATATAGTGTAATTCGATCAATGGTCTATTGAAATAAATACATTAATAAATATACACATATTTATTTGTCAAAAAGAACATAAAATCTCCTCTTGTAACTTTCTTTAATTTTTAATTATTTTATATTATGCATTAGATGTTCATTTTTTAATTAATATTATTTATTATACTCTATAGATGTGAACATAAATACACATAAACATACATACAAGTTATATTGCATAGTTGTATAAAATATTAAAAGAAATGAAAAAGAATTTCTATTCAATAATTCGAAACCTCAATATTTTAATTAAAATTTTCTTTTTCTTTTTTTTTTTTTTTTATTACCTATATACAATAAATTTTTCATTTCATTTGAATAAATAAATTTAATCGAAAAATTATTAACAGTTTTGTATCAATCATAATGTTGTCATATACAACAAATTTCTTTTTTATTTATTTTTTATTAAAGATAAATACAATTATGTACTTACATAAAATATATTTGTACATATGTATATGTATATGTATATAAGTAGGTAAGAGTATGTATGTATATAATATTCATTTTAATCAATAAGTAATAATAAGAAAATTAATTTTAAAAATTTTTCTTCTCCTTTTTTTTGTTATATGAACATATGAATAATGAAAATATAATTGTCACCACAACACAATTTTTAATAAATTTACATAAGTACATTACAAGCATATACATACGTAATAAATAATTGTACATTATATTATATTAATAAGGAGAGTATATACTACTTACAGTTACATATAATATTCAATGTAAATTACATTATAACAATACAATACAATCTTAGAAATCCGGAAGAAAATCAAAACTTTTTGATTTATTTGTGAAAGGTGTGGTAAGATTTTTCTTATAAATATACATACATACATACATATGTATATTTTTTTTTTCTACATACTCATTACATATTACATATTTAAAAATGTATTGTAGGTGTATATATGTATTAATAATACATGTATGTATATATATATGTAGATAGATGTACATATATGTTTTTCTATTTCTTTTTTTTTTTTTTCAAGTCAAAATTATTTAAAATTATTTTACTACTTTTCTATATATAATATGTAGTAGGTATACTTACTGTACATACGTATGATGTGTATGTACAATATGTACATTATTTTACATTATTGAATGGAATGCAATTTAACACACTTAAATATCACAAAAAATCAAATTTAAATGTTATTTTATAGTTAAGTATTTACATATTATGTACATATATACTTATGAATATACAGTACATTTATGTTAAAGCACAAGATTTTTTTAACTTCTTATAGTAATTTTTTAATCTTAATATTTTTCTCTTTTTCAAAACAAAACAGAAAAAAAAAATATTAAATATGAAATAAATAAATAAAAATGAACATTACAAAAAAAAAAAAATGTCAAATAAAAATATGAACAAAAAAACAAAAAAAATGAAACATTATTGTTAACAACAAATACATACATATATGTACATACATAATATATAAATTACAAAGTAATTTTAATTATTCATTCAATGTATTTAAATGCATAAAAATATATACATGCTAGTATATGCATATGAATATGTATATATAACCAAACATAACTAATTACTCTGTGTAATAAAGCCACCATATCATAACTAAATTAACATTACTTATATGAGAATACTCGTGTATATACTTACTTATATGTATATTTTAAAATACATATATGTATATTATTATATATTTTTTTACATATTATCTACAATGTTTGTACATATTATATACTATATAATAATGTATGGTGTGTACTCGTATATAATATAGTCATAAATAATATACTACAAAATACATAGTTTGATAAAGTCATTGAACTCTTTTAATATTTTTTCTTTTTTTTGCATATTATTATACATATATATTTATATTTGTATACATACTCTATAATCTATACTATACAATACATTACCACAAATTAATATTTTTATTGTTATTTTTATTATTACATTATGTATATACAAATGCAGGAATAAAATGAGAAAAAAAAAAAGGAAAATGAGAAGAAAAAAAAAGTACAACGATTAAATGATTTTGATTTTAAATTATACATTATATAGGTATAATCAAAACAGATGGCAAATGCATAATGTACTAAGTTTAGATGCACAAAAGAAAAGACGCTTAGTACAGTAGAGCCACTGAACAGTGGCGAAGGAGAAGCATGCGCAGTAGAACCTACTTACCCTTTCCACTGAAATTTGAAACAGTGATGTGAGTTGTTAACATACCATTTTTCAAAAATTCTTCTTAAAAGGGAAATTCTCAATTCAAGTGGGAAATTATTATTTACACTACTTCACAGTGTATTTTTTAAATAAATACACTTTTACAGTGAAAAAGTTGCTAAAGAGATAATTTAGCTTACAACATCAATATTAATATTTGAATTACTAATAGAAATAGATTCAATTCATTCATGCAAATAGCAAATCAATTAATGTTACATAAATATAAATGTTTCAATCAAATAAGTTAGTGAGTATACTAATCAAACAAAAAGTAGCAGTAATAATCAAATCAATAAACACATATATTTAATATAAAAATTCGATAAGGAAATATTTTTGTAAATTTTAAAATTGCAGTTGCAGTTAACAATTAACATCACTGTTCGTTCGCACATATTGTTATTGTTATTCTGTATTTTATTCATTTTGCTTTATCTAAATTCCAAATTTTTCTTTAGTAGCATGGCTGGCATTCGTCATATAATCACCATGATTAGAAATGTGTTGCTATTTTTTAAGCTAAAAAAGAGGATATGCATTGTGTGTACGGTCGGTAATCGGCAGTCGCTGTGTTCACTGAGTGGATAATTTAATTCTTATTTCCTTTGATTTTTTCTTTATCCTATTTTACTTTTATTCAAATGTTTCTTCAGTTGTATGGCAATCGTCGTACAGTGAACATGATTATATTGGAATGTTGTTAATTTTTTAAGCAAAAAAGAGGATTTGCTTTGATGTGCGATTGATAACCGACAGTCACTATACCCACTGAGTGGAAGACTTAATCTTTGTTTCTTTTTGCGATTTTTCGTATTGAAGGGGAAATTAAAGGAAATTTTGAAAATATCTCCCATCTGCGCGAGTTTTCGCCATCGTTAGGTGGCTATACAATATATATGTAGGTACATTCACAAAATTAAAAATAATACTAAAGTGTATAGAAATAATCTGAACATACTAATATTCAATTCAACTAACAATACATGTGCGCAGAACAAACAAAACGTTTTGTGTACATAATATGATTGAGTGCAGATTTCTAGTAGAAAGTAGGCGAAACTTTACACTTTTTTTAAGATCTTAGACTTATAGGATCAAGTAAAATCCGTATAAATAACAATTTTAGTAACACATATGTATAAAAAATGTGCAAAGATTCGCCGTCTGTTTTGGCGAGTATTATACATATAAAATTATAATGAATGTTCAATACATAATATGGATATGTAATGTAGGTATCTATAGGTTTTTTGTTGAAAATTGTTTTGAACAGCACTGTATAGAAAGAAAGATAATGTATCTAATAAGATACAAAAGTATTTAAAAATGAAAAATTTACCATAACTAATAATATAAAGTAAAAATAAATTAAATTAATAAAATTCATTCATTCAAAAAAAAAAAAAAAAATTATTTCGTTACAAATTACATATTTTAATTTATTTCATTTTTTTCTTATTAAGTATGAGTAGAGGTACCCTAAATATTTATGCATATAAGTACATACCACTAAAATAAATATGTAATGAGAAAATCAAAAAAGTAAAAATCTATTATAATTGAAGTACATATTCATAATGGTTTTATAAATATTCAATAAATATTAAGGTGTGATATACATAATATTAAAGCAAAAACAACATATACTTTTACTACGACTACGACATATACTACGACTATCAGGAATTTACTTAACGTATTTATATGCAATAATTTTTTAATTTAAATTTATATTCTCAATTTATAAAAGAAATGTGTAGGGTTTTCAATTGTCTTTTCTGAGCAAATCATTTCGAAAGGTGACGAATAGGAATGAATGAGTTATTATTATAAAATTAAAATTAAATCTATTCAATTAAATATGTGATTTTATCTTTTTATTTTTACTTATTAATTAAAAATCGAAAATAAAATCAAAACCGAAAAACTAAAAAAAAACGATATGTAGGTATTATCAATCATTTCTTGAAATTTACTCCAATTACTCATATAGAAACATACCTAAGTATGGATTTTAACAAATACAAATCAAATTTCATTGCAGATAACATTATTTATCATCCTTATCTACAAATTGTGGAAATAACTGACAAATAAAAAAAAAGTGAAAAAAAAAAATATTTTCGTTTACCTATAATGGGTTTTCTTTTTAAATCATGAGAAAAATATTTTTCATTTACAATAATTTGTGTGTTAAAAAATCAAAAATTTCAGTGATAATAACCATAAAAATAATTCATTAAAAATAATTTACAAAAAAAAAAAAAAAAAAAAAAAAACGAAAAGAAAAAACAAAAAAAAGCAAAAAGTTTTACAGTTAAATTTAAATGTTACATTTGGTAATTTAGTAGCTACTATAAAATCGAACATATTTGTTGTGTGTTTAAAAAAAAAAGTGATAAATTCAGAATCTAATGAAATACAAATATATTATTATTAAATAAAGTTTAAATTAAAAAATCTAAAACAAAAAAAAAAAATACAATGTTTATCTATAAGAGTAAATTTATTAAATCGTTTATAGCAAAAACATTTTTAATTGCTATTACCATTATTTTGATTATTAATAATGTTGTAGCACAAGAATTAATGTACAGTGATAACAATAATAATAATGATAATGAAAATGAGGAAATGACAACATCTAACCTTCATTTCAATTTTAATAATGAAAATAATTCCGGTGAAATGAGTGATTTAATTCAAAAATTATACCAGTTGAAAAATTATAATAATCAAGATGATATTATAAAACAACGACAACAACAACAACAACAACAACAACAGCAGCAGCAGCAGCAACAAAAACATAAACAATGGAATAATGAATTTGATGAAATTACAAATACTAGCCATAATGATACAAATAATAATAATAATAATAATAATAACAAATTTCCATCATCAATAATCTCATCAACATCTATATCATCATTATCATCATCAGTATCATCAGAAGAAAAATATTATAAAGAAGAAGAAGAAGAAGACTTTCTTTTAACAACAATGGTGCCATTATCTGATTTTATTCAAATGTTCTCTACTACACAATCACCATCTTCATTGTCGACATCATTATCATCAATGAATCTATCAATTATTGATAATGTAAAAAATTTTAATTCAGACGAGGATAACGACTATATAAAAGTAAATGAATCAAGGTCATCAACATTAATTGAATCGAATCAAACACCAGCATCAGCATCATATTTAATGAGAAAAAATATTTATATACCACAAATGAAAAATATCAACATTGATAATGATCTAACATCATCAGTCAATAATCTATCGATTGTTACAACAAATGATACTTTAGATATGATATTTAATAACAGTAACAATACAAATAACATTAGTTATATGAATAATAATAGTAATAATAACAATAATAATAATGATATTATAAATGTTACTGACACAATATCGTCATTTTCATCACCGATAGCATCACCGTATATATCAACATTATCTATTGAAGATTATTTTAATGAAAATCAAATGTTAGGTATGAAAACAATTTCTGAAGATAATATTAATGATGAAGATGTTAATAATAATAATAATAATGGTACAATTGATAATGAAGATATTCAAAATGATGAAGATGATATATTTAATTTAAATATTAACAGTGAAACTAATAATAATAATGATACTCCACCATTAAATGCATATCTTCGACATCCACATCATAAACAAATTTATCAGAATAATTATGATATTAATTTTAGTGAAATGAATGAAAATGATAATATTGATAATGATATGAATAACAGTGATATTATTGATTTGGAACAAATTGATAATTTCGATGATACTACAACTCTATCATCATTACCAATAACAATTCCAATGTCATTTATGCCGCCACCAACAATAACAACAGCAGCAGCAGCAGCAGCAGCAGCAGCAGTAACAGCATCATCAACCTCAGCTTTGACAACAACAACTAGCACTACGACAATGACAACATTACGTACAAAACAAGGAAAACAAATACATATTAATAAATTATTACCGCACGAAGCATTACGAAATTTCATTGAAGATGCTTACATAAGACCACCTTTAGCCATACTTGTTGATACATCATTTAATTCATTAGAAAAAGCTAAAGTCCTATGGAAAGATGCTCTTCGATCAAATGCAGCAGCATTAGATATCGTTCTATTGGCATTTAATGCTTCAGGTAATACAAATTTACAGAATAATTTTTTAAATTTAAAAAATATAGTACATATTTTGTATTAGGATAATATGTTTGACACTTCATAATTTTTTATTTATTTATTTTTTTTTCTAAATTTTAAGTTTCATGGACAACATCCATATATCAAAGATTTTTTATTTATTTAATTTTTTGTTTTTTTTTGTTTTGTTTAGTCTCTTTCATCTTATAATGTAAATTTCTTTATTTAAACTTTTATTTTTTTCCTTCTACAATTTATTGTATTACTCTATTATTCTGTTCTGTTTGTACTGTATACTATTATTACATTTTTATTATTTTTCAAATGTATGTGTTAAATGTGTACATTATGTACACGTATGAGTATCTATACATATGAATATATAAATATGTGAAATATGATACTATACCTACATTTTTTTAAATAAAAAATATGTATTCATATATCTAAGTACATATACAGCAGTTAAATATACAATATATATACATATGCACCATATGTACTGGGTACTGTACCTGTATTGACTGTATTTACTTTAGAATAAAAGTCTAATAATGAAATATTTTTTTTCTCACATAAAATTTTGAATAATACAAGAATTTATACGGCGTATTTTAGAAAGCATCTTATATTTATGCAAACATTTTATATACATGCAGACATTGCAAAGGCGTCTATATGTGTATAGGAGTATTTATGAAATTTATAAAAAAAAAAGGTACATATGTACAATAAATAGTACATCATACATATGTAGCTAGCTGGGTACATGATATTACATATATAAGAACAGCTTCACTTTCAGCTTATTGTAATTACTGCAAATTATTTTTTTTTTTTTAAATTTATCTTTTACTTTTTCTTGTATTATAACATACAATGAAGAGATTTCACAAGGTTATTTCATAAAAATGTTTAACTATGTTTAACTGTTCGTCTCTTTACTTTAGCAGTAGTTGTTGCTGTTGTTGTAGTTTTACTAGTTTTTCAGATAAGAAAAAAAAAACGAAGTATTCATCAACGTTTTGTTTTATATTTAATTTTATTCATCATCGTAATTTATGTATGTGAGCAGAAACATTAATTTATGTATATGGCTGATATCTATACTATATGTGTACGTACATATGTAAGTAACTATACTACAAGACAAAGCTGTGTAATATATTTTTACTAATGTGTGTGAACATACGTATGCCTATACATACACACATACATTTTGGTATTACCACGTACTATTACATACAATGCAGTACAGGAACATCAAAAAACAAGGTTATTTTATTATAAAACCATGTGCGAGTACAATACAATACATATATGTACTTGATTTTATATTATTTATTTCTAGAAAAAGAAGAAAAAAATGTTTTTATGTATGGGAATAAATCAAAAAAAGACATTCACAAAAAAAAGTAGAATCTAAAAATTAAAAAATTAAATACAAAAAAAAATACATATATAAAAAAATGTTTTCCCGCCAAGAGTATATCATTTACATTTTTTTTGATTTTTTTTTTTTGGATTTCAATACAAAAAAATTTATTTCAATTCCTATATACCTACAGATAAACTTTCTTTCAGTAATTTTATTTTTTTTTTATTTCAGTAAATATAATATGAAAAAAAGAACAAAGGATGATTTTTTTTATTTGTATTTTCAATTTAAAAACAAAGAAAAAGAAAAATTCCACTTAGATACTGATGAGTCTTTTTAAATAATTTCAATAAAAAAAAAATGTTCAAAGAAGGTTTTCATCATAAAACTCACATCGACCATTCCTATATGTATATGTATTTTCATATACACGCGGTCGAAAAAAAAAATGAATAAATTAATAACTTACATATTATATAAATTTATAATTAATATAACATTTTTGTTTTTTTCAATCTTTTTCTAACCTTTAACGCTTCATGTATCTATCTTGTTATGTAACTTATGAAAAATATTAATGAACGAGTGCGTATATCAAAACAAAAATCAGATAGCTGTACCAAAAAGCATATCACATTTTGTTTAATGTAAATAAGCAAATTAATTTGCAAAATAAATTAAAAAATTTAGTGTATGATTTTCTTTTTCAATACCACATCACATATAGTCACATATACACAGTCCTTCAAAAAAAAAAGAAAAAGAAAAAAACATTCATACTAACTGAAATGAATAAAATAAATAAAAAAAAAAACTTTAATATGAACATTGTGTACAAATATTGTATGTATAGATATTTTGTTTCTACTGCCGGTTTTTCATAAATAATAAAATAAAAAATAAAATATGATTTTTATGTGTAAACATTTTTCTAAAAATGTAAATAAAAATAAAAACATAAAATAACTTTTTATGAAATCGTTTAAAAATGGAAAAAAAAAAATTTCCATGTTTTTTTTTCTATAATTAAAATCAAGAAAATTGAACTACCAAAACATATACGAGTGAGTACAAAAAAAACAAATTAAAATTTAATTAACTGTCACAAAAAAAAAACTTATAATTGTCTAAAACAAAAAAAAATTTATTTTTAATATTTATTTTTTTTTTTTGTTTACTATCTTTTAAATAGTAATTTATTCATTCATTTATTTTTATTTTTTGATTTTGAATTTTTAATATGAAATTTAAATTTAACACGAATAAATGAATATAATTGACATAACGTAAATAAACGCTCTGCTCTACCTATAAATTCAATAAAAACTTAAAAAATTATAATTATTTATGTAATAATTTAATAATTTTTGCACAATTTTCTGCTTCTGCAACAGAAAAAAAAATATACCTCTGATTAACATCAAAATAACTGAACCATTAACAAATATAATTTTAAACAAAAGATAAATTTAAAATAAATAAATAGAAAAAAAAAGGAAACATAATAAAATTGCATATAAAATAAAACCAGTTCTACTCATGCTTATCTTGTTAATTGAAAATTGTAGGGTAAATCATTAATAATTTTTATTATATTTTGTTCAATATCGAATTTCTCGATTAAGCGCCCAGTCGAATTTTCAAAATGAAAATTCGGAAATGAGTACATACTCAAGATGTGTAGAATACTACTCGTACTATCGTAGCGCATGCTATAGGTACCGTACTAAGTTAATGACCTCTACAACTGCTACAGAGTATGTATAGAGTAGAGGAGCAAATGGGAGCAAGTATTAAGTGTTGTTTGTTGATTTTCCATGTTTGTCATATGTTACATAATATTCGCATTCTACTGAGAGAGAAAATCAACTTTTTTTCGAAGATGCAAATTTAATACTATATAGTATACATGGTGTGTAGGACACCATACTCGTACTGTTGTAGCGTATAACTTGAAAATATTTTCTTTCCAAATATTATCCAAACTTTTGATGATAATGAATTGTACATATACGAGTATTCCATTCATTTTTTAAAAAATTACATGTGGTGTATAAATCATCATTCTTTTATATAAAAATATTTTCTTCAACATATTAACGTATTATTACATAATGTGAATCTACGAGTACATAATGTATTTTTTTACTTATTTTTCTTTAGGCCTATCTATACAGACACAATTATTATTATTACAGTTTTACGTAATTTGTGAATAATGTAATACGTGTATGTGTACGCATTAATGTAAATATACAAAAAATAATAAATAAATAAAAATTTAAAATAAAAAATGTGCACACTTATAAATTCATTTTATAATACTTATGTAGTATACCTATTAAAAAAATTTAGTATTTTTTGACATCGTCAATCATGATCAGGTATACATAACATGTATGTACATACTTTAAATTTGATTTTGAGTTGATATAAGTTTGACATACACATTATTGAGTATCTGAATGAAATTTAAATTGCTGGTATTCAATGTTTAAATTTCAAGGATAATAAATGTAATTGATATAAGAGAAGATTTCAATTAATATACAAATATGTATAATTATATATCTATGTATATATACTTATCAAATATTTTTATATTAAACTAAAGATAAAAACGCACGATTAATAAAATTTTAAAGTAATGTTGTAACTGATTTGAAAAATTATTTTAAAACTAATATTTCTAAACATACAAGAGTACAAATTACAATAATAAATACTTTTAAAGAATATGTACTTACATACATATATACATTTCAAATTTAATATTTAATCGTTAAGGATAATTTGTTTATTCATTTTAAAAACGTATATATAAACCCTCATCTGAATGTCATCATATATTATTACCTACCTTATCATCATGTTCAATGTATGAAAATAAAATTGGAAAATTACAAAAAAATATTATAAATGTATACGTAAGGATATTTAATTGATTACCAATAGGGAATTTATGTTGTTCATAGATTAAAATGTGAATATAGAATCTGTCATTTTACGAAAAAAAAAAAAAAATATATACATACAAATAGAATAAAATCAAAATCAAATGAATAAAAATACATTATTGATTCATTATTAATCGTATTTTTACACATGCATATATACATATAAGCATATTTATGATGTAAATAATATAAAATCGAAATACATAATAAAAAATTGAATTTAAATTAAAAAATATACATATTATATATGTATATTATTTGCCTTCTATCTTTTTGTTTTTTCCTATGATATCACACAAGCTTGAAAGGCAACAAGTTTTTACAATTATTATTATTATTTTTTATATAAATTCACATATGTAGATATGTATATATAGATACTCATACTAGTGTACGTACATTATAATATATTTATTATACTCTTTCATATAAAAACGACGGATATTATATGTAAATATGTAGGTAAAAATATTAATGATAATAATATCTGCTATAAAAATCATTGAACTGTAAATCATATTTAATACAAATACCTACCATGTAAGTAAATATTATAGACAACAACACCTCTAGGGATAATATATTATGTACAATATACAATACGACAATACAATACTCATATTGTAATGTATATTAATATGCATAGACTAGACTGTTCGATAAGTCTTTGGTCTAGGTAAAAAAAAAAACATATGAAATTAAACTTATAAAATTTAACATTTACATTTTCATTCAACATAATAATCTTCTTTAAGTGCGGTACATCTATTCTAATATATTCTATTCTATTGATCTTGAAGGCTTTTTTATCAAAATTATCCCGGCAACATATACGATTTGTCAACATCTTCAAAATTCGCGTTCGTTTTAGCAATTTATTTCGTAAATGCATTATATTTACAGATCGTATTTGTAAAAAAAATAAACAATCGATTGAATGTTTTAACCAAGTTATTTAGATTCAGATCACAGACTTATCGAACAACCTATTATAGATACAAACATAAAAATGTGACTATACTATTCTATTAATATACTGTTTAGCTGTACAGTATACAATAGATACATTTATATAAAGTTCACATTACAATTAATTTATTTTACTATTATTAACTTACGAAACATTTTTTTTTATAATTATAGAAACAAACAAATAAAGTTATAAACAAAAAGTTAAAAAAAAAAAATATATAAAAAATAAAAGAAAAACTAAAAATAAAAAAGAAAATGAGTAAAAGAAATAAATATTCGTGGAATAATTTACAAAACTGGAAAAATATTATATAAAAAATATTTAAAACAAAAAAAAAAATAATTAAAATGTATAGGTACGTGTATGTAACTGATGTCATTAAATATGATTACGTTAATCTTAATATTGTTATGACTGACCGAGATACCAAAGACGAAAGACCATATACATATATGTACATATGTACATACTAAACTGTACATACATACTAAATATACATACTTTATTTATGCAACGTTTTTTTTTGTCTTTCTTTTTGATCATTTTGAATTTTTTTTTAGTTTTAATAATTTTTTTTTAATTAAATTAAATATCAAAATGATTATAATAAAATCGAATTTTATGTTCATGAATGTCCTATAAAAGTTTAGTAAAAAATTGTACAATCGTATCTGTATATATAATGTTCACAATATAGGTATTTAGTATATTTGTCAGATATATTCATGCATCATATTTAAGCATATATTTATTCATATATGAACATACATAAATGAACATACATACAATATAAACAGATACGCATTTATGCTAATAATACGAGTATAATATATTCGTCTACTCATTTACTACATATATACCATAATACTCTAAGATTTAAGAAAAATCAACTCGATTTCAAATTAAACTTGACCTACATTCATTATTAATTTTTATCATTTAAAATCACAAGTGAAATCGTATTTAAATATGTATAATATTTAAAAAAAGATCTTATATATATACTATATTTATGCACATGCATTATTAATATAAATGTACATAAATATGCTAATATAGTATGTGCACATGTAGCAATAATATTTATATAAATATCTGTTAAATAAATAGAAAAAATTATATAGTTTTTGTTTGAAAATTTTTTTCATGAGTGTGTGTACAAAATTTTGATTTCGAATAATAAAATTCGGCAAGAAAATACTACGTATTATATGTACTTAAGTATGTATATTCTTAAAAAATAAATACTTATGTAGTACATTTTGTATGTATATACATATTTGGTTCAAAATATTTACAATTATATTCGATTACATACATATACTACGATTAATATATTTAGTATGTATATGTTTTTGTAAATCTTTTTATTCTTATGAACCTTGACCAAATCACTTAATAAAGTGATTTCTGTTAATTTTATAATGTACTTTACACCTGTATTATAACTGCAAACCAATTTAGACTGATCTATTATGTGTACATATATTATTTTTAAGGTTACGTTTGCGGTTACAAATATTTGTGTAACAAATTTGTTTAGTAAAGCTTAGCTATGAATTTTAGTTGTTGACTCATTGAATCAAACACTTTTTGAACATTTTTTTTCACCGGTAAGCGCATAAGTTAGATACACATTCGAATTGAAGCTGAATTAACTTTGAGAATGATGATAAAATTTATTTTGATGTCATAGAATAGACAAAACAAATTTTTGTGAAAATTATTGAATTGTAAATGATCATTAAATTTAAATCAAAATATTACAAATAAATTGAAAATTATATAATCATTTTGTTAGGATCATTTTATTTTATTGAAATAAATTTTGTTTCAATATTTTTTCTTTTTTTGAGTCAGCGTATACGTGTATAGGTGGTATATACATACAGTTATACATACACAAAAACTTATGTTATTGCGATTTGCGAATATGTATTCATATCCGCCGTTAAGGCTTTACTACATCACAATATGAATAATAAAATTTATTTATCTTTTCATCTCTATATATATGTAATGTATTTTATTAGGTGAAAATGATCTTGTAAATTATATATGTACATATGTATATATTTCTAAAAAAAGTTTTGAATTTTTCTTCCTGTTTGTTTATCATTAAATGATTAATCATGATATACATATCTTGAAAATACAATTACCTACATTATGTATATCCTATATTATATTGTACCTACATATACATGTTTCTACATACACATATTCCATCTGACTACAATCACTACAATACAGTATGTGTAATTTTATATTATGTACGTCTATTTAATATACATATATTTATTTACTAGAAGTACGACTACTTTTCTAACTACATATAGTAAAAACTTAAAAATACTTTTTTATTTTATTTTTATTAATTTTCAATTGATATTTGCATATTATTATAATTTTATAGCTTAATTAACATACATTATGTATATATGTATATGTATGTACGTAAATGTGAGTATAAATTATTATTAATTGATAATCAGAAGAATACAAAAAAAAAAAAAAAACTAACATCACAGATTACAATGACTTAAAGAAATTGATTATTATTTTTTAGTTTTAAATTTACGTATTTATATTATTGCTTATACATATTACAAGTATTTATTTCATTTATTATACATATGTATATAGTATGTATATATAAAAAAAAATTAAATTAATAATATAATAATAAAAAAGTTTATTAGTTTATTAATTCAAAATTACATACATAAACTTAACAGGATACCATTTGAAACTTGTTAGCATTTTATATGTGACTTGATGTGATATGTGTGGTAGTTATTATGAAATTTTCTGAGAAAAAATTAATGTTTTTTTTTTTGTTTTGCTTTCGTTTTTTTTTTTCTCAAATATTTAAATGTGAAAAATTGAAAACAAATAACAACACAGATCGATTATTTTTTACTATAAATTTTATACACATGTGTACATATAAATATGTATATATAAATTTGTGTACGTACGTATATGATATATATGTATATAATAGATAATAGATAATAGTTGTATATAAATACAAATAATAACGTATACATCATATAATATAAAATGTCAGTCATAAAATAAATATTGAATGAACGAACTAATGTACAAAACTCGTATATTTAGCAAATACATAATGATGTGTGAATGCTGTAATCACGTATAGTGTATACTCATTACGTATATCATATAAATGTATACATAAATAATAGCACATACATACATATATATACATATATATATATAAACAGACACATGTGTTCAAAATAAATTTAATAATGAAATTCAAGAAAAAAAAAATTTATGTTATCTTTTTAAATAGTATAAGATTTTAATTAAAGATTTATTGAAATATCAATTTTTTTTTTCAAATCTTTTTTCTTATCTTTAACTAGCTATACATATAGTAGCTATGACCCTTGTAATAGGTCATTTTTCATAATCTAATTAATGTCTTTAAAATATACATATACGCAATAGATAGATATTTTTTTATTTTATTTTATTTTATTTTAGTTGCGTTAAAAAAAAATGAATGAGTCAAGTACTATTAAGAAAAATATATTTTCATGTTATTTCATTTCTTTTAAAATTTATTTTCGATTATTATAATATAAATTATAAATTTTTTTATAAACAAAAAATAAATATGATTTTTATTAAAGTCGTCTTTATATTATATGTGACTTTGTCATATGATAACTTTATATGTGATCATTAAAATATAGATATGTACTTGGAAATTTCATATAAAATTTGAATATACATACTCGTATATGAAATATGAAAAACTACTTTAATTCTCATATGAAAAATCATATGACAAAGTCACATAGTGTATAAACGATTTAAGTTATTTTTTATTAAATTTTCAACAAAACTTAATTAATTTTCAATTATTTTTAAATTTTATTTATTCCTTCGACATTTTATATTAACAACATACATAATGTATACGTACATATGTATTTATATTTGTTTTTTTTTATTTATTTTTTTAGGTGTTTCTGTCACATACCAGTTTCAAAATACTAGAACATTACTAGCTGGCCTTGATAATATAAAAGAATCAACAACTGGAGGAAATGCATTTTTTGCAATAATACGAGCATGCGAATTAATACCATATGATAGTGCAATATTTATAAGTACAGCATCGATACCAGCCGATATAAATTTAGCACAATATGCAGCAATAACATTACTTAAAAAACGTATAAGAGTAAGTACTGGTATACATATACATTACTTACATATATGTAGATTTTTTGTTTAATTTAGATACAGATATATTTATATATACGTATATATACAGTGTACAGTGTACATCTGCATAAATATGTAATTATAATTATTATTTATTTATCTGTAGATAAATATGTATGTACATAAATATGTATACATGTGGGAAAAATTATGTTGCATCACCCTGTATAACATCTACTAACACTTACCTTTAATTGCAATAGTATAGTTATAATCACTAACTAATAATTTTTTGTCAACCAGTCTTTAACGTGATTCTGTGATGTTCACACCACATAAGCAAACTCGTGAGACTAAAGTGATAAAACTAAATACATATAGTGAAGTGAGTAATTAAAGCAAGTGAAGTTAAAGAAAGAAAAAAAAAAATCAAGTGTCTTTTTTTTTTTTTCTCCTCTTTGAAAGTAATATTTATATATACACACATATATACATATACTCGTATATAAAAGATCATCAATGTCCACTATGGACAAAGAAAGGCCATCCAATTGGCCTACAAAACCACCCGACATTACAGACGATATAAACGAACATACCGATAGACAAAAATACCTAAAAAACACAACACCAGGTCCCAAATATTTGGTAATGGAAAGAACTGACAATAATAAAACAATGACCACAGTGTCGCCCTTCCTCATAAAGAAAAAAATTGATGGAATAATAATCGGTCAATTAGAAATGTGTAAAAAACTAAGAAATGGAAAAATATTAATTAAAACTAAAAACATTAACCAAGCAACAAGACTGATAAATCTAACAAGCTTAACACCAGAAATAAATATCAGTGTATCAGAATATGAAAAATTAAACACATCGAAAGGTGTAATTTACAGTGAAGATCTAAAATTACTACCAGATAGCGAAATTATAGAAGAGTTGAAGTCACAAAATGTAATCGAGTGAAAAGAATCACAAGAAAAAAATTCAACGAAATAGAATCAACCGGTCTTTTCATACTAACCTTCTCAAGCATCACAATACCTAAAAAAATACATGTAGGATACGAGAAAACAGAAGTTAGACACTACTTCCCACCTCCACTTAGGTGCTGGAAATGTTTCCATTTCGGACATCATCAAAACGTATGTAAAAAAGAAAAAAAATGCATAAACTGTAACGAAAATTATCATCTCGACGACAATAAAAAAGAAACACAAAAATGTGAAAACACAACACAATGCACTAACTGTCTATCACCAACACACAACTCAGTGAGCAAAATCTGTCCAACATACGCCAAACATAAAGAAATAGTGAAAATCAAAATAATGGAAAATACCGATTTTAAAACAGCAAAAGACATATATACACAAAGGTATAAAACCAACACCCCAAATGTATCATATGCAAAAATTGTTAATAATAATGAAAACATAAGTACCCAAAATACAAAAATTGAAGAAAACCGTATCACTGAGAATAACAATAAGAAAACAAGTGAAAATAACAATAACACTAAAAACGACAAAAAAATAACAATGCAAAATAACCAAAATAAAAAAACGTTAATAGAACAAGTGAATATACCAACAACGTCTAAAAATAACAACATGATAAGAATTGAACAAAACAATGATATTGACACAAACACTGATGAAGACATAATATTAGAACTAAGTGAAAGAAAAGAAGGAAAAAAAAGAGGCAGACCTCGCAAAAATCAAGAACAAAGTCCAACAAGTAAAGAAATCAAACTACAATAATAATATAATATAACTATACATTTTATACATATAACTACACGTAAAAGTAAACAAAAAATGAATAATAACACTCACCCAATACCAAAAAACGAAAATAAATACCTAAATATAATTCAGTGGAATTGTCAGGGCCTTTTCTCACATTTAAACTATTTAAAATTATTAATTAACAAATACAATAACAGTATAATATGCTTACAAGAAACAAAAATACATTCTAATTCTAAACCAACAATAACAAATCACAACACAATTTATAAAAATAAAATTTCGAACACAATAGCACACGGTGGAGTAGCGATTTTGATACCAAATAATATTGATTATAAAGAAATAAAAATAAATACAAATCTACAAATAGTTGCAATACAAATTTTTACACCAATAAAAATGACCATAGTCAACATATACCTTGACACAAAAATAAATTATCAAGAAATAGACAATATTACTAATCAGATAAACACTCCATATATCATCGTGGGGGATATGAACGCTCACAATACTCTATGGGGCTCTAAGAAAACAGACAAGACTGGAAAAATAATACAACAACTTTTAGAAAAAAAATCATTATGTCTCATGAATAAGAAAGCATATACCCACTTAAACTTCTCATACAAAACCTTCTCAACAATAGATTTATCAATATGTTCACCATGCATATATAAACATTTTGATTGGACAATAGAAGACGAGTTATATGGAAGTGACCATTATCCCATAATAATTTCATCAAAACTATCACAAACAAAAATAGAAAAAAGACAAGTATTTAATATTAAAAAAGCAAATTGGAATTTATTCCAATCAAAAATTAACTTTGAAAAAAACCAAAATGAGTTCAAAAATATAAATGAATACGGTGAATACATTACAGAAACAATAGTAAACGCGGCAAAATCTTCAATACCAATGACAAAGCATTACTTAACAAGACCTCAAGTTCCATGGTGGAATAAAGAAATTGAATCAGCGTTAAAAGAAAAGAAGAAAATTCTACAAAAGTACAAAAAAAACATGAATGAAACAGATCTAATAAGATACAAAAAAATAAGGTGCCACGTACGTAATCTCATTAGAAATCAAAAAAGAAAAACATGGGAAAACTATGTATCATCGATCAATTCAGCTACACCGACCAAAGACATATACAAAAAAATCAGATCATTAGAAGGTAAAAACAAATATCAACAATTAACTGCACTAACAACTAACAATAAAATAATCACAAACATTAAAGAAATATGCGACTACACAGCAAAATTTTTTCAAAATATATCAAGCAATTCAAATTATTCAAATGAATTCATACAAAATAAGATCTCACATGAAAAAAATAAGCTACGAATTCCAAAAGGAGAAGATGAACCGTATAACGAAACTTTCAGCATGATAGAATTAGAACATGTACTGAGAAATGTCAAAGGATCATCACCTGGCCCAGATTTAATTCACTACGACATGATCAAGAACATGAAACTCTATCAAAAGCAATACATTCTACACTTCATGAATAATATATGGATAAAAGGAATTATACCTCAATCATGGAAGGAAGCAATCGTAATACCAATTTTGAAACCAGGAAAAATACCAAGTAACATAAACAATTACAGACCTATATCACTGACAAACGCTTTATGTAAAGTTATGGAGAGAATGATAAACAAAAGACTCATTTGGTTTCTAGAAAAACAACAATTATTAGATAAAAAACAATTTGGTTTCAGGAAAAATTTTAGCACGATAGACGCTTTATCACTTTTCCAGTCTGAGATAATTAAAGCATTTAACGAGAACAAATATTTCATAGCTGTTTTTCTGGACATAGAAAAAGCTTATGACAGGATATGGAAGAGGAATATATTAGACGAAGCAAAAAATTTAAATATAAATGGTAACATGCTACAATTCCTAAAAGAATTCGTAGAAGATAGAACCTTTAGAGTCGCAATCGGTAAAAATTTTTCAGACAAATACAAAATTGAAAATGGAATTCCTCAAGGATCAGTACTGAGCACAACACTTTTCATCATAGGAATAAACGATCTTCAAAAATATATATGCCCGCATACCAATCACATAGCATATGCAGATGACATTGTAATATACACTACACACAGTAATATAAACGAAGCAAAAACCACATTACAAACGACAATAGACAACATAGCAAAATGGTCCAAAAATAAAGGTATTAGTATCTCAACCCAAAAGACAAAAGCAATGATCTTCACAAAAAAACGCAAACAAATACAAATAGATCAATTAAGATTAAATAATAAAAATATAGAATTCGTTACACAATACAAATATTTAGGTATGATTTTCGATCAAAAATTATCATGGAAACAACATATCACTGACAAAACAAACAAATGCACAAAAGCGATGAATATCCTAAAAATTCTCAGCAACACTAACTATGGCTCAGAACGACAGACACTTCTAAGAATTCTCAATACCAACATTCTACCAAAAGTAGACTATGGAAGCTACATATACCAAACAACCACAAAAACTATTTTTAAAAAATTAGAGCGCATCCTAAACAAAGGAATAAGAACATGTATTAGAGCTTTTAGAACTAGCCCAACAATCAGCATGCTAGTAGACTCTAATAACCTACCCACCGAACTCAGACACGATAGAATAAACATTAAATATTTCTACAAAATCTGTACCAACAAAAATCATCCTCTCCATAACGAAACGCAGACACAACATCTAAATACCCGAAAAATGAAATACACATCACCTACAAATGTTACATACGGAAAAATTTTGAAATATAATTTACCAATTCCAGAACTTTTACAAACTAAAGTAACACAAAAGTATCCCCCTTGGCAAAGAAAAAATATAGATTTCGATTTCAAATTATGCAGACATAAAAAACCAGAAACTCCAAAAGAAATATACAAACAAAAATTGTTTGAAATACTAAATACAAAATACAAAGAATACACAAAAATATACACAGACGGATCCAAAATAAACCACAAAACTGGCTTCGCATACATTATAGAAAATACAAACGAACAATACAGGATATACAACAAAGCAAACATACACAACACTGAATTATATGCTATATCAACTGCACTTAAAGCAACTGAAACAATTAAAAATAACAAATTTCTAATCTTAACAGATTCATCAAGTGCAATACTCACAATCAAAAACATATATAATGAACACCCTATTGCTTTAACAATACATGACTTTATACAAAGAAACACTAAAAACACATATACCTTCATGTGGATACCAAGTCACAAAGACATAAAACTCAATGAAGAAGCAGATCACCTAGCAAAAGGAGCTACTGAAAAATATATCAACACAAATTTCAAAATAATCATGAACGACATACACAAACAACTTGATGAAGAAATAAAAACTCAATACCAACATTTATGGGACACAGAAAATGAAAACAACAAACTTAAAGAAATCAAGAAAAGAACAACCCCATGGCTAAGCCTTAGACAACTCAACAGTAAAGAAACTACAATAATCACCAGACTTAGAATAGGACACACAAAGCTTACACATGAACACCACATCAACAAAACTATAAAACCACTATGCAGATGCAACAACGAACTCACAATAAAACACATCCTAGAGAACTGTCCAATATACCAAAACAAGAGATTGAAACACAATATTGAATATAAAACCCTAGGAAAAGATGATATAGATAGCATATACAAAATTATAAACTTTTTAAAAGATACTTCACTATATAACAAAATTTAAAATATAATAAATTTAACATATAACAAATAGAATAAAACGGTCCAAAATGACAGATAACTGTTGAGTGACCAATAAGATAAAAAAAAAAAAAAAAAAAAAAAAAAAAAAAAAAAAAAATAATTTTTTGTATAATAATTTGTACTTACCGTAGGTACTAGAACTAGTAATATAAAATGCTATATTGATACAATAGTTTTTGGATTATATACTTACCGCAGGTAGTAGAAATAATATAATGTAATACACTGTATTTTTTATATTAATAACAGTACATTAATAATATTAACATAAAGTAGGAATATGAATCGCTCTCTTCTTTATCAGCCGTGGACGTGGACGCATCATAATTAATTTATAAATTGAATTAAGTATCAAATTTGAACTAGCTTATCGGTAGTATATTATCTTGAACATTCATATTAGAATATTTAAAGTAAAATTGTATTAAATGAAAATTATAGTTAAGTTTAATAAATAGTTATAAAAGTTATTTCAAACAAGTTTTTTTTAAATTTTCTACATTTGGGGGCTCAACCGGGATGAATTTAAAAAAAAACACATGGACACATTAAAGGTATTTTTTTGAATATTTAAAATATTTTATTCAGTCAAATAAAAGAGAAATCATACACCTACGTGAGCTGGATTGATTTTTTTAAAATAAAATAAAATAGATTTGTTGGAAAATCTTTGATTTCTATTTGAAGTGAAATAAATTATATTTTTTTTAAAAAAAAAAAGTGTAAAATAAATTGCTTTGTTCTCTGAACAATATTGAACAATAAAAAAAAAAAAAGACTCGTGGCTAACCTATTCAAAATTAAATAGGGTGATTCTGGAAGTGTCGTGAATAAATTGCATTACACTTTGAACAATAGAAACTGAGAAATTCGTGGTTGAAGCGCTTAAAATTTTTAAAAAAAGCAGAGGGCAGTCTATAAGTTTTTCTTTCGTGAAATTTTTACGATTCGTTTATACTATTAAACGTTTTAAATTTAATCCCGGTTGAGCCCCCAAATGTAGAAAATTTAAAAAAAACTTGTTTGAAATAACTTTTATAACTATTTATTAAACTTAACTATAATTTTCATTTAATACAATTTTACTTTAAATATTCTAATATGAATGTTCAAGATAATATACTACCGATAAGCTAGTTCAAATTTGATACTTAATTCAATTTATAAATTAATTATGATGCGTCCACGTCCACGGCTGATAAAGAAGAGAGCGATTCATATTCCTACTTTATGTTAATATTATTAATGTACTGTTATTAATATAAAAAATACAGTGTATTACATTATATTATTTCTACTACCTGCGGTAAGTATATAATCCAAAAACTATTGTATCAATATAGCATTTTATATTACTAGTTCTAGTACCTACGGTAAGTACAAATTATTATACAAAAAATTATTAGTTAGTGATTATAACTATACTATTGCAATTAAAGGTAAGTGTTAGTAGATGTTATACAGGGTGATGCAACATAATTTTTCCCACATACATACATACATGTACTTAAATGACGTGCGGCATTTATTATTATATTCACATAAATGTATAAATACGTACGTTATACGGCTATACCACATACATAAACTACAAATATGTACACATAACGATATAACCATATAACTAAACTTATAACCTCTATAGCATTAATTTAAAGTAGAAAATAAAAATATGTACGAGTATATACCTATGTATATAATAAGGAAAAAAATATAATAATAAATAAAATATGTACTCGTAGATGCAATGAAGCATTTTTATTGCAAAAAAAAAAAAAATAAGTCTTTTATGCAGTAAAAAAATATGAAGATAAAGAAATTTATAAAATTTAAAAATTTACATTTTATTTTATTTCACATTTCAATTTCTTTAAAACAGCTTTATTTGATTTGGTTTGGTGATAATACATTCAGTGAAAATGAAACTCAAGAAGTGACAGGAGGAATATTAGGTGAAGTTGCAATACGTTCGGGTGGTGAAATTTTACATATTGGAAATGATACTAAATTCGAAGATGATAATATTGTAAGTTACATACATGCATAAATCATCATATCATAAATACATATAATATAATTACACACATACATACATACATACGAATGCTACGATATGTACATATATATATGTATACATTTTAGTTAATTAATCATTTAAAAAATTTCAATTTTAATGAATTTTGTAATTTAAAATGTCATGAGATTTACATATAAAAATATCAACCAATATTTTTATAATAATCACAAAAAATCAATTTAAATTAAATGTATAGATAATAATCAATATGTGTAAGTACATATATGTGCATAATAAATATGTAAATGATTAATAATTAAATAATTCTGATTGTATATATATACAATAAATTGAAATTATAATCAAAACATATGTACATACTACATACATACATAAATCATCAGGTATAAATATGACTTAAATTAATTATACCACTAAATTATAAAATTGTATACATTCATTGTTATTAATAGCACTACATTATATGTACATATAATCATATACGTATCTCTGTCAATTTGTTTTCTTGAACTAGTTTTTTTCTTTAGTAACTAGTATAGTTTATATATATAGTATATATCAATAATTATTTCATATTAATATTATATATCATGATGATATGTCATATACCTTGACTTAATTTTAAGATTATTGCCTCTTCTCTCTCTCTCTCTCTCTCTTTCTCTCTATCTGTATCTTTACCTCTGATAAAAATCATTAAATAACATCATTATTACAATAAATTTATATAATAAACTATAATTTCAATGAATAATTACTTTTTAAATATAATCGAAAAAAAAAAAAACAAATACATTGAATTAACATATACTAGAGGCGGAACGGAAAGTAATGTCGTTTCTGCGTATACATATCGCAGTGTGATTTAAAATTAAAATCTTCAATTTTCAAATATTTTACTCATAAAAATTAATTGATTTTTATTGATAGAAAATTGAAAATTTGCAAACTATTAAAAGATTACATATTGATAACGAGAATGATGATTACATTATTGATTAATAAAAATAAAAACTTCCGCATATACCTATTGTTATTTAGAAAATACATACCACCAAATAATTTATATGTATTATGTTTTATTAATATTTAAAATTTTTAATTTTATACTTTGCATTTTTTTTTTTTTTTTTTTTGATTATTATTAACTGTTAATAATGTATTTTCATTTAAAAAAAATAATAAATTTCCTCTTTTTTGTTCTCTCTTGCGGATTTTTTTTTTCTTTTCAATATTTTCAGTTAACATTATCAGATAATATATATCAAGGAAATCAAGAATTTGAAATACCAACTGAGACAACAATGTCAAATTTTCATGTTAAAGTTGATACATTAATGAGAACATCAGCAACAATGGTAACTCCAAATGGTGGTTAGTGTCCTTTATCTTTTAACTTTTATTACATTTACATATACAATATATATATATATATATATATATATATATAATTTTAAAATATTATTATTTTGTTTTTATATTCCTATGTAAATTTTAAGTTATATCTATAATATATAATTATATGTATAATACCACAGACAAATACAGATGTTTCTCTACATATATTCAAATATGTAACAAAATCAAATTCATATGGACCTATTGTTAGGTCCAGATTCGAGTCTTGGATATATTTAAATTCAAAATATACGTTAATATTCGATTGTTCTTGCATTCGATAAAAGTTTTAAAATATAGTTCATAAAATTATATACGCATACATATAAACAATCTGATTTGAGTGTGTTTGGGTTTATTCGTATATTTACATGCAATAATAGAAAATATACGATTTATTTGTAGCCATTTGGTAGTATATATAATATCATAAACATTTTTATATGAATATAATAATATTATTGCTGATGATATGCTACCATAGTACATGTTGTCTTGCAGGTAGCATTTAGTCCTATGTATAAACACAGATAAGGATTATATGTGGTATATAATAACAATAATATTGGACATTGAACCCTATTAAATGTTTGCATTAAATTTTGAAAGAATATGTATCGCTAGTTATTCTTTCATTTTTTTCCTTTTTTTGTGTGAAAAAAATATATACCTACACTGGTTTTTGTATACATTGTATATTTAGTATACGTCACGTATAGTATAGACCACAGTAAGGATAGTACACCATAATGATTTATAATGATGTGTATGTGTATAACAAGTTGTATACATAAAATACCATTTGATAAACATGTTTATTGTTTGTGATATAGTGTAATATTGATACCATACAGAAGGAAATATAAAAATCTAAATGCCAGTCTAAATGCTTATAATGTTAGATGTATTCACGAAATATTGTAAGAGCGTAAAAAGTGTGAACATATACCCAAATCTTACACATTATACTAGCTATATCGTGAATGCAAACTTTGTATTGAAATCAAGCAAATTAATAACATATGCCAGCTATAATATTATAAAAATAAATTTAATCAAATTATTTTAGCATTTAATATCAGAATGGCATATACAATAGCAAACAATAGTAATATACAGCGCATACAATGGGTTTCAGCATTGTAAATTTTTACAAGCAGTATAAGTAAAAATTACATTGAAGATGTTTACAATAGGTGTAGGATTGTACGAGATTACACCGTTTACAATGATACTTAACCAAACCGTGAATACCCTTATTATTTGTCTGTTTTTAAAAAATAATATTTTAAATGTTCAAGTCAAAAATTGTTCAAAAATTCTAAATAAACCCGAGATAATTTTTATACCTCTCTGCAGTAGTATACATACTACATACATACTGCACATATATATGTAATTGTGTGTCAAGATAGTGGCATAGCAAAAGCAACATCAAAAAGAAAAAAAAAGATGAAAGAAATAAACCTGCGAAGTATTCGTATAGCAGCACCACAAATAATATATATATATGTATGTATGTATTATATTCTCTGCGATAGCAGGTAGATTGAAATGTACAAAAACAAATTTACTCTGGCTATTGCAAATACGTTTGCGTATAATTATTAAAGCACAGGCAAAGCAGACATTCGACACTACTACATATACTGTCAAATGTTAAAATATGTGCGTTAATGCGTATGTAAATACACTGATAAATTCAATACAGTACCAAATTTATATTGTTTCCTGGTGAATGGGTGCTATGTATGTGCTATACGCTTTGTTAGTTGTACTTGTACTGGTTGTACAAACTTATGAAAATTTGTATTAAATGTGTAAAAATGAATATGTATTGTACTACATATTAACATTCATTTAAAGTTTGTTTCAAGTTCAAAGTTTGGTATTATTTGAATATTATTTTTATGGATTCAAAACTAAACTAAATTGAAGCATTATGATTTATGTAAAGTAGATGGGGACACACAATTTTTTCATTTTATATGGTGACGGATTTTTGGTTTCATTGGGACGTCTGTATATTTGTCTGTGATAATACATAGTTTTTTAGTTACACATACATTTACATATAATATGCATTTGTTTTGTAAAACGTAGAATTTACAATATTATAATAATTAATGTATAATTTTATAATAGATACCTATATTTTTGTTTTTAGAAAAATAATAATAATAATAACAACAATAATGTTTTTATGTATAATTGGTATTAATTCAATATTATATACGAAGCACATACGTAACATATATTATATTCCATATACGTACATATATTAAATGTGTATGTAATATTTATATATATAATGTAGCTAAATGCAGTTTTTTTTTTTTTGTGCACGTCAAAGTATAAGTACGTATGTACAACTTACCATTTTGTATTTTTATTTTTTTGTAGGTACAGTATACATGTGTAATGCAATATGTAATAATGTAATGTGTATGTCTTTAATTTTAATTAACCAGAGTACAAAACAAAGTATTTTGTAATAAAAATGATGAATAAAAATAAAAAAATAAAAAAAAAACTATTAAAACGTAAATATGATTAATATTTAAAAAAAAAATGATAATAGTTAATTATTTTTAATTAATGTTTTTGTTTTATTGTGTTTTATTTTTGATGGTTATATTAGAGCAATTTATTATTGTCCTTCACGATATATGTATCATTTTGCAAGCAATTTCATCTTTTAAAAATTAAAACAACAAAAATGTCACAGCTTTTTTTATTTGATTGCTTTTTTGTTTTGTCGTTTAATAAAATTGAAAAAATAATAAAATAAATAATGTCTATATGTATATTTGTGGGTATTATAAACAATAACTGTGATGTCCTTTTGATATATAAAAAAAAAAAAATAGTAATAAAAATAAAATTTAATTGAAAGATAGGTAATATATACATTATTTAATAATTTCTATCGTTTGTTAAAATGAATATGCACATAAAATTTTTATTATTAACAAAAATTAGAAAGGATATAATGTATAAAACTTTCATCTGAAAAAGAAAACATTAATTTTATTGCCAATTGAAACATATTTATTTATTCTTTAATTATAATATGCTTTCAAATTAATTTATTTATGAAAACGTAATTGAAAAAAAGATTTTATGAGTTAGAAATGAACGGAAGAAATTATATGTACCTGTAAAAAAATTTTTTTTTTAATTTTCAATGCAGTAACTTCAATATCTAATTAAATTCCAATATGTCTAAAAAGGATAATAATAAGAATTCATATACATATGTCACATAGGTACTTTACAAATTGGAAATTGTACAATCAATTGTATACATAGACTAAAATTTGACATGTATAATTTAAATTTAAAATAATGCCGATTTAAAATATGTATTACCTACCTTGAGAGTATACGAATTCAGCACCTCAACAATCAAGTTATATATATTCAAGCCTCATTTTCTTATTTTAATGTGATATACCTATTATCCTTTGTGTAGGTGTATTGCAATACAAGCTGAGTACGTTCACTCTTTACTATAGATTATTCATTATTCATAGCAAAAATGAAAAGTGAATACCTTTAATATGCGATTTAATTAAAAAGTGTTAGGTAGATGGATATTTTTCTTTCTTAATTTTTACTGTAAATTTCATATTAAAAAAATTTTAATTTTAATTAATTAGCAAATTACGCTTACCTCCTATAGCGCAGTAATAACGTAACAACGTAGTAGTAACAATACTGATTCGTCGTTTTAGAATTTTATTGATATCGAAACAAAACAATTTTCTTTGAAATCACCTGTCTTTCTTTAAAAAAAAAAAAATCTAATTAATTTTTAATTTACTGAAATATCACAATGAGAATATGAATACGAATACGAATATTATAATCACGAATTTTATTATAACAGTATTTTAAAAAAAAATAAAATTTTCTATTTCGAAATTCAACATTTTTTATTTCAGAAATAGTATAAAATTTATAATAATCTTTAGTTAGGTATATATACTTCAATTATATGTAAATATAGTTGTTATCGTTTCATTAGTTTATCCACCATTATTTACAAATAATACCTACAAAATAATGTTTTTTTTTTTAAAAAATTGTTTTTTCACATATCTTTATCCAACAACAAATTTAGAGAAAAAAGTGACGTCAACATTAATGAATAAAAAAATAAATATAAATAAAAAATTTAGATACTTCAAAGTCCACTAGTCTAATTCCTGTCTGCTGTCGTTCGTCGTATTATGTATGTATGAGTATGTATTTTCTTTAATACCACCACTACTACCACATAATCTCATCACACAGATTTTCCGACTTTGTATAATTTGCTTTGTACATATAACGTAAGTAAAAAAAAAAAATTGCCAACATGCACTGCACTCGCACTGATGCAAGGTACGTAATCGAATGCAAATACAAAAAAGAAGCAAAAATTTTTATATATGTACCTATATACAATATACTTTCTCTACATATTAAATGCAGTATAATGTACACACACACACGAAAAATTAAAAATATAAAAATGAATTACACTACAATAAACTGTATTTAATTTGTTTATTCATAATTAATTAACTCAAAAATAGAATAATCAATTGTTTTATAATTTCCAAAATAATTAAATTTTCGTTAAAAAAAAATTGTTTAGGAACTAGAAAAATATTTTACTACACAACGACCATGATCTTTCTTTACTACATAACGTATGTAGATTGTACATGCATACATATGTGTATTTATGTACATATATGCACCTACATGTATATTGATATTATTTTTATTATTATTATATTATGTACAATAGTTTTTTTGCTTTGACGTTTCTTCGACTTGCTCTTTGTTGTTTTTAGTTTTGTGTTTTGTATCATATATTCATATATGTATTTATCATATGTTTTAATTTTGTGTTTGTTTGAATATAATTAATGTAGTTATATATTTCATTTATATTTTGCCTGTTTTATTATGAAATTGTTACATATGTGTTGCTGATGCGGATGCGCTACAATTACAACTGCGCATCAAAATAAAAATCAGCTGACGTATAGTGTGTAAATTGATGTAAAACCATATAAAACAAACAAAATTATGTAGTACAGTTTTTTATTTGATATAAACGAAGGTTTAAATCATTGCTAAATTTCAATTCAACTGTTATATTTTTTAAATTTTTCTTTCATTTTCAAAATACCTATATCCAGTATTTTTTTTTTTTAAATTAACAGTTTTTAAATAAAAAATAAATTTAATAAAATTTAAAAATTATCACTATGAAATATTATACAAAAATAAATAACCACAATAAATAACGTATATGTTAATGTAAATGTGAAGTATGCATAGTGTATAAAAAGTATATTAGATTATGTACATGGTACGACAATAAGAAATTACTATAAAAATGTAGGTAACTTAGTATCTAAAAAATTAAAAAAAAATTATATGTATCTTTACATCTATTATACCATCTCTAAAGTTCCATAATTAATTCAGATTCAAAAATTTATCAGTTACATATGTTCAAATTTGATGCGTTATCAGGTCATCTTTGTGTTTTTTTTTTTATAAAAATCCAAAATTAATTACAAATCTATTGAATATCTAACATGAAGAGTATACAATTATGTACTTATACGAGATACTTTTTAGATACTTATGAATACTATCACAGATATACGTAATGCAAAATAAAAAATAAATAAAATTTATGTACCAATTACCTGTAATATTTAATTTTGTAAGTGATTTTTATTCAAAAAAATATTGTTTTTCACTTTTCACGTTATTTTTTTGTCAATACGTCTACATAATTTGAAAATTCAAGAATTTATTTTTTAAATATATGTATATTCTTTTTATTACAAAAAATTTTCACAATTTAATATTTCTTTCAAACTGATTGACTGAACGAACAGTAAATAAGTACTAACTGATCGGAATTAAAATAGAATTTTAATAGTGCTGTAATAACTCTATTATACAGATACATATATTATGCGTATGTAATATGTCTAATTAAAGAAATTATTCAACTGTAATCTTATTTCATTTATTTAACATAATAATCAGCTTATTAACGTAAGTAGTTTGTAATAAGAAAAATATATTTTTTTTCTAATTTCAAATTTATTTTCGACTTAATTATTTATCAATTTAACAACACAAACCAAAACCAACTGATAACGGATTTTTTTTTTTTTTTAGTTGAACAGAAAATAAACAAATGATTGTAAAAGATAGATTCTTTTTTTGTTCGTTTTTTAATTTCCTTGATTCTAATAAAAATCAAAATAAAATACAGTTGCAATGCAATGTTATTTAGGTGGATAACATTATGTCATTACGTCAATAAGGAGTTTTTTTTTTTTTTTATTTTTTTTCAAATGTTCAATTTTTATTTTATTAATTTTCATTTTTAAAAATTTCAAGATTACGAAATAATAGATGACGATATCATTGATGATAACGTAGATGACGATGATCTACAAACATTGAATTTAATCGATAGATCTGAACGAAAATTCAAAAATTTCGAAAATATTGAAAATCCTACAGTTGTAATCACACATGAAAATATACGATTTCCAGAAAATGTTGAACAAATTCATGATAATGAAAGTGATGAAAATAAAGAGAATAAAAATAATGATGATGATGATGATGATACTATTGATATTGAAACGACTGTAAAAATAAAAAATAATGAAATTGAAAAATTAGCAAAACAATTTATTTTTCCGAATCAAGGAATAACCAAAATTGATTTAAGTAGTCAATCGCAATTACTTGTAACACCTGGAATGATTGCACAAATATATTTCGAAGTAACAAATACACGAACTGAAGCAGTTTTTTATAATATTCGTGTTACAGACGAAAAAGGATATCTTCGTTCTTTGAATCCTAGAAGGTAGGTAGTGTCAATGGTAGTGTAGAATAATAATCGATATGTGAATAAAAATATACCAAAACCGATTTAAATTCAATTTTGAAAATTTTTTTTTAAATAGCATATTACTACCTCCTGGTCAAACAATAACTGTTACTTTATCAGTTATTATTCCGTCAGGAACTCCACAAGGTACTAAAGATAAAATAACATTTATATGTCAAGGATATGGTCAAGCTTCACAATCTGTAGAATTAAAAGTAACTTCAGCATCAGAAATTCAAGTAAATTAATTAAAAAATCATTATTTTTTTTATCCTTTATTACTATTGAATCATATTTAATTTGATTTGCAATTTCCTTTTAAATTTTTATTTTATTTTTTTTTATAAGGATGCAACGGCACCGACATTAACATGGATTTTTGGAGCACGTTGTGATGGTCAATTCAATTCAGGATCATGTTCTCAACGTATTTGGAATTTAGAAATAATCGCACAAGATTGGGAAACTGGAATTTTAAGAGTAGAATCAACTCCACATGGTGTCATACCAAGAATACCATTTATAGTTGGAACCACAGAACAAGTAAGATTATCATATACAGCAACATGCTGTCAGCCTCGTGTTACAATTAATGCATATGATTTGGCTGGTAATCAAAGGACTTCAACAATTGATGTACGAGATATTGTATTAAATGAAGCATCAATAGCAGCTATTGTTTTAGGAGTATTACTATTGATCGCACTCATCATTCTAATTATTATAACAATAATTTGGTGTTGCCGAAAACATAAACGTTCTCAAGATTTACCATCATTTAGAAGTCATCCAGAGAGAACAAGATAAAAATATTATCACATTATAGAGTGTTGATAGATAAAAACGAAATTTAATTTTTTCTTTTTTTATTTTAAAATTTATAAATTTATAAGCAGTTCTTGCCAAATACTGTGCCTAAGATATGTACTTTCTTTTTTTTTTTTTTGAAAAAAGCAATAATGTAAAATGTGTAATAAATAATATTATAAATATTTTTAAAAATATATTACTTTTGAATTTAATTTATTTGAATTTATTTGAATTTGAGACCATATCTACATAATATTAGTACTACCGTACTACCAAAACAGAGAAGAAATCAATCACTTTTCCATTCATATGATGTGTACTGTGTGGAGTATTTAACATTCGATATTTGAATAAACAAAAATAATAACTCTGTTTATTATGTTTTGAAAAAATGCACAAGCACAACATTTATAATACATTCAACAGGTGATTTATCTATATGAATTTCTTTGTAACCATATTACATACTTATATATAAATGAAATGTCAATGTGATGTGATATGCAATACAAGGTAAAATTATCATATCATTGAGTTTTTGATAACAAAAAAATATCTACACACATACATATTATATTTTTCATAAATAGCTACTATTAAATAAAAATAAATAATATATTTTGCCTTCAATTTCAATTTGTCTTCAAAATCCATTACTCACCACTTTTTATCAACAAATTACTTGAGCTATCTTCAATTAATGAAGAAGATATTATTGTTGGTGCTGATACAATTGGTGGTGCAGCTGGTAGAAGTAATGGTTTATGTTGAAAATCATCAAATGTTAAACCAGTAACTGACGCACTTAAAAGTGGATTTTTTACAATTCGCGACGATAATGATGATGACAATGACGACGACGACGACGACGACGACGTGTCACCTATAATATTACCTTTCGATTTCTCCGACATGTTAATAAACTTTCTCTAATACACAATAGTAGATATAAAAAATAAAATAGAAAAACAAATTCCAATTAAAATTTCACTACTTCTATTTATTTACTATTTTTTGTATATTTTTAAAATTCTTTTAAAATAAATTTTAAACAAAATTTTTTAAATTAAAATTTTATTAACCTAACAAACTTTTAATTAAATTTTATAAAAAAATATAATTTTTTTCTCTGTTGCCAACAAATTGTAATCAAAGTACCGAAATCACTCTATTAAAATACCAAATAGCAGCGTAGCAGCAATAGCAATAGTATTAGTAGAGTAATATGCCAAATTGAAAAAAAAAACACTCAAGCAAGATTTATAATTTTATGACTTTTTTAAATTATGAACATATGAACATTTATGACGTTAACCAAGGCCGATTGAAAATACTTTTTAGGTTAGTTGGAATTTGTTGTCAATTCACTAATGAAATGAAGTTAAAATAAAAATATTTAAAAAAAGTATTTGGTTTTGAGATAACCTAATGACTGGTTTGAATTTTAAATAAAGAAATTGATTTAAAGAAAAAACGTTATGAAAAACATTCATAAAATCTTTAAAAGAGAAACTATCTATTGCTCACTGCAAAACAAAACATTCAACACATTTAAAAAAGTATTTTAAAAAAAAACTTGTATTTAATTTTTATACAAAATTTTTTATACTTACATACATTATATTAGTATATAACAACATTAGAGCGATTACTCTATTTCTACTTAGAATAGTTGATTGAAAATGAAATTATTTTTACAAGTTCTTATGAAAATTCTTGAAGGCAATTCTTATTTTAATATAAAAATACATTTTTTTTTTTTTTGATTTATTTTACATAATTCCTGTTGTTAAATAACTGTATTCTGATAAGAATTGATTTATTAAATTTGTGTCAAGTGTATTTTTAGCTCTTTCATGTAATATTGACATCCTTTTTGGTTCACCATCATCTCTTTCAAATTTTATATAATTAATCCATATATCAGTTCTATCTTTACCAAAATAATGAATTATATTTTCATGACATTTTCGCAATCTTTCAATATCTGGTTTTATCTAAATAAAATAATAAAAAAAAAAATCATAGCAAAACATTTCATGTCTGTATTGAAAGAGAAAAAAAAATTTAAAAAAATATCTAAATACCCTTTTTGATTCCAATAATGCCATTGTGTAATGTAAATCATAATACGGTGGAAATATCATTGTTAATTCATCATATAATTGTCTGGCTTTTTCAATATTTTTATTTAATAATGTCCATTCTAAATATTGTACACGTAATTTAAGAAAATTTGATTGTGTAAATTGTACTGCTTCTTTAAATATGGCATCTAATTTACTCGACATATCATAACGTGTTAAATAATAACTGATTAACATTTTCCATAATGGAAATGCTTCTGATGCTAATTTTTTAGTTGCTTTACGAAATATTTCATAAACTTTATCGACATCATCTTCGATCGCATAATATTCCAACCATAATTCCCATAATTTAACTGAACTTGGATGTAACATTGTACTTTTCTTCATCACCTTTTTTTCAAATTGCAAAATAATATAAATTAAGTATAAGAATTTTAATATAATTTAATAATTTTAATAGAAATTTTTTCACCATTTAATTACCTCTTCAAGTATTTCTTTATTTGTATCGGATTCTTTAAGTAAATCTATATACGACTCAAAATGAATTTCTGATAATAATCCTGCTTCATATGCTCCTTGAAATGCCATATTTAATTTTTGTCGTTTTATTGCTTGTTGAGTTGACATATCATGATTTAATTCGAGCATTTGATTTATGTAATATGTCCACATTTTTTCGGTTTTTAACTAAGAAATAGAAATACATAATTTAAAAATACAATATTCTAAAGATGTTCTTTAAAATCAATTTGAAAAGTGTATTTATATTTACAGTTTTCACAGCTGCTTCATAAATATTACAACATAGCTCGATTCTTCTTTTTAATGTTCTTTTTGATGATTTTGGTGCTTGTGATGCTGATGCTGATGTTATTTGAGGTTTCTTATCTACTTCATTCCCTTTTTCACTGCCACCATCAATTGTTCCTGACGTTTTCTCAGAACCATCTCCTGAATTCACTTTTTCGATTTCTTCTATTACCATTGCGCCAATATTTTCACCAATTCCTTTTCGACTACTCCTCCCTTCTTGTGCACTTTCTTTTTCAGTTTGCGCTCCTTCTCTGGATTCTTGCTGATCTTGTTGTTCTCGATCACTTTCATTATTTTTATCAGCTTTTAATACATCCATTATGCTCAAACCTCTAAATTCACGCAATGCAAACGTATGCCATACTAATTCTTCTCTTGGAAATGAATTCATCATGTCTTCAATAACAATTTTTTGCAGATTTCTGGTAAATTCATATACCTCTAAAATATTCAGAATTTCTATCAGATATTTTACATTACAGATTTTCTGTCTTGAACTATGGTAGATGACTTCAACACGTTTTAACCCAATATCCTATTAAAAAAAAAAAAAAAAAAAATATTTTTATTAAAGCATCTAATAATTTTTTAATATTTTTACTCTTTCTGAAGTTGTATTATTTTCCAAAACTTTATCTGTGCTCATTTTTGCTGCTTCTGATAACATTATTCTGAAAAATTCTAAATGCAAATCTTCATTTTCTGGATGTCTCTGTATACCACGTAGAAATAAATCTTTAACTTTATCCATATTGCCCGTATTTTTAAACTCCCATTCAATTGCTCGTAACCATATTGTAATCTCATTTCCATGGTACTAAATACATAAAACATAAAAAATTCGTTTTTTGTCATAATTATATAAAACTTCATAAATGAAATGAATGATGGAAATTATTTACCTGTAACATTTTTTCGAATGCATTCGATATTTCAACAAAATAATTACAAGATCTACAAAATTTTAGATAACTTTCCCATAATCTTGGTTCTTCTGGGAATAAATGTAATGCTTGTTTGTATAAACTTTTTATATGTGCTGCTATGAAATTTTCAACTGGACCAAACTTTCGTTCACCACCATCAGTACTTTTTGTCGGATTATTTTTCTCTTCACGTTTTGTTACTGTTGTTAATAATTGCCTTTCATAGACAATATATTCACCAAAGGTTTCAATTGATTTATCTTGTCGATTTAATTTATATTCGAATGATTCACGTGTTTTTATGATTTCTCTAAAATATTAAATTAAGGACAAATTTGAAAAATATATATTTTATCATATGAAAATGATATATGTACCTTATTTCTTGATCCGATACCAATTTTCTTCTTTTCATCTCTTCATAAACTGGTAACATAGATTCTTGTTTATATCCAACAAATTCTGCCATTTTTGTGAAATTTTATTTTATAAAATTATAAATAAAATGTTTTGAAGATATTCAATTTTTGCATCAAAATAACCTCTAGAAGTTAATAGAATAAGAATTTCTCGTTTTCTTTAACTGTTTAACATTCGGATAGAATTAGAATCTGAACTGAACATCTGAATTATTTTTGGGTTATGATGAATTATGAATGTTATGAATTATGGACGAATGATAGAGATAGAGTAGTAGAGTAATAATCAGTGTTTTTCTTTCATTCCAGTCTATGCGTTCGGATTTTCGGAATATCAAAATAACAAATAAAAAAACACCAAATGCCAAATGCATTGCATCATGTCATATGTTTTTACAGGTGCTTTCCATTCCGTGTTTGTTGTATATTTTTTTTGGAATATTCCAAATAATTTCTAACTTTTTAACAGTAGTGTACCCTAAAGAAGCATAGAAATAGAGAATCTCTAAACTCTAACCTATAAAAACGATAAAAAAAAGAAAACAAATCTTTGACAAATTATTGAAATTCAATAAATAACAAAAAGCGGGAATCAAGTCAAAAACAGAAATCAATCTTAGACGAAATAATACAATACTCATAATAAAAGCACGAAATAAAGACAGCACAGTTTTAATAAAAAATAAATGGTCAGGATTCAGGAATTAAATTGAGTCTAAAAGCAAAGAGGTTGAATTGAAACAGAGAAACGAACTTGTCATCCTCATAGTGTAGTGTAGTGTAAGTGTATTAAGAATAAAATACCGAAAACCATATAACTAGTGCAGTTTAATTTGAAAAGTTAAAGAAAATTTTTGAACTAAAAAAATGTCGCTTTGGGTAGATAAATATCGACCACGTGAATTATCAAAATTAGATTATCATAAGGTTTGAAATTGATTCAAATTAAATCCTAAAATCAATTATTATACTATGCTATTTACATACTACATATACTAACATACATGTGTGCACTTTCTAATTTATTATAGGAACAAGCTGAACAATTGAAAAATTTATCACAACAAGGTGATTTTCCTCATTTAATGTTCTATGGACCATCTGGTGCTGGTAAAAAAACTCGTATAATGTGTTTACTGAGAGAATTGTATGGACCGGGTGTTGAACGTTTACGTAGTGAAACAATGAATTTCACTACTCCATCTAATCGAAAAATTGATATAATGATCGTCAGCAGTAATTATCATTTAGAAGTAAATCCATCTGATGCCGGAATATATGATCGTACTGTTATTATCGATTTAGTTAAACAAGTAGCTCAAACACATCAAATTGATCCAAATGGTCAACGTGAATTTAAAGTAATCGTCCTATCTGAAGTTGATGAATTAACAAAAGATGCACAGCATGCATTAAGACGTACCATGGAAAAATATATGGCAACATGTCGTATCATATTATCAGTTAATTCAACATCTAGAGTTATACCAGCGATACGTAGTCGTTGTCTTGGTATACGTGTATCAGCACCAAAAATTGAACAAATTGTAAACATTTTACAAATTACATGTAAAAAAGAAGGTTTACAAATACCAGAAAGTCTTGCTAATCGTATTGCAATTAAATCAGAAAGAAATTTAAGACGTGCTATTCTAATGTTAGAAGCATGTAAAGTACAACAATATCCATTCACAGCGAATCAAAACGTTATCGAATTGGATTGGCAGGTATATTTAAAAGAAACAGCAAATCAAATACTTTATGAGCAAACACCAGCCAAATTAGAGAAGATACGTGAACGTTTGTATGAATTATTATCACAAGGTATACCACCAGATGTTATATTCAAGGGTCTAGTTGAAAATTTAGTGAAAAATTGTGATATGACACTAAAAGCGAAAATAATTGAATATGCCTGCTTGTATGAACATAGAATGCAAACTGGATCAAAACATATTTTCCATTTAGAAGCATTTGTTGCAAGATTTATGAATATTTATAAAAAATTTATATCTGATGCCATGATTACTGATGATTTTTAAGCGGTTCGAATGCAAAATTATTTTTTTTTTTTTTTTGAAATTTCGTATTCAATGAATAAATATTTATAACAGTTTTTAACATAATAGTTTTGTTTTTTCTTTTATCATGTATAAACTTAACGTAATGTCTATTTCTATACACATAATTTACATTTTTGTTGCAAATTCTATTCGAATTTGAATTTGTATTGTATTCATTATAATGTTATGTTGTAATATAATCGTAATAATTTATATTTGTTTCATCAATTATTAATTCATTTTGTTCCTCATTGGTATTAATAGTTTTATGATTATTTTTATGCCTTTTTAATGCATTCAAATCCCAGAATTTTTGATTACAATCATTACATTCGTATGGTGTTTTACCAGTATGTGTTCTTAAATGTACAACTAAATTTGATTTAAATGCAAATTTTTTACCACAATGTTCGCAATCATAATTTTTAATGCCGGTATGTATTAAATTATGCCCTTTCAGATGACCAAATTGACGAAATGATAAATTACATAATTCACATTTATATGGCCTTTCACCGGTATGCATAAATTGATGTACACGTAACGATGGACGAAATGCAAATGCTTTATTACAATATTTACATATAAAAGGTTTTTCACCAGAATGCTTTCTTATATGACTTAAATGCATACTTTTCGATTTCGATATTTTACTGCAATACTCACATTTTATATTTTCAACAGGTAATTCCAGTTTTGTTTTTGTTTTAGTTTTAGTTTTAGTAGCTGCTGAATTAACTGATGATGATGATGCTGATGATTTCTTTTTTTGTAATTCTTTTGGTAAATGAATTTTTTTATGAACATTTAAATAATAAGGTGTTTTAAATCTGTAATTGTAATCAAGAAAATAGATAAATAAAAAATTTATATTCAAAAATTATTATTTATTATTCTGATTGACTGATATTATATCATATATTATGTACATACCTTTTTCTACATTTATCACATTCATAATTTTTTTCTTCTATATGTACCGCTTGATGTATATTATATGTATGTGAACGTGAAAAACTTAAACCACATTCCATGCATACATATGGTTTTATATTTTTATGAAAATGTTTAATATGACGATCTAAATTACCTTGACTAGAGTATTGATTATTGCATTTATTACATTTATATAAAATTTTATTTTCTTCATGAATTTGTAAATGATTCTTTAAACGAAAACGATGCGAAAACCATTTTAAACATTTCATACATTGATAACGTTTATTACCATGCATTCTTTTATGTTGATTAAATTCCTTAGATGAAACAAATTTCTCTTTACATGTATCACATTCAAATATTTTACTAAATTTCAATACTATGTTATTGTCTGTTGTTACCGATGATAATGAAGATAATAATGGTAATGTTTCTCTTGTTGCTCCATCATTATAATTGTTATTATTTTCATTATTTATACTTTTATTGGCAGATATATTCTTAAAAAAATTAAAATAATGAATATATTTAAATTTTGAATTTTGAATAAACAAAATATTATATATTTTATTGCAAAAAACAAAAAATTTAACTTACTGATGATTCTTCTATTATACCGAAAGTACTACTTTGTTGTGGTTGTGAATCTCCATCTTCATCATCAATAACCTCTTCAATTATTGAATCATAATTTTCATTCTCTGATTTATTTTTGCATATTTCTAAATAATCATCTAATTCTAACATCTGATGTTCATGTTCATTATAATTTTTGTTCTTATATTCATCATTATTATTATCATCATCATCGTCATATTCACTTTCAATGTATTCTTCTTCAATATAATCTTCAAAAATTGTGCAATCATTATTATCATCATTTCGATTATTTGATACTTTTTCAATTTTATTACATTTGTCCAGATCTTTATTATTATCAATTAAATCTGTATAAAATGTTAACAATTCATTATGTTTCTGATTCTCTTTGTTTTCATATTCATTTAAATTAATGATTTCTTGTATACTATTTTCATTTAATACATCGATCTCAATAATATCATAAATTTCACATTTTTTATTTGAATTTGAATCAATTGAAATTTCTTTATTGGTGGTGAATAGTGGCTGTATTGATTCTTCAAAATTGAAAATTGTATTATTATTTTGCATATTGTCATTATCATTATCATCATCACCATTACCGCCAACACCGGTAGCATCTGTTGAAACATTGCAATATTTTTCATCCTCAATACCATCATCATGATATATTTCTTTAGATTCAAATAGTACTCTCCATTTTTTATCATTAAATTCGCATTGTTTCTTAAATTCATATGCAATGTTCAAATTAATTTTACACTGATCACATATGAATTGTGGAAGATTATCATCTGGTTCTATCTAAAAAGAAAAAAATTAGTCTATTAAGTTATATTGTAAAGCACATACACATAAAAATAAAATTTTTGTTTAAATTATTTCACTTACAGTTACATTTGCACACGACATTATCTTGTAACTAATATCTCCATATTCTTTTGAAAATAAATTTTTCAAATTATTTGTATTTTCACAAATTCGGCAAATATTTAATGACATTCTGAGTATGATTTTGATTCTATTTTACAAATATTTATTTTTATTTTGTTTATTATTTATTTACATATTATTATTGCTATTATTCACTATCCTATCATTATCATCTCATCATTATTCAGCTTTCATCTTTGCCTTTGGATGGTCAGTTTGGTAATTTTTAATGCTTGTAAGAAGAAGATATATTGTGTTATGTTGGGTGAGAATGGGAATTCGAAAATTGAAATTGGAATGATGTGATTTTATACTTTGTTTCTATTTGTGTTGTTGCTTTGGTATAGTAATTTGGTATAGAATATAGTAATTGTTATTGTAGTAAGTAGTAACAGGTCCACGCACATGCTGTGTGGATTGTGGGATTGTAGGATTGTACATATTTGGTATGATTTGTTTTTGTATGATAGTATGATAGTAAATGAATGGTGTGGTATGTGTGGTGTTGTCATTGTATAAAGGTATATGTTATATGAAATATATATTATTCTATGGTGTTGTGTTGTGTGGTGTGATATTGATATTTATTTTTATAATGTATGTACTAGAATTTAAATTTCTGAAACAGGAATAGTAGGAATAGAATTGTATTTATTATATTGTATTGTAAGTTGTATTTATTTTAAATATTTCGTTTTAAAATTTTATGTCAGAAATGATAAACTATCATTATAAATTATTTAGAAAATTAATTAACTAGTATGGCAATGGCAGAAACAGAAACACAAAAGAATAAATCTAAATCTACTCCAGAATTAATTTGTTTGCCTGGTCAAAGAATTTGTGTATCCGATGAAAATGTTATAGCTGGTGCTGGTACATACGAATGTCATGGTTATATTTATGCAACATTAGCTGGAATAGTACAAATTCGTGAAAAGGATAAAGTATGTGTATTTAATTATTTAATTTTGTTTTTATTGATATTCACAAATTTTTTGTTTTAGTCGAAATTTATAGAAGTAAAATGCTTCAAACATAAAACAATTGTACCTGTAGCTGGTGATGTAGTTACAGCTCGTGTATCACAGGTTAATCAAAGATTTGCAAAATGTACAATAATGTGTATTGCTGATCACACATTAGACACTCCATATAGGTAGAATATATGAAATATATATATAAATATGTGTAAATTTTAAAAAAATGACATTCATTGCACATTTCATTTTTAGGGGCATTTTAAGAAAAGAAGATGTACGAGCAACTGATAAAGATCATGTAGAAATGTATAAATGCTTTCGACCTGGTGATATAATTCTAGCAAGAATTGTAAGTGCAAGGAAAAGTGCATTGTTTTTTAAATAATCTTACAAGAAATTTTTGATTAAATTTGAAATTTGATTTCGATTTTATGTTGCTACTACTTTTGTACTTTCAGCTTCCGCAAACTGAACTATCATCTTATCAATTAAGTACTGCAGAAAATGAGCTCGGTGTTGTTATTGCATTATCTAGTGAAAGTGGACGATATGGTGTGCCGATGGTACCAGTAAGTTGGACAGAAATGCAATGTCCAGAAACATTAGTCAAGGAACCAAGAAAAGTTGCTAAGATTTTATCAGAAAGTGCATTAATGAAAACAATAAATGAAGGAAAATGATGTAAAGTAATAAGAATTTCAAAATCCACTTTAATAAAAACTTTATGAATATCTTTAATAAATACTACATTGAATATTCATTATTATTTAATCCTGAAAAGTTGTATTATTAACAAATTTAATGATTGGTTTTGCAATTTATTTCGTACCAATTTGCCTGATTATCGTCGTTGCGTTTGTTTTTGTTTGTTTTTACTTCTATATTTACTCTACTCTACTTACACTAGGCGTTTTTGTTTTTGTAAGCATGCTTATTGCCAATTGCTTGTTTTTATCATGTTTGACATTTCGTTTTGTTTTGATGTTTGTACGTGGAACATTTTTCCCTTATATAAATACTGCAAATTGGAACTTGAATCTGCTGATATACTGGAATCTGCACATAATAAAGAAAAATTAAATTATTTTCTGTTTTGCGTTTGCATTATTTCCAATATCCATGAATTTTCTTGCTTGCTTTTCTTTCACTAAATGCATACATTCATGCATATATGTATACGAAATTCCACGAAACATACAATTTTTTTTTGTTTCAAAGATACGAATTACGAAATACTAATACTACTAATACTAATACGATACCACGCACGATACGATGTCCAACTGAGTGTGAAGTGTGAACTGAAGTAAAGTGAATTTGCAAATCGTGAATATTTCTAATTCTATTTTTAAATTACAATCAATTCTATAATAACAATAATAAAATTTATAAATATAATCGGTATAAAGTACTTTTTCATAAACTGTAAAGTTAAATTACTTTTATTAAAAAGTACAATAATAAAAATAAAAAAAGTTGTGTAATTTATATTTGTTTGTCATCAGAATTGTGTACAAGAGAAAATTTTATCCATTTGATTTTTGTACTTTATATTATATAGAAATTAAATATAAGAAAATAAATAAGTAAAGTTTGATTTGTAAAAAAAAAAAAAAAATGAATAACGGGTTTAGTACGGGTGAGGAGGATTCTCGAGGTCCTACAGATCAAACTTGTTGCTTAATTGACGATGGTGAACGTTGTCGTAATGCTGCTGGTAATGCATCATACAGCAAACGAATACAAAAAACAGTGGCACAACGACGATTAAAATTAGTTATCGATCCAACAGTAAGTCATTTAAAAAATAAATAAAAAAACAATATAAATTAAATAATAGTAATTAATATAAGTAATAGGTGATAGGTGGTAATAGAAATAGATACATAACTTAAACAAATTTACCTGTAGTTAAGAAATTGTTTATTTTTTTTATTACTCGATTTCTTTATTTTATATAGGTAATATAAATTTTTTATATATGTATATACTTTTTTTGTTATTATTTGTACAACACAGGCGCAGCATATTTACATTTGTGATTTTCATAAAACTCGAATTCAATGTGCCCGTACAAAACGACGTAGAAAGGATTCTGAGGATGATAGTAATGAAACTGATACAGATCTTCCAGAAGTTGATTTATATCAATTACAGGTAAATACATTACGTCGTTATAAAAGACATTATAAGGTATCAACAAGACCTGGCATGAATAAAGCTCAATTAGCAGATGTAAGTTTCTCTACTATCTTATTTAATTTACATTACTATATAATTTTGTAATTTATGAATTTTTTTTTGTACATATTTTTAATTACAGGCAATAACGAAACACTTTAAAACGATTCCAATAAAAGAAAAAGAAATTATTACATATTTTATTTACATGGTTAAATCGAATTCAAATAAATTGGATCAGAAAAATGGTATTGGAAATGATACAACATAAAATTTAACTCATAAAAATTGTTCATTATTTTTATTTTTAAATGTAGAATTAAAAATCAATTTACGTATTTTTAGTTTTAAGATGTTATAAATTGAGACTACTAAAATATGTTACAAATCAAAATAAATACATTTTTCATCCTAATTAAAAGCGCAGCTTGTTGTTCATCATACGTAATAAATTATAAAAAAATATGCTTGATTTAACCAAGTATCATTTTTGTTTCCTCCTCACTGTCTGATGAAGATTCTACAATAAAAATATTAAGTATAAAAATTTAGTTATTTATTTATACATAATATTCTTTATTCATTTATGTATATCCTACCGCTTTTCCTCAAATTCTTCTGTTTATTTTTAACATTAACTTTTGATTTCTGTTTTGATTTTCCTATCGACTTCGAATTTTCATTATATGATGTGATTTCTGTTTCTATAGTATGATCATCAATTTCTACATCTTCAAACTCGGAATAATTTGAACCACTTGATTCTTCTTCTTCTGGGACCCATTTAATATTATCTTGGCTTGAATTCATAACACTAGTATTTTTATCAATTGATTTTATCAAGTTTTCCGATGTATTCATTTCATCTGATTCACATACTTCCATTATATTTGATTCTTCTTTTATTTTAGTCGTATCCATATCGAAATTCGATAGCTTTATTGATAATCTATTCTTTGGTAATGTTGTGATATGTCCACTTCGAAGACATTGAGCAAGACCAGTAGGTTTTTGTTTGGATCTAAAAGTTAATTTTTCCGAAAAAATTATAAAAAAAAATTTTTGATCTAAAATAAAACAAAAGAAAATACCTTGCTTCAGTATCTTGAGCTAATAATTCTTTTACTTGATCCACAATAAATTTTGCACGATTTGCTGCTTTATGTGCACATTCAAGTAAAAGTTTAGTACTTGTTAAAGTTGATCCACCTAAATTTATACAACATATTTCACGATACGAATTAAAACCAAATATCATATTTGCATCTGCCGTACGTTCCTCAATATTTGAGGGATCAGCAATTGCTTTTTCACTATGAAATATTAATATAAAATATAAATTATTCAAATAAAATGATAATATGTAGTATAATATGGTATATTATTTACCCATTTTGAAATGTTGCAAATGATATACACAATGGATAATGATGCAATACAATTGGTATTGGATCTTTTTCAGATGATGTATGAATTTTTATTTCATTATTAGAAACCGTTACATCAGGATGCCTAAAATGTACTAAAGCACATAATACTGCTACAGATGCACAATCTAAAATGAAAATTACATTCAAATTTAAATTTTAATTGCAATATACTATATAATGTTTATATACCAATTATATTTCCCTCGTGATTTAATACATTTACATCGACTCTAAGTATCCAAACTTTTTCTTCAGCTGTTACACATAGTGATTCTAAATCAATACAGCCTGAATCTTTGAAGGTCCTTTCTAGAATTCGATTTATTTGAACATTTAAATCAGACATCCGACTACCTTCGAAATGTATGGCTGCCATTGGTCCTAAATCAACATTTATGTGTAATAAACCTTCATTTGGTCTTGTTGCTTTTGGTTCACCCAATTCACATGTAACATGAGCTAAACATCTTGTTTCACCCAGTGTAACATGTGCACTACCTAAATCAGCACCAAAATTTATTTTAAGTGGTCGAAATTCATTAAAATCTCGGCCATCAAGACGCTAAAATATAGAATAATATGTACAAATAATAATTAATTATTTATTATTATGGTAGAAAACATTCGTAATATGGTATATGTAAATACCAAATTTTTTTCGATACATCCTATGATGAAATTTTTTTCAACAGTAGATAAAGGTGTCTCCTTCATGATGATTAAATTATCATTAAAATAATATGAAAATCTTAATTTAAATAAATTTTTTCTTTTACATTTAATTTTTAATTCAAACAAAGCAAAACTGAGGTTATGGTGTTATGAACAAGTACAAAAAGTATATAATAAATATATAGTATATTTTTTTATATACTCTTTGCAAGTATTTCGGCTATTTCAATTTCTTTTTCTTAGTTCGTATCATTCGTATATCGTATCATGGTTAATAGTGATTCGTATTCGTATTATGATGGTGTTTTGGGTTTTGGGTTGGAAATTGGAATGGAATGGAATGAATGAAACTATAAAACATAAACAATGCTGTGCTGTTTGTTATCTGTTGTTGTTTTGTTACCTGCCCGGGGCCGGGAAGACTGCAGCTGTACGAGCACGATAAAACATATGCGCATCCGTCGTCATTCATAACATAATGCTTGGAATGGAATTGGAAATACTTGCAAAAAATTATCACACTCGCCTCGCACTCACAGCTCACAATACTCACACCCACACACAGCACAAATGGCATGGTACATATAATTCAGCTACTTTAAGAAAGTATGTCACTTTTAATTTTTTGTACTATAAAATTTGACTTTTCTTATAAATAGCTGAATTATTTTTGTCATTGGTTTTATGTTAAAAATAAGGCTCCTAAAAGCATGCTATATTTCTAGAAATATATTTTTGATATTTCCTTTTCCGATTCCGACATTCCCTCCAATTCAAACTATTAAAATTTACAATATGTATTTAATATTTAATGTTGTATCCGTGGAAGATAAGGTATGTCAGTTAATTTAACATGAGAAAGTGACGTCATTGTATCGACTGTTGTTCGGCAGGATATATAAAACTAAAATATGTTTTGAAGAAATTCCATACTTTTTTTTTTAATTGATTTTAATATCATCAGTTAATTTTAATTTCAACAACAAATTAACTAATTTTACATTTTTCATTTTTTCTTATAATTACTACATTTTTTCTATACATTTCATAATTTTTAAATATATTGAAGTATGCAAGAAACAAGAAAAGACAGTAAGAAGGAGCAATGAAGTTATTGTCAGATCACTATGGTATGTTATACGAGTACGCTTTGCTATGCTAGTCCTATAGTTCCTAGTCCTAGTGCCAGTAGTGCAGTAGTACGGTTTACGGTAACGGTAGTATCTTACATACCATCATGCAGCATACACTCGTATTTTGATTTCTAACTTTCTCTTCATATAACTTGGGGTTGTGAATCGAGTACACCGGAAGTTTATAAAGTTACACAAATTTTTTTCGTAATTAAAAATAAATAAAAATGACAATACAATATGTAATATGTGCTTAAGCCTTAAGCATATATACCCCAGTGGTATCAGAGACATTGATTTGAATTAAATGCAATTTATTATTAACTAATTAAAAATGAAATTCAAAAGAAACAAAAAAAAAAAAAATTAAAATCGAAAAAAAGAAAATTAACAACAAATTTCTTGAATTAAATCCAACTACATTATTAAATTTTAAATAATAATAATATAACTCACAATTCTTTTATTGTACATTTGTATATAGATATGTATATGTGATATATTTGCATGCAAAAAAAAGTACATACATTAAAATACACAATTAATATTTTGACGTAAAATTTATCTACTATATTATATACATTTTGTATTTTACAACAATTAAAGAATTTCAATTTTAGTATCATATTTATTTTTCTTTAATTATTATTATTATTTTTTTTTATATTATATTATAAACGAGTTACTCGTATATCATTTTTGTAAATATACACCACCGCAACATTTTACGTATAAGGTACACTTGTACATCATATCATCATCATCACATCATATGTAAATTTTATAAACACATGTACATATGAATGTATAATAATGCCCTAGCGTATAATAATAACATAACTGAAAAATAATTTCTATTTTTTATCATTATATGTGATGAAATCATACTTGTAAAAATTTAAGAACCAAAAAAAAAACAAAAAAAAAAACAACAAAAAATGAAAAAGTTTTAATTTTGTTCTGTTGCTTGTGTGGTAAAAAAAAATCGAATGAAATCGTACAGAAAAAAAAAATTAAATTTTCAAATGCTTTTTATTTTTAGATTTGAAACGAAAAAAAAAAGTTTAAAAAAGAAAATTTTCATATGTATTCTACACTATCATATATACACATATCGCATATTTTACATACATATGCACATATTTTCTCTATATATATTTTATAAACATTAAATTGTACATATGTACTTGCGTATATTGTATAATAAAAACCAAAAATAATTATAATTTCGTGTAATTTGTTCAATTTAAATTTGAAATGAAAAATTTTTTATTTAAAAATACTTATATATTTTGTTCAGAACAAGAAACAAAATAAAAACATTTCTAAGTGAAATTTATACGTGTACAAGGTGATTCAGAATATATATGGTATGCGTATATTCCGAAGAGTATAAGATATACAAAAGTAAGGTATCAATAAAAAAAAAATGAAAAGGATCTGCTATATAATTTACAGAGTAAAAATATTGTCATTTTTCATTTTTCAACATAGTTTCAATATTATACAGACGAGATGTTAAATGTAATATGAGCCAAAAATTTTTGACACCCTATACATACTGACTGATTAAACGGTTGAGATTTCTCCCACTTTCCTTGCCATAAAATTATTTGATTGTTTTTGAAGAGATCTATAAAATATGACCTACTGCTCTAAGGTATATACATATACACGTCATTCAGAATCACCGCATGAATATTATATAAATGTTTGGAAAAATGGAAAAATTTTAATAATTAAATTTAGTGTGATGGAAAATAAATTTTATAGAAATCAGAAGAAGAATAATAATATAAAAAATCGTTAAAAAAGCCGTTCATGTTATGAATTTATGAAAAAAAAAATACATATACAATCGTACGTATACGTACACCCATATACTCCAGTCTGTTTATTTGAAATATTGAAATTCCAAATAAGAAAATAATGAAAAATTATCTCAAAACAATTATCTATAGGTATAATAATCTTATAATTTTATAATCGAATTATGAAAATTGAAATTAATACTATGTGGGTCACTCAGAAGATAGAGAAGAAGAATATGCGACTAAGTCCAAAAAAGTAAATATTGAGAAAATTAATGAAAACATTAAAACAATTTTAAATTTCATGATGTATTATACTCTGGTTAAGAAGAGGAATAATTCAGTTATTATTTCAAAGTTGATTGATGTGAAAAATATTGAAAAAAAGTTGACTTATTCTGAATGAAATCTGAAATTATTACACAACATTTTCGGAGATTGTATATATAAGAAAAAGAGCCGTTTTGTCTAGAAAAAAAAAATCAGCTAACGAGCGAATTCTTTAATAACTGAGAAAAATATAATATAATCAGGAAATATGAATAAATCCGGACTTAACCGCATTGATTTCTGAATGACTATACACTATAGTTTAGTACTCTGATATTTTTCTTTCAAATGATAAACACATGAAAGTATATAGTTCATATCATCGAATAAAGTTAATTAAATGATTTTAAATCGAATAATAAATTTTCATTAAAAAAATTGAATATGAAATGATTTTTACGTACACATTTTTGTACATTGCAACATTGCAATCAGTTTTAACATTCTCTCATTCAAATTATTTGAATTTTCGAATTAGATTTTTGAGCTGCTTAAAATACCTTTTTACATTACCTATATACGAATATTTAAAAAATTTAAAAATTCTGAAAATATAAAAAATAATTTAATTGTACGCCAGTAATTTATATTATTATAATATTTTTGAAATAGATTTTAAATTATAATTTAATATGTTTTGGTGTTATATTTTAAAATATTCAAAATACTACACATAGTACCCATATATAAAATTTCGAAATAATTTAAAATTTATGAAAAAGCAAAAACATAGAGAAAACTTATTTTAAATCTACTCCACGCATATGCATGCATATATAAGTATAAACAAAAAATTTTATCGATGCGATATGAAAACATTAAAGAATTTGAAGAAGAAAAAAAAAACATAAAAGAAAGAAAAAGAAAATAAAATTGAAACGAAAATAACATGTAATATATAAATAAATTTTTTTTTCTCTCTCGTTTTTGCAAAAATAAAATTTGTTAACGGATACATTTCAGATTTAATTTCTATATAAATAATATACATACATATATGTATATATAATACGGTCGGTCGTAGATATATTATTACATGCGCATGTAGTATGTATACAAAAATATACAAATATGAAAATTTCTCTTATGAATTAAGAATAATAATTTTCTTCATATTCATTTTTTCGTTTGTTTTTTTGTTTTTTTTTTCGTTTTTACTTACACCTACATTTTGTGTCCCACCTAAAAAGAAATATTTTTTTTTTTTTTTGTTTCTTCATAAAATTTTCATTTTATTGACCGACATCTGGGATTTTTGAATACAATTTTTTGATAAAATTTTTTTTTTTTTTACAAACACATACTATGTACATATGTATGTACATTCAAAAATAAACATAGATGCATTATACTCATACATGCGCATACATTATATTAATGTGTATGTGAAATTTTTCATTTTTGTTTATAATACCAAATCATTATATTTTATATAGATAGGATATAGATACCATATTTTCATTGCGATATTGTAGGATCTTATAGGATGATAATGATGATGATGATGATGATGATGACGATGATTATGATGTTTGATGATGATAATGATGACGATTATGTGGTGCGATCATATAATTTGCTTGCATGTATGTTAGCAGTAGCAGGGGTGAACAAATCAGTATACACTTTTCATAATACGTTTTTAAAGATTGTATATGGTATAGCCGCATGTTTCTTTTTTAAGATGTCATTCAAAATTGATGTTTATGTTGTTTGAGAATAATCACACGCACCACGGAAGGAACTCATCAACTCATGACAAATGATCATGTGTAGCCATTTTTCTTTTTTGCAAATCACTATCTATGATTCAAGTTTTATGTGAAAATTTTGTCAAAAATTTTGGGTTTTTGGTTAAATTTCAAATTGAAAATATTGTACATCATCATGCATACTAGTTTTAGTTTGATCATCCTTTATTTATAGTCAAGTTAAGGGTACATTATGCATTACGTATATACACATACATACGATATGTATAGGTATAGGTATACATACGTATTTATTTTCTAAACTCACACACCTTCCTTATATACTTTTTATTAATATCAGCGCATACATATATACGTATGTAAAGATATTTTTAATTTATTTTTATTATTGTTTTAGTGTATATTCTTTTATTTTTATTTTTTGTAGCTAAATATTTGTTTTTTTTTTGTTTTTCGCTTTTCTTTTTCTTTTTTGTTTTTGTATTTTTCTCTTAAGTAACACAAAATTTTAATTCAAAATCAAATCAGTCAGTTTAGTTAAACCGCAGCATCCGCTCCGACGACGTCAGCTGCCGGACTATTATAATAGTATACATATATTTAAAATAATACAAAGAAGAAAAATTTTTATTTTCTATTTGTTTATTTTTTTTTTAGTTTTTCATTTCCCTAGAGTAAGTTTTTTTTGTTTTTTTTTGTTTCCTATTTAGCTAAGAAAAATTGAACAAAAAAAAAAAAATAATATAAAATAAAATTTTCTATTCCATATATAAAAATATAATAAATTAAGTATTTGCAAAATATTATATATTTTCGTTATTTTTGTTTCTATAATTAATCTTATTTTAATAATTAAAAATTATTTTATAATAATATATTAAAGTATAATAAGAAATAGAAAAAAAAAAAAGTATTTTATCTATATACAAACTAATATGAAAAAATTTATATAACTAACAATTATATATATTTTAATATATCAGCATTTAACTTCTGTTTGATAACAAATTTTATATTACAATTTAACTAAGTATAAATTTCTGTATATATAATTTCATGAAATTAATTAATTAAAAAAAAAAAAGAAAAAGAACGAAAACAAATTAACGCTTTATTTTTCATAATCTAATAATCTAATGCTATAAAAAGTTGAAAAAAAAAAATAAAAATAAAAGAAAATCATTAAAACATTGCCGTTAACTATATATAACTACATATAAAAAATTTTTCGTTTTCGCATTATGAAAAGTATACATAATAATAATAATAAAATTAAAATAATTTTTTTTTTTTTTAATTAAAATTATTAATTTTTTTTTAAAAAAAAAAGTACTATATATAAACGAACAATAAGTGAAAATTTAAAATTAAAAATTTCAAAAAAAAAAAAAACAAAAGAAAATAATGATAAAAATTGATAAGAAAAAAATAAATTGTGAAAAGTTTTAATACAAAAATAAATGCAAAAAAAAAAAAAAACAATAATTAAAGGAATAATCTTATAACTGCATCAAATATAAAAGTATATAGTATACATATATACATAAATTTGCATAGAAATTATATAGATATATATGTATACATATTTATAAAAAATAAAGTGAGTGACTTGAATATTTCTAATGGATTTGCTACTATACCAATACCAAATAGAATTATAATGAAAAATGCATTTTGGAGAAGAAGAATAATATAATATGAGTATTACCATAGTATTACACAAGATCTTATATAAAATATCCAAATTAAGAAAAATGTATATTTTATAATATACGAATACGTTAATATTTTATACATATAATACACATACATATTGATATTTATGTATATGTAAATTACCAATAATATATACATTGCGTATAACAATCGTATATATAGCTAGTATTTTTGGTTGTTGAAAATTTTGCAAAAGTGATGAAAAAATAAATTCAAATACAGTATGTATGTATGTACGTGCATAAATACGTACGTGTACACATAATATCATATGTATATGTACTCATATATGCATATGTGTATTTATAAGAGATGAAATTTACAAAAATATACATATATAATGTGTGTATATGTATATCTATTTTAAATATATGTACTAGCGTATTTATTATCTGGGATTTGTATATATACTATCGTACACATATATATATATATAAATATACATATATACAAATATAGAATTGTATATAAAATTGTATAGTGTTTATTTTTAGATCGTATATAAAATATAATATAGTATCTTATAAAAATACAAAAAATTCAGAAAAAAAAAAAAACTGAATGATACATTTTTTTTCTATATATACATAAATGTATTATATTATAATAGAGTGCATACATAATGTATCTACATTATGTGATAAATATAAATATGTACCTATATAGTGTGTTGTTGCATAAATTTACGAATTTGAAACTTTGAAAAAAAAAAAAAAATAGAAATAGAAAGAAATAAAATAAAAAAAGTACATAAATAGACTTATGAAAATTAATTAACCGGATTATATATATATGTACATATCTTATTGAATTTTATCTTTTTTTTTTTTTTTTTGTTTTGAAGAAAAACAAAAACCAACAAATTATTTTCTAATTTCTAATTTACATTTACGTTCACATATTAAATACACACACACACACACACATTACATACAAAATTATATTATTTATAATCAAATATAATATACTAACTATAAATATGTATATATAGCTATATACATATTTATTATATTTTTTGATTAATCGAAATTAAAAGGTTCATATTTGAAAATTTGAAAATTTATTAGAAAAATGTAAAAGAAATTGAATTAATTAAAATTAACCACCATGCGCTTTAAATTATTATATAATTTGTTATTTAATTAATGTTTGAATTTAATTTGAAAAAATACTCTATATAATCATATTTGTATATACATATATGTACATTATGTATGTATATGAATAAATTTAATTGTATATATGTACTTATACCTATATACTTCTCTATACATACATACACTAACATTTATATTATTTTTAGATATTAAATGAAAAGAAAAAAAAAAATTACACAATCCTGAAAAACAAAAAAAAAAATTAATTTTATATGTACATCATATACATGTGTATTACATATAGAAATATATTCTTTTTTTTTTTCTTTTAGAAAATTTCAATATGATATTTGGCAATTTGACAAGAATTTTTTGGAAAATTTAAATTTCAACAGTACATACATACATATACGAGTATATAATAATGTATTTTCCATATATTTTTAAATTTAAAATTTTAAATTTAAATTTAAATTTTACAAATTTTTATATATTTTTTTATTGTGATATTATTAATAAAATTACTTATTTAACAGTATAGTATACACACAATCTCATATCAAAATAATAATGATTTTAGAACTGTTGCTATATATAATGTACGGTATCCAATCTATAATATACGGTATCTAATAAAATCTATATATGCAAATACCTATATAAATATATACATCAGCCTACGCAACTATTATTTATAGTACATCGTCTCGTCAGATAAGTATTATATACATACCACCTTTCAAAACAATCAAAAATAAATTTCTTAAATTTAACTAAGAGATTATGATAAATTCTGAAAAAAAAAAAAAAATACAATTTTTAAGGACGAAATTTGATACTCAAGTTCATATAATATACATAATAATAATAATAATAATAATAATAATTTTTGGCTAGAGAATTTTCTGATTAATCTGAAGCAAGAATTTTTTTTTTTTCTTTCAGTAATTATTTTTTTTGTTGTTTTTATTTCGGCATTTTTTTGTATTTTTTTTTTTTTGGCAAGCATTTTTAACGAATGAATTTGAACGAACAATTTGAAAAAATTTAATAATATGTACTCGTATTTATTTATATGTACATAATTCTATAATACGTACTGTCGTCTTATCTTATGTATATGCAAATATAATGTATATGCAATGCAAACTATATAAATATACACATATACCCACTCATTCATATACATATACATACATACCTATATAATACCTTAACGTCTAATTAATTTCAAATTCAGATATACAGTACAGACATAAGACATTCACATTGTATAAATTTCCTTGGTATTTACCATATATAAATATATGTGTCTATATTTTTTATTTGTTACATGCATACATACTTACATATAAATCTAAAAATATAAATTTTTCATAAGGTAAATTAAGCAACGATAAAAATATCTAACCAAGAAAAAAAATTTTTTTTTATATTACATAGATAGCTAGCTCTAAACATTTGAAAATGTTTGAAAATGAAAATTTAAGCATCATTTCTGGCTATAGATTATAATATTATGAAAATGTAAAATTTTTTCTATTAAGTAATAAATTATTGTATAGTATGTATATGTATATTTGCATGCGTTGCTGTGCATATTATGTGTAGGTACATATAATAATATACATAATAAATCTTGAATTTTATTCACAATATCTGTATATTATTGTTTAGATAAATTATAAAGAAATAAATAAAATTACGGTATTAAAAATATACATACTCGTATAAATAATATATCAAAATCAAATGAAAATTTACATAAATTTTGTCCCTTATTTTCTTTCTTATTTTTGATTTAAAATAAAATTTAAAATTTTCATTATAACACAACACACATTATAGGCGAGCATGTTTGTACACCTATCTATACCTATATGTAATATGTGCATTTCATTATTATACAAGTTTCATATATATAGGGATGTGTATATACATTATATATATATGTATATAGGAATTAAAACTTAAAAAAAGTAAATATAATTTATATTTGTTAAAGATTTTTTTTTTTTTCTTTTTTTTTTTTTTGTTGCGATTACGATATTCTTGTATTTTGTTGTAGATACATTATACAAAAATTGTTGTTTTTGTTTTCAAGTTCGTATATAATTCGTATTCGAATTCGAAAATTTCAAAATTATATTGTATATGTATTATAATTTGTATACATGATGTACATATACATCATCATTTTTCTATATCACTGTGTGTCTCTTATAATAGATATATACATATTATGTATACATATATAAAAATATAAAGAGAAACGAAATTTAATACGTGCGTCGATTCGACCATATAATAATCTATTTTTAAAAAAATTTTCAAAAATGATGACTAACACATATCCCATTTTGGTGACTGAAAAATTATGTAGATATTATAGCAGCGAAAAAAAAAATAAAAGAAAATATACGAGCATATAGCTAATATAGTATAGAAAAATAAAATATTTCTATTTTTTACTTTTCTGTTTTTGTTGTTGTTGTTGTTTCTCTCATATTCTATACAGATTTATATTCATATATGTTAGTCGTATTATTTATGTATGTATGAATTAAAATAAACACGTATATACATATACGTACACATAAATATATAATTTATGAAATGTATGTATGTAATATCACAATTAAAAGAATGAATATATGTATGTACCTAAAAATTATAAAAATATGCAATATACACATAATATAATTATTTAAAAAAAAATGAATAAACAAACAAATTATATGTTAATATTGTTTTATACTAAAAACGTTTCCTTATTTTTTTTACATTTCGATTCATTTATTTTTCTTTTCTTTTTGTTTTCATTTCTTACATTTGACGAAGAAAAAAAAAATATCGATTATAAGTAAAGAATTTTACTAAAAAAATAAAAAAATAAATATTCTCTTCATATTTTCTACATTACATATATACAAAATGTAAATAAAAAATTCCCATATTTGTATGTTCGAAAAATATGTGTGCGGTATTTATTTTTATTTCACTATATACTCGTATACTTATACTACATACACATACCAAATATATATGTGAATGTAAAGTGGGAATTAAGTAGTTACAGATTTTTATTATTTCCTTAAATTTGATTTTTTTATTTTTTTATTTAATGATAATTTGAAATTGTGTTTCTATGAAATTTGAAACACAACATTTTGTACATATAAAGAATTTTTGAAAAATTTTTATATTAAAATTTTTTATCATGTTTATGTCAACAATTAAATGCGTTTTAATACTAAACCGATTCAATAATCGCTACATTTTACAGAGATTTATTATTACTACAACATGTTTATGAGATAGAATAAATTCACTTCCAAATAGTGCGAATTTTTTACATTTTATTTGATACATGGAAAATGTATTTTCGACTACCCCCAAATGATTGCTAATTATATACTGACCACAGGTCACACTCACAATTATTGTGTCCCGTTTCCCATCAACTCACTAATTAAAGTTCAACGTTTCCACATCCGTATGTGAGTTCATCAATTGCAGTTTTCACATTTGTTTCTAATGGGTAACCCAAAAGTTAGTACAGCAAGTCAATGCGTAAATGTAGTCCTGTAGTCTTATCTAAAAGTGCCCTAACCTGGGCTTTTCTATCAGCAATTCAAAACTGTGTATAGATGCAAGTATATGATAAGAATAAGTACTTATAATTGGGAGAAATCATTTTAGTGATTAGGTCAAGTTTAAATATGGTCTATCGGTCACAGTGTAAGAAAAGAAATTATTTTACCATTTAAGATATAAGCATATACGCAATCGTACATAATGCCGCTTCTACATTTCAATGCAGTGACTTCAACTTGGACTTCGACTTTTGACTTCACAGCATGCTTAACATGTAAAAGTAGCTGTCAAGTCTACTTGCATTGAATGTAGAAGTTCTAATACTACATATCCATTAAATCAAAGTCGAAGTTGAAGTCACTGCATTGAATGTAGAATTGGCATAGTGCGTGCACATCTTAAGAAGTATTATATAAATTTAAAAATATAAAAATCTTAAAAATGTGTAATGTCTGACAAAAATTAGGCTAAACAAAAATTGCAAATAACAATTATTTTTTCAGCTTTATTATATTATTCTTTTGTTTTTGTTAAATTAATTAATACATATAAGTATACTCGTATACTATAGTATACGCGTAAGGAGATCTATGGTTTTTTTCATATTAAATTTATTTTTTTTTACTTTTTTTTTCGTTACAGATTTAACAATCCCAATCCATAACCATGTCCGATGATGAAGAATATACGTAAGTTTTTCAGTTATATAATTTACAATAAGCAAAATGATAAAAAGAATATATTTTTTTTTTTGATGAGGAAAAGAATTTCATTTGTACACAAATCGGGATTAAAAAAGTTTAAAAGAAAAAAGTGAAAAAAATTTTTTTCTTTTTCAAATAAATTTCCTTCTTTTGAATATTGAATACTATATACTATAGCACAATATTACAATAATTTTAAATGTATAATATCCTTTTATCTTCTATATGTTTGTCACATTTTGTTTAATATAATATGTCAGTTTTCATGTTGGTTTTATTTATTTACTTATATATATTTTTTTTTAATTTTTTTTTTTTTTGATAATTTGACGATAAATTACGATTTTTTTTATTGTATTACAAATTTTTTGTTTTTACATATAAGTAATATGCGTACATCATTTTTACTCAATTATGTACGTAGAGATGTAATACCTTCAAAATTTTTATAATAAAATTCAAATTAAATGTTTATTATACAGATAATATAATGATACATATTTCTGTATAATATATGGATACATATACATGTATTACATAATGTATTTACATTTATTTTAAATATACATACTTATTTTCCTATATAATTTTCATTTTTATAAAAGAATAATTGAAATGAAATTAAATGAAATTTTTCATTTTAATCAATTTTTTTTTTTTTTTTTTTACTTTATTTTGTTTTATACGTTTCCTATTTTCTCGTTTCTTTTAAATTATGTATACGTTATACACCCAAATTTATTGAATTTGTTATTATATATAGTTTTCTGTTATTTTTGTTTATTTGTTATATGTAAAGCACAAACATTTATTATACATAGATACACACACCTATATGTACCTATATATATTATACATTATTTTTACACATTATTTACATATAATATTTTATCCTTTATTATTATTTTATTTCTATAAATATAATCTTTAAAATATATATATGTATGTATACACGTTTTTACATCAAAAAATTTTTTTAGCTCTGAAGAGGAAGTCGTCGAGGAAGTTGTTGAGACGTAAGTTTATCCTTTTTCTTCTCTATAACTTCTAGTGTATATTTTTTATTTTCTTGTAGAAGTTGTTTTTAAATATTTATTTTTTTAAAAAAATAAAAAAAAAATTTATAAAATTCTAAAATGTATAAAATGTGAAATTAAAAAATTAATAAAAATATTATAACAGGAAGAAAAAAAAATTAATACAATGTAATCGTGTATAATTAAATATATATTATATTATTTATGTAGTTAACAAAAGTCGTTTAAATTGCATAGAGAAAATTATAATAAAAAGTAACAAAAATCTGCTTTAAATTTATTGAGTTCAAAAAATTGTAATTGTATATAATATATAAGTATATAATGTTGTATAATATTTAAAGATAAAAAATAAATAAAATAATTTATATTAATTTAATTTAATTTAAAGTTCTAATCAAAAAAAAAAAACAAAAAAATAAAAAACACAAATTGGATATAAAAAATTATCATTTATTGTTGTTTACGAATCAAAAAAAAAAATTCAAAATACATACAACTATAATTATACCTGAGACAGACATGTGGTACTGATACTAAACGTGGTATAAAAAATTAATTGTAAGCTTCTTAAACAGTCATCAACATCATACTCATATCAAGTAGTTGACTGTAAATTTGATGTTGGTATCGATACTACACCGCTTCCATAAAAGTCATGAGTTTTGAATCGAACGTTTAAATACATTAAAAGTAAAAAAAAAAGTTATAATGTCAATATCGTGCGGCTACAAAACTTCAATAATGGAAAACATTCGATTTATATGGTACAGATATATCACTGAAACCATTATACAAATTGGTTACTAATTTGTCTAATTTGTTGTATTATTGAATTATTGTATTGAATGTTAATAAAATCTTTAAATGACATATACTTAATGACTCATGATACTAATGATAAATAATAATTTATATTATCATCTTGATGATAAGTATATATAATATCAATCATACGCATACCACATGTCTGTTTCAGATATAGATACATCACTTTGCATATTAGTATAAAAAAATGATTAGAACTCTAAAATTAGAAAATTAAAATACATGTAAATGTACTAAGAGTGTATGCGAAATAAGACTGATTCTCGTCTAAATGCTTATTGAATTCTAAATTATTTGCATATTGCAATGATTGAACGGGGTGCGATTAACTATGTTCCAAAAAGCGGAACTTTTGACAACTTGTATAGCACACCACATGTGGTATCACCATATGGTATCACAATCAAATTCATAAAACAAATTTTAGAAAATTACATTCATATTTAAAGTCTAATTTCGTCATACACATGCAATTTAATAAATTTAATAATGTAGTTATTATGTAACAATTTGTATACGTACGCGCAGCTACTATAATGGTATAATGATTAATGGATAGATAATAAACAAAAGTAAAAAACAAAATATATCAAAAATTTTGTATAAATTTTTGAATTTAAACAAAGGTAAAAATTAAAATAATACGACTGTAATAATATTGTATAATATGTGTAACAAAACTGAAAAATAATGTACCAAAAATGTCAGGTAAAATTGGTTTAAACAATTTATTATATATAGTAATAAACTAATTTAATGAATATTACACTTACTTAAATATAAAAATTTGTATTTTATAAAAATTTTTATATAAAGATATATTAGAATTTGCCTAAATAATAATAATATAACGCGTAATTAGAGAGAGAAAAACAAAATTAATACTATCCTGCTTGAGAAATTCAATTGTAGATCATATTAGAATACCCAACTGATATATTATTGCATTTAATATTAGATAATTAGTGACAAAGTAGAAATTCTATAATGCAAAAAATAAAAAAAAAAAAATAAAATCCAGAATGATATCCATTTAGATGCAAAACCTTCCGAAAGAAATAAAGAGAAGCCATATATGAAGTGAACATTTTTTACAGCCACTCATAAAATAATAAGTGACAGTAGCCTCAAAGATGGTAATTTGTAAATTATTATCTTTGGGGGATTTCTAGTCTTATGATGCTACTACCTACTACTTCAACTTCTTCAAACTCAAAAAATGATTTTCTCTCTGAGTAAAATGCGAATATTATCCATGGAAAATATGAAAAACCAACTAACAACATGTAGTATTTGCTTCTCTACTCAGCATCAATAATGGAGGTCATTGGTTATAATAGTACCTACCTATATATAGTATTCGCTACGATAGTAAGAGTAGTATTCTACATATCATGTGTACTTGTATTTACATACTTGGAAAAAAGTTGATTCTCTCTCTGAGTAGAAAGCTAACATTGTACATGGCAAAACACGGAAAATCAACTAACAACATTTTAATACTTGCTCCTCTTCCTCTACTCCATGCTCTACTCTATACACAATAATATGCCGGTTATAAGTTATTTGATGACAAAAATTCAACAACACTCTTATAATCTAATTTTGCTTCGTATGATCGATATGACTTTTTCTTTATTCTCTGGAATTTGGAAGGTTTTGACTAAAGAAAATAATGTCAATTTTTAGAATTTAAAATTATATATCTATATAAATAGTATATCTACTCAATAGTACGAGTACATATCCAATCCAAATGTGAATTTTTAAAAATTTAGAAATTAGAAACATTTTTTTTTTTTTCATTCATTTATAAAATAGCCTTCTCTAAAGTGGCAAAAAAAAAAAAATATTAATAATTTTCTAATCGCTTTATCTGGATTTGATTTAAAATACACACATTAGTATGTAGTACTATATATGAATGATATAATATTAGGCTGCTTCAACTGCTTTATACGTACATTTATGATGATTTTTGATGTTATTGTATTATATCTGTCGTTGGAAAGCTTCTTCTAATATTTTTTATAATAATTATTTTAAAATTGTATATTTATACATATGAATATTGATGATTATTGCGTGGCTTCATAATAAATAAAATAATATGTATATGTAATAGATATGCGTTTCTTTTGATTTGATTTTCGTTATATAGAAATATATATAGTAGATACACAACTATTTTATTTTTTTCTTCATTATTTTTTTTCTATATTAAACAAGCAATTTTTTTTTCTCTTTTTTATTTTATTACAGGAAGTAAGTGGCATAGATACTATCGCATTATTAGTATGCTTTATATATTATATAGATATAAAAAAAAAATACATATAAAATATATATACAAATTATATTATACTATATATATAATATATTTATATACTTAGTAAAATTAAAAAAAAAAAAATATGAATACAATATATATGTATATATAAAATAAAACAAACAAACAGACATCATATATATACATACATATATATATATACATTATAATATTATATTACATATAAGCATAATATATACATAAATACACATTTTAGTATAAATCTATAATATTAATTATTATATAATTATACAACATACATATATTATAAAAAGAGGATACTTTTATGTACTAAACACTATGCAATAATAAAAATAATTGCATACATATACTTATAAGGATCTAAATTGATCATATATATATACTATATATATAATTGATCATGTGGATACTCAGTTCATTATGGCATTGCCGATCAATTATGATATTCATATCATGCAGTTTTATCATCAGTAATCAGTTACCAGTTACTATATGGTGTGTACATTACTGATTGGAATTAATTATCGACTTGGGCGAAAGTAGAACGCTGTCTGAGATTCGTACTCAGAACGTCAAGACTCAAGAGCACCAGTCCAAGTCAGCAACGCCACACCCCACACCACAACCATTGAGCTATTCAAACCTCTCCCTCAGACATGTGGTGTTAAAGAAAGTTAGCTGACAGTGACAGATATGAATCAGAGTATTAATCAGAGATGAAGAAATGTAAATCTCTTTTCTATATTTCCTCTAAAGCTAGCAAGAAGATTGCGGGAAGTGAATTAATCGGGCATTAGAAGAGTTTAAAATATAAAAAAGAAAAATACTCGTACAAACATAAAAATATCCTCTTTTTAAAAGCTTTTCGTAGTTGCTTCATACTTTTACATTTATTTATTTATTATCATTTATTTATTTTTTTTTTCTCAAATTTATATTTATTCTAAATCATTTTATTTTCAAAACTCTATCGTATTTAACTTCAATTAAAATACAGCACACATAAAATACATTTTGTATATTTTCTTTTAATATTACAATATTTTTTTAAATAGAAATTTGAAAAATAAATTTTTGAATTTTTGAAAACAAAAAAAAAAAAAAAAATTTCAATTAAAAAGTTACTAACACAAAATAAATTCTTCTTTTTATATAGATTTTTGATTTTTGAATTGGCTATACATATATAAATATAAAATAATAACAATTATTATAATTGGATTTGGATACATAATTAATTTTATTTTTACATTATCTTTTTCATCAACAAAAATTATTAAATACTCGTTATAATTGATTTTTGATTTGAAATTCATTTATTTACATATTGGCAAAGATAAATACATATATAGTCGCCTATGTAATTATTATTTAGAATTTTCGATTCCTTAAAACAGAAATAATAATAATAATTTTAAGTTAAGTTTAGTTCTGAAAGTTACTCAAAACTATAGCTGCGGCGTTGCGGGCTTGTTTAACATTTTCATTCGTTTTTTAAATATATAATTTCATTTTAGATTCATTTTGAAAAATGAACAAAACGAATTTTTTTTTTTTTAATTTATTGTGTAAATAATTTGAATTTCAAAAATGACGAGTATATTAGGTTTTTTTTTTTCTCTATAAATTGGAGTTCGATATTAATAACCAAATAATTCACATTTATATGCAAAATTCATTTTTCTGTACTAAATTTAATATTACTTATAATGTAGATTATAAATAAATTTAAATTTTAATTTAATTTTAATTTAGATATCTATTAGAAATTATTTTATTAATTTTACCATATATTTAATTTCAATTTAAAAATTTTAGAATTTAGTTTGTAGTATTAAGTAATATATATTTTTTTGGTTATTGTATATAGAGATAAAAAGGAGGATATATTTTTTAATCGATTTATTTTGTTTTTGATTTCTTTTTTTTTCATATTTTTTTTTCTATTCTCTTTTTTTTTTTTTTTGTTTTAAATCGTCGTTATTGTATACAAAAATAAATACAAAATCGAAAAAATAAAATAATCAAAATAAAAAAACAAAATATCATATATGAATTATTCTTGTGTGATGATTGCTGATGACATAATTGTGTATTATCATTATTTCTACTTCTACCATATAACTACTACTACTACTACTACTACTACTACTACTGCATACTACATACTACTATATATTTATTTATCTACTGTAATGCTACTTCTTTTTATCAACTGTATAATGTCAATTTGCAACTTTATCAAAAACTTCTGTTATACATATATACATTCTCATATAATACTCGTATATAATATGCGTGCGCACACTTCAATTTATATTTATATTACAAATCGAATCTTCATCATTACAAAATACAATTTAAAAAATAAAAAAAAAAAACACATTATTGCGATGAATTATTGAAAACAAAAATAAAAATAAAAATAAAATTAAATTAAATATCATCAAAACAAAAACGTTAAATTTTCTATAAACTTCGAACACAATAAAGAGCCAAAACTCCGACTAACGAGTAAGTTATTATAAATTTTTGTAAATGTGATTTTTATTAGATATATATATATACTTATAATAAATTGTGATATTTGCAAAAAAAAAAAAAAATAAAAAAACGCTGATAATACGTTGTTAACTATTAATTCATTTTTTAAAAAAAAAAAAAACATATTTAATTCTAAAATTAAAAGTATTTAGTATTTTATATATATGCAAAAGCTATATATGTTTTTTAATACATAATATGTAGAATTTATTTATTTTTCTTTTTTAATTTATAAACAGAAAACAGTTATTTTAATATCAGTTTACGTTAAAAATGTACAGTCAATTAATTAATAAATATATAAGGTGGATTCATTGTAAGGTTCAGGCCAAGACAATATTTATCTTCAATTCAAATAAAACAGCAATTCATACGTGATCTGTCAAAAAAAAAAAAAGAAGAAAAAAAAAACATAAAATCGGTATTTAAAAAAGTATAAAAAAGTACCTCTCGATGAATCACCCTTTTTATATTAAAGGTTAGTATGAAGTTTGAACGGAATTCAATTCCCCATATAAAATACAAAATGTGAAAAGCGATGCACAAAATTCCGTGCACTCAATTTTTTTGTGTACTTTTTGAGTACTCTTGAATACGCAGTTCGAACTGAAAAAAATATCGAATTGGAGACTTTTTTACGTTCACGTTTGAATGTAATAAATAGTTGAAAAATTATTCCGTGCGTTTGTTTGGTAAAATTTTGACAGCACAAGAAAATAGATGTTGCTGTCAAATATAATTGTCATTTATTCTTCTCATTCATACAATAATTCTTTTTCTCCACACTAGTCTACATGGAATTTTTCCGTGTAGAAATAAATAGCAAAAATGCTGCACAAAATTCCATTCGAACTTTGTACTAAGCTTAACGATGAAATCAAATATTATTTTTGTTATTTTTCAAAATTATCTTAAAAATACGGAATTATAATAATTTGGAATATTTTACTTATTATTATATAATCAAATGTAATTTTTGAAATTGCTTTTTGATTTTATTTTAAATTTATTTTTAATATTATTTTTTATTTTTTACTTAAAATTAAAAATTTTTTTTTTCAGAAAAATAAAACAAAAAATATTATATATAATAAAAGCTTAATTTTATTGTTATATATAAAGTTTTTAAAGTATACGTATATATTTTTAATAATAATAATTATTAATAATAATGTTGCTTATTTTTTGAATATAATTTATTAAAAAAATAATTGAAGGGCTGAGATGATGAAGATGTTAACCGAAAAATTTGAATAAATTCTATTTTTCAGTCAGATGAAAGTTTTAAGTGCATATAATAAATCTCACGATGTTGAGTGTGACCACCTTATCTATCATAATTTCCATGTTTTCTTCATGGGTAATGATATCTTCACTTAGAAAAATAATATCAAAGAAGAACCTTGAAGTCCAATAAAAATAACTCAAAAAGTGTATTGTAACAGTTAACATCTTCATCATCTCAGCCCTTCAATTATTAACGAAATTTTATATACGTTTTTTTACGTATCATTTTTTGCTGTAGAATTTATTATCTAAATAATTTTTTATTTTATTTATTTTTTTTTTTTTTTATTTTTTGTAACTATACATTGAAAATAGAACTATTTTTTTTTGCAATTTATTTTTTTATCGAATTAACGAATGTTGTATATACGATATTGAAAAAAAAAAGGAACAGAACAACTATTATATGATACAAATATGTGAAATTCTAAAATTTTTTGAATTTTCATTTTAAATTTCGAATTTTTTTTTATGAAATTAGATAATGTTAATTTTTTTTTAATGAATTTCAACTACAATAATTTGTAAAAAATAAAAAGAAAAAGAAACAATTTATCACATGTATAATATTAAATTAATTGATTGACATAAAATTATTACGACGTACAAAATTGTGGTACGTATAAACAATTCAAAAAAAAAAAAAAAAAAGAATTTAATTTTAGGACATTTCTTTAGAAAAAGTTTTAAGTTATAATTTATGTATGCGAACACACGGCGTATATCCATCATCAGTACTAAGTATAAATACATAAAATGAATTATAAAAAAGGTCATGTGTTTATGATCTCGTCAATAAATTGAAAGATTTGCACTACATTCAATTTCACATGTTCTATCTGATGATAATTTTATTATCGTTTTTAAAATTATATTGTTAGCTTTTTTTTTATTATTATTTAGCAAAACATTGAAGAGAATCCAAGCAATATACAAATATATAATATGAATTCACGTAATGTATATATAATGCAATTACAAATGCGCAAATGAAATAAAAAAACAAAAAAAAGGATGTGCAAGAATATGTATGTATTATAGAAATAAAAATATACAAAAATAAAAGGTTTGAGAATTACATTTAAAAAATAAATAAAATTTTATTTTTTGTTCATATACCAAACCTATACTTATATAATTATACGAATACGAACAATACAAACATAATTTTCAATTTTTTTCATACTATTTTATTCCCTTATTAAGTATAAATAAGAGAAATACAAATATAGTATACACGTGATTTTTTTCAATAAATAATTAAAATTTCTACACATACAATTATACCTCTCTATATACCTAATATATTTATATATGCACATTTTCCACGTATCGCACGAACACGCATACATACATTTTTACATTGCATTTATATTTAGTGTCTAGTGCTTATCCGTATATATATATTATTGTATCGATCATCGCATGTTTAATCCTATATATTTCGTATATACACATACACACATTTAAATATTATATTATATATATTTTTTTTAATTGTTTTGTGCTTGTTTTGTTATGTGCGCTTATTAGTTGTCCGAAAAATAAACTGAAATAAAAAACCCAAAAAAAAAACAAATATAAAAATTAATAAAAAAAAATAAAAACACAAAAAACAAATTTAAAATACAAATTTATATAGAATTTATTGTAAAATAAAAGTATATAAAGTCCTGAAACATTCATAAATAGAATAAAAAATTTGCTTTTTCTTCATTATTATTATTATTATTATTATTATTTTTTTATAATTTGAATTTATTATTGAAATTTTAAAGAGGAGAGGGAGATCCAGAGTTCATCAAGCGTCAGGATCAAAAACGTTCAGATCTTGATGATCAATTGAAGGACTATATTTCGGAATGGCGAAAACAACGTGCCAAAGAAGAAGATGAATTAAAGAAGCTCAAAGAGAAACAGGCTAAACGTAAAGTAACAAGAGCTGAAGAAGAAAAGAAATTGGCTCAACGTAAAAAAGAAGAGGAAGAACGTCGTGTACGTGAAATTGAAGAGAAGAAACAACGTGAAATTGAAGAGAAAAGACAACGGCTGGAAGAAGCCGAAAAGAAACGTCAAGCAATGGTCCAGGCAATGAAAGAAAAGGACAAAAAAGGACCAAACTTCACAATTGCCAAACGTGATCCAGCCGTGGTAATTATTATCTATCATTAAATTTTTTTTTTCATTTTTTTATTTTTATTTTTTTTTTTTTTAGCTTGGAATTGCTGGAGCTGTCCTTGAACGTAACAAGACCAAGGAACAACTCGAAGAAGAAAAGAAAATTTCCCTCTCTATTCGTATTAAGCCACTCGATGTTGATAATATGAGTGAATCTCAGCTACGTACCAAAGCTCAAGAATTATGGGAATTAATTGTCAAGCTAGAAACTGAAAAATATGACTTGGAAGAAAGGCAAAAACGACAAGATTATGATGTATGTAATTCGTAATTTGAAAAAATTTATTAAATAGAAAGTAAAAAAAAAAAAAAATATAAATTTGATTTTATTTACAGTTAAAAGAGTTGAAAGAAAGACAAAAACAACAACTTAGACATAAAGCCTTGAAAAAAGGTTTAGATCCTGAAGCACTTACTGGAAAATACCCGGTAAATATTGATAATATTACACAATAAATTCTGAAAATATGTATTTCCTATGTATTATATATAATTATTATATTTTTCTTATTTTTTATATTTACGCAATATAGCCAAAAATTCAAGTCGCATCAAAATATGAACGACGTGTAGACACACGTTCATATGATGACAAGAAGAAACTTTTCGAAGGTGTAAGTATTTTATTTTTTTTTTTTAATTTTTCTAAATTTTTATCTAAAATTCATTCAAGGAAAAATAAATTTTAAAAAATTTCATTTCTATTTGAAAAGTTATCTATTCAAAACAAAAAAATTATAATAATAATTTCTTTAAGAAATGTTTCAAAAAAATAAAAGTATTTACGTTTCCATTAAGATATTTGTTGTGAAACGTTCGTATATTCGAATGTTGTATCACATTATCATCGGTTTGATTTTATTTTAGTCGTAACGTAATGGAAATTCATTTTGGAATAAAATCTTAGGCGGTGATAGAGACACAAAATCAAAGCAGACAACAGAGCAGAATTCTTCTACAATCAGTTTATCGTTTAGTGCTTTTTAAAAATGAATGCTGACATAATGACGGCAGAAGCATCAATGCAGAAAATCTGCTGGCTTCCAAGTTTAAGCAATAATTATCAAATTTAGATGCTGTCTGCTGCCAGAAAACCAAGTATATGACAAGTTGAATACGTGTTTTTGAAATTGGCTACAGCAGATTTTCTGCTAACACCAGCAGATTTCTTCTCCTACTGGCAGAAATCTGCTTTGATTGAGTCTATCATCGCCTTATAAAATAATTTTCCTTTCAAAAATGAAAATATTGACTGACATTTATTAACGTTCAACTACAAATAGAAATGAAATTTTTTACATAAAATGCTATTATATTTAAAAGAAATTGAATTTACTTATTTTATTTTTTTTTTTATCATTTACTTGGTATAAAATTTTAAACGAAATAATTTTCAAAAAAAAAAAAAAAATAAATAAATAAAAAAAAATTATTTACAATCAAAAAAAAAAAAAACAAATGAAAATATTAAAAATCTAAAGGGTTTTAATACGGTTTATGCTGAATTACAAGAAAAAATGTGGCAACAAAAACATGAATTATTTATGCAACGTACAAAATGTAAGATAATCACGCACAGATACTATTTTCAAATTTGAATTTTTATTATAATTGTTATTATATTACATAACTTATTATATGAAATCTGTGTCTGTATTTAATTTTTTTACGTTTTATATTTTCTGTTCACATTCAATGTTGATTTATTTTTCTCTAAAACAAAACATAAAAAAAACAAAAAAATATTTTTTTAAAAAATTGTATTTTGTCCTTTATGATGAAACAACTTTATACATAATTAATTGTTTTAATGTTGTTTTTATTTTTCATTATATTTATACAAAAAATATACATATATATATCTGTTTCTTTATTCTATTATATGTAATGTTTTTCTTATTTGTATGTATATGTTGTTGTTCACGCAATGAAAACATTCTAAAACGTTATGGGGAAACAAAAATTACATAATTAATTTTTTCTTATGAAATGGAGTTTTTATAATATGTAAATCTTCAAGTTAAAGTTGGTTTTATTTCCTTTTTTTTTTAAATGTCTTTGAATAACATTTATTATACTCGTTACACAATAATTATTATTAATAACATAAAATATGCGACGAATTATATTTTCTTATAACTACATATATGTTTAATTTTGTTTTTTTTTTTTTCAATGTTAATACGACATTTATGTAATTTACAAAAAAAAAAAAAAAAAAAAAACAACAAAAACAACAACAAAATAAACATAAAAATACCGTCAAAAGAAAAATAATCAAAAATCAAAATACAAAACACAACACAGTACACAGTATCTAGATATTATACCAAAAAAATCTTTCGTATTCATGATTTATTTATACATCTATGTATGTTGTACATTCTTTACTATTATATTGGCTAATAAAATAAATAAGTAAATTAATTACAAATATGTACATATACCTTGTTTATCTATAATTTTGAATATAAAATTTCAAAAAAATATATTTTATTTTTAAATTTGTAAATATATACAATGTGATATAAATCATGAGTGCATTTATTATTATCATTTGAATACAATTTCATTATATTACATGCATCATATTACATATTACATATTATGTGTACTGTACACAATATTTTTTCTTATAAAATAATAATACACATAACTTTTAATATACCTATATTCAGAATGATAATATATAAAATTTTATTTTATCAAAATTCAAAATTATTTATTATCATAGTTTTTTACTAATATGTATTTTGAATAAATGCAGTGCAAACAACGGAAAATATACATTCGTATGTAAATAAATAAATTATTTAAAATAATTATACAATACCCAAAACCAAAAGAGGAAAATAAATAAGACCTTTGCCTTCTGTTAGATTGGCATCAATATATGTAGGATGTAGGTGATCGAAATGATTACAAATTACAAATTGAATGTATGCGAATTATTCTCCTTCTCCGTATTCAAAATTTCAATAATCGTTTCACATACAGTCACTGTATGTATAACAGTGAAGGAGTGCATATGTTAATCCTTTGTACATGTGTTACATACAATAAAGACAATAAGATCACTCACTAATTAAATGAAACAATAAATGTACGGTAAATTGTTATCATTATTATAGTATAGTACTTATTTTCACAATAAATTCGTCCTCCATTTCCACTTTAGATTCATCCTCCATTTTCATTTTAAATTCATCTTTGTTTGCGTAAATATGATAAAATAAAAAGTTTACTCATTGTAAAAAATTTTTGGTATTGAACAAAAGGATGAATTTAAAATGGACAAAGAGTTGAATTTAAAATGTACAAAATAATATTAATTTGAAATTAAAAATGTTGAATTTAAAGTTAAAATGCTGATAAAATAGGTATATAACGATCTTTAGTCTTTTCTCGCATAATAATAATTGCGCAAATGCAGTGAATCGATCAAAGAATAAACGATCGTTATCAAAAACAATCTAATACATACATCTAGTGATCTAGTACTTATGAATATTTTTCTATAGATATATTTATTTTTTAAATTTTTAAATTTTTAAATTTTCATATCCGATGTTTGCACGTTAAAAATTTATAATTATCGTAATAATTTTGATTCGGCAACTGAATTAAATATATACATAATTACACAATACGAGTAATATATTTTTCGATTTCGAAATAATATTTGAATTATTAAATATACTATTTCTTAAAAAATTTTTGTGGAAAATAATTAACAGTGCTATTACTGTTATTATAATATTATCAAATTTATTTTTATTATTATTAATGTTTTTTTTTTTTTTCAAATAACTAACATGCACGTTATTATCTTATCCCATCAAATTTACTATTTGTAATGTTGCTGTGCATCTGTATTACACATCCATCCATTTACAATATGTAAATAATAACTAAAAACAGGGTTGGGATAATGTCAACAAGGAAATTATTGAAAAAGCTTGGGCTGAAAAGAAAGATCAATTTAGTGGTCGTCAAAAAGGTAAGTAATTCAAAATAAAATGTAAATTAATTCGAACATTTAGGTCAAAACATTTCATTCATTAAAAGAAAAGAAAAAGAAAATGGAACAAAACAAATCAAACAAAACAAACAGAAATAAAAAAATACATTATATGTTTTTTTTTTTTAATGTTGAAAAAGTTTTTTATTTAACTTCTGTTTTGTTAATAATATTTATGTAGAAAATTTTGTGAAAAAAAAAAGAAAGAAATTATGAAAAAAATAGCATGTACATAATGTATTTTAACAAGATCATATTAAATTCTTTTGAGATTTGATTTAAATTTCTATATTATCTATATATTTTTCAATTTTCGTTAAAATAGCCAAATTACCAAAATGGTTCGGTGAACGACCTGGCAGAAAACCTGGTGATCCAGAAACACCAGATGGCGAAGAAGATGTTAAAGCTGACGAAGATATTGTCGAGGATGAAGATGAGGTTGAAGAGGTTGTAGAAGAAGAGGAGGAGGAGGAAGAAGAAGACGAAGAAGAAGAGGAAGAGGAAGAAGAAGAGGAAGAAGAGGAAGAGGAAGAAGAAGAATAGATTTCTGTTCGCAAAAAAAACCTAAAACAAAAATAAAATAAAACAAACAAACAAAAAAGAAAATATTTTAAAAAAAAAAACATTCTCTTTGTATAATCTTCCTTCAACACATAAAATTAATTAAATAATTTAAATTATAATTTTGTTATCCTTAAAAAAAAAATAAATAAATAAACAAACAAACAAAAATAAAACAAAATGTCATCAATAAATTAAAAATTGTATATTCTGCGGTTTTTTGACCATAAAAAAAAAAAATACAAGAAATAAAATAAAACTGAAAAAAAAAAAATAGAAATAATCAAAACATCAAAAAATATAAAAACCTAGATCAAAACTAAACTGACAATCTGGATTTCAATAATGAGCTGAACGCATACAGAAAATAATTCCTCTTTAACTACGTCCTGCGATCATCATCATAATATGGCCAAAATAACCGTAACACCTTTTAATAATAATATAATTATAATTAAGCTCCATCTGTTAATTATAATTTTATTTTCATGTATTTTTATTTAAAGAAAGAAAAATGAACAAAAAATCGTAAATTTTTATTAAGTTAACTAATTATTGTTTTAATAATTTTTTTTTTACGTTATATTATTTTCATTTTGAATCAAATTTTAATTAATATTTTTAAAATGATTGAAAATAATCTAGATGTTTCCATTATCAAGGATTTTATTCTTTTCTACGCAATTTTACTTATGAAAATTCCCAAATTATTAAATGTATTCGATATTTTTCCAAATATACTAGAAAAGCTGATATTATATCTTTCGATTTGACAATGAAAAATGTCCTTAATCTCTTTAAATACAATAATTTGTATAAATTAAAGTCTTTAAAAATTAAGTTAATTCAGTCAATGTAAAAAAATAAAAATTTTTTGTTTTTTTTTTTTTTGCTATATAATTTATTCTTGTAAATGCATTAACTCTTTACAATTATCTGTATTCACATTTTGTGTAGACATTTCAATTTCATCATCGTCATCTTCAATTTCCATTTCAAAAACTCGAATTTTTCTACAATTATCAGATAATATAGCAGTCACCTATTTAAAAACACAAAAATTACAATAATAATAATAATAATAATAATGAAAATTTTTAAAATTTATTAAAATTTACCTTTCGACTTCCAGATACAGCGATTTTTGAGCTTGTAGAACCTTCGATTGGCTTAAAAAAGTTCATATCAATAAAATCTAATACAAATAATTTATAAGAATTTGTATCTAAATTTAATGTTTCCATATTATTATACAATAAACATTTTTCACGAATATTTTCAACTGGTAATTGAACAAAATAACTTAAAATTTTATTATTATCATCATTGCTTGTTACTGATAATAATAGCGATAATGTTGATTCATTATAAAATTGCATATGTTTCAATGTGATTTCATTGAAATAACGAAATTTATCTTTAATTGTATTGCAATCAAATGAATTCGAATTCAATGATAAACTTAATTTTGCTGCTTTAATTAATTGCATTTTTGAATTTGATTCAATAAATACAAATTCATTTTGATTTAATGATGATACCAATAAATCAGATGTTGTTTTTTCATCAATTGTATAACTTGTGTATATATAATCTGTATTATTATAGTTAATATTATTAATATTCGAACAAATTATTGTACATTTTAATACGAAATTTTCTTCGATTATTTTACTTGGTTTCAAAAATAATTCATTTATTGAATTTTTTAATGCTGTGTACTCTTGTATTAATGAATATTCTTTATTGTGTGAAAATATAAGACCGGATTCACGTAAACATTCATTTTCTTCTAATAATTTATTCCATTGATGATTTATATCATGTTTTGGTGGAAATTGTAGATTACAATCTTCTAAATATTGCCCGACACGTTCTAAATTAAATTTACATTTACCCATTGTACCATCATCTTAAATAAATATTTATGATTTATTTAAATTAAGTTTTTTTTTTTTTTTTAATATACATAATTATGAAGTTTTCCAAAATAATTTTTTACCTTTTTCATAAATACAATCATCAAATGTATTTAGAAATTCTGCAAGATATATAATATCCTCTTGTGATACAGATGCCGCTTCATCAGATACATTTTCTTCCATTAAACGTACAATAACAACACTTAACCAACACCAAAATATTTTATAATCATTAACGGATTGATCAATTGTTTGTTGAAGTTCATTAATTTTAAGTAAAAATGAACCAGCACTTATGAATGCATTTTGAACAGATTCAACTGTAATAAGTGCCTATAAATTAATTTAAAAATAAATTATTTATACCTGACAAACTAAAACTGAACTAAAAGTAAATACAAATTTTTTTTTTTTAAATAAACGAATTTATTTTACCTTATAGCAGTACATATTTCTACTCAGTCCTTTAAGGGTATTCAAATGAAAAAATAAATTTGTTGCTGCTGTATTTAATGATTTCACTACTAAATTTTGTATTGTCGTATAACTTAGTTCCATTGAAGTTCCTAATTTTTTTAATCCTTTTTCCGTTAAATCTCTTAAATTCCAAATAATTTATCTTTTATTATTATTTTTTTTTTTTTGATTTTAAGCAAAGAAAAAATAAATAAATCAATTTTACCTTGTTAAGAAGATTTCTAAAGCCTCTGATGGATAACCAAACATTAAAAGTTCTAAGAAATCTGCAGAAAGTGAACCTTCTTCCTGTGAATTTGCATATTTTGTTAATTTATTATCCATTTCTAATAATACAGTTTCCCATGATTCAATAATACATTGAATTGTATCATCGATGTAACTTAAAAAGAAAGAAAATGAAATTAAGATAAAATACAAAATTATGTATGAAGAAAACGTATGAATTATTTCATTTTTTTTTTACTTTAAAATTTCTAATATATATCCATGTTTTGTAGCTAAATTTAATAATGATGAAGTATATTTTGATAAAATATTATTTTTCAATATTAAATTTTTTAAATTTTGACCATCTCTTACAAAAACAAATATTTCATCAAATGTTGAACTCATTTGTACATCGAAAATTTCATAATCTTCTTGATTTTCCAAATATTTAACAATATCAATAATACCGCATGGTAATACACCAAATACTGATAAACATATTTTACCCGTTAATAAACTGACTACAAGAAAATTTGCAGTTTTTTTTGCGAAATTTCTTAATGAATTATAATCTGTTTTACGATTACTAGAAGATGATACCGAACCCAAATTTAATAATGATGATAGAAAATTTTCATGACTAGTCTGAAAATAAATTAAAAAAAAAATTACATATATATGAAATATTTAATTATTTTTTTGTTATAAACTGAATAGAATACTTGTGATTTATTTTCATATGTATCAGTTAATTTTGATGATATAACAGATTTTGTCCAATTCATTGTTTTAATATCCGACGAGAAGCGAAATGCATAAATTTCTTCTTCAGTTTCTACATCCATTAATGCTATTTTACCATTGCTGTAAGCTTATGAATTATAATATATGAAAAAAAATTCTTTATTAGAATACAAATTACTGGTATAAATTTGTTTTTAATATATTTTTACCAACTGCAATTATAGCTTCATCTGGTTGCCATGATAATGATCTAATTTTTATATTTTCACCTGGAGCCGGAAATGTACAAATTTTTTGCCAATTCAATCTTTGTATGATAATTTCACCTAAAAAATATATATTTTTTTAATTTAGATAATTGATTAACTTTTGAGTAGAAAACATTTACCTTTTTCATTTCCTATAGCAATTAAATCCATTTTATTGCTCCATTCCATCACTTCAATACGGTTTCCCATATTCTTCACACCGATTTGTCTCATTGCATTTATATGAGCCATTTTTGCTTACTTTTCGACAATCTTATTGTTATTGTTACTGTAATCTTTAAATATTTATTAAAATATTTAGCTGGAATTTGGAAATGAAAATTATATAAATATTTCAGTTTTAGTTTTTAATTATTATATTTAATTTATAAAATAAACAATAGGCAAACTTAACCAATAAGAATAACAAACAATTAGGAATGACAATTCAAACTCACCACACCACAAACATAATAAATACCGAAGATCGAACCATGCATGCTGCATCATGTATATATCTATCTCCCGCCAAACAAAAATTTCATAATTCAAATGCAATATCAATTCATCTATCCATAAACAAAATAGTTCGCAAAGTTCGTTTATCTTATCACCTGTTTTGTTTTATCTGTTTACAAATGTTGCTCACCACGAAAACGAATCACCACTTCAACTTCAACTTCAACTTATTTATTGCAACATATTTTATACATAATTATTTTTACAGAGTTACCTTATTTTATAAAAAAAATTTTTTTTTTCTTCTTAAATAATACTAACACTACTGTGATATGTAATACAATGCTACTTAATATATAGTTTTATTTTCTTATTTGGAGTATTTACGAATCACCACGAATCAGTATTTATTTATTTATTTATTTTTCAAATATACATATATACATAAATGTATATAGTATATATTAAGTGCACGCGGATACTCAGTCCATGGCACCGCCGATCAGTAATTTTATGTCAGATATACATATTATCCAGTTTATCATCAGTAATCAGTTACTGGTGTACATTGCTGATGGGAAAAATTTTTGATCGACTTGGGCAAGAGTAGTGCGCTGGCTGGGGTTCGAACCGTGATCTCAAAGATCGCAAGACCGACACACAACCATCGAGCTATTCAAGCCCCTACGAATCAGTATATACACTCCATTATTGCTATTCTCTTTACTCTATGTATTTTCGATTTTTCTGATTTGTGGTCTTGTGGATAGTTCTTCTTTCCTTTCTGACGTTGTTGTTGTTGTGATCAATCTGAAATTTTAAATACAAGGCTTTATTTTAAAAATCTCGATCTCGATGTTATTCACAATCGCAATCGTTTTAAAATGTAAATTGACATTTCCTAACTGGGGCTATATTTAACGTGATTTAATTGAAAAATTAAAATTAAAATTTTCAACAATTTAGCATTTAAGTATTTTTGAAGTAAGTACTAACAGAATTTAGGAAAATAATAGGACGTTATTTTGGTGAAGAAGATTAAAATTAAAAAGCAAAATACGTACAATCTCGAAACATAAAATAGTAAATAGCTGAACGAACGTAACCTACTAAAATTTTATTTGCATCTATCCATTATGGTGTAAATATGCGGAGAATCGCATTATTCACCATCCATACAGTATAGAGTTCGTTTACACAACCACAAATCATAAAAATTATATGGAAAAATATGTATTTTGAAATAAATTATTTTCTACCGGCGCATTTTTCAAGTTCCACAAAACTAGAAAATACAAATCCACAGGCAACCACAGGCAAATAGTGGCACACATCAACACACTCATAGTCATAATGCATACTAATGTAATGTTACTTTTTTAACCATCCAATTTTACTACACTACGATTACACTTGCTACACAGGCAACACTACAGGCAACACCAACAACACAGCACACTACACTACACTTTTGAAGTTTGAAATTTAAATTGAAGTAATTTTCGTTCATAAATCGTCGTAGTCTGCGCCATTCCTTTTTTGTGAAAAAATCTTATGATGGCTAAGGTGAGAGAATAATTTTTTATCTTTTAATAATTTTCACAAAGTATTTTTTTTACATCATAATTAGAAACTACGCATTTAAAAATGAAATTATGTTTTATGTGTTTTAAAAAATAATTTTATAAGTGTTTTGGTGATTATACAATGAATTTGAATATTATTTAAAGGGAAAAATTGATGAAGAAAAAAAATTTATTGTGCTTCAATAATATGTAAAATATAAAATGTAGCCCAATAGTAAATTTACATACATACATACATACATATAATATTTAGATTAGGATTATAGGATTAAATTATAATGTTAATTTATTTTGTCTAGATTTGATTTATTATCTGCAATTATATTCATATAGCTAATAAATGTTTGGTAATAAATTTTAATGAAATTTTCAAAAACGCAACGCAATATAATGAATTTTATTACAGGAAAATAAAAATGAAAAGTAAGAAGAAAAGAAGCAAAATTAAATATTTTTTTTTCTAAGAATGTGATAAACTGTAAAATTCAATATATGTAAATTCATATCGGAAAAAATTTTATCATTAAAATAAAAAGTATTTTTTTCAGTTAAAAAAAAAATAGGTATTATGTACCTATATTTAATTGAAAAAGAAGTAAAAACCTAGAAAAAAAATTTTCAAGGACACGGGAACGTTTTTCGCCGCTTCTCGTTTCTATCGTCTGTCTTATCTGCATTGCGCATTTTCAGCATTTTGATTTTCATTACATATAAATTATTATATTTTATATGATTATGAATATGATTATAAAATATTAAATGGAATTGAATTGACATGAAAAAAAAAAAAGAAAAAAAACAGAAAATGAAAAATTTCTTATAAATTTTCCATTAGATTTCTTAGTTAGATAATTAGTTAGGATTACATAGTACATAGCTAGATGTATTTTGAAAAAAAAAAAATCTTTTTTTCTGTGATTAATAATTAATTTTATTTGAGGATTTTATAACGTATGTAATATTTAATATACTCAAGTGAAATGTTGGAATATTATTGAGTGAAAACTACTAAAAAAATATTATATGAATGAAGTAGAATGAATGAAATGTAGAGTACAGTTTACAGTTCAATTATTACAATCTGTAATGTTTACATAGTGATAGTAATAGTATTATGTATACATATACAAATAAACTAACTAATAGTAGAGTAGAGTTAGGTTAAAAATTATGCTATGTATGTATGTATATTGTATAATATATAATATAATTTATCAAACAGGAAATAGTCAATTATTTTACAGTTTATATACACAGAAAATACCTACATATCAAATTATTTTATAATGTGTACATATATCCATAAATATTATAAATTGTACTTAAAAACGGTACATATATGAATACCTACATACTTACCTCTCTAACTGTCCATGTCCATAATGTATGTTACATACATTGTACATACATAATATTGATTAAGAAAAAATAAAATGCTAACTCTAAAACTAATACAACGTAGAAAAACGTGTACACATTTTATATAAAGTCTTATTTATATAATCACATGTAGAGATGTGACAGTTTGTTGTTGTTATTATTGTTAAATTTTACTATATGTACTTAATTAATTATAATTTACATATAGGAGGTAATATTAGGTAAAAACATATATGTAAATTTTATTTGTACGTACCATTTGCATATAGTGTGTATGCTACTCTTTTTACCTTATAATGTATGTACGTCGATAAATATTTCTGTTTTGTTCATACATACATATAACATATGTAATGTATGTAATATTTTTATTGAGTATGATGATGATGAAGATGTATTGTAAATTGTACTCTACTTCATTACCACATGATTTATTTTTCATAAAAAAAAATTTACAAAAATATACATTATGTAGGTAGATAGATAGATATATTATGAACGTTATTATCAATATCAACAAACTAGATAGATACTTAGTTTATTCTATTCAATTTTAAAGGTAATATAATAATTTATGTACCTATTCCTATATATGCATTTGATTTTTATTTCATAATTACATATTATGTAAAAAATAAAAATGATATGTTGTTCACATAACAACAAAATAGAAATAAAAATTTGCACATTCTGGATTTTAATTTATTAAGATTTTTAATTATGATGTAATGTGATTTCTAAAAATGATGTTTTTTAAAATTTTTGTAACTATACATAAGATTCTTTGATTTTGATAAATTCATTTAACTACATATAACCTCATAAAAAATAGATACCTACATAATTTCAATAGATTGCATATATATGCATAGTGATATATCATGAAGGATTAATTTTATCAAAAATAAACGTTTAATTATTTAATAAAATACATACGTTCACTTAATTTTATTGTAACTGTAAACATAACATACATACATATGGATGTTGATAATAGATATTTGTTAATTATATTACAAGGTACACCTAGGTATATTATACATATATCCATACAAATTCTATCGTACTTGTTTATTAATTTTAAAACATTATGTAGGTAGGTACATGTACGTAATCACGTAATGTGTATATATACAACTGCACTGCACTGTAATTTTTAAGGTAGTATTAATCTCCCTAGATGATAATTTCTAATAAAATTATTTATTTTAATGATTTTGAACTTGACTAATGCATGATTTAATTTTACAAATTTTAGTAGTTTTTTTTTTGCCCGTAAGAAATAAAATTTCTAAACTGAAAACGCACATGTAAAATATCGTCAATAACGATAGATAATTTATTGTTAAATTCCATATTCCATGCATCTAATTATGTACAAAAGTACAAGTGTGTATGAATATACATATATGGATGATAATGATACTGCATAAATGAATTTTTATATGAATGAATGTGGATGTAATTTTGAATGATTGCAAATTATTATTGTACACATTAATTTGCTAGAATATAATGTACCTATGTATGAGTATGTGTATGAAGATGTTTACAACATAATTTCATATGTCATATCAAATATAAACATACATATTTCAATAATCACTTTATTTAAAGAAAACACTGTAAATTTTAATATTTTGAAATTATTATACTATATTATCTTAAAATCAAATCACAGTAGGTACATCATATTCATATATTGAATTAAGTATGTCATGTGTGCTTTGTGCTTATATAATAATATATTTACAATTTCTATTTCATATATTAACAATATACCATTGAAAATTCTTGTTACCATAGCTACGATAATAATTTTATTAATATCAATTGTTTATTTCTTTTTTCTTTTGATTTTGCATTTTGGTCGTCCATTTATATTTCAGACGTGTAGTGAGACTGTTCACTGAAGGCCTAAAATACAGAATAAAAATATTTTGTAGACTCGAAAGAAGTGATTTTAATTAAAAAATAAAACGGAAAGATATAAAAATTAATAAATTAAATAAAATATTTTAAAAATAAATTTAAAATAAAATTATTTAAATATCAAAGTAATAAAATAAAATAAATTAAAAAAGAATAAAAAATAAAACAAAATAATTAACATATATATTTACAAGGAATAATTTAAATTTAAAAAATTTAAAAGAGTGTGATCCTTTTTTTTTTTATTTCTTCAAGTCGTCTATATAAATATATACAACGTATGTATTCATATTTTTTTTCCAAATATTTAAAATAATAATAAAGAATACGTGTATTTTTCTCGAGATTTTTTTTTTTTTTTTTTTACTATTAAATACTAAAAGAACAATTAATTATAGCAATAAAATAAAATAATTTATTCTTTGAGTCGTATTATACTCTTTTTAATAAAATAGAGATTTTTTCTCGTATTTATTGCATATATTTGTGAATTTTAAGCAAATAAATTGACGAAAATCATTGTTCTTCAGGGAGATCGAATAAGAAAACGAAAAAATTAAAGAAAAAATTAAATTGCTGCCGCCATCATTATTTTCATTCTTGAAAATTTTATATTGTAAAACAAAAAAACAATCGGTTTTCGATATTTCAATTTTTGAAATTATCTCTTTGACAAGTTTGTTCTAATAATTCATGGCATCACAAGATAATTTAATTATTTTGAATCAAGAAGATAATAGTTGTAGTAACAATAGTAACAGTAATAGTTCAGCTGAACATATATTGGGAGCAGCAGTTGTAGCAGCGGTATCAACAATATCTTCAGAAAATAGTAACGGAGTAAAAGTTCTTGAGGTCGCCATTGATAATTTATCATTACAAGGAGGCAATATGTTTGGAGAAGTATTTGAAACGAAATCGAATGATTTCAAGGAGAACGCTTTGGAAGAGGCTTGTGCATTTCCTGACGGGATGGATAGAAATTGCATGATTTGCAAGTATGTTGTTAACGATATAAATAATTTCTTTTTTCTGTTAAATATATACATATATAGATATTTTATATTTGAAGATATTGATTGAAATTTGTAAAAAATTTTCAGAGGACGATTGAATTCTCCAAGAGTTCTTTCCTGTTTACATGTTTTCTGTGAATCGTGCTTGGATAAACTCTTGATGGACGAGAACGTTGATAAGAAGAAAATGGATTGCATTATCGAATGCCCAAGCTGTAGCCAACCAACAAAGGTAAAAATGAAATTTTTTTTAATTTAAATTTTTTAATTAAATTATAGAAAACGCTATTAACGAACATAATTGACAAATTCAATTAATTGAAATAAACGTACTGTGATTGAAACGTAATCTATGATTTTTTTTTTTTTTTTTTTTTTTATTTGATTGATTATAAAGTCGTGCATTGATTTTAAAAAAAAATTTCTTTTTGAATATTTTGAAAAATAGGTTGGTGTAAAGGGTGCCGCATCGTTAATTTACGATTATGTTTATACGAATATCTTGGATTTATCTACAATTGAGCCAGAGATGCTAGCTTGCACATCATGTAAAAGTAAAGAAAATGCGATATCACGTTGTAATGATTGCGCAAATTTCTTGTGTGCAGGATGTGATAATGCGCACAAATATATGCGTTGTTTTGAAAATCATGAGGTTGTGAAACTTGAAGATTTGCAAAAATCGACTGAAAAAGTAACCATACATAAGCCGTTATTTTGTAACGTGCACACAAGTGAAAATTTAAAATATTATTGTTACAACTGTCAAATACCAGTTTGTAATGATTGTTTGATAGCCGATCATAAGGGTTCCGAGCATCATTATGATGTGATTACGAATGCTGAGAAAAGTGTTAAAGTTGATGTTGAGAGTTTAATGAAAGAAGCTAGAGGAAAAGTGAATTATTGTAATTCAGCAGCTGCAAATCTAGGGAGTGCATTAACAGAATTGCAAAGTCAACATGATTGTGCTCGAGATCTAATTGAAGAATCATATCAAAGTTTTAAAGCTGTTTTGGAGAAGTGTCGTGATCAATCATTAAAAGATCTTGCTCGATTACATTCTGAACGTGAATTGAAAATCATGGATTTACTTCATAACGTTGAGAAAACAGTTGAGAAAATTGATGGTGTATGCAAGTTTACAGCACGTGTTTTAGAACAAGCAAATGCAGCTGAATTTTTGAGCATGAAAAAATTGATCAGTTCTCAATTTATAAACTTGATTAATAATACACCAAAAGCTGATATCAGTTACTCATTAGAATTTGATACTAAATTTGAGAAATTTGAACAATTGGCACAAGAGACTTTCGGTAAATTTAGAACTGAATCAACTCCTCCAAGTCCAAAAGAAAGCACGCCGCCGCCAACTCTTCCTGGCTTGCCGCCAACGCTTATGAATAGCAGAAACATGAACTCAAGCAATTCGCAAAGTGCATTGACTGGATCTGTAACTGCAAGTAGTCCAATATCGCTTCCAGCATCAATGCAATCATCATTTGATGGAGATATTTCAACATTGGGCCAAGGGCCGTTTATGTTGCCGTCGAGCGTTTTGAGTTCTGATTCACCACCACAACACACTATGAATCAAATTTCTACAGCAGGGCCTGCTGCTTCAGTTTCAGGTATTCCTGGTTTCAACAGCATTGCGGAATATAATCTTCAGCGTCTTGCTAATTTGGCTGAAGTAACTTCAGAATTAAATGATCCAATTATACCAGCAGTAAATCCTAATCCTCCCACTCAGCACATCACTTTGGCTGACATTTTATCTGGTGATCAACGAGCTTTTAATAATTTTCAGGCACTAGCAAAATTAGGATTAAGCAGTAATGGTAAGTTAACTTGAAATATATATCGCACAAAACAAATAGTCCTCGAAATTGATTGACTAGATGTGGAAAAAAATTTTAATTTTAGTTTTTAATTTTTTATTTGTAATTTATAATTTTATTTTAATTTTATTTATTTAGTTTTGATAATTATTTATAATTTAATTCGCTTTGTCATCACATTTACAAAATGTAGATTTTAATACAGACTTAACAACGAATCACCTTTTAACACAAGGCCCTCCATCAGGCATTGATATGTTGTCTGATTTTGGACTATCAACGTCGCCATCTCCCATGCCAGCACCATTACCTCCATTAGGACCCACTGCTGATGATTTGGGAATGTCAACATCAGCATTTTCATCAATTGGTGTACCAGGCCGAGCTAAAGCAACTCCAATGCAAATTCGATGCAAATTTGGTTCATTGGGCACATCAAAAGGTCAATTTAATTCACCACATGGATTTTGTCTCGGCGTTGATGAAGAGATTATTGTTGCCGATACGAATAATCATCGTATTGAAGTGTTTGAAAAGAATGGAGCTTTCAAATTCCAGTTTGGTGTGCCAGGAAAAGAGGAGGGACAACTTTGGTATCCACGAAAAGTAGCTGTTATGCATACAAACAGTAAATTTGTAGTTTGCGATAGAGGCAACGAAAGATCAAGAATGCAAATATTTTCCAAAAATGGTCACTTCATGAAGAAAATCGCAATAAGGTAAATTATCAAAATAAAATAAAATGTTTACTGATTATCATTTGAATAATAATGAATTATTTTTAATTATCTTTACAGATATATCGATATCGTTGCTGGATTAGCAGTAACTGCAAAAGGCCAAATTGTTGCTGTGGACAGTGTTTCACCAACCGTTTTCATAATATCAGAAGATGGTGAATTAGTTCATTGGTTTGACTGTAGTGACTACATGAGAGAACCATCTGATATTGCCATCAGAGGTAAATAAAATTAAAAGAATTGAAATTAAAACAAAACATATTGATAATAAATTTATTACTTGATTTTCTTTCAGATAATGATTTTTATGTTTGCGACTTCAAGGGACATTGTGTTGCAGTATTCAAAGATGATGGAACTTTCCAATATCGTATCGGAAATGAAAAAGTAACTTGCTTCCCGAATGGAATTGATATATCGAATGCCGGTGATGTATTGATTGGAGATTCACATGGTAATCGTTTTCATGTTGCTTGTTTTTCACGAGATGGAATTTTACAGTCAGAATTCGAGTGCCCTCACGTTAAGGTAAGTTCTGTTTTTAATTTCATTTGAATTTTGTCATTTGGATACGTTACATCGTGTGACGACGGCTGATTGGAATCGATTTTTTTATGAATTTTTTTTTATATTTAAAAAAAATCTATTTCATAAAAAAACCTCAACCACATATGAGTTGAAAATATCAAAAAATTTGTAATGTTATGTTAACATTATTGGTACGATGCGAAATTTATGTTGGTTTAACATAAATTTATCATTTTGAAAAAAGGCAAATATTATAAATGTACTCGTACATTCATGTTGTGTGGTTGTGTCATAGAATATATACAAAAAAATTTTGTGAATCCTATTGCTGTTTATGTACGATTCAACCTTGTTGTGCAACCTAGTTTATCAGCTGAATTTACAACATGAAAATTGGTCTAACGACCAAACACGCTAATTGAGAAATAACATTTGAATGTATGCATAGTAAAACATACAACTAAATTGACAATTAAGTTTTGTGCAAAGAAAAATGTATTTGTTTGAGTGCACATGGAATGAAAAGAGGATCGTAGATGAGAATCGAGATTTCAGCCTAATAATTTCTTATAAATGATTTCGTATTCTGTTTTACGAATTTCATATTTTCAAAAAAATCTTTTAACTTATATTTCATTTAATTTTTATTTATTTATTTATTTTTTTTTTTCATCTATATCTATATACAAACAAAACTAAAAATGAAAAATGAAAAAAAAAGGTTTCCCGTTGCTGTGGTCTGAAAATAACTTCAGAAGGATTTGTTGTTACATTAGCTAAAAACAATCATCATGTATTAGTGCTCAATACTCTGTATGTTCATTGATTGAAAAATAGATTGAAAAATACAATTATTATGTATTCCACTACTACTACAACTACTACTACAACTACTACAACTTCTACTTCTATACCAACATCCAGAGCTCCAACAAAAGCAATTACTACAACTCCAAGATCAAGAAATTTAAAACCAAATTATTAAGAAAAACAAGAAAAAAAAAAAAAAACAAAAAACAAAAACAAATTGAAAACAAAAGAAAATTGGAAAAATTTTTTTTGTTGATCTCCTTCGTATTTTTTTTTTAATTTTATTTTATAATTTTACAAAAAAACAAAACAAAAACTTCGCTTTACACTTTTTTTTCTTAGTTACTTAGTTATGTTATTTTACAAAAAAAAAAAAAAAAAATTCATTAAAAAAAAAAACAAAAAATTAAAAAAAAAATATATATAAAAAAAAACGAAAAAAAAATTTATATATTCATATATTAATATGCATATATTTAAAAATACAAAATTAGAAGAGAAAAGAGAAAATTGAAAGAAAAAGCTATGACCGAAATAATATTCCTTTTTTTTTCTTGGTTTTTTCATATGCATATTTCTTTTTTGTGTTTTAAATAAGGCTGGACATCCACGACAACTTTATTACGTTTAATATTTTTAATTATGATAATAATATTATAACATTATATACATACATATATACATATATGTATGTATGTATATATATATATACAATTAATATGTAACTACTATTTACTACTTTATTATTATTATGAATACTACGATTATTAATTTTTTTTTTTAATTATATCATCGTCGTCGTCGTTGTTTTTTTTTTTTAAGTTTATTTTTAACTCTTAGATTAATCTCTTTATTATTATTTTTTTTGTCGTCAGTTTTTTTTTTGGTTATTTAAAAAAAAAATGTGTATGTATTTTTAAAATTTGAACTTGAAAAATAAAATATAGTATATAATACATACATATTATATTATGTAGAAAAAAAAATATGATTACAAATTAAAACAAAATAAAATGTACAAGTTTTTAAATGGAAAAAAAAAAAACAAAACAAAACAAAAAAAAAACAAAATACCAAACAAAAATGAAAAAAAAAAAAAAATCAAAAAGAAAATTTTTAAAACTCGTCAATTTTTCTGGATAAAAAAGTTCTATAGATCTTTTAGTTTTTAAATCCAGAAAAATCTTAAATATAAAATTCAGTCAAAATATAATATATATATATATATATTATATACATACACATACACATAATACATATAAATAATTATATGTACTAAATTTAATAAAACAATTTATATGTATGTACATAAAATATATATACATATATTTTGTATTTTTTTTTTTAAGTATACTATATAATTAACTTTTTTTGTTTTTCATTTTTGTGTTGATAAACAAAAAAAAATCATACAGTAAAAATTCCGCACACGCCTTTCATTATTTTTAATTTATTTTACTCTATATAAAATTTATTTAATTTAATTTAAAATCGTTTTTTTTTTTTCACATAAATTTTTTTATTATGTTAAAACATTTTTGTTGTTAAAACATTACATTTTTCGTATACACAACAATGTAATTAAAAAAAAAAAATATTAAAAATGAAAAAAAAAATAAAAAAAACAAAAAAAAACAAATAAAAAACATTAAAAAACAAATAAAAAACATAAAAAAAATTATTAATCAAGAATTTTAATAAAATGAATTTGACTCAGAACGATAATAGGAAGAGAATGATAAAGAGGGAAAAAGAGAGAGAGAGAGAGAGAGATAGGCAATAAATTTATGAAATGTAATTGGTTTGTATATTGAATGGTGGTGGTGTGATGATTGGTGACGGTGATGGAAATAGAGAAATTTGAAAATAATGAAAGACAACACAACATCATATCTTATTATCGTTCGAAATATGATAAAAAATTAATATACATACATATACATATACATATATTTACATAAACAGATGAATGTATACATGGTTAGAAAATGTATATACATATATGTACATTTAAAAAGTAAAAAATTTGAACATGTGTGTGTGTGTAAAGAATGATTCGAGAGTAAAAAAAAAATAAATCAGGAAAGAAGAAGAAAAGAAAGACGAAGTAAAACGAAAAAGAAGAAGAAGAAGAATGAAAAAGAAAATTACTGAAATTATTTTTTAAAAAAAAATCATATATTTTTGTTGTTTATAATATTTATATTAAATTAAATTTTAGAATTTTAATATTATATGTATACATGTTGTTAACTAGTTTTTTTTTTCATCTTTTTTAATATTATTGATTAAAAACAAATTGAATTTAAAAATTTAAATAAAAATTAAAAGAAAAAGGAATAAAAACAATGACTTTTAAATGAAAACAAAAAAAAAAATAAATAAATAAATAAAAATAATAAAAATAAATTATTTTATAATAATGCAAAAATAAAAGTAATAAATAAGAAAAAACTTCTTTCCTCAACTTGTGTGATTTGAAAAAGAAATTTTTTTTTTTAAATTAATTAGAATGTACACACATAATATACACATATACATAAATATTATATATTATACATATATATATATTTTTTTTCTTTTTTAAAGTGTTTATTTTTTTTTTTTAAATAGTAGTCATTAATATTATTATTATTATGTAGTTCTTTAATAATTATTTTTAAAACTTTAATTTTTTTTTTTTTTTTTTTTTGTGTAAATGGCCTGTAAACGTGAAATCACGATAGAGGTTATAACAATATAATTTAATTTACAAAAACAAAAGAAAGACAGAGAAAGAAACAAGAAAAATTCGTCAATTAATAGAAATTTCTTTTTGAATTAATATTTTCATGATACCTAATCAAATAGAAAAAATACACACAGTATGGTCTGTGCTTTTTTGGAAATCGATATCAATTGATTGTCACTTGTTGTTTTATATTCTGAAGCTGAATTATGTATCAATACCGTATCGATGTATTTTAGAATCACAACCCACATTAGCAAAATGTTGCTTTTATAATTTTTTCATGTTATGCATGCGTACAGATTCGAAATTTACCAAAATTTTAATTACTAAATGTACATGGAACTTGTAAAAATGAATTGAATCGAATCAGTCAATGATTTGAAGATGACGTTTGATCTATTTTCATCACTTATTGGTGACAATAATTTCAACATTATTAAAGGTGGTAATTTTCCATTAAATTTTAGTGAAATTTACACACAAATTCATTTGTGATTTCACTATTTGCGGAAATCAGAACATCCCTATTAAGCATCAGTATAAATCTATGCTAGTAGAAAACAAAATGACAGACGAATCAAACACCTAAAATTTAAACTCTCATAATAGATACTTTAATAAAAAGAGATTTTTAATTTGTTGGAATTCACTTCAAATTTTAAATTTGTATTTAGTTTTTAAATTAATTAAGATTTCGTTCAAACGAACATTTTTTTGAGCATCGACTAATCATCATTTTTTTTCCATTTTGCAATATTATTCAGTATTTATTTTATTTAATTGATAAATTGGAAGACAATAATGTTTAATTTACGAATTAATCGCCAATTAATTTAGAAAATATATAAAAAAAAAAAATTAGTCATAGATTATACGATTAAAAACAAGAAAAAAATGATGAATGGATTCATATTTGTGCATATATGGGCCAACATTACTGAATCTGAATAATTATATTATGATTACATTTGCTGTTTATAATACTATCTACCGATTTTTGTAATTCAGATATATTCAAATTTATTCATAAAATTTACGAAAATTATTTATGATTTTAAATTTCAAAATTCATCTTCATACTTGATTGAATCATATTTTCTTATTACTTTTAGAAAAATGAAACAAATAAAAACCTAATAAATGATCTTCATGCTGTCAGTTATCATTTTTGGTCAGTTCGAATTTTTTTTTTTACACCGAACACAAAACTGAGTCTGGAATTTTACAAATCTAACTTCTTATATGATCTACCAAATTACCGGAAAACGATCCGGTCCGATCAGTCATTTTTTTTTTTTTTTACAATTTCAAAATGAACCTAGTCCAAAATGAAGTATAAAAATTAAAACAAAATATATTATATAATAATCGTAGATAATGTTAAAATGTGTATTGAAAAATACATTTATGTTATTAATAAATAATTTATTAATTTATTATAACATTTATTGTAACCGCCATACAATACAATTTTATTATTATTGTTTCTTATACTACGTACATAATACTTACACATACAACATAAATGCATTTGACGTTATACAGGCCTAAATAATAATAAATAATAATAATTTATTCTTATTTAAATGTATTTTATAAAGTAAAATTTAATATTAAAATTATTTTACTTTTATTTTTTTTTTTTTTTTAATTTTATTTTGTAGTTTTTTTATTCAAAGAAAAACAAAACGAAAAGAAAATATTTATTTTGTTCTATATTATTTCTATTATTATTATTTACATATATACATACATATTATATACATTTTTTTGTGCATTTAGAATAAAACATTTTTTATATTTCATTTTTCCTTAAAAAAAAACAACAACAAAAATTAAATAAAAGCGAAAAAAAAAATGTATTTTTTAAAGTCGTAACAATATCCAAAGTTATATACATATATATGTATAAATACATAAATTTGATGATATTTTTGCCTTAAGTGAAAGAAAAGAAAAGAAAATAAAAAGAAGAAAAAAAAAATTAAATTTAAGATCTAAAAAATAAAAAAATAAAAACAAAAACATTTAATTTTAAAAATTATGTAGGAGAAAATTTAAAATTTAAAAGCAAAACAAACAAACAAATTCAATATAGTATTAGTAAAACTAAATAAAAAAAACAATTAAAAGAAAAACATGAATTATTTTCTATATAAACATTAATATAGAATTTAAAAAAATAAAAAATAAAATATAATAAGAGAAAACACAACACAAATTAAACAGAAATAAAAGCATCGTATTTATGAGAACATTGAAATCTGTATAATTTAAAAAATTTAAAATATGACGGAAAGCAAAATATAAGACAAAAACACAAAAGAATAATAATCAAAGCTGGTGAGAGAAAAAAAAAATTAATATTCTTTTGAAAATTTTTTTTTCTTTTAGTTTTTTCACATTTTCTTATGAAAAAAAAATAATTTTTTTTTTTTGTTATTTTTTTCCTTGGATTATCCATATCCATAGAACACACAACTTACATGTGTTGTATAATATACTTGATAGAATGACAAAAACAAAAAAAACATAAACGAAAAATAACAGGAAAAAATTAAAAAGTAAAATAAAGTAAAATTAAATAAATAACTTGAATAATAATGAAATACAATTATGTAAATAAACGAATAAAATAATATGTAATTAATAATAATTGACGACATTTATGAATTATAGAAAACACCAGTCGCGTATATTACATATACATATATACACATATATACATATTATATAAATAGACATATAATTTTGGTAAGAAACAAAACAAAATATAAAACAAAACTATAATTAAAAAAAAAATAAAATTTTAAAAATATGTAACGAAAAAGCTATAAACCTCTGTTATATAAAATAATCATCATAAACTTAAAGTAAAAAAAAAAAAAAAAAAAAACAAAAAAAACAAAAACAAAATTTATATAGTATAAAAATATTGCTTTAAAACCTATGGTGTATAAGTTCCTCAAAACATATATATATATATTATATTCTTTTTTTTTTATAAATTATATTAATTTTTCTTTTTTTTTTAATATGAATTCTTTTTGTTGTGTTCTTTTTTCAAATATTTTTTCTTTCAAATTTTATTTTTTTTATTTTTTTTTAATTAATAATTATTAAATTTTCTTCTATGTTTTTTTTGTTTGTAAATTTTAAATAATACTAAAACATTTTTAACTAATTTAAAGGTAAAGAAGAAGAAGATGATGATGATGATGATGAAAAAGAGGAAAAACAAAAGCAAAATAAGCAAACAAACAAACAAACAAACAAATCAATGTTTATACAATAATATTTGAATAGAATCTCCAAGAAAGAAGTAAAATCTAAAACAAATTATAATTTCTATTTTAATTAATTATTTTTTTTTTCTCATTATGTACAATGTATAATTTTTATTCATAATTTTTTTTTTCGAAATGGTAACTAAACGGTTTTGGGAATATCAACTAATTTTTGTCGTTAAATTTATTTAACATGAAATTATAAATAATTTTGTTTTAATTCAATATAAGAGTAATTGAGGGTTGTGATGAGATGATGATAGAGATCACATACAAACAATACATATGTATAAAGAAAGGTAGATTTTTTGATTCGATTATGGTAAGAGTCGATTGTTGATCGAATAATTTTGAGACAGAAAATCAAATGTATTAGTATTACGTTAATTCGTAGCTTCAAATTTACAGAAAATTTTATAATCAATATTTGGGACAATAGTCATTTTTATTTTTTGACAATTAATTGATTTATCTGACCAATTTTTAATTGCCCAAATTAAAATTTAACCGCTTCGTAACCGAATATTTTTCCATTTTGCGATTACAAAAAAAAATGTTTACGTATCCATAAATACACCCGGCGACAATGAAATGTCCGACTTGCTCTATTTTATGAAATTTTGAGAAAAGAATACCACAAGTGCTATTTTTTTTTACAAAATATACCTTGAATATGTAGATTTACTTTTTTTCATCTATTTTCAAAATTTTTAGACAGAAAGTGTAAATTTCAAACCATTTTTATTAACATAGAATAAAATTATAAACTCATTGTAGGTTGTACCGCATAAAATGTGAAATTTCAATTTTTATGTATGAGAAAATACAGGTAAAAAAAAACTAGTAATTTAAAAGTTTTTATTGTTTTTTTTTTAATATTACACAGGTATAAAATATTTTTTTAAAACTATATTTAATTGATTACATATTTACATGGTATTTAGAATTTATAAATGTTTTATTTTTTTAATAATGAATATGACCTCCCTTGGCACGGATTACCTTTCTTAATCTGTCGGGCATAGATTTATATAGGTTTTCCAATATGTTTTCACTGATTTCATCGAACCAAATTTTCTCGATAAAATTTTTTAGTTCTTCTGTGTTTCCTGGTTTGGAATTTTTCAATCTTCTACTCATGATGCTCCATACGTTTTCAATCGGGTTCAGGTCCGGAGAGTTTCCTGGCCAATCTAGCGAACACAAGCCTAGTTTCTCTTTATAGCTGTTGACCTATCAAAAAAAGGAGAAATAAAAAAAGACTAGAAATTTAAAAAAAACTTTCTAAATCCAAATTATAAATGTTTAATCATTACACATTTCGCTCTGTGGCATGGGGCCGAATCATCTTGAAATACTGGATCCGATATTTTTGCAGATAATTCGTAATATGTTGGAATAACACCTTCGTCAATTATTTCAATATATTTTTTTGCATTAACCATGCCTTCCAACATGATTATTTGGCCTACTCCAGCAGATGTTATTGCTCCCCACACCATGACATATGGAGAGTGTTTGGTTGTGGCTGCAATACAATCATCATTTAATCTTTCACCTCTTTTCCTTCTTACTCTCTGCACGCCATCAGGTCCAAGAAGATTGAATTTCGATTCATCTGAAAATATGACTCGTTTCCAATCTTCTACTGTCCAATCGGCATGAATTTTGGCCCATTCTAGCCTTTTTTTCCTCATATTTTTAGAAAGTAGAGGCTTTTTTGCGGGTTTTTTAGAGAACAAAGCCTCCGTTGAATTGTTCGAACTGATATTCTGGCTGAACTCATATTTTCAAATTGTCTTTTCAATTCAACAGCCGAAGCAAAGCGATTTTTCAAACACAAACGTTTTAAAAGTCTATCATCTCTTTCACTAGTTTTTTTATTTTTCCCAGAACCTTTTTTTCTTTCTACACTGCCTGTAGCTCTAAGTTTTTTAATCAAATTTCTCACAGTTTTTTCACTACACTTAATACGACGAGCTATTTCACAGTTATTATAATTTTCATTATGTAATGTAATTATTTTCACTTTTTCTTCACTATTTAATTTTTTAACCCGAGCCATAATATTGAAACTTCTTCTAAAACTATTTCAAAAAATTTTAACTATTTTTCTTAAACTTCACTTCCAAACACATTAAACACAAATGATGCTTAGAAAACATGAACAGAACATTAAAGATATTCAGGTACAACATTTATTTAAAATTTTATTGCATCCAATAAACTGTTAAACCATATAGCAATAAGGAATTTCCCAAAAATTTCTAGTTTTAAGAGCTCGGACATTTCATTGTCGCCGGGTGTATGTTTTTTCATAATTCATTTCGTGAAACTAATGATAATTAGTGGTGTTTCTGATTTCCGCTGAAAATGAATGAATTCACGAATGGATATTTTAGTGTGTTAATTTCAATAAAGTTTAAATTTGTGTCAATATTAGTAACAGATAAAAAAATTCATTCAATTCGGATTGCTTTCAAAGTTGTAAGCCTACGTCAAGTTTACGTTTTTACAATGTTCATTTATTCAATTTTATAAGCAATTTCAGTTGAAAAATTGCAAAGCAGTCATCTTTCGTGTCAAGACTTTTGACTCGAAATCTCTATGTACAGTACAGTGCAGTTATATGTGTATCGATTATCGACTCTAAAAATTTTCATGTAATGTATGTGTAAGAGATTCCGATTAATTGTTGATTTTTCTAATAAGTCCTAAGATTGTATTTTTTTTCCTCTTTGTGTTTTCTTTTTTTTTTTTTGAAACGGACTGATTTATATGAAATTATTTTCAAATTTAACATTTAAGAGTTTTGTTTGTGTAATAAAATTTCCTTTTATAATATTTTATTTAATTTTTTATTCCAATTTTATTTTTTTTTTTTTGCAATTTTAAAAAAAGCAATAAAAACACATTTAAAAATAAATATGAAAATTAAAACAAAATAACAAAAAATAAAATTATTTTGCTAATAATATTTTCAAAATATTTTTTAGAAATGAAAATAAAATAAAACCAAAAAACAAAAACAAAAAAAAAATGCGAACATAAAATACATTATAATTTCATTTTGAGTAGTGTTAACACATATCAAATTGAAATGTCAATTTTTTTCTGATAAAAAAAATAATTTAAATAAAAAAACAACAAAATCGAAAGAAAATAAGAAAAAATAAAAAAATTTATATACAAAAATATGAATTAAAAAAAAAAAAACAAAAAATAAAATGAAATGAAATGGCAAATAATCTATATATGTAATTACCTATGTATATGTATATAATGTACACATAAGTACATAATTTCAATTAAACTAAATTTAAAAAAAAATGGAAAAGAAAAGAAAAATGATTACGAAAATAAAAACAATTTTTTTTTTATTATCTACTTTCTACATTCATATGTACACATACATAAAATATATAAGAGATTATTATACAACATACAAAAATAATTACATAACATAAAAGAAAAACTTAAAAAAAAAACAAAATACAAAAAAAAAATTAAAAATTAAAATAAAAAAAAAAATTTTTAAAAAATAGTGCCATGTTTTAAGTTTTTATTTTAATAAAAACATTTTCTTTTATTGTTTTCTTTTTTTTCAAAAAAAAAAAAAAAGTAAATAAATATTTTTTAAATAGAATTTAAGATAATGTAAAACATGTTTATTTTTCTAGGTAATTTAACATAATTAAATACCATGTAGGTAGTGCATATAAATGTGTAGTACTACAACATATACATTTATATATACATAAAAGGAAAAGCAGCCGTAATATTATGAAATTGGAGTCTGAAATTATAATAAAAAGTAAAAAGTAAAAAGTTAAAAAAAAAAACAAAAAGAAAGAAAACAAATTCAATTGATAAAATAAGCAAAGCATATTATATTTATAAGTATATGTACATGAATTCATGATGTATTACAATATGTGAGTTATAAGAAATTAAAACAAAAATGAAAATAGAATAAAGATAAGCAGAAGAGAGAATCTACATATGTGTTGATGAAGAGTTTATTTTTTTTCTTTCATTTTTTTTTTTTGGGTATTTGGTTATAAACGTTTGTATATAACGTCAATATATACTACGAGTATATTTAAATCATACAGTACATAAAAATGTGTATTAAAAAAATATGTATATTAATGAATGTGTAAAATAGTAAAAATTTATTTAAAAATTAAAAAAATTCAAGAAAAATGTTAAAAACGAAAAATAATATAAAATAAGAAAAAAAATTGAAACACACACCCTCTCTTCCTATTTTTCTCTTAATATTTAATACTATGAATATACATAATATATACATTTATGTATACAAATAAAAAATATATAAGTACATAAATATATAACTGAATTATGTATACATACACACAACTAGACTATTACATATTATTATAATGATATGTATACATCATTATACTTATGTGTATTTATATTGTATATTTTATGAGTTTTCTTATACATTATAGAGAAAATAATTTTGAAAATAAATTAAATAATAAATCATAAATAATTGAACGAAAAAAAAAGAAATACTAAACCAAAAGAAAAGTAAAAAAAAAAAAAAAAAAAAAACAAAACAAAAAATATGTATTATGTATTTATGAATTTTACAATAAAATTAAAATAAAATAAAAAACAAATAATCAAATTTTTACACAATTTAAAAATGCTCTAAAAATAAAAAACAAAAAAAAATTCATTTTTTGAATATATATTCATATATATATACATAAATATATTATTATATATATAATATATTTTTTCTTTTCTTTTCAATTTATACGTACATACACACATAACCATATTATATATACATATATACATATACATACATATATGTATATACTAGTTGCTTATTAAATGAATGATGATAATAATAATATATTACAACATACATATAAACAAACAAACAAAAATAAAAAGAAAAAAAGAAAAAACAAATAAAAACAAATATGTTGTTTTTTTTTTTGTGTGTTTTTAAGATCTGACCAATTTATTCTAAAACAAAAATAAAAATAAATATAATAAAAATTATATGATATAATTTGATAACAATAACAATAATAACAATAAAAAATAATTGCATAAATTGAATTTTAATTAAAACAAAAAAATATATATCAAACAAGCAAATTAAATAAATAAAAAAAAAACAAAAACAAAAAACAAATAATCAACAATAATATCTACAAAATAAATGAAAAAAAAAAAGTAAAATAAAAAAAAAAGAATAAAACAATACAATTCGAATAAGCAATATTTTTTATTATTTTTTTTTTGTTTTTTTTTACAAAATTCCAATAAATGTAATTTATTGAAAATATACTTATAGCTATGTGTGTTTGTGGTTGAAAGTAAGTAAGTATACATAATAGAATTTATATAGAATTTTTTTTATTGAAAATTCTTCAATTATGTAATAATAAACAAACAAATATGTAACAATAATGATTATTGATAAATTTACAAATAATATACCATTATACATATATTTATATATATATATATGTGTATAAAAATGTACGATTAATGTATATATATTTATTATAATAATTTATAATGTAATTTTTTATAAAAATTCGATTACATTATACATGCACTTGAACATCAAACAATTAATATCGAATTGAATTCCAATAATAATGTGTTTATATAAATGAATGTACATTTCGAATAAATTCAAAAGAAAGCAGAAACTAGAAAAAAAAAACAAAAACAAACAAAGGACGTATAATAATAAAAAATAAAAAATGAAACAACAGAAATTAAGTAAAAGAAAGCAAGCAAAAAAGAAAAATTATTTACGAAAATTGATATGTAATATTATTAATTCTGGATAGAAAAAAAAATAATGTTCTATTTATATCCAGATTTATATAGTATGTATTTGCGTACATCCTGAGTAATGAGTATCTTGATATAATCAATAAGGACCTTTTGTTTTTTTTTTTATTTAAAAAGAATTTAAATATTTTTTGTATTCTAATTCTACTATTTTTGCTCGTTATCATTATGTTTATTATTTGAACTGTTGTTGTTTATTAAACACAATTATTTTACACACATATACATACAATATACATACATCTGAGAGTACTTATCAACACACATAAACACAATATAATATGTACCATCTAAAAGTATTATTCAAGACAAAATATACATTTTTAATAATTTTTTTTTAAAATGATAAAATTTTTTTTTTCAATTTTTCGTTTTTTCTTTTTCTTTTTTTTTTCAAATTAATCAATTGAAGCTGCTTATACACCACGAATAATATACATTATTTGTAATTTTCCATTGATTTCAAATTTGAAATCTACTTAATCAGAAAATTTTATTTAAAATGAAAAAAAAAAAAAAAACAAATTGTTTCAGCAAATCGTTTCGCATTTAAATTGGTTGCATCGAAATTTTATAATGATTATATCATGTGTAATTATTGTTTTTGTAACAATTTGAAAATAAAATGTAGTCAAAACATAAACAAACAAACATACATATCTACTATATCATTACATATTTTGTATTTTTTTTGTTGTTGTTGTTTTTGCATTACATTACTACAATACAAAATTCAGTATCGCTGCTTTAAAATTTTAACAAAATATAAAAATGTATAACATTTATTAAGAATATTGGGGATTATTCTGATCGAAGTTAATAACCCTCATTATTTTTCAAATAAATTTTCTGTGAATATATTATAGTTACATAAATATTAGATTTTTGAATATAAGATATTTTAAAATTTTCTATAATTTAAATTTTTTTTTTTTTTGAAAAAAATATTTGCCTTGTTTGAAAAATTATTGTCAATTGATTGTCATTTTAAATTGAAAAAAAATTCTTTATTCTAAATATGAATTTTTTTTTATTTATTTATTTATTCACATATTTATTAACTTGTTTTTTTTTTTACAAGAATCAATATGAATAAGAGTGAGTTCATGTTTGCATTTCTAAAGTTAGAAATCTAAAAATAAAGCATCCAGTTTAGTTCTATTAATTTAAGTAACACATTACCTAATAACTGAAAATCTAGTACATCCTAATCAATATTCTGCAAAGGCAAACATGAACTCATTATAAAATTTTGTTAATTGAATGAATTCGTATTTTTTGTGTATAGTTTTTACACATATGAGATGTAAATTTTTAAAATTTAAAATTATCTTTTTTTTTAAAAACAAAAATAAATTACCAGTTTTGATAGTTTAATTTTAATATTACATACATATTCTGAGAATTATATCCATCAATTCAAATTCAATTATATTTGCCTGTGATAAAACCAGTAAAAAAAATATATATATATGAAACATGTGAAAATTAGAAAAGAAAAATATGAAAAAAAAAACGTTTTTTTTTTTTTAATTTTCTGTTTGTTTTTTTGGTTGTTGTTGTTCGTTTTACATTACGTATACACACATATATAAATAATTGAATGCAATAATACAAAATAAAAAAAAAGAACAGACATATTTTTGAATTTCTATACAAAATATACTAACATAATAAATACATACATACATATGCAATTACATACATACATACATATACTTTTATGTATTATTGTATAAAACTTTTATGGTTGTCTTAAAATTTTATTCATATAATTAATTTATCTGTACATACTTTAGAAATGTACATATACATATATACACATACTTACATACATATTTAAATTGTAATAAAACAATTATATAAAATAAATATGTATACCTATTTTTTTTTTTTATTTCTTTTGGGTCTGAGTTTATTTTAATTGATTATTTATGTAGTTTATTTTTAATTCAGTTTTTCCTATTTTTGTTTTGTTTTTTTGTTTTTTTTTTTTTATATTTTTCTTATAAAATTTATTATAATTTTTCAATTTCAATATTAAGAAAAATATAATTTAGTGAATTTTTTTTTCCAAACAAAAATAAAACAAAAAATAAAATGAAAATTATTTAATAAATTTAATACAATATATTAATGAGAAGAAAGTAATCGAATATAATATTATTGTATGTATTTAAAATTTATATACGAAAATGTTTTAAAATAATATATAATATATTTTGTTTTTTCATATTTTTTTTTTTTGTTTTTTTGTTAAAAAACATTTTAAATAAAATGAAACTATATTATTAGATACATACATAATAAAGAATACATATATTAATAACTGCGCAGGTTTAATGATGTTGTGAAAAATGAAAAATGAAAAAAAAAAACAAACATTATAATATACATTATACATACATATATACACATACATACATACTATGTAAAACTGTCGAGGCTCAATATAAAAGCTTTTTCTTTACTTTTTATTTTGTTTTTTTTTTTTTTTTTTTTTTTTTTTTAATATTTTTAATTACATATATTTTATTTTATTTTTATTGTTTTTGAAATATACATACATATATTTAATTAATTTTTTTTTATTAACTATTTTTTTTTCGTCGTATTTTCTTGTTTTATCTTTAAAAAGAAATTTAAAAGTATATACATATAACAATAAAAATGAAAATAAAAATTATTATAGATAAATTATATAGGTATTTTTTTTTCTTTAAGTTTACATACATACATACATATGTATGTGTGGAAATAATATTTTAAGACATATACATTATATACATATACATAAATATACATTATGTATATAGTGTTCAATTACATACATAAGATACATATGTTATATTTTTAAAAATAATAATCGTAATAAACTTTATTATTATTATTATTATTATTATTACAATGATATTATTATAATTAATATTTTTTATTTTCGATTCAGAAATTTATTATTATTATTACAAATCATTTTTTTTTCTTTCTTTCTTTTAGTTAAAATATACATATTATGAAATACATATAAATACATACATACTGTATACTGTATACATGTATTATTATAAAACATAAATTATTTTTCCTGTTCATATATTATCTTGAAGTATACACATACATATACATATATGTAAATTAATAAGTCAAGCACTATATACATATACAATGTAGAGAGAGTATTTAAAAAATTATTTATATTATTAAAATGATAAAATAATATAAAAATGATATACATACATAGATATATATATTAATATATATATATATGTATATATATTGATATATATATATATACACGTGTATACATATACATTTATAATAACATGTATAAATTAGTAAATTTAACAAAAAAAAAAACGAAAAATTACAATTAAAAGAAAAAAGAAAATAACCTACACTCGATGCCAAACTATTTATTATATTATTATTGATTAATTATTATTATTATTATTAGTTATTGAAAATTAAAAATAAAAAAAATTTAAGTACATAAAAAAATTATAATTATGTATTATTTAAAAGAATAAAAACAAATAGGAAAGAAAGAAAAATAAAAACACTTTAATTTGCAATTTTTTTAAAATGATATTTAAGATTTATTATCTATTTGTATAATTAATATTAACATTATTATAATTATTATTATTTTTTTTGTTTATTTTACATTACATAATTTTATGTATTAGATGAAAAATTCAATTTACAAATAAACAAAACATTTACAAAAAAAATTTTTTATTAATGTTAAGTTTTTGTTTTATGTTTTTTTTTTCCAATTTGTTTTTTTAGTTTATCTTTTCTAAATTTCTGTTTTTATTTATATTTTGTGTAATTTTTTTTTTTTATGTTTTGCATATTATTTTTAAATTTCCAAACACTCATTATACATTATTATAAATATATGTAAATGCCGTCACCTATTTTTTTTATTTTAAAATAAATTAATAATTAGTAGAACAAAATACACTTAAAAAAACTAACTAACTAATATTATAACATTTTTAGATACATAATCTTAATATTACTTTTTGATCAGAAGACAAATTCACACACTTAAAACCTCTTATTATAATAACAATATACATATACACATACCTACAAATATTTATATACACATTTATTTATTAGATATAACATTTTTTTTTTTTTTTTTTTTGCAATTGTTTAATCGTTTTATATATATACAAACACTGTAAAATTTTCATATGCATAAGGAAATAATTATGTAATAATATACGAAATAAAATCCTTAAACAAAATACTATTAAATAAATAATTACATATATATACATACACAAATACATATATTTACAAGAGAAAATTAAAATAAAATAAAAAAACACAAAAGAAAATGTAAAGATTTTTATTTTTTCCATACTTAATACTTAACAGATACAATTATGGTAATAGTAGATTATTATTTTCTTTTTTTTTGTTTTTTGTTATAAAATAAAAATTTTATTTACATACATTTTTAATTCCATGATGAAAATTTGATGGGTTAAGTATATGAAACATGCATAAATTGCAAATATGTTTGCGTATCTAATATATGAAGACTTTGATTCACAAAACTTTAAATTCATTCACGATAGAAAACACAAGTATTTTTTTTTATTTTTAATTTTTTAAAAATAAGTCAAACAAAAAAAAAAAATACATGAGAAAGAAAAGAAAAAATAATTAAACTTTAAATTTGCAAATTAATGATATTTTTTTTAAATTTAATTTAATTGCAATTTCACATGATTCTTCTTAACCTGCAGCTGGCAACAAATAAAATTTCAAATATTTAAAAAATTGAAACACAAAAAAATAAAAATAATTTAATAATCAATTTATATTATTAAATGTGAAAATTAAAAATGAAAAATGATTAATATAAAAACACAATTTATCAATACATACATACATAAATTAGTAGAAATAAAAAATTTTATGAAAATTTATATTGATTAAATTTATCTTTGTTCATTTAATCGGATTAAATTATTAAATTAATAAAAGTAATTGTATATAAAAAATAATACAAAACAAACAACAAAAAAATGATCACGTATTTTACAATATTGTTGTGTTTATTATAGAAATTCAAATGTAATAATTAAATAAAATGAAAATTTAAATAAATTATGATAATAAGTAAAACATACATACATATATATGTACATATACTATGAATATATTGTACTTGTCGTGAAATGTAAAAATATATAATATAATATAATATGTATGTGTAAATTGATTATTGAGGTATTTGTGATAGACGTTCATTATTATTATTAATTAAAAAAAAATAAATTTTTTTTTGATAATTTTTACAAATTAAATCCAGTAGAATGTACAAAATAATTATTTAAAAATAATAAAATAAAATAAAAGTAATTATAATTCGAAAAATAAAAAAAAAAAACATTTAAAGAAAAATAAGTGAGAAAAATTATAGTAGATACTCCAAATTGCCATTATTTTTATTAAAAAAAAAATATACAAATTTTAGAGAGGTAAAAACTATATTGTACTAAAAAAAAGAAGAAGAGAAATGAATTGACGAAAACAAAAATGATTAATTTAATTAAAAATACAAAACAAAAGCAAAAAAAAAAGAAATAAATGAATAAGAAAATTAAATTAAATAAAAAAAAAAGAAAGAAAACAAAATAAAATACAACAAAATATAAATAAAATTGAACGACAAAAATGCTTTTTTATTTTTGGCGATTTATTATATTATGTATATTTAAACATTATATACATACATATACCCATATATACAACATACATACATATATATAAAAATATATTGTTTTGTGTATGCAAAAAAAAAAAAAACAAAACAATAAAATTAAGAAAAATCAAAAATTTGAAAGAATTGAAATGAAAAAACGAAATGAAACGAAATGAAATGAAAAAAAAAAGCAATTACATAAAACAAAAATTCGAAATACAAAATAATATTTATTGTATTATTTTGTGTAAAATGTTTATATATACGCGCATATATGTATATATAATAATATAATATCATATACATCCCATATAATATACAATAAATTTATATATAAATATGTATATTATATATTATGTAATACTTATTATATAAAACTTGTGAAAACAAAAAATTTGATAAAAATACGTTTATTTTGAAAACAAAACAAAAAAAAAAGAAAAAATTTATAAGAAAAATATACTTTATTTATAATTATTTACCATTTATATATATAAAAAAAAAAATTCGTACACATACAATATATATACATATGTACATATTATTATATTAAATTTGTTTAAAAAATATCAATTTTTATGAATATATAATGTGTATTACAAATTGATTTTTTTCTTTCTAAATGTTTTTTTTCTATTATTATTATATGATTATTTTTATTATTATTATTATGTTTTTTTTGGATTCTAATTTTAAATTACATATTTATTAAAATGAATTTAAAGAAAAAAAAAAAAATTAAAATAAAATTTTGTGTTTTTATTATTCGTTTATTATTTACCATTTGATTGTTTTTAAAAATATCATTTATTAAAATATTTGTTTATTCTTTTTACATTAATCATCTGAAATTTTAGTAAAACTTATTCTGTATTAAATTGAATTTAAAAAACAAAAAAACCTTAACTGCGGTATTGATGAATAAAAATTATGAAATTTTGATACCATATTTTTATGCGTTTTAGAATTCAGTCTCATAATATTTTTCAAATGAAAAATTTCTTGTTGCTATGATGCTTAAACGTTTTTATTTAAAAAAGTTGACTGATTTTTAAAAATACATATTTCAAAATAAAATAGATGAATAATAATAATTCAGCAGCTTCAGGATTTTATTATAGGCTAAATTAATGCATTGAAGTTCTCCATCGATATGTTTTAATATTTTCCGTAGATTAATTTTTTTTGCTGATTATCAAATTAATGATTTTTCCTCTGTTGGTTCAAATCAAGTGATTAAAATAGAAAGTGTCTAAAATTCAATTTTTGAAAACTAAATATTTCACTACATTATAAATAAATTTTTATATGAAATTAATTGAATGAAAAATTGATAAAAACACGTAAAATTAAAAAAAAAAATTGAATCTTCTTTTTGGCTAGTATTCCATTTATTTGGTTTCATTCGTTCGTTTTATTGACGGTTGCTACTTGATCGGAAGACAGTTGTTCTATAAATGGATACATAAAAATCTTCTGTACGTCATCGAAAACTCAAGTTCGATAATTACATCAATTTTCTCTGGCATTAAAGTCAGCATTAACTGACGCCTAACGTTAAGTATTTATCTTTTGTTAATTCAACCATTGTATTTTGTAATTTTGTTTTATTTTCCATAATTTGCAAACACAACAAACAATTTAACTTATATCCTAGACATGCTGAATAAGTAAACAAATCGCTGAATACGATTATTTGAGACAATCAATATTAAAATTCAATAAATTACTACTAGAGCAGTGTTTTCAATTCTCTATTTTGCAGTAATTTATCCACATAATTTTTAAAATATTCACCCAAAAATCGTAATATGTACTTAGAATACTTTTGAATTATTGATTTTATCTAAGTATCTACGCATGAATTCAAGAGATGAATTTTGATGGTGACCAATCGGTTTAGTCGATCTAATAATTGTCGATTCAAATTCGCGTGATGATGAGAATCATATTATTAAAATATTTTATATAATGTGCAAGGTAAGTTTCATATAACAAACAAATATTTACATTAAAATATTTATACATACCTATTATTATGTATTTGAAATTTATAAGGATCCTTTTAAATGATGATACAGATACTCAATGGAAATCCTGCATATACGTTACATAAACCTTAACTAAAAATACGATAAAAACATTCCTTTTTTTCTATATTTTCTGAGATAGTTTTGAAATAATTTAAGCAGCTAAATGATTGATATATGCAGATACAATATATTTTCAAATTTTAAATTAAAATTTTTATAAAGGAAAGAAAATACCATTTCATATTAAACTATATGGTAAAATGAAAGATAAGTGCTCGTATATAAAAAATTCAAAATATTTGCGATGATAAATATGAAAATGTATTCCGTTTTTTGGTTTTCTAGTTAGCTATCATGCTCTTATAGACAAAAATGTTGTGTAATTTGAAGACTTTGATCCCTTTTTACAACGTAACATTTCTATTATTATTATTAAAAACGTATTATGTCAAGAATTAAAATTAAAACAAAAAAAAAATGGTCACAGTGTTTGCTAAAATGTATTATATATTCAAATACATATATTAATATAAATACATATAACATTTACGTAATAAATTCATTAATATGAATACAAGAAATCTAAAACACCAAAATAATAATAATAATAATAAAAAAAGAGTATTTAAAACTCTTTAAATTGAGCTTATACTTTGTGTGTATTCGATATTTTTTATATTAAAATATATTTATTTTTTATTTTGTTTATTTTTTATTTTTTACTTCTTTTTCCAATTAAATAATTTAATTGATTAATAATTTTTATTTGAGTTAAGGATAAGATAAAATTTCTAAAATAAATAAACAAAACAATTAATTTAATACATAATATCACAATTCAATAATAAAATAAAAATGAAACATAGACGCAATTGAAACAATAATACTCTTTTATCGTAAAAAAAAAAATTATATTATTCATTTTATAAACATTTTAAACACACACAAAATAAAATGTTTATCATACATATATAACACACAATTTAAACAAAGTTTACATCAATATAATAATATATTATGTAGATAATTACTAATAAACATTTATAAATAAATAAATATGAATAAAAAAAAAAATAATCGTAATGGAATACAACAAAATAAAATATAAATTTGTGGTAGATATATATATAATATATAAATTAAGTGTTTAGTATTTTTGATGTTATTTAAATTGAAAATGAAACAAATAAAAAAAATGAAAAGAATAAATAAATACTCAATATTGAAAACAAAAATTTAATAATAAAATATTGTACTAAACTTGTATGTACATAATTATATAGATTTATGAGTACATCTATATATACATACGTACATAAAAAATACACATATTACACATACACTTTCGTAGTACATACATACATATTAACATTCAAATAAAACAAAGAAAAAATAAAAATCACAAAACATATTAAACAAGTTAAAAAAACAGAAAAGTAAATAAATAGATTTTTTTTTGGTTTTTTGTTTATGATTTTTTCTTTTTTCCAAATAGAATTTTTATGTATAGATAAAAGACGTGTTTTGCCAAATGTGATAGCTATTATTATTTGGCATTAAATATTTGAGACAAAAACTAAAAAAATAAAAAATAAAATAAAAAATTAAAATGAACAATTAAAATGATATAAATGTACATATTACATATAATGGAATTAAGTTATGTATAAAATACTAATATATAATTGATTAAATAGTAAAAAATTATTCAATTATATATATATATATATATACACTTAAAAAAAAGTAAAAATTAATCAATTATTAAATTAAAAACAAAAAAAAAAAATATAAAACAAAATTAAAAAATTATTACATACAAAAGAAATAAATACATATATATATATATATTTAGCTTGAATTTCTCTTGAATGAAAAGATGTTTTTTTGAAATCATATACACTTTACATTTTAAAAAAAGAAAACAAAAAAAAGTTGAAAAAAAAACGAATAAAAAATAAAAACAAAAACAAAAAAAAATGTTTTATAAAACAAATTTATCATTCCATCCAACCTGCTAATGAAAAAAAAAATCCCATTTTTATAATATACACATACACATATATATATATTATATATAACATATACATACATACATATATTGTATTCTTATAAATATTAAAAAGAATTATTATAAAAATTAAAAACAAAAAAAAAATTAAATTATAATAAAATTCAAATGAATATTTACTACATATAATAATATACGTTTTAAATAATAATAGTAGTTAATTAAATTTTATTTATTTAATTATTGATTTTTTATTTCAAATACATACATTACATAATAATTTTATCTGTGGTGATGCAGTGGTGATGTTGCGGTGATTAGAAAAAATAATATTTGATATTTTATTTTTATTTTCTAAAAAAAAAAAAAAAAAAATTTCTAAAAAAAAAAATTGAAAAAAATTTTTTTGAAAATGTGCTTTTGCACTATACATACATATTATAAAATTATAAAATAAAATAAATAACATTGTATGCATGTACAACATTATGTATTTTCAGAAATTTATGATAAAGCAAAATTTATAAAAACTTTCACCAATCATATTATGTATATATTAAACAAAAACAAAACAAAAAAAAAAATCAACTAAAAACTATGAGTAAATATGAGTATAAAAAAATGTATTAATGCACTGTTATTTGACAAAAAATATAAATAAAAAAAAACTAAAAAAAAAAATAATAATAATATAATAAATAAGAAAAGAAAAATGGCTCATATACACACACCCTTATGTCTTCCTAGTTATTTATTATAAAAAGAACCAAAAAAAATAAAAAATATTGTATAAAAATGATTGAAATAAAAATAAAACAAAACTAAATGAATAGAATAAAGAACTTTTACTAAAAATTATAATAGAAAAAGAAAATTTTTATTTTTCCTATTATGTAACAACTAATATAGTAATGAAAAAATTTTGAAGATGTTAAAGTATAAACCATATTGACACACACAATACCATCATCATAATGTGCATAAAAATTCATATAATATCTAATGGTTTGAAACTCATAAAAAATTTATAAAAATTTACTTCACCTTCATCATTTCCGATTTAGATGAAATTTATCCAGAAGTTAGGGGATCATGTGGGTTGGGCTGACTCATTATTGGATGTGGAGGTTAGGTTAATACCATAATTTTGGTGTTCCATTAGGAATGTTGAGTAACCGTATGTTAAAAGTGGTTTACAAAAGTTCTGATGGTATAGAAAAATAAAGAGGATCAAGTTAGATGTTCAGTAGGTATAACTGGATGGGTTGAATGATGGTAAGTGAAGTGTGTCAATATGGTATTATATTTACTTACATTGTATAAGCCAAAAATGAATTGATCTCAATATGAATTTAGTTTTTTTCTTTCTTTTGTTTTTGTTTTTGAATTATTTTAAAAGACAAAATCAATAACTTAAAAACTCTAAAAACTTAAACTCAACAAATTAAAAAACAAATAATTAAATAAATAAATCAATTTTTAAAAAATTATGATTTTATGTTATATATAATTGAAAAATAAATTTTTCATTCACTTAATGTTTAACAAAAAAACAAAAATGTGAATTATTTAATAAATTAATTTAATAATAAAAAATAAAGATGAAATTTTTTGAAAATATTTTTTCCCTATATACATTATTATATACTAGTATATTTATAAACGAAAAAGAAAAAAAAAACACTCAACACTTCTAGTTAATTAAAATGAGATTAGCATTTTTTAAATGAATGTGAAGAAAATTATTTAAAAAAAAAAAGAACTAAAATCAAAAATTAAATGAAGGAATTCATCATCAGTATATGTATACATATAAAGTACTATTAATACATAATAAAACAACAACACTAGATGTTTAATGATTACAATAAAGGTATTATGTATGTATGTGTAAAATGATTATGTGTTATTAGAGTAGATAAATTATACATAACCTATATATAAGTATATACACGCATAATATATAAATGAATAAAAATATTTTATTTTATGTATACATTTATAAATAATGCATATGTACATATATATATTTAATAAAGTCAATAATAATATTGATACAACACAAAACAATATGAAAATTTAAAAATACATATAATGTTTATAATATACCTACATGTATATGTAAATAAAAAAAAAACATAAAATCATTCAAAAAAAAAAAATAAATAAATAAATAAAATAACAAAGAGATAAACGAAAGTTTAAATTAAAAATGAAAAAAATAAATATTTTAATTATACAGTGTTAGAAAAATATAATTGAAAATTAATTGAGAATTAATAAATAAATAATACATACATACATAGATACATATACATACATTATGTACTTATTTATACATATGTAGTAACTGTATACATTATATTTATAATGTAACTTCTATTCATAATGTGGATGGCTGTTTTTTTTTTCACATCATGTAGATTTTTTTTTTTTGTAATTATATAAATTATACACAACTAAAATAGATATTCACATACATACAAAAAAAAAGTAAAAAAATAACACTTAAAAACAAATTAAAACAAAAAGAAAAAGTAAAAAAAAATTAAATAAAAAAAAAATTCAAAATAAATTGTGTTATTGAATCTTAACGAATCAAATATCTAAAATATTTATACACATAGTAATATACAAAAAAAAAGAAGTAAATAAATAAAAATAAACTAAAATTTAAATTTAAATTAGTTCTAAAACAAAACAATTAGGTATGACAATACGTATAAATTAATTATAAAATATTTTTAATGAAAAAATTACTACAAAATTGAAAAAACAAAAAATAATAAAATAATATACAAAGTATTATATTTATTATTTTATATGTATTTCACAGATTAATTTTGTAGTAATTTACCTTGTTTTGATACTTCACTATTTATTATAAAATAACAAAATTATTATGATCTCGAACCTATTTTTCAAAGTTATGAAGAGAATGAAGGTTTTTGTGTAATTTTGAAAGCTTGATACATTTTACATTGCATATGAATGGGATGGGAATATGGTATAAATTTCGATTTCATTTGTAAGCAGCTTTACAAAAGTGCATGAAACATGAATCCTTTTACCAGCACGTGACACCTCTAATATGAATTGTTTCACACGAATATTTCTATATACAATAATATTTACCATTAAAATAATAATATTTTTTGATAAATTTTTTTATCATTATAAATCATTCTAATAGTTATTTAGACTATAGTCTGTAGTTGCGATTTAATATTTTACTATTCTTAATACAATGTGCATTATCACTGCTACAATATTATTTTATATGTAGTTTTTAATTTTATTTAATTTATAATTATTAACAGAAAAACAAATGAATTATTTAATTATTTATGGAGGAAAAGTAAAAAAATTCAGTAAATAATTGGAAATATTTTGGTTAGAGTTATACGAGGACACTTCTAAAGTTATATCAATATTTTATCTGGTTTCGATAAATTTTACTCAAATCAACTTAGTAATTTCTTTGTAGTTGTTTATTGAATGCAATGTAGTGTAGCCGGAATTTTAATTAAAGTTTTGGATCATGAATTGCTCGATTATTTATAAATCATATATGTACTTGAAGAAAAAATTCTACTGAAAAATTAGAAAAAAAAAAAAAACTAAAACATTTTAAATCGTATGATTATGTAGAGATTTGTAGCATTCATATATACATGTGTATTTATAACTTTGTAATTTGATTCTAAAAATAAAAAAAAAAAAACAAAATTAAAAGATTTTACTAAATTTTTTTTTGAATACCTATACATTCATATTAAATAGTCGTATTTTCGTATGTATTTTCATATATTTTTTTTTGTGAAAAATGAAAACTTTTTATTAGCTTCGAAAAATTTATTATAGATATTATTAATATAGTAGTATGTATTAAAAATTATGAACTTTTCCATGTAATGTAAGCCAAAAAGAAAGGAATAAGTGAAAATGTAAAATTTAAAAAGCAAATAAGAATGAAAATATATTATGTATATATATAATGTAGTAGTTTTTATTATATTCTGCCTTCTATACAATGTAAAACAAAAAAAAAAAAAAAATTAAAATCAATAATTGAGACAAAAAGAAATAAAGTTAAAAACAAAAAACTAAAAAAAAAAAAAATTAAAAATACTGAAATATGTACTATATTAAAAAACCGAAAAGAAAATATAAAATCAATTCATAGATTTTTAGATATTCGTTATGTAAGTTTACAAGGTAAATTAAAATCATATGTGTGTAGAAAAAAAAAAGAACAAAATTTTGTGTTCTTATATGATAATATGCAAATTACACATATTCATACATTATATTTACATATTAATGTGTTGATGATATATGGTTTGATAAATTTACAATAAAAACTTAAAATAATTATGTATATAAAATTGAATAAAATGTAATGTGCGATGATATAACAACAATTAACAATTCATATATACATTTTTGTACATTAATTTGTTGCATCAGAGAAATCAATTAATTTTATATAAATTGTAAACTACTGATCAGAATATTTACAACATTTAACAAAAAGTAAATAAAAATAAATGCATATATACACATGTTTATGTAAATGTACATAATGTATACCTTACATACTCGTATGTATGTATAATATTGATAAATAAAATAATTAAAAATGAATTTCTTCTTATGCCTACCATATGTGCATGCACTTACAATATTGAATCAAAATCATACATATACAAATTAAAAACGATAACCAAATGATATAAAAACAGCAAACAACAATAAATAATTAATTAAAATCTAAAATCTAAACATAAATTTATATAAAAAAAAAATGATTACAAAAAGAGAGAAAAAAAAAACAAAATAAATAATATCAAAATATACTTATATTTAAATTTATTACAATACATTACATATATATATATTATATACTTATAATAACATTAATAATATAACAATATTGTTATATTATCTGTGCTAATAATAATATAACATATACATATATACAAAACATTATATATACATACATAATAAAATATATAGTATATTTAAATGAAAATTCTTGTGTATATTTAATAATGAATTAATATCAAATTTATATATACAAAACAAACAAACAAAAAAAAATTTATACAAACAAAAAATCATGTATATGTATAAAATAAACTATTATTATATACAAATATATAGATATACTTACATACATATATATATATTATGTATATTATATATTTTCTAGAAATATATTTTTTAAATTTTAAATTTTAAAACTATCACTATATATACTATTATGATGTGTAATATGTAATGTGTATATAAATTATATATACTAAATATACATAATATTTACTCTAAATACTTAAGTGCTATTATTGAATATTTAGTTCAATCTATGTTATATTTTGTTTGTATTTTTTTTCTGTACATTTTTTATTTGTGAATTTTTTTTTTCAAAATTTTTAATGTTACTGAAAATAATTTTTAATTAGATATTTTTATTATGAGAACATTTCTTTTTCGTAATATTTATTTGTTTTTTTTTTTTTTATTTTAAAACAAATTCAAGCTTTATTATAGTTGATGTTCAAAGTTATAAATGATGATGTGACATTGAAATGCTCTAATGGCTGACGATTGATTGAATCATTATGACGACTAAAGTGACAGACAGTTTAACGAATTGTGATTGAAGTGGTCCAGCTTTCTAAGCTTTTTGAGCATATACCGATACCGAATACAGATAGAATAGGTATGTTTAATATGCAACTGAAATGTGAGATGTATGAAAAAACAAAATTATTGTAAAATATGGAATGAAATGAATAAATATGAAATATGAAATGAAATGAAAAAAAAAAAGGTATATGGACATCCCATCCTACACTATAAGCACTATTACAAGTGATATTCAAATTTACTACTTGATAAGTACATATATCATTTACATTTGTATTTACTGAAGAAATATGTATATTAAAATAAATTATTAATAATAATTGTCATCAATTTAAGGGATTTTATTTTGTCTGCTCTACAAATGAAAAATATAATATTGATAATCGAAATAAAATATCCACATTTATGTACATACATATATGAAAATTCAGTCGTCAACTATAATTTTTCGAATACTGAAATCTAGAATGATTCTAAGTATGACATATTTGAAGTTAGAGCCTGTCCAGTAAAATGAATTGTCAACTATAATAATGCTGTGTATACTCGTATATTTAATTTTATAAAGCAATAATACAATACAGTGATACTCTCTTAATCATATACTATAATGAATTTTTAAAACTTTAGAAAATTATTTAACATATGACCTTTCATTAAATTATAATTTATTAATTACATTTTTTTTCCAATCAATAAAAAACGGATTTTTTACTTTAAGTACATAAATTGAATATAAATACAGACAAGAAAGTTTCATCAACGAAGAAATAAATATACCTATACATATAATTAAAAAAAACAAAAAACTATACAAATTTAAATAAAAAAAAAAAAAAACCAAATATGAAATAAAGGAAAAATAAAATAAAATTAAAATTAAAATAGTTAAAGAAAATATTTATTTATATACATATAAATATATGTATGTATATATGATATATATATATATATATATGTACATACATGCATATATATTATACACATAGATATATGAAAAATATGTGTTATTTATACATCTATCTATATATATATACTATTATAAATGTATATTCTAATGAGACAAAAACAACAACAAAACTACAATTTTAATAATAAATGTATGAATATAATAAACAAATATTGTATGCGACAAATTAAATATGTAATAAAAATCAATAACAATATAAAAAAAAAAAACATCAAAAATAATTACAACAACAACAAAAAGCTTTCATATTTTAAAAAATTTATTAAAAAATGAAAAGAAAAAAGAGAATAAATAAAGATAAAAAAAGAAAACTTGAAGAAATTAATAAAAATGCAATTGAAATGAAATTGAAATTAAAGTGATTATGAAAAAAGTCAACAATAACAACAGAGAAATAAACATGCATATAAAAGAAATAAAAAAAATAAAATATATGTATACATATTATAGAATATATATTCATGTATTTTTATAAAATCATATTATAAACCATATTTGGTATTATAGTATATACATATATAATAATAATAATAATAATAACATATAATACATAATATAAAAATATATAAATTATGTATATATGTATTATGTATATACTCGTATAGTACCATAAATGTATAATACTCTATATTATATTAAATTTAATTCGATATATAGTACAGTACTTATATATTATTTATGTATATATACTACGTAATATAAATCGTGCATATATACATATACAACATACAACACTCCATTATATATATTATGTATAATGTACAATTATTTATATTTACCTATATGCAACAACCACAAATATAATCACTACAAAAAATCTAAAAAAAAAAAAAATTGAATATCAAAATTTAAATTAAATATCTAATAGAAAAAAAAACAAAACAAAAACTAAAAATTAAAAATAAATTAAAATATGTAGATATAGTGACGATATTGAAAGTTATTTACAACAATAGAGAACAATATGCATATATGTATATGTATATGTACATATGATTATATACATACATATATTCATCACATATTTATATATATATATATATGTCTTTATAAATATGTAAGTAAATAAGCATATAAAACACTATACATATATATGTACATTACGTACGTATCTAATATATTCAAATAATTATATTATATTAACCATATTTTTAGGTAATTATGGATATTTAATGAATTTTAAAAAATATTAATATTATGTTATATGTACATAGTATGTACATATGTAACATGCATAAAAATAAAATACATACATGAAAAAAAAAATGAATAAAAATAATGAAGAATAAATTATGAAAAAATTTATTAAAAACAAAAACAAGACAAAAAGCAATAATTATAAACAATTTTTTATATATATACATAACATATATATATATATATACATATACGTAATGTATATAAAATGTATAAATATTATTATATAAGTATTGAAATATAAAAAATTTCACGAAACGAAATAAAACGAAAATTATAAACAAATTGAAAAATACTTATATACATAGATATAAAAAAAATACATATATCAAAAATGATATTCTTATTGTAATATTGTATATCATATAATGTACATATATATAACTACATAAATATATAACATATACTTATACAACAAGAAATCAAAAATGAACAAAATCTATATTATATAATAAGAACACAAAAATAGTGCTACAGTACAGTAAAGTTCATTTAGTTTTTATTACTTATTATATAGGCATGGTACATAATATATAACATGCATAAGTATATTCTACTGTATATTTTTTTAAGTTTTATTCTTCGGCTTAATAAAACTTTTTGCTCAGATTTTACTATATATATATACTACATACACATACATACAATATAATAAATACTACTCCTAATGTATTAGCTCCTATAGGATACATACAATTTATTACACCCTACAAAACAAATATATACATACTCGTATAATAAACAAAATGAAAATAAAATCTATCTAATTGCTGGAACAGAATGTGCAGCTGTAGTTACGGGTGAAGCATAAATGTAGCATAGCACCACAATACGTAGTATATTCTATACGGTTGTAACAAACAGAATGTACTGATGACTAATGTAAGTATGAAGCTAATTCAAAGCTGTCAAATTGAGTGATCAATTAATTGGTTCATTTGTTTATTTTAATTTTCAATTAATTAATTTGTCTGCATCTATTATAATATGGCGCCTTATTTAAATCACAAAAACTGAAATTTCAATCTGTAGCGCTGCAAAATAAAAATTTTGTAGACTAGCAGCAGCTACGACTATAACTCTGGCTGTATAGTTGTACACTAATACTGTTAAACATTAATTTATATGATTTCAAATTCAAACTTTGCTGTATGCTTCAGCCGTAACTACAACTACACATTCTTTTCCAGTATAGTAATAATGAATTTATTAAAAAAAAAAGTATATATTTTGAATATTAGTGTATGATGAGTAATGGATAGCTTATTATCCATCCACTTTATATTAAGTATTTATGATGAGTAAAAATTAAAAACTTAAAAAATAATTAAAAATCTAAGTACATATATTTTTATTTTTAAATATATAATTTATATGGTATGGTATAATTTTTTTCAATAAGTTCATATCCTCTTTTTCTAATTATTTAATTTTTATTTTTGTATAGTTTAATTATCAAATACAAAATAAATAAATATTTGTACATAAATACTTGCACATTTTAGGTATTTTCGACTTATGCAGCAATAAGATCATTTTACGTACATTATAGATCCTTAATAATGTGTATGAGTGTGTGCATAATATTGATATAAGTATAACGATTAAAAAATATTGATTGATTGCATTACATATTATACTTTTGTGTATTTTGAAATAGCATTACAAATAATTCCACGTTAAAGATGTTTATTAATTTTTAATTTTTTTTTTATTACAAGTTACAAGTTATGAATTAAGTGAACAATTTTTTTTTTAAAATCATTACAACATACACATTTGTTATCAATGTACATTTAAACATTATGTATAATAATTATGTATTATGATAATATATGTGTTTAAATAAAAAATAAAAAATTATAATAAAAACTAAAAACAAAACATAAAATAAAATGTAAAAATCAAATTAAAATTAAATTTGAAAAAAAAATAAAAATACATTATACATATTATGAATATATACATACATAAATTTATAAACAATCATATGTAGATTATTTCATACGGTTGTGACATTTTTACATACATACATATAAATTATATATATATATATATAATGGTACATATATTTAAATTTAAAATGAATGTAATAGTAGGTTACATATAAAAATATTTATTGATTATACATACAATACTACTTATATATTTATTAGATTCAATTAATGTGTATATAAAACACAAAATAAACAAAACAAAAAATGAAAAAGAAAAAAATTCATTTGGAAAATTTCATATAATGTGTTTTTTTTTTTTCACAGTTGTTTTTTCTAAATTTAAGTATGTAGTTGAAATTGAAGAAAAAAAGAAAATGAAGATATGTATTTAAAAAAATTCATTTAATGTGCTATATGTGTACGTGAAGAAAATTAATATAAATGCTATAAGTTATTGTTAATTTATAATTGAAATTTTGTATACAATCATAATGCAATAAATTTTTATTTGTAAATTATTTGGATGATAAAGAAATAAGACTATATCATGTTAAGGACAAAAATTATGCAAAAAGAAGGAACATTATTTTTTTTTTTTTTTTTGAAAATGTAAAGCTATAAGTATAGCCAAAACAGATGGCAAATGCGTAATGTATTAAATTCACATATGCGCAGAAGAAAAGTTTGTGATGAAAATTAGTTTAATAATACCACATACGCTGTTGTACCTATAAAAGAATATTATTTTTTATTATAAATCTTTTTTTTTTCTAGTAGTACCTATGAAAATTATTTTACGTGTAATTATTAGTATACATATGTGTAATGTGTATCGTGCAATAATTGTAAATTAAAGTGTGAAATTCAATAATTATATTGAACATTTTTTAAAAATTTTTTTTTCTCAACTCTAATATAAGTAATTTAATATTTTACTAAAAAACTTTCCAAATTAAAAAAGGTATTAAATGAAAAAATAAATAATCTTCATGTGTATACACACATATTGAGAAATATATTATGTATTTATGGAAAAATACGAAAAAAAAAGTTAAAAAATAAATAAACATAAAAACAAAAATAAAAATATAAAAATGTTAAAATGCGCTTATTTTAAAAAGTTCCAAAAAGGATTAGCTTTTCGGTTTCATAATAATTGATTATATACATACATATATACTCGTACAATATATGTGTACATTACATATATATGTACATTAGAAAAGCAATTATTAATTTTATATAATTATACCTATAGCTAAAAGAGCACCTAGAAAAAAAAATTAAAAAAAATATGAAGAAAATAAATAAACATGAATAATAAAAATGGAATCTAAAAAAATAAAAAAAAAAAAATAAAATGAAATTTATATAAAACTGCAAATGTATACGATTTTTTCTTAACATAAAATACAATATTGCGTATGTGTATACAATATACATAATAACTGCCCATATATAATATAGTACATAATATACATACATACATACGTATAGTTACTAACCATATTTACTTACATTATAGGTATACCATTATTTTTTGTAATTTCAATTTTGAGATGTATACATATAATATGATTGTGTTATGTTTTATGTATTTTTATGCGTAAAATTTTTAAAATAATAAAACTAACATGCATATATGAAGAATACTCTCAAATTATATATTACATAAAACAAAAGCAGCCAAAATTTTAATTACATTACAATACGTTGTGTTGGAGATCACCTCTTCCAATACTGATAGTTTGAAGTTCGTTAGACTCTTTCTTATCACAAGCCTATAGCAGTAATATTCATTTTAATAAACATATTTACGGGATTCATGTCAAGTTACGAGTCTTCGTAATCTTCATAGCCTTCGCAGTTTTCGTAGTTTTCGTAATTAATTTCCATACTGTGAACTACTAAAGTTTTGAAAAACTACGAAGCTAAGTAAAATGATTCGCATAGTTTTTAACTATTGTATTTCGTATTTTCGTAGTTGATGTTTGGCATTTCTCAGTTGTTATAGAAATTAAAATATTAGAAAATAAATATGACAACTGAAAAAAAAAACAACTACAAAAAAGTAAATTACGAAGAAATTTGAGATGGTATACGCGTCGCGTTCATATCGATCAGATTACGAAACTATATGAATTTACGACGCAATGAACGATGAAAAAATGACGTGAATCCCCATATTATTTCGATTTGAAGTTATAAAACGATATGACTTTTGTTCATAAACTCAGTATTATTGGTGTATAACAATTAAATCCAAAAAATATATATTAGAGATTTTATTTCTTTTATTAAGAAAATCTATACAATATACAATATAGGTACACAAGGTGTATGCATATTATGGCTTTAATTGAAAATATAATTTCAAAATTAATACATTAAATTTTTGGATGAAAATCAATTTTATTGATTACTCAATTTATTTTATTTTTATGTTGGTTTTTTTAAATTCCTATACATATATGAATGCCAAATTAGAAATTTTTAAATATTAATTTATCAAATTTTATATATACACACATACATATTTACATATATATAAAAATACTCATGTATTGTAATTAATATACGATAATATATTGATATAAAAATGAAAAAAAAACAACTCAATTATATGAAAGGGAAAATAAAAAATTAAAGATTTAATTATTATTTTTGCATGCATACATTTTTATTATTTTTTTTTTTTTTGATATTCAATATAAACAATAAAATACACAATGTAAGTTTCATAAAATTGTTTCGTAGTTGAATATACTTATTATCTTTTTTTTTGCACGTATAAGTATACATAAATGTGTGTAATACGTAATACCATATATAGTAATACCAGATCGCATAATTGTATATTTTTGAAAAAATCTACACATATTTAAATAGAATTATAAAAGAAAAAAGAAAAAAAAAACAAAATTTTATTTAAAAAATTTATATGTATAATAATATTACATACATATACATATTTATACAATAATATATATACTTGTATATAACAATATATTGCAATACATATTTAATATACTTATATACACTTTTACATATTATTATATAGAATAAAATTCGAATTTATATTTTTTGTAAAACTTTTATTATGATAAAAATGAAATGAAATTAAAAAAAAAATCAAATATAAATATATATATATGTACATACATTATATATATTTTATTTTTTTATTTAATTTTTCTTTTCATTTTTTATTTAATTATTTACAATATAATAAAAGAAAAATTTTTGTGTATTTTCTTCTTCTGTGTGTAGAAAACAATTTACATACATTACTATATAAAAAGGGCTTTAAAAACTTTTTCTTTTTTTTTAACTTAGCTTTTACTATAAATATTTATACTACATTATAATGTATTGTTATGTATTTATATACACAAATATACATACATATTTGTACATATATGTATGAATATATTTAGAAGTATTACGTATATAGTGCTTCAATTCAATTACATACATACATATATATAAAAATGATTATAAATATGTATAAGTATATAAAACATCGAAAGTAAATAATAATACATATGTACATACTATAGTACATAAATGATAAAAATATTACATAAATGATAATTATCTATTTATAAAAAATAAAATAATAAAAAATAAAAAACAAAGAAAAAAAAATTACTTACGCTCAATTCCACAATTGGAAGCTTAAGCTCAATTATAAGTTTAAACTTTCGCTTAAGAGAAATGCTTTGATTTCACAGTAGAAGTTTAATGCCAGATTTCTTCATTTTCAACTACATATCTTGTTGCTAACTTTAGCCAGCGGAAAGATAACAATATTTCTATGTATGATTATTACCAACTTAGCTGCTAGCTAACTTTAGCTGGTAGATGAAGCTCTGATTATTTATTTAGCTGCAATCTAATTTGATACTAACGCAGTCTAGCAGTCTAACTGCGGAGAACATTCAAATAACTAACACTAACATTAAATTTTACATTAATCTCGAGTCTCGATTCAAAACTTTTGATTTTAAGTTTGAGCATAAACCAGTTTACTTTACGTTTAGTTAGCGGGAAGTTTGTATGAAGAAAACAAAACTCGTTGTTAGCTGTCAGTTAAATTTAAGTGACATCCATCTAGCAGAGACTATTATAAATACAGAAGAAATCGGCGATGAGTCTTAAAGTCTGCTTATCCAATAGATAGTTTGAGAAGTCTTTTGTGCAGGTTTGACTAAGCTCAAGCATAAATTTCCATTGTGGAATTTGGCATTAAATATATAAAATTAAAGAAAATGCATATATATACATATTTACTTATAGTACATATATGAAGCGCATTCGCATTCGACAATAATAATAATGATATCATTTGAAAAAATAATTAAAGAAATATAAACATTTTTGTTTTCTTTTTCTTTTTTTTTTTCAAAAATCAAACATTATATAAACATATATACGTATTTAAGGACATATTTTATTTTTATGTGTGTGTTATTAAAAAAATGTATATTTACACATACATTATATCACACAAGCAGGAGATATAAATGATCAGAATTTTCATTAGAAATTAAAAATTAAATGATTTAATAACAAATTAACAAAAAAAAGAAAAAAAAAACAACAAAATTTTAAATATATTTATTATAGTAAGTAGAAAAAAAGACCCCTCCACAATAAAAATAAATTATAAAAAATTAACAAATAAATAGAAAAAAATATGTATTAAAAATGAAAATGAAAATGAAAAAAAAAGAAATTGAAAAAAAAAGGAAAAATGATATGATAATGATAACAAAATACCAATCTATTATACATATATATTATATATACAAATGATTATTATATTATATATGTATATTTATATATACATACATACCTTGCAAATTTCCTATTTTTGAATGACATGATCAAATCAAATTATGTATATTACTTATATAAATTTTCTTCTAAATATATGTATTTATGTATTTACTACGAATAAAAAATATTATACAAATATTATATATACTCGTATATAATATATATAAATATTTATATATATATAAGTAAATATATATTACAAAAAAAAAAAAATAAAGAAAAAATCATATAAAACAAAACAAAAAAAAAAACAACTCCAAATTAAAATACATAAATTCATTTTTGATGCATAAATAACATATCAAAAATATTTAAAATAATATGAAAACAAAAGAAAAATGATGTATATACGTGTACTTATATACGAGTATATGTATATATAATCTTAAAAACAAAAACATTAAAACACAAAAAAAAAACGAAATAAAAAATAAAATTTAAATTTGTGAAAATGTATTTTGTGAATAAAAGAAAAAAAATACATGAAACTATAAACATTTTATTATGATAACAAATTATATATATATATATATATATATATACAGTATATATATGTATATTATTGATTGATTTATTTATTAAATATTTTTTTTTAATGAAAGAAAAATATACAAAAAAAAAAGAAAATTAAAAAAAAAAAACTTAAAAATTAAATCCTTTTTCGATTTAATTTTTGTTTTCTTTTCTATATACATAAATACTTATATATTATATTTGTATATATGAAAATTGAATAAATGCTATATATATATATACATACATATAATATATTTATTATTAATATTATTGATATAATAAATTATGTATATTAAATATGATATAAAATATATATATTTCATATTTTATATACAAAAAAACAACAACAACAACAAAAATATGTAGTAATTTAAGCACAATTTACATTTACATATTATATTTAAAAAAAAAAAACAAGAAAAAAACAAAAAACAAAATTTGACAAAAAAATATTAATTTGAAAAAAAAACAACAAAAAAATACTTCAATTATATATACATGTAGTTAAAACTAGATATTTATATTTAAAAAGAAAACGTATTATATACAAATATATACATACAAACATAAATAATATTTATGAAATTCTCTTTTGAATTAAAATTGTGAATAAGTTGCAAAAAAAAAAAATTTTTTTTTGAAAAAATATTAATCATTAAAAACAAATAACAAAAAAAAAAAACAAATATAAATTGTTTAAAAAAAAAATGAAATACTACTACATTACATTACAATAATAAATAATTATATAATGAATGTATGTATGTATGTAATATGCAATATAAATGGTTAATAAGTAGTGAAAAATCAATATGTATAATTATTATATACATTATAAAATGTATAAAAATTTATGATATATAAAAATATAATTAATATAAATTATAAAAAAAAAATATAAAATAAAATTTAAAATTTTGAAAGATAAAAATAAAAAAAAAACACAAACAAACAAAAATGATGTAGTGATAAATATACATACATATAATTAAAATTATATATTTGTGTTTTCAAAAAAAAAAGATTGTACACATATTTATATAAACTTACATTAATATATACATTACATTATATATTTTGAAAGTAAAAAATCTTAAAATTTGATTAAAAAAAAAAAAAACAATTATATAAATTAACAAATAAAATAAATAAAAACAAAAATTATATATAACATATATAAAAACTTACTTAATATATAAATATATAAGTACATTAAATATTACTAAATGTCTAATTGTAAATGGATCAAATTAATATTTATATTTATAAAATGAAAATTGTCAATAAACATAATTTTTATTTAAAAACATATTAAAAAAAAAACAAAAATAAATAAAGTATAAATCACACACTAAATAATAAATGATATAACACTAACATTAATATGATTATTAAAAAACAAAACTATTTACTGTGTCTTAGTCCATGTTGTAACGAATTTAAATTAAAACTAAAAAACAAAAAAACAAAAAAATACATATAATAAAAATAATGATAAAAAACAAAAAACATTATTTAACTAAAATCAATCAATTTCAAAATTGAGAAAAAATAAACAACTAAAAATAAAAGTGAAAATGAAAAATATAAAACAAAAAAGAAAAACATATAAAAATATATTAATATTAAAAAATTATAATTGAATATTAATAATAAAAAGTACATACCAATAACTGTTTTTGAAATCATTTTTTTTCTAGATACATATACACACATATATGTATTACAAATGTATATTATATAGAGAAAATATATAAAATAATTATAAAACAAATCATATTATATAATATAATAATGTTCAACTTGGTACACCAAATTAAAAGTAAAAAAAAAAAAAAATAAAAAAAAAAAATAAAAAAATTTTAAAAAAATTAAAAAAAAAATTTACAATATTTAAAAAACAAACTAAATAAAAATTATTAAATTTAAAAAAAAAGATACATATACTTGTACATTATTTATATCATGTTTATGTACGTACATAATATGTATTGTCAGTTTTTGATTACATATTTATTATATATGTATATTATGCATATATTTTGATATGAAAAGCTGACTAAAAACAAAAAAAAAAAATTTATATGTTTTTCATATAATACATTTTCTCTTTTTTGTTTGTTTGTTTTTTTTCTTATATACATACATATTTACATATTTACAAATAATTTAATAATAATAATAAATTATAATTACACTTATTAATGTGATGCATGAAAAAAATATTTAATTTTTTGGTACTATATTGTGTTTAAAATCATTGAAAGAAAAAAAATATGAAAACAATTTTTCACCAAGAAAACATATAAATGTATATCTATTTTTTTGGTTAATATTTATTTTTAGTTTAAAAAACAAAAAAAAAAACATAAAAAGAAAATATGTATAAAAATAGAATAAATAAATTCATTTACAAAGTGCAATAATTAAATTTAATAATAATAATATAATAATTTTTTAATAGCTACACCATTTTGTGTATGCCAATTCTAAGAAAAAATGTATTATGTATATAAAATTATTATCAATTTTAATAAATATTTATGTAATTCGTATTTAGAAAAAAAAAAAAACATTAAATATGCATAAATAATTGAAAAAGTGATTTTGGTAATTTGTATTAATGTATATTTTAAGTAAAAATAATTAATTATGAGATTTTTATTTTTTATGTAATAAATTAGCAAAAAATATTTACTAAATAACAAAAAAATTATTACTATAATACTATTCTTTTTTTTTTGTCGAATATAATTTTACTGTTTCTAATGTGTAATGTATATTGTTGCAGAAAATAAAAATTAGTTTTAGAAAAGCGAATTTAAAAAAAAATAGGTATAAATTATACTAATAGTATTGTTGATTTTAATATCCTTAGCCATTTCTTTTTGTTTCTTAACACTGTGTCTCTTCTTGATATATGTAAGACTTCCCTTATAATCGTTCACTACCTGTTCTATTTTAATATTTTTATTCCACTTCTTTCTTTCATCTATTTGCAGGTATACCTAGTCTTCTCTTGTTGACGATGTTCCCATTAAACCAAAATCACATAATCTTTTGTAATTAAACCTTGCAGTATTTGTTTACTATTTTAATTCTGTAAAATTCAGTTTTACCTTTTTCGTAATATAATTTTCCCGAAGGTTAGTACCATATTATTATGCTTTACTTTTGTTTTTACAGTCCATGTTTCGCAACCGCTAACTTCTGTATAATTTTACTTTACTGTAGTAGCTTTGAATTCAAAATTTTGGTTAAATAAATAAAAGTGTAAAATGACAAAATACAAAAATTTTATTTTCATTTCTTTTGCACATATATTTTTCCCAGTGAAAATTTTACATACAATACTAGTATGTAAACATTTAATAAAAAAAAAAATACATTTACATACATTATATCAAAAATAAAAAATTTCGAGTTAATCAAAATGAAAAGATAATAAAAAAAAAATCTACTCTACAATTAGTGATACCGAATGAAAAATTTCATTTCATTTTAAACATTTAAAGAATTTTTTTTTTCAAATTCATAATTCAGTACATTACAGCTGCTTGCTATTCAGTTGTTTTATTTAAATGTGGAACATTTTTAGCATATTTATCATTAAAATACACACATAATCCAGAAATCCATGTTGATATTACATTTAAATCATCATTTAAAAATACAAAATCAGCATCAGCATCATAATTTAATGTTCCCTTTAAAGATGATATTCCTAGACATTCGGCTGGATGAAGTGATGCAGCTTCAATAGCATATTCTTTAGTGCAATCTATATTATTATTATTATTATGAAATGAAAAAAAAAAATATTACTAAAACATTAAGAAATTTTAAATTTTTCACTAACGTACTTGTAGCTTTTTGAAATATTCTTATGCATTCATCCATCGTGGCAATACTACCGCATAATGTATCAGTACCAGATACAAACGCTTTACCATTTTTTACTTCGATATCATTTTGTCCCAATTGATGAAGACCTTCTGGTAAGCCCATTGCCGATATAGCATCTGTAACTAAAATCAAACCATCTGGATGTGTTCGATAAGCAATACGAAGAGCTGCAGGATGCGTATGAACTCCGTCTGCGATTATTCCAAAGAAAATATTTTGATTTGCTGGTATTTGATCTGATGTTAAAAGACCAACAAGTCCTGGATCTCTGTGATGAAACTAACATTTTTAAATAAAATAAATTTGAAATTTTCTTTTATACTAAAACATGGTAAAACTTACCGGTAGCATGGCATTAAATAAATGAGTTATTAATGATGCTCCACATTTTACTGCTTGTTCACCGTCCGATAAATTGCCATCTGAATGCCCTAGTGATACTGTAATATTACAATTTTTCAGTTTTTTAATTACTTCACAAGATCCAGTTTTCTCTGGTGCCAATGTAACTATTGAAACATTTTCTATTGTACTGTAGACATCTTTAAGAGTTTCAAATCCCTAATTTAAAATAAATGTTACATTCACATGTGATACAAAATCAATTAAAAAATCAATTAAATTTACATTATCTAGATCTTTAATATATTCTGGAGGATGAGCACCTTTTTTCTTAACATTTATAAATGGTCCTTCAAGATGAATTCCAAGAATAGTTGCTCCATTTTCGTCACCCTTTTTTCGTTTTATTTTTGGAAGTACTTTCGAATAAACTGTGCTAGGAGATGTTACTATTGTTGGACAAAAAGATGTTACTCCTTGTTCCAGTAAACCTTTTGCTACTGTATTTATACCCTCTTCAACAGAACTGATATCTTGTGAAAAGTCTATACCAAATCCTCCTGATGAAACACACACACACACACACGCATCCACGTAACATTAATTAAAAATTATTATTTTGAAATATTTAATAAAATAATTTATGATTTCTTTACCATTAATTTGAAGTTCAATAAATCCTGGTGCTATAATAACATTATTACAATTTATTTTGATATCAGCTACAATTTTTTCATCAAAAAATATTTTTTCTGGATCTATAATTTTTCCATCTCTTACCCATAAATCTTCATTAATTATTTTATGATTTCTGAGTATACGACAATTAATGAATTGAATTAATATCGATGTGTTCTCTTCATTTTCTAACAAAAATTGATCCATATTTGAATAAGGTGATGATGGTGATGACGAAGATGATGTGTCTTCTTTTGAACACATTTTCATTTATTTCTGTTTTCTAAAAATTTTTATTTTAATTTATTTTATCTATGAACACTGATAAAAACATCAACCAAATACGTCATTTTATAACTAATTTTCTTATCATCACAAATTCATAATTTGATTTTGATATTTAATTGTTGTTTTGTTATCAATAATTATTTACATGATACATGAATAAATTGAGCAACAAAATTAAATTACAAACATTGTGTTATATACATATACATATGTATATATTTCTTCAATATGGAATATGGATAACAGCTGATTGTCATTGTGTTTGTGTTGCTCGTATTTTCATATTAGTAAAGATTTGAACCTTTCAAAGAGAGTATGTACTAAAAATTATTCAGCCATTCAAAGATATTTCCTATTTCTGTTACTTAACGATAATTCAGCTACATATTTTAGAATTGTTGCATTGTTTGTTGTTAGTATATCATTTTTGAATTTGTACTAAAATTTGAAATGAAATTGTGGGATATTCGTTTTTCTTTTATTTTCAGATCGTCTCACCTGTTTATTCCTGTAACAGTGTAAGGAATAAAAAATAAAAACATTTTTTTTTTAATTTCTTAAAAACAAAACATTGAAGAAAATTCTATCAACTTCTTTGGTGACTTTTTTTTTGTCAATTATTTTTTTAACAACTAAGACTATGATTTGAAAATGAATTTTTTAAACAGAATCATGCGTCTAAAATTATTTTTTTGATTGGAAAAAAGAATATATTGAAAGTGATACCAAAGTGTATATATACCTAACCTATATTACCTATACTTACTACCTATATTTACCTATATTTACTTTGGTGATACTTTCAAAATCCACTTAATTTCATCTTACGTTGCAACTATTCAATTATTTTAGGTTTTTTACTGGGATGCAGGACATTGTAGATTTTTCTTACAACTCTAAAATTTGTCTACTTATTTTACTGTCGCACTCACATTTAATATAAAACAAAAAAATTATGATAATTGTTTAAGTTTTACAGCCAAGGTAAAAGTTTCTGCTATTAATAATAATAAAAATAAATAATCTCTTTGTATATAATAACATGCAGTATGGCCTCAGTTAAAAACAAAATCACAGTTTGTAAAGAAAGTAATGATACTCGACAATATTTTTTTAATTATGAAGAAATTGTTTTTTTTTTAATTCAGATTTTTTCAGAAAAACGTTTTTATTTTTTCCTTTTTTATGAATTATTACCAAACTGATAATGATGATTTAATGTTTTGTATACGTAATTATATTTTTGGATTTTTTGATATAGTATCTAAGTTCAAACTTTTAGGATATTTTCAATTCTTTTTGAAATATTTTTAATGCATGGTAGATCAAAAAATTCATAAATATTACACGATGTCAGATGCTATAGTATTGGGAATGAGATTTGGTTAAATTTTCTAATTCATTCTGTATTATGTAATAAAATAATATTTATTTTTCAAATTATTGTCATTAAATCAGAATATTTATATTTTGGAGACAAAAAAAAAGACGATTTAGGACGATTTAGGTAATGCGAGAATAAATAATTTTTTTTATAGCATTTAATTTGCTTAATTTAATAAAATTTTATTTGAGTATATAAAACAATATGAAATGTAACGAGTGTAACGAATAAAATATTATTCTATTTATTTGTCTGTGTGTGTGTGTGTGTGTTTTTGTATTTTTATTTATCTTTTTTTTTCATTTAATAAAAATTAAAAAAAAAAAAATTGGGATTCTTTTATATCACTTAAGTATGACACTATAAAGTGACCCATTTGCATCCACATACTCTGTGTGATATACAAATGTGTTATTAAAAATAAAACAAAATACGTACATACACACATAAGAGTATATAACTTTTGGGAGTAACATTTGCAAAGTATTACTGTCGTTCTCATAATATAAAATGTATTCGTATAAATATATTATCTTCTGTATATGTACGTGAAATGACCATGTCATCATCATATTCATATCATACCTAATTTTATAGTTTATATCATTTAGAATTTAGATGCATATTACATATACTCGTATATGTACTTCTGTATGATATTAAAATGTAAAAAATATATATAAAACTCAAAAAATAAAAAATAGAAAAATATAAAAAAAAATATTTGATACTCCATTTATTCTTAAGTAAAAACTCATAAAAAATCTTTATATAAAGTGTACATATATAAAAGTGTTTATTACTATTGTTTTTATTATATGAACAGTGAAACATACATACATATACATAGCATATATAATAAAGTATATAATATATATATATATGCATATTATTTTATGATGTACACACATGAGTGTGTATGCAGAATACTATACACTATTGCACGAAAATACGCATGAAAAGAAAATTCATTGGACCGTTAATATAGTTTTGTGTACTAAATACATATAAATATGACATGATATGATATGATATCTTCATATCATTTTATATCTATACAAATACTTGTGTTTTGTGTACATATGTATACGGGCATAAACGTACGTACATGTGTATAGTAGAATGTTACGTTATTTTTTATGAATATGCACAAACATTTGACAGATATGAAGGTACATACATACATATATGGTTTATAACACATATGGGATACCCATATTATTATTAGAGATAGATAATATAATATTATTTTAAATTAGTTTTTTTCCTTTCCTTTGAAAATTTTGAAAAAAAATATATTTAAAGAACGAAAATCGAAGTCATAACTATCATTATTGACTATATCATAATCGCAAAATGTTTTTAAATTTTCATTCTTTGCATCATTAATCTTAAAATCTTGTTATAATATATATGTACATATAATTTTGATATTTGATCATCTTTATATCTTAGGATATAAGAAGTGAAACACATACATAATAACGGATCTCATAAATGGATCATACTTATCATAAGTATGTGCCATAATAAACGTAATTTTCAGATAATTTGAATTTTGTTTTGAAAAAAATATAAAAAAAAATTTTGATATCTTTATCATATGAGTAAATAGTTAGTTAAAATATGTGTGCACACGGTGTACGAGTATTATAATAATAAACTCATATGGTGTGGTATGGTTTATGAAAAACATAAGTATTTCAAATTTTATAATTTTTTTTCTTATTACAAACCATGAGAAGTATACTAGAAACAGGAAGAGAGAGGAAAAGAAACAGGAAGTAGTGTAGTATCAATAAAGTTATTGGCATCATCATGTGTTATATAGTACGATATACACCAGCAGTATCGTGCATACCATGTAATAGTATTTTCATTCATGAAAAAACTTGCTATGCATTACACACTATAAGAAGTATACAAGAAAAAGGAAGAGACAGTAAGTTGGACAGTAAGTAGTAGTAGCAATACAGTCATTTGAAGGTAATTATTGTATAGTATAGTCAGTATAGCACGATATACACTGGTTCTGGTAGTAACATACCATGCTACCACACACTCGTATTCGTATTTTCCATTTCGTGAATCATGAGAAAAGAGAAATGTTCATTTTCTCTCCCTTAATTTATTTGTAAATGACAAATGAGTTGTCTATTGATCAATACGCGCTTGAGTATATATGAATGTTAGATGTTAGATAGATCCATTCGATAAGAAAAATAAAGCTAAAAATTTTTTTTAATTGATTTCAATATCATTAGTTTCATTGAGTTTCATTGAGTTTAATATCATTTGAATATCATGATCACTATACAAATGTGTCCTTTTGTAAAATTTATTTTATTTCATTTTTTTCTTTTCAAATTTAAAAACTGCACAAAAAATATATTTTTCCAGAAATCTAGATAAGAAATAAGTATACATACATATGTATACATGATGCATATGATACATGTACCTACTGCATCTGATGTATGTACATACATGTACATTAAATGTAATTCATGTGTACATCCATATAGATATTTTTAATTTCAATGAAACAAAGTGTATACTGACAGCATGTAATATGTGTGTATCTATAAAATTAACGGATCATGTAAAATACGTAAATCATGAATTCCTTTACACAATAAATTTATATGTACGTAAGTATGTAATGTATGTACTTATATCCATGTTATAAAAAAATCATGTTATGTTATTACAGTAGATAGACTATATAACGTATATGCAATAAAATGTTGAATAAATTTGAATTTATTTATTTGATATAATCTTCCTATAAATAAAATTATAAAAAAATTTTCTCTTATTTATATTAGAGTACATGTATGTATATGTATATACATATAATGTATATTTTCAATTTGCATTTATACATACCTTTTTTTTTCACTTTCTATTTTTGCTCATTGAAACTTTTTTAAATTAAAAACTTTTTCACCTTTCAATCTTTTTCATAAAAATGTTTATCGTTTTCTGTATTTCAATACTTCACTGCATGATATAATGATGAATTTTGCATTTTTTATAAATAAATATATGTATGTATGTATATGTATATATATTTATTACATTATATATGCAAGTGTATGTATATGTATACGTTTGTAATGTGTAATGTGCGTATAAAGTTTCTCTATAGATTACTAGAAAGGTAACAATTATATTACATATAACACTCAGTGACAAACAATAATTATGAGTTCTTATTTTATAAAAAAATATCTTTAATTTGGGATTGTCCCATTATTATTCGGAAAACAAGAAAATTATGCTTTTAAACTCTAAGATAGCAAGTTGTACAAAGTGGGGTGGAACGGAAGGTGCTATTATTTTTATGATTTACCTTACGAATTCTTCTTAAGTTCTTAATGTATACAGTTCGATGGCAGAATGGAATCGTAAAATTTATTTCGAACTTGTGAATAACTTCGAAATAAAATAACTTTTGAATTCATTTTGTCATTGAGTGTATTATACGACCCGTAATTGTATAGAATATAAATTTACATATATGATGTAGGCGTGTATACTTTGAATCATTTACATTCATACCGGTGACCACGATTATTTTGTTTTTGATTGCAAGACTAAAAAGTAATTATTATACAGTTACACGTATGGATAGAGTAGATATGTGTACATTTGCATTTAATTCGTTACTGAAATTATACAAACACATAAACTAATAAATAGATACAGGTATAAACGTTAGGTCAAGCAAGAGAAAAAAAAAATAAAATAAAATAAAAATGAATAAATAAAATAAAATATTAAAATAAAAGAGAAAAAATTTTTTTTTTTTGCACATAATTGTAAACAGTTTCATAAAATGTGAATATTTCATATATGTATGTGCAATGAATGAATGTAATTTTTAGTAAAGAGAAAGAGGCTTGAAAACAAAATTTCTATTTTATTTGTATATATGTATTTATTTGTTTTAGTGAAAACAAAAATAATAATAATAATAATTATAATCTGAAATAATTTTAAAACCGAAAACAGAACAAAGAAAAAAGTTTTAAATAATTTTTCAACTTGAAATGAAATTATAAATAAAGGTATTCATACATGTATATGTATGTACTAGTATGTACTAATACTAGTATAAAGCAGCATTGATATGAATTTCATATTCTTATTTTTATTTATTTATTATTTATTTGCTTCATTTTTTTTTTATATTCTAGAAAAATTTAATTTTCTTTTTTAGTTTTTCTTTTCTCTCTATTTTTGTTTTTGTTATTTTTAAAACAGAAAAAAATATTTTTTAAAGTTTTTTCTTTTAAAAAAGTTTTTGTTTTTGTTTTCAAAAACAAATTGTAGCGATGACAGAAACAGTTTCAAGTCAAATAAATCATTCACTTTCAATGCAGATGCAACAAAAGACATACAAATAATTTGAAATATACTTATGTATACATACATACATACATTATATAGTATAATGTGCATACTGGAATACACACATATCTAAATATGTACATATATGTACGCTACGCAGATACATGGATACATAACTTATATATAAATCAGTAGAAATAATATTTTGAGATAAATTTTATGTTCTATATGTAGAAGAGATATACTCGTATATTATAATATATTGTAGATTGTGTGTATAATATGCAGAAAAAAATTTTTTTCTGTAATATAAATTACACTTAAATATACTATAGTGATATTGTATATAACAGAAAACTTTACGTATATACACAGAAATAAATCTATTAGATACATTTATGCATATAAATTATATCACAAAAAAAAGTAGTTGATATACCTATTATATCTAATATGCACATTTGTATGTAGATTGTTGAGTGTTTGTAGATACATACACTACATGGTATGATTCTGAAGAAAAAAAACTATTTTTATTTTCACAAAGTACAGACAGATGTATTTTTTATTTTTCGTATATGCATATCCGGTATACTTTATAAAAATGCACACTTAGACAGTACTACATATATATCATACCATATCACACATTATTATAAATATTTATATGTATGTATTATATGAGTATATAAATCATCTATTTGAAACTAAAAACAAAATTATTTATTTCGTTCTTAAATCTTTTTGTAACTGAATTTTTGTGAAAATCCTCATTCTTATTCATTCATGCAGAGCCGGTTTTAGCCTTTTTGGGCAAACAGTGGCCGGTGTACTTTCAAATTTTCGCCCTCTACTAGGTCGAAACTTTACTATTTTAAACATAATTTGATTTTTTTTTTAATTCAAGAGTTTATGACTATGTTTGTTTACAAATGATGGTTTCTCTTGGTTACACGGATCCAGTTTCGATCTTAAATTGCCTAATACAGTGTAGTATTTAATACACACAAGAAAATAAGAAGAGAAACTACTATTCGCATATCTTTCTACTTCTCTTTCTACATCTCAAATACCCAAGAGTTGAATGATCATGTTTATTTACACATTTATAGGTTCTTTTTGTATATATGGATCTAGTTTCTGTCTGAAATTCTTCTTTTCTTGTGTAAACTAAATTAAACTACTATAAGAGTTATGTGACTTTTATTCTGTTCTTATTCGCAATCGCACTCTCGAAATTTGGTGCCCGGTTTTAGTGAACCATTTTAACCTATAAAAGAATCGGATATGCGTACATATTATTATTATTATTATTTGAAATTTTACCTAAATGTATATCACAAGTATATAAGTACATTATATAGTATATGTATGCATGTGTATTATATCATATTTATAAAATATAAATGATCTGAAGCAAAAATACTACATATAAATGCATTTTTATGTATATGTATGTAAGGAAAATCAATGCAAAATGAGCTTTTCAAACTAAATATTATCAGTAGATATAAATATTTTTCCTCTGTTCTATACAATCTCTTTCATATGCACATGTATAATGATGGTTTACGTACAAAAACATATTACATATCTATGCTTGTGTATATACACATGTAATAAGTATAAACGAAAGCGATTGCACATTTATTTTTATGTCTAATATAAAATCGTATCCGTATGACATTTGATGTATCTACGAAAATAAATTACTTTTACTAAAGTTTATTCTACTATACTTTTTCGTTTTAGTTTTTTTTTTTTAATGAAATGAAAAATTCGATAAAATATTTATCTGATGTGAAATTGATGATTAAAAGATGAGAAAATTTTCTAAAATATTTGTTGATTAATTACAAACGATTAAACTAGGAAAACACAAATTATATACATTACTTTGCTTATACACAAATTAGAAATGAAGACAAATATACGTAATATGTGGTAATATATAATTTGGCAAAAAATAAAACAAAATCACACATATTTGAGTTTTAAGTATAGATGTGGTATAAATACCTATAATTTGATGAATTTAAATAAAATTTAATTTGTATAAAAAAAATATGCGATTAATTTTTTTTTTGGTCTGTTTAGTATACATATATTTTATTAATTGGTTTCGAATTTAAAACGTTTATAAATTTAATTATTTATCCGATCATTATGTACATATCTATTTAATTTCAATCTCAATGATTGTAAATCTAGCAATTGCCTTAATTTTTCAGTCTATATAAATTTCATCTTTAGTCTAACAGAACCATAATAATACTTATTTTAAAATTTTATATCGAAATAATCGTATAAATGTAAGATCACAATTTATTACATAACACAGTATTTTTTGAAATATGTAATTCTCATTAAATTGCGTTCACCACTGCATGTTTTATGTAAATGAATTTCAATTAATTTTCTACTTCCATATAAACATTGTACATACTTATGTTTATACGTTTTTTTTATACATATTTAGAAAATTTCTTTTTTAAATTCCTATAGGATTCCTAATCATGTACGTCGACTGTAAAATTAAAAATATAATTTCCACATAAATGAATTGAACAAAAATAAATTTAAAAAATTTGATGATTAATCAAAAATTAAAAAAAATTTTCTATAATTCGTTTTTTTATTATTAATTTTATGATACATTTTCATATTTACATTTGTATAACAACCTACGTACGTATGCATAGTGGCATTGTGCATTAACGTATACATGTATAATGAAAGAAGGAGAATATTTGTAAAATTTATTCGTTCCTTTTTATTTATTTCTCTTAAGAATAAACTACTACTAATAATCAATCTCTAATACAACTACATATATGTATATATAAGTATTTGTATATATAAAAGATATAAATACGTTTATTATATATACATACGTATACTCTGACTCTCTATATTCTCTTATTCTCGAATGATTTGAAATAAATTTTGTTCGAAAAAAAAAAGAAATATGTAAATTATGAAAATTTGAATATTTATAAAAGAAATTCATATATTTAGTAGATACTTACATCTATGAATCATGTAATATATACAATAAGTATGTAATGTAAGTATAAGAAAAATTATATTCGGGTCAAATTGTCATTATTTTGATTTTTTTTCATTTCTGATTTGATTTGTTCAATCGAAAAAAAATCGTTAGGGATTTAAATTGATCTTTTTTTCTATACAAAATACGGGTATACAGTACTACTTAGATGATGAGTTCGTGCAAAATATTCGAGTATACTCTACCATACTATATTTTATGAAATATATACCACATTTTATAATATATCATATATTTTATAATAAATGTACAGATACATACACATAATAATTTCGATATCTATAAAATTTTTATATTATATTCCATAGGTAGATATGTATGTATGTATGTACAGAATCGTAAATGTTTTCATATGTAATATCATGTATACTGTATAATAATGAATATGTATGTACGTTATGTATAAATATACAAATAAAATAAATAAGTATATTTTATGTAACAAATTGTGTTCGAAATATAATGATGATTTCATTCTAAAAGAATTATTATTATTGTTATTATTATTATCATTATTATTATTATCATATTTTATTATAGGTGTATGTATATGTATATACCAACTGTAGATATACGTATGGATTTGTATGCATGTACATATAGCATTTATATATGTATATTTTATGATTATAATGATTATATATTCAAGATAGAATCATATATGAATATACATATTTACATTTTATTCGTTAACTCGTGTATACTCGTGTATACAATTACATATCCTTACATATACATATGTACATCATATTATACATAAATAATTGTAGAATATTTAAAGATTTCCTAATCAAAAATCATACATATTCACTCTATATCTACTTCTACATATACGTTACGTATATACATATAGTATATATATATATATATATATATATGTAGATGTACATACGTATGTGGTATTTATATATTATGTACATAATATAATATTAAAATATGCATATGTATATACTGTATATGTATTGTGTACAATACATTAATATATTTTAAAATGTGTATATATATGTATGTACATAAATGTAGATAGAATTTCAACACACAATTGACAAAATGTCAATTATCATAAAATTGTAAAAAGACAAATTTTATACAGAAAATATGTGTAGAGAATATATTTATGTATTTGTATCTAAATATAAATTGTATATAATTGTATATGCATATTTTATACCGATATATTACATCTATAAATATAATATTTATTCACACATATATAATTACATACATTATGTATGATTGATATGATGTAGAATTATATATGTATAATTTGACATATATATATACTTACGAATATGTTGTACCTTGTACATATAAGTAACATAAGAAAATATGTATCTATTGTTTTATTATAAGTTATATACGTTTATTATATATTATGTGTAAGTGTAATACATACATATATGTACATACAGATAATATATATGAATGTATGAAAATGGTATTTTTATCTAATATGTCATATAATATATCCACATATGTATTTATATAAATAAGTATGTATGAAATATACTATATATGAAAATTTCTACAATATTATTATTACATAAAATTATTATGTAAAACACATGTAGTTATTCTACTTGACTTTAAAATTATTGTAAGTACATACATACATACATATGTATATGTTATATATAAATGAATATAAAGATACATATTAACAAAAGCAAAAATTACAGAATATACTGACATATCTATATAATACATGTCTCTATACATTTATAATCAATCATATATGTATGATCTCTTAAATATGCATAGATAATATGAATTTTATTTAATATGTATGTATTATGTATATAAATATAACGTGTATATATGTATGTGTGAATCTTCCAGAGGATTATCAAAATGCTTACATGTACAGAAATATATGACAAAATGAAAGGATTCATGATATTCGATAGTATTTAAAGATCGTGAATTTATAATAATTCTTTTTTAAAATCAACATCATCATTTTTGTTTTTGTTGTTGTTGTTGTTGTTGTCTTGTTTCATTTTGTTGTATAGTCATCATTCAATTTTGAATATATTATTATTGATTTTGAACACTGATTAGCTTCAAAATTATTGTCTGATTTCTAATATTATTATATGTGCAAATGTATATGTATATATGTATATACATATACATTTATACATTTGTAGGTATACGTATATGTATCATGTATCTGAGAAAGAAATTCATATCACATGCAAAATTATCGAAACGTATACCTATGCTATGTGTTCATTATTATTATTATTATTATACTTATCTACCTTGAAAGAAAGGAAATTCAATCATTTCTGTTTACTTTTTGATATACCCATGATGAACATGAACTCATGTACATTTGTACATACATATATATATAGTTGTATATAATTTGTACTTTTTTGTACTCTCATCGTTACACCATACACAAAAATAATACATGCATATGTCATATATGCAAATTTTCAAAATTGAAAACGTAAATTACTTACTATGTACATACGTGTTTTTATCATGTGAATCTATACATACAGATATATGTACATACATACAAATATATATGTGTATTCATATAAGTATACACATACGTGTATTGTGTGTATAATAATGAATTTGACAATGACAATTTCTTAACAAATCAACAATCAATTGTTCTTTAGTATAGTACAAATATAGAAGATGAAATACACTTACTTTCATATACATATACTGTTAGCATATAAATATACATACACATACACATATTACATATACATAATATACTAATATTGTACATGAGTACATTATAATATTATTATATTTGATGAGTGAGTACCTATTATACACATAGTACATACATATGTAAGAGATTTTATTGTATTTTATCAGTTCATAAAATAAATTTTTGATAAAATGTAAAATTGCAATTTTCAAGAATAATTTTCTTTTGTACATGTATTTTCCATTCATGTTGTACATGGAATAAGAAATACATTTTGCATTTAAGTACGTACGTATGCTGCAAAATTCAAACAGAATTTTTTTTTTTTTTTGTTTTACATTTCGTTATTAATTTAATGTTGTTTTTTGTTTCCAATCAATTTTATTATTTTATTTCATTTCGTAAATTTTCAATTCTTTTTTTTGTTTTTTTTTGTTTTTGTATATTTATTTTCTTAATACAAATGATTTCTCAATAGAAAAAAAAGTATAGAATTTGATTTATTGCATTTTGTAAATTTAATTATACATTACGCATGTATATATCTATTGAATTCAATTCAACCATTCGTGTTCACTACATGGTATTATATTTATATATGCATTATAAGTCTATAGATGGTACTAAGGTGTATGTGTATGTATGAAAAATACATTTTATTTCATAGAAATTTTCAAAAGACTGGATAAGTAACAGAATTTCTATATAGAATTTGGTCTTTTCTATTTATTTCATGAAATCATATTTAAAAGTTCAAATCTCATAAGTGTATACATTTTATTTCAGATACAATTGTACACGCACATACATTTATGAAGTACATCATGATGAAGCTCTTCTTAATATACTCGTACTTGTATATTTTATTTACATTTTATATGTTTCTTGCTTTATTTTATGAATAATAATACATACGTTATGTGTTATGATAAAGGATTTTATAAAATGATTTCTTTTTATTAATGTACTGTGTATACATTGTACATTTTAATGTTGTTTCAAGTTGTTATGTTTTGTACAAGCATAAGAGTACAATATTTATTTATCAGATATAAGTGGTGTTAAAGTTTTGAAAATATAATTTCATGGATCTATGGTGGTTGCAAATAGTTACAAAAGTATATAATAATTATTACATATTCCCATAAAATTTTCGTATAAATGTGAATTTTAAAAAAAATAAAAGAAGGGACACATTTATACAAAATTGTGTAAATTTCTAAATGAATTTAAGTTTAGAATTTTTATATTTAAGTGAAAATTTTATCATGGTTACATTATAATTTTGATCTAAATCTACAGCATTGTAGATACATAATAGCAATTCACACAGTATAAAATGAAATTAAGAAATACGGTATTTTCATAGAGGTCAAATGTTTTTTGTAATAATGCGGCTTCACTACACTATTCTGACATTTACTACGTACGTACTGATACTGACTGGATGTGATTCTTAGTTCATAATAAATGCAGTGTGATTTTGATGTATAATTTTTTGATGTTTTTGGAAGTTCAGAAATATGTGTCTGTTATTTTGAATTATAAGGAATATAAATATTTTAAAACGATTTCAAGATATACAACATTATTGCATTAAAAAAATTCTATTAAACTTTTACATATCAAATGCAAAAGTTATGCATCAGTGAATATTCGAATCTAAGTAATTAATCGGCTATAAAACACAATGATGCATTTTTGAACATTAAATGTTTGCGATATACCGATAATTAAGTATATACGTACATATTTTTTTCAATATACCAGGAACAAAAGTATGTATACATGTTATTGTTGTCCTTCAAAAAAAGTCTGCAAGTGACATGAGTTTTTTAACTATGTAATTTCTTTCATTTATTTATTACTTACATACATACATTAATATGTTAATATCAAAAATTTGTTCAAATACACATAAATGCATAAATACATACATACTAGTTTTAACACGTCATAAATAAATATGGATGAATCTTCACACAATTTGTTGGAAACATCTATCAAAAAAAATTTTTTTTCATAATTTCACATTCACATCATATAGGTACATATTTTGGTTTTTGTTCAATTATATTAATTGCTAAAGGATAAATTAATAATAATAATTATAAAAAACTTTTAGGTGTATTTGAAAATGCAAATATGTACTCGTAACAAATTTTTAGATACATATTTGTATATGAATGGCAAAAACAAATTTCCGACGTATTTGTGTGTTTAAAAAAAATGCAAATAATGTTTTTTTTTTTACCATAATAAAATCAATAATGAAATATTAATGATATGTAGCTATTTTTTTTGTTTTCTTTATATAATACAAATAAAAATGATCTAATAAACGTTGAAATATATACAGAGAGAAGTAGTCGTAATATGCATGCTATGCCTATCTAAAAGTGAGTACACAAATGTATGAAATTTAGATTGTATTTGTGTAGTACATATGTATGTGTACACAAATAACTACATACGTGTATTTATCAATTTATCGGTAATTTTAAAAATAAAAAATCGATTTAATTTTATTTGTTAAGTAAATTATAAATTTCAAAAATTCACGATGCATATACAAAGAGTATACTACTTATATACAGCAAATTTAGACATACATATGCGAGTATCTATATGTATGTACGTATGTTTATGTATAATCATTTATGTGATTATATCCTTTGGTTATTTATTTTGTTATTTTGTAAATGATATCTCATGATATTTATTATCTGATACATATTTTGTGAAACAATATAGTATTTATCAATATGATATGATGTATGTATCTATGTATATGTACGTATATAGATAGATGAGCAACTATAACCAATAATATAACAATTATATACAAATTCACGTTATCTTAATTTTACCTTATTTTGGTACATGTTTATATGTATGGAGTATGGCTATGTTTATGTCGTCTATATCAATATAAACTCATACATAACATACTGAATACTAATGTATATGTAATACAATGTATGTATGTACTTAGATATACATAATTATAAAATTTTCAAATATTATATTTTATCGTACACATTATACTATAGTAATAAATAAAATTAACAACGTGTAGTATACGTATTATACTCGTATGTATGTAAATATATATGTATAAATGATATGTGTATTTTGATGATACACTGTAAATAGAAATAAAGAATGTTATACACCTATAATATGGTATGTCCATATATTTATTATATAAATATAAATTTTAATTAGAAATAAATATACGTTTATTCAAAAGCATGTATAGGGTGTACATGAATTTATACGTTCATATGTATGTAATAAACTTATAAATATATCATATGATATCTTGTTATATAAAGTAAAAAATATATGTGTATTACGTATAGTATAGTATGTATTGTATATGTATAGATATTGTGTAAAGACAATTAAATGAATTCTAACGCTTCTAGCAAAATTATATACGCTATACATCATTATACAATATAATATATATAATATATAAGTCTATTATATTCTATATATTAAATAAGGATACTATACGTACAATAAAAAATACAAATAAAACGATGTATTTACTCTAGAGATGACATAAGTATATAAGTATATAAAGATATACAGAATCTTAGAATTTTATGTATATGTACATATAAATATAAAGGTACATAATATGTAATATATACAATATATATTATATTAATATAAAGAGTATGTATATATGCATGTATATATTATGAAATGTACATAGGATATAATATGTATAATGCACAGATAATTGTAAAAGGGGTGGAAATTTTATTTGAAATATATAATTCTGTTGCTGCAGTTTATATTCTGGCTATTAGCCAAATTAAATGTTTATGCATTTTTATGTACATATATGTATATGTATATATGTAAGAAAAAAGAGAAAATAGATAGCAACAAAAACAAAATTGAAAAAAAAAATAAATAAAATAAAATAAAACTTTATATGGGCAAGAAAGGAACCTCTATTTGCTTTATCAGTTAGTATATCAGTTTAAATAAGTTCAAGATAATAAGTATACGAAATACATATAAAAATATAAAGGTATATAGATATAAATATAGAAATAATTTGTATAATATACTTGTACATACGTAATTCTTAAATATCCTTGCTTAAATGTACATAAATATAATGCTTGCACACTATATATTCATACATACTCATATACTCATCATAGTATTATTTTTGCAAAATTATACTATATTTTTGGCAAACAAGTTGTTTATAAATTAGGAAAACTTAAGACTTTAAATTGTAAGTATGAATTTATATTTTAATGAATTTATAAAGTGTGTTGTGTTTATTATGTATATGTATACAATAAAATTGATAATATTATAATACTTAATAATATGTATACAGGTATATATGAATAAATGTACCGGTACCGTTATTTATATGGAATATAATATAAAAACTAATTTATATCCAAAATCTTTGGCCAAATAATAATGTATTTAATATGTCTTTTATATGCTTTGTATAGAATACACAATCATTATGTGTATGATAATATATATTATATATATACATAAAATTAACATTTACATACATTATAATGTACATACATATGTAAATTATACAAAATTAAACAGAGTCCATTCCATCAGTAACATTTTATAAACAATATAAAATAATGCAAGTCCAATGTTATGTGTAGGTATATACGAGTATGTAAGTAAAAGTAAGAAATCTTGTTTTTAGAATAAAATTATTTGCATTTGTTAAAATATCTATTATGTACTTATATTAATATGTATAGGATAGGTATATAATGTTTGTAAAGCATATTTATTTTCTAGAGCAGATAATGAATGATACAAATACAGTATATATGTACATACATATGTACGTAAATATCTGTTAATTTTTAATGTAGGAATAGTAGAAAGAATATATTGTATGTTATATTATTCAACTTCTAAATACATACAATATATAAACACTTGATGTACTACATACAATTTATATAATAAATACTCGTATAAAGAAAGAGAATAAATAAAAAAAAAAAATACACTTTAAATGAAACACACAGAAATAGAATAATTTAATTATTTTCATACATTTTATGTATAGTATAATATGTATTAAAGAAAGAATAACACATGAAAATGAATTAATTAAAATGAAAATTAAAACTTTATATTAGAACATAACTCGTATTTTGTTTTTTTTTTGTTTGTTTTTTATTTCTTTATTTTTTATATTTATCAATGAAATATTTTTATTTTATTTTATTTTTTCTTATACATTATAATTAATTGTAATATATATTTATAATTATTTTATATTATATTTTTGTCGTATATACTATATAAGTAATATAGCTATATTATTACAATATAATCTTGATGTTTTAATTATTTATTTTGTTTTATTTTATTTTCGTTATCCTTAAACATAACATACAATAATTATTATTAGAATATTATTATTTTATTCATATTACAATTATTTAGGATAATTTTTTTTTTAATTATTTAATTTTTAATAATACTTATTAATTAATACAATATATTATGCTTATATACGTAAATAATAAATTTTATTTTATACATATTTTATATATTCATATACATAAGTATATGTTTATTATTCAATTATTTTTTGACATAATCATCAAAAACTAATGATTATTTCGTAAGAATAATTAAATACATTACATACACATATTGTTCACATTTATTTATGTATACATACCACGAGAAAAGACGAGTATATAACTTATATAACTTACATAAGTACATACATATATTAATTTTATAGTTTTTTGTTTACAAAAAAAATGAAAAGAAAATTGAACTATAATTAATTAATCCAAAAATTATACATACGATTTTATATTTAAAAAATTATAAATACATATAAATTGACTAAGTATATGTACATACATACATATTATATTAAATTCATATATAATGTACATATACATTTTTTTTATATACTTATACATATTTATTTTATTATATTTACAATTATTATAATATAATATATTCGTAAATAAATAATTTTTATCACATGAGGCACTCTTTACATTATTATTATGTTATTCGTATATTTAATATGTTACATATTAGTAAACGATGCATTGATAAAATATAATTATCGTATATATTTATATTTATATGTGTTTGTATATTGTATTGTTGTATTTAAGTATATAATTATATCATTGTTGTATATGATGTGTATTTTATATGTGTAGAGTATATACAAAAATATGCATAAACTGAGTGTATACGAGTACATATACGAGTATAAGCAATGATTTTATATGTACATATACGTGTATATGTTATATATGTATAATTGCTGTGTTCCATTGGATTAATAAATCATCTACTCGCAAGTACTTGCGAGTAATATCATCTATCCATTCATACTCTTATTCGAGTGCACTTCACTCGTAAAAAATCTGAGCAGTTATACTCTGAAAATTTCTGTAAGAGGTCTTTAGTTCTACTGTTCCTTAACAGGTTAGTTTGAGTAATTGAAATTTAGAATTTAGAATTTATTAAATAAATAATAATTTTATTACATTTTTTATTACCATTTTTATTTTTTTTGTTTATAAATCAAACCTACATATGCATAAAGTAAAGAATAGTTCCTACTCAATAATTTCTCTCCCATTATCTGTCTATCACCTATTATGTGACTAAGCTTGTCAATCAATTATTGAGGTTATATTTTGCTATTTTTTATAAAAAAAAAAAGTGTTCCATTGATGAATTACTCGCAAGTACTTGCAAGTACTGAAATCAGTTCAATAGAACACAGCAAATACATATGCATGTGTGTTTTGTGTAATATAATTGAACTTATTATAAAATTTGAATTCTTTTTTCTATCTGGTTTATTAAATATTTTATTTATTTTATTGTTTCGAATGCATAACATTTTTGTTATCCTTCATTGCATGAAATAATTTTAAGAAAATAAAAACAAAAATAATTGAAAATATACATCTATACATACATATTAGGATATAGTTTTTATTTTAATTATACATACAAATTCGTATACTTTATTTTTCGTTTTACTTCGTTTATATATACATACCTATACAGTAATTGAAAACATTGTTATTTCTAACTAGTGCCTATAGTGCGCATTCACATATTTTATAATTTTATAGTATTTGTTGTTGTTGTTGTTTATTTTTGTGCAATACATTCAGGAATGAACAATTTTACTACATTAAATTATGAATTTTTTCAAATTTATTTACATAGTTGTTTTTTTTTTAAATTTTTATTACATAATTTTCAAAATTTTTTCAATAATAAAAATTGTCATTTTTTCGTTTTGTTTAATAAAAAAATTTTACATAATGTTTTTTTTTTAATTTATGTATACGTACATACGGAAATATATCTTTAGGTAAAAACAAAAAATTTTCGGAGGATGTCTACATTTAAAACAGATATTTTATTATTAAATTATGAAAGTGTTTCAAATTTAAGAAAAATAAAAATAAAAAAGTGATGTTTTCGTATCTAATGTATCGGTGGTTTTCAATAAGTTTATAAATGTAAATGCGAATAATTTTTTTTTTATTTGAAAATGATTAGATGATAATAATATTGAATCGCTGTTTACTCTTTTCCAATAATTAAAAATTTATTTTTTGGTACCGGAAATTAACATTAATACTTTTCTATGAATTTTCTAGATAAGATTTTAACGGAACTATTTATGATTTGTATGTGTTTAATTTTGTTTATGTCCTTTCTGTAAATTATTTTACGTTGTTTCTAACTCAAATGTAGTCTCAAACACTGACAAAATTTAACTTCATTTTCACTTAAACTTGTTATTTTTTTTTATTTTTTTTGTCTTGGGACATTTTTCTTGTTAAGATATGCTTTTTTTTTCATTAAACTTACTTTCTATAATTTAGCTTTAAAATAAACAAAAAATTCAAGGCTGTTCTTGAGTAAACCAATATAATGTATAATTATGCATTAAATTTTCTCTTAAAAAAATTTACATAAAACATTTAAAAATACTAATTATGGCAGTATTCATTTACTATACAATCATGTTTTGATTAAATTCTATATATTATTTGAAATTTTATAATTTTATATACTTACTTAGGGGATTCAGTTTTTTTTTCAACTGTATAGTTTTCTTCATTCATTTATTATTCATATATACACAATACACATATATAAATAAGTAATTTTATGTCTTTGATAATGAACTTTATTTAATTAGCTTTAAAATGAATGTTGTAAAATTATCATTACGCGATATTGTTCTGTATACAAAATTTAAAATAAATATTATTAAAAAAAATTTTATTTTCATAGTTTGTTTGTATAAAATATTTAGCTTATAATTGACGTTCAGTGAAATTATTTAGCACACAAAAAGTGTGTTTGAATGGAAACAATTTTTATATTTTTTTTCTGTTTTGAACAAGCAAAGTGAATTATACATAAATTAGGATAACCATAAAAGAATTTGCATTTGTTTCTATCACGAACAACAAATTTAATTTCTAACGCTTAAATATCAGTCATTTTTTTTTTTATTAAAACCGAATGCATTGGGTAAATAAAAAGCAATACAAATATATTGCATGTCCTTGTATACATATATATATGTATGTACGTTATATATATATGTACTTATTATATACATATAGGTTCACACATGTAAAAAATATAAATTTCGCTAAACATTTAAATTAATAAAAAAAAAAATGTAAAGGTGAAATTTTTTCTAATAATGTTTTTTTTCTAGCATTTTTATTATTATTCGCAGAATATAACGACTGTAGTATACATACACGTACTCTATAAATTGAATTAGATTTTCGTATTTATTTCAATACATTTTTTTTAAATGATGAATAGAACAATTTTTTAGATCGTTATTTCTAAACGTATATTTATCAATGGTCTCACCTTAATTTATTTTTTGTATGGCGATGGTGATGGTGAGGCGAATGATGATGATGATGATGATGATGATGATGATGATGATGCAAATATCGAAATTCGTTTAACAGTTGTTTTAGAAATGTGAAAATTGAAATTTCAAAATAAATTGAAATTTGAATTGAAAAAAATAAAATTATATTTGTTGAATGATATGCATTTGAAACAGTAGAAGATGCTTCTAAATTTTCTCTAGTTACTTGTTCTTGACATCTACCAATTGCAAATAAATCCAATTCACTCATTGGTCTGCCGTTAAATTCAAGAGGTGAAATACAAAAATTCTTTGATAAAAAATCACCATTCTGATATGTACCATTCGCTAAGGGACCATCTAGTAGGGTATGTATATGACATCCACATGGAAAGTGATTATTTACAACAGACAGATCATCAACTCCATCCATTATAAGAGAGCTTGGTTCAGGAGTTTCTAACAAATGATTACCATGAAATTTGAAATGTTTTATCTGTTGTGTATATGTAAAATTGAATTCTTCTATAGCATCAATTTTATTGTTGACTATCTGTAGAGTTTCCACTTGATTAAGTCCAGTAAATGCATTTGCACATATTATACCAAGATCTGATTCCTGCAATGTGAGCAATAGAACATTTGTTAAACCACGAAATGTATATGGTACTAATTCCTTTAGATCCATGTATGCTAACTTTAATAGACCAACCGTATCCATACCATAAAATGCGTCTGATTCTATTGATCGAATACCTGACGGTAGTATTAGATGACCAACGTTGGTGAGTCCTGAAAAGGCGGATGATTCTATTTTAACCATTGGATTATTCGATAGTAAAATTAATTTAACGTTTGAAGTGCCAGCAAATGCGTTCCCTTCAATACGAGCTATTTGATTGTGACTTAGTAATATTGTAGATATATTCTGTAAGCCAGCAAAAGCAAATTGTGCAACTGTCTGAAGGGGTGTGTATTGAATTGACAATTCACGCAATCGAGGTAATCCTCTGAATGCGAACTGCTTTATTTTCGTTATATTATTACCATCCAATGAAAGTTTTTTTAAAGCTCTCAAACCAGCAAATGAATCTGACTTTATGACCGGAAAATTGTTTTTCGTGAGAGCCAAATGTTCAACTGATGGTGGTAGTTGCTTTAATGGAATTTGCTCCAAGCCTCCAGTATTACAAAGAACCTAAATTATATTCATAGAAAATGTAAAATAGAATTAAAATGAAATAACAAAAAACCAACAAATAAAATAAATAAAAAGATTTATTCTGTTTTCAAATGGAATAAAAATGTTAAAATGATAATAAAAAATTTATCTGACTTGATTATTAATGTGAAAATTAAATGAAGAAAATTTGAATACATATATACATACATGCATATGTATTTATTTACTTACTTGAGTTTGAGAAAGACAAATACATTCTGCTGGACATGAAACGATTGATTCAAGCGGCTGGAAATTCCATGAGCATCCAATTATCATAGTCAATAACCAAATATTGATCATTTCACGATTTAAAATTTATTATTATTTTTTAATGGTAATCTGAAAAAGAAATAGAAATAAGAAATTTTATTTTTCGTATACCAAATGCAAGAATGAAGGTGAATAAATGAATTTTATTTATTTTCAATGCACGTTATACTATCCATACGTACTCGTATAGTGTGTAGTGTGTAGCAAATGTCATGCTGTTTTCTGTTTACGAGCATAGAAGAAGGATAATGTTATTTGACTATCCCATCAAAAAGTTATTTCGAGTAATAAAATTTAAAGTGAAAAAAATATATATATGTATAAAAAAAATGCTAATAAAATGCAATTATTCCTTGAAATTTTAATCGAAATGAAAAATTTCATTTCAGTTTTTACTTTAAATTTTTTTTTTTTTTTTTAGTATTGTTGTTATACATTTTAAATACGTGTGTTTGTTATTAAAAGAAAAATCAAAGACCATTTCCTTTCCAATTATTTTGTACTATTACTATTATTGATTTTATTCTATTCGCATTCGGATTTGGAATAATACAAATAGCTTTTATTACTGTCAATTTTTTTTTCTTTTACCTAAAGTTTATTTTTCTATTTTATATTTTCTTGACTATATTCACAAAACATTACGTATACGATGTACGATATTTACAACGATATTTATAGTGGTAACATTTAATCTGTTCTATCTTTCAGTTTAGTTTACTTTATACGAAACGAAAATCAATGTTTTGATAGTAAAAAGAAAACGAAAAAAAAAAAAAAAACAAAACAAAAAATAACAACAAAATATTGTATTACATTCATATGTATAAATAAAAAGGAAATGTAAAAGAAAAGAAAATCTTACAGATTTTCACGTTTATCTAAACTATAGAAATTCTCTTGTAGTATATAGGAGTGTGAAATAGAAGTTTATATACATATACATATTAAATTGATAACTTGACACAATAAGTAAACATGAAAACAAACAATGATAATTTAAGTTCTCTTGAAAGAACAACTTATAGACTATGATAAAAATTCATTCAAAAAAAAAAAAAAAAAAGAAATCTAAAAATTAATGCCATACTATTCATTTCATTCCATATCAGATTTTATGTAATATGGATTTTCAATGTGAAGATCACTATAGACATCTTTTACTCTTTACGAGCGAGCTTAACATGAATAGGAATTTTGTACATACATTTTTTAACGAAATAACAAATGACAAAAAAAAAATGAATGAAGGCGAATGGGTGTTTGTGCATTTTTTTTTGAATTTGTTATATGTACCGAATACCGAATATCGAGTACGAGTTTTGCTAGGAATGAGGAAATCTATTGATTTCAAATAGAAAATCGAATGCATAGAAGAAGTAACAAGCAAATGCATATTTTTTTCCATTCATTTTTCTGTTATGCTTGTGAAAAGAAGTGAAAAGAAAACGATTTGAAAGCTTTTTTATTTTTCGTTGATATTCACTTTGAATTCATTTTCTCAATGATTTTCACTGTACAGATAATATCCATTGATAAAATACTATACTCGTATACATAATGATTATATACGTTACATTATAACCGCGTGGTTATATGTATATATATACATACATTATATGCATATATCCATACGTATAAAGTGGATTTTGCAATCTGAAAAGTTGAATGTTGAATTGTTTTCTACACAGTCATTAAAAATAAATAGAATGTATTTGCAATTTTTAACGTATTTTTTATTCTCTATACTATATACTCGTATTAATGCTTTATTCAAAATAAATTAAAAATCAAATTATTTTTTATTTCAATTGTCATCACAGAAGTAGAAAAAAAAATGTAAAAAATAAATAAATAAAAGTTTTCAATGATTTCTGTATCAAATTTAATTCGATGTCATTCAATGATGGTTTGAAGATTCCAAAGTATAAGTATAATGACCATATTGAAAGGAATATAATGATGATCGGTATTAATGGTGGAAAAATCGAAATAAAAAAAAAGACAATTACATGAAAACTAAAATTTTTTATATATGTACATATATTTTTTATTCTTTAATTTGTATTTTTTTTTTTTTTGTAAATTCTTTTTTTATTTTATTTTTTTTTTTTTGTGAATTATAAGTATCATTTGTTGGTTTTAAGTATGAATTGCAATTTAATTGTAAAAATTTTTTATCAAAAAAAAAAAGAAGAAAATTAAATATTGTAAGTGAGAATAAAATGGTGGAAAAACGAAAGAAGGATAATTAAAAAGAATTGAATTTATATTCAAATTTGCATGAATACTAAAATATAGTGTTAATGATGATGCAATGAGAAGTGTTCTAGAAATGAATTTATATTATTATGTACCTACATTATATATACAACGGCAAAGGCAAATAGCTTTAATTATATACGAATATATATATATGTAATGAGAATGAATATTTCTTTGAGCATAAACACAAATAATTAAATAGCGTAAAAGATATTAAATTTTATTAATCAAATATGAAAACTAAAAATACATACAGTTATACACAAATAATACAACTTACGAGAATTATATAAGTGAGTGAATGTTTTATATGTAAGTATGTATACATATATATGCACTCGTATATCATTAAAAATATTAGTATTTCTGTTATTTTAATTTAAACATAATTATCTTTTTACATTTTATTCAAGCGAACAGATAAAATGTACACAATTTTCTTTGAATAATTTACCATGCATACATATATCTATATACATATGAATATGTACAATTATATTTGTCAAAAAATTTAAAATTATTTCAAAAATTTTATATTCATATTGTTTATATGTACACACAAACATTTGTATTTGTACACATAATATAGGTAGTTATTGTAGGAAAATGTTCAAAGCTTCTTACAGAAGTTTATTTGATTCAAAAATATTTATTTAACTTTGTACATAAATACACACTACTAAATATATTTTGTAATATGTATATTTTTATAACAACATAATTTTATAGATTCCACTATATAGAGTCTGTATTATTTTTGACATAAAATTTAATAATATTTAAATTACACATTACTTGCTAGCTTACTAAACACATATTTATATATTGAATTTTTTTTTTTTTTCGTTAAGATTACATGCACATGTATGTAAAAATATGCATGTATTTTTTTTAATATAGTTGAGAAAATTTTATAAAATATTTAAGGAGCATTATAAACACAAATGGGGGCTCGGTGGCGCAAATGTTAAAACAACATGGCTACTGATCTCGAAAGTGCAGGTTCCATTCCGATTCCTGCCCACGGCAAAGAGTAAGAAAAAATTTTTCATTGTCTATTTCCATCTTTCATTACGCTCAAAAGTTCACTCAGCTTCGAATGAGTACCAGTTTGTTGGGAAAAAGAGCTTAGAAAGTACTGATAAGTAGTAGGTAGCAGTCTACTTGCTGACAACAATTAACGCAAAGAATTATTAGAGCATTACATACACCAATAGATCAGTCTAAGCCCTATTGGCCTTATCATGTGAAAAAAGAAGTTTGATTATCTACCAGCAGCTCGCAGTGGTTCGCAATTCACGTTAAACTGTATGTATAGGTGCACACATGATAGCAATAAAATTCATGAAATCACTACTGTAAAAGCCCTGGTTTATTTAGAGCTGTAGTAATATGAAAAAAAGAAAAAAGAATAAACACAAATAAATGATGTGTGTATTAGGAGAAAAAAAAGCACAGTTAAAAAATAATATTTTCAAACATAATTTTCATACTTCATATATGTAGTTTTCCACATATGTATTATTTGCATATATGATAATAATACGTTTATATGTATGGTATGTAAATATCTGGCAATAGTATAGGTACTTATGTAATGAATTTTGTATACAACCGTAAAATTACGAATGAATCACAAATGAATAAAAATTATACAGAATTAGGAAGAATCAGAGTGTATATGGTAGAGTAGATTCAATTCGAAATTTTTGCTTTTTTTTTTTTTGTAATTTCATTTAGGATGTTTTAAAGTAAATTTCGGACATGAATTCAGACTTTTGTGAATGTAAATATTATATGTATGTATATATATAAGAAGCACATAGGCTATAGATTTTTTTTAAATGTAGATTATAAACATTTGGTATATACCTAGACCTAGAGTAGAGATTTAGGATGAAATGAATGGATGAACTAAATAATAATTTAACGATTCCAGTATTATAATGTGTATTAAGAGATTTAAATTTCACATATGTATGAATGAATGTTCATATATAAAATACCATGTATGCATAAAATGTAAATTTTATTTAAATAATTTTCTATTTTTTATTTAATTTATTTCTATATATGTAGTTAACTTCTTTTCATTTGGAAAAATTACCTGAAGTGGAAAATTCAAATAACACGTACATATATAAATTCAAATGATAAAAATACTTACGTTTGCGTATATGTATGTAATGTTATTGTGTATCTAGAATATGATTATATGTGTGTATTTAGAATATAATTGAAAAATTAAAATGAAAAAAATTTTTTTTTTTTTAAATATAAACAAATTAATGGATAAATATAACTTAAATCTTTGTGTTTTACAGAGATTGGTTTTTATAATGAATAAAATTATTATCAGAATAAAAATAAAGTTAAATAATTGTACAAAGAATTAATTTTTATTTATGTAATTTAAGTATATTTATTTGTATTATTTAAAGAAACAACAATGAAATGGTATTTTTCTTTTGTTATTTTACATCAGGATCATCATATTATGTTTTATTAGCATAATAATTTAATGATAATTTGTATTTTCTGGTAACAGTAGTCACAGTACATGTGTACATATGCGAATATAAGTGAATTATGGTGTAAAAGGTAGTTTAATTCTGTATTTTATTGGTTTCAATTATGTATACTTTTTCTATAAATACGTAGCTTTATATAAAAAGGACATAATTAAATGCTATCTTTTTGCATCTAAGTAAGTATATAATAACACTATATTCTTTATAATAACTTTATTTATTTTCTAATTAAATCTGTAAATAATAAAATATTTATCTTCTTGTTTTAGACAAAAACTGAAATTCTACTTCTTTAATTTTATTAATATGTATATGTTAATTAAGGTTCGAAAAAAATTAACTGTTATTTTTTTTTATCAGGAATTTTTGTTTTTTATTTGAAAAAAAAAAAAAAAATAAAATAAAAAGCAATGATAACATTTTATTACGTTTTATTTTATATTTTAGAATAAAATTTCATAGCAAAAACTAAATCATAAATAAAATTGTATCCATTTTATATATTTGCAAACCAAATTTTATGTTTGCGATAGTAATTTAAATTCGAAAAAATATATAAGAAACGTATGTACATATATATGTATATATACATAGAGAGAAAAAAAAGTAGCAAATGAATAAAAATGTCAAAGACAAGGAAACTAAGTAATATCTACATAATACTATAGTTGTAGTACAATTCTAGAAAAAAAAAAAACAAAACAAAACAAAAATTTTATTTATATTTTCCAGATGCAAATTGTGTAACATGGGTAATATGTGTATATGGGTATGTATATGTATAATGTATACAGTATTATATGTATATGTATTTGACAAATATAAAAAAAAAAAAATCTAGAGAATATAAAACATAAACAATTTTCATTTTTCATTTAGATATGCATAAACAAAGACAAAAAAATACCTTAAAATATATTATAGAATGTGCGATATACCTATACGAGTATATGTACATACGAGTATATCGATATTATATGTACCTATGTACATTATATGTGTGTGTATGTATATATCTATGCAAAATATATAAATTTTTTTTATATTGCAATGATACTCGTATTTGTATGAATGTGAAGTATACAAAAAAAAAAAAAATGTGTATATGTAAATAAAAAAATACAATTTGTGATTATAATTTGATTTAAATATTCAAAAGTCTCACAATAAATTCGTTAGTACATTAAAAGAATATATCGTATACACTCGCTCTACAAATATAAACATAAATATATAAATTTGCGTATATGTATACATAAGAGCGCATATTTGTATATTTGTTATTTGTATACTGTATATGTAGGTACTTACGAGTGTATATCACTAGCAATAGAATTTTTTTTTTTTAAAAAAAATAAAAATTTTTTTGATGGTAATACAAAAATTGAGTAAAATTGAATTCTTGTAGGATATCTTTTGCATTTTGCTTTATGAAAAATAATTTTTATGATTTATGGAAATTAATTTTTCTATTTTTTTATTTTTTTTGGAATGATGAATTTCTAAATCTAATACCTGTATATGGTAATATCACACAGAGTATGTATATGTACATAAATTTATGTAAATACTTATGTTCGTACACGAGAATTTGTTTACATTTCTAGGAATTTAAACGATTGATGAATGCAATGAATGTTAATCAGAAATCTTTTATACGAAAGCGTTTATATTAAAAAAGTAAAATTTTTTTCAGCTTTAAAAAAATGTGAATTGCAAAAGTAAAATAAACAATTATTATCAAAAAAAAAAAAATTTTAATTTCATTGACAAGTGTAGTGAAAATAAAAAAAAATAATAATAAAAAAGGGTAAAAATTTAAAAACTTTCTCTCTTCATTTATCTTTATTTTATTGTTATCATTGTTATGTGGATTATTTAAGAGTTGATAGATAAAATATAAAAAATGAAAATAAACACTGAACTTTAATAAAACCGTAAAATTGAAAAAACAACAAAAGGTATAAAAATGTTGTCAAAATAAAATTATTAGGCATTACTTTTCAACTATCGAAATTATTTTTAAAGAAAATTACTGTAATTTTTCATTTTTATTTTCTTTTTATTCATTTCAGTGGTTGATACGATAATGCTAAAAATTGGTTTTATGGATTGTGTAAGACTGTAAAAATGAATTATGAAATAGAACGAAAAAACTTGTACATATTTTTGTTTATTTGGTGGTAAATTTTCGCAAATAAAAATGATTTGTGTTTCATATTTTGTATCTTAAAATATTTTTTCCATACTTTCAAGAATGTATACAGGTTACAAAAAAGGTGAAAAAAAAAAAAATGTTTTTATGTACAAATTGATGATTGTGTGTAAAATAAACTGTTTTGAATTGAACAAAAAACACCTTAATAAAATATAAATTATATAAAGTGAAGTAAATTAACAAAAAAAAAAAAAATACAATAAAATAAAATAAGAAAAGAGAAAATTAAACAAATGTCATGTGTATAATTACTCTATGATGACTGCATTGGATCTTTCATTAATTTACAAAATTGTGTTCAAATTTAAATGTCATCTAGCATTTGATTGTAGTACTGATGCAACATTTTTAAATTCATTTTTTAATTGAAATGTGTTAAATATATTCCTGATGAATGCGAATATTTGATGCATATACATACTTTTTAATTACAAATATTAAGTAAAATAAAAAAAAAATACAAAAGTAAAATTTAATTAAAAAGGATAATAAAAAAATTTTTTTTTATTGTATACTGGTAAATAGAGAATAAAGGATTGAGACATTTTCCTATACGTTTATGTGTATAACGTGGTATATAACATAACTAACACACATACAAATAATGTTCACGTATATTTCTCTTGTGTTTAATTTTCGAATAATTTTTGTGTACTGTAACATTAACCTTTTAGCGGTTGGGGAATTCAAAAATTAGTAACGAAAATTATTTAATTATACATTATCGAATTGACATTAGGAAATTTGGAAAAAAAAAAGAAGAAATTATACCATTACATACCTTTGATAAGGATAAAAACCTGTGTTAAAATAATAATAATGCCATCAAGATTACAAAATGTTTATCACTATATTTAGATATTATTATATTATGACCGCGTACATATACGATACACTTATTACTACTACTATTACACCACACTCTTACATTTATATTCTTGTATAATACGTATATATTACATTTATATGAATAAAAATATTTTTAATGTTATTTTTTTTTTATAATTTTGTAACTAATCGTTAAAATTTCTGTATTTCACAATATGTGCACTTGTATCATAATGTCACAATGTACATATAAAAGTTAATCAGTAAAATTTTGTTCGTCATTACCAATAACATTGGTTATTGCGCTATACATTATATTACACTTACAAATTTTAACATATAATTACTCATTTGTATAAACCACCCTCAATTGTATGTTATATACATTTGTATACGACACTGCTGATATATTGAACATACATATGTAGTATGTATTATATTTGAATCCGAATATTATTGTATAATCAGATTACTATTAGGTCGGGCAAGGTAAATTCGTTTTAGCTCTGTAATTAACGTTACGACCGAAATGAAAATCATAAATTTCGATAATGAAATTTTGTTTTTCTCACTATATGCGAGTATATACCGTATAAATGCACTGTATATCGTTCGTATTAATTTAATATCAGATGTATATTATGTTCCTTTGATTTTGTGTGTATATACAGAAAAACATGTACTATTATATGTAATAAACGTATTATGTACATTTATATTCAATGATGTATTATCCTAATTATCTTCCTATTAGAAAATATTAACATCATCCATCCATTAGCATCACACAAAGATTTTAATTATTTTATTAGTACAGATATTACACTACGGTAATTTAATCTTGAAAAACACATTTTTGATGTTATATTAACATTGAAATAGTAATTGTATTTTGTAAATTTTACACATATCTTAGTTAGTATGAATGTTATGTAGTTTGAATAGGTAATGATATGAAATATGACATTATTTAAAATTTAAATTGTAAAGAAAAATTTTATGGTTTTTTCCTATTTTCTTTTCAAATGTACAAGATGTATAAGAGTCCTGGTTAAAACGTAAAAATTTTATCGTATCACTTTTAATTCATTCTTTATAAGAATTTGTTAATATATTTATTTATAATTCCATCAACTTTTTTAAGAAGTGTGTGTTGATTTGATGTCGATGTTTTTTTTTTTTTTTTGCTATGTCTATAATACACTGTCTATATGGTATTTGTATGTACATAATATTGAAAATTCTTTTCTGGTTTCTTTTTCACCTTTAGGGATACTAAAATAATATACTGTCAATTCCAGAAAGTCGTTTTTAATTTTATAATAGCCAAAAGACATAAAAACGTATCAAAACACTATGAGAATTTAACGTTAAACATCCCATTGATATCAGATGTTTGTATCGTAGATCACGCAAAGTAATTAATTTTAATTAAATTTCTAAATCGTTAAAGACAAAAGCATAAAAATTCTATTTCACGTGTTGTATATAATAAAATATTAGATATGATATCATATATATTATTTTCGTTATTATTTTTTTTTACATGTAATGTTCTATATAATATTCATATATACGTAGATATTATGTGTACTCGTACGTATGTACGTATAAAATGTTTTAGCACTATATAATTTTATATTATATGGCATATACTGTATAGTATTTTTAGTTGTTTTTATTGTAAAAATTTTTTAATTCTTTTCCTTTATACATTTTTTATATGTAGCTATTAAATGATACGTGCTATTTTAACAGCTTTATAGTTAATGTGCAATTTTCTAAAAAGCTCATATTAATGCATATATAAATAGTCTGCATATTCTCATGTGAATAACTTTTCTTTATTGGATGTATTAAATTTTATATTTCAAACTATTTTCATGTTTTTATGTATAGAATTTATTATTCATTAAAATAAATTTAAATTCGAAAAAAAAAAAATGATAAATATAATTAAATTTGAAATAAAAAATATGTACTGCATACACACATGTTAATGTTTCTTGAACAATAATATTAAATTGATTTTATGTGCGACAAAACATATTATTATCCTTTTAATTTTTAATTAGCTTATTACATTTTAAATGTGAATTAGTATTTCATATAAAATAATTTTTAATTTAATTTTTTGTTTTTCAATTTTTATAAAATTTTTTTTAAAATTAATCCGATTGTAGTGCGATTAAATCAAATTTGAATTTAATTAATTGCGGTCAATAACGACTTTATACCGAATCAATATGTTACACTAAACAACAATCTTCAATTTACATTATATTTGCTCTCATACATCCTTTAAAATTATCGTTTAATTATTGACACACAAGTGCATATATACATATAAAAATCCAAATATATTTGTTTCGCCTTTTATTGTTTGTATATATTCTTCAAAACTCGAAATATTTATGTTATACTAATTATCATCTCAATAATAATTACACTTATACACTCGAACTTAACCTTATCATTTGCTTAATTGATTGAAGGTTATCACTTTTACCTCCGCATTATATTATTACCATCATCGTTAATGCCAACATCGATATACAACGTATCTAACACTACAACGTATATAAACTTTATCATTTGTATATTTCATTACAGCAAACTTCGATATCAGAATGAACTTATTAGATATGTATTTACGTATGAGAACACACATTTACATAAATACAATATAATACACAATATATATCATTGATGCTTTCCCAATTCCCATACATTACAAAACACAAATTTTGCAAATTACTTGATTTCGACGAGAACAAATAACTTTCTTTCTTTATTGTTGTTATCATAAACTCTCATGTTTGTTTCTATCCTCTGTTATTGTTCTTATATTGTCCTTATATTGTAATACCATATACACTCACTAAACGTTATGAAAATGATTATATCTATAAATATATTTTACTTTTCATTTAGATTCGGATCCTATATTATGAAAATTGTATGAAACACATATGAAGAATATTCACATTTAGTAGAAAATTAATATTGAATGAATACGCGTTTTGAACGCACATCCTGAGCCCACAAATTGTGGCTCAATACTGAAATACTTAAAAAAAATTTTGAACAAGGAAAAAATCAGAGAGAAAGAAAATATGTACATATTTAAAACATAGAATCGCATAGAGAAAATGAAAATTGGAAAATTTTTGTGGAAATATTTCACATGTACCATGGATAGTAAGTTATACATATACTCGTTTTGATATTGGAAAATTCAATGAATTTAGTGAGCTTTTTAAATTCATTTATGATTGCAGAATCCTTTACACTTATCATACATGATTATTAAACTGTAGAATTTAATTTTGAAATTTTTGCAACGAAAAAAATTATATGTAAAATTGAATAGTGATTGGAATTTTCGTAGTATGTTTGAAAAAAATAACTAAAAAATTTTTTGGTGAAATTTCGGAATTCAATTAATGGACAATATTTTTATTGAAACATATATACACGAACATATGCATTCTTTACTTTTTAAATAATAAAATAACAAGTATACATAACATTGTGATATGTGTGATCTATATACTAATAAGATAGAAGAATATCATTTTTTATTAGAAAATTTCACAAACTGAATCCTTATGAAAGCTCATATACTTAATATACAAGTGATGAGCATGAACTATATACTTTTCCAATCAGATTAGTACAATGGTACAATGTACAATGTTGATTTTCCAGAAAAGTTTTCCATAAAAATGTACTAGGTACTAGCATACGAAGTATACACATTTCATAATTTGGAAAAATGATCAGACATCAGACTTTACGAGTATACAGGAAGAAAATTGTATTGGAAATTATATAATGTAGACGATTTTGTAAACTTTACATTTTTTCAAATCTTTTAATACTGCATATCATTACAATATTCTTTATTTCTTTGTTAATATTGTGAGAAAAAGTTTTACTTACATGTTTGATGTTTTCTTCTATAATTCACGTAATATAAGAAACGTAAGTGTATGTAACATAATAATATATAATATACATTATATTAGATTTAAGTACATGAAAAAAAAAAAACAACACAAAATCGAAAATAAAACAACACTTTTCTCAAAAAGATTATCAGTTGTCAAAAGTGCTGCCATTTGGCCTTAAGTCATATCATTGTAGCTTAAAGGTTTTATAAAGTTTTGTAAGTAAACATAAACAGATTTTGATTTAGTTTGTTTAGAATATTGAGGAAGATGTAATAATCTGAATATATGTAAATATAATAAAATATAAAAGCGGGATATAGAAGAACTGTTTTGAATTAAAATTTTAATCATAACAATTACTATATTTACATACATAAGTATGCATGCAATTTTTATATTTTTCATCTTTTAGATTATTATTATTTTTATTTTTATTTTATACAGAGATATGTACATTATGTATATATTTTTTGTAAAAGTCATAATTTTGGGATACGGTAAAATTTCATTCAAGATTTACGAGTTCGATTTTCTCATACCATACGAGTATACATATATGATGTATGATGATAATGTCCAATAAAATGCATATACATAAACCATTTACAAAATTATATACATATTTATATTATATACTATTCGTATATAAAATATAATATTTAATCGAATTAATTTTAAATTATATGCATATTGCGTCATATCATTTAATCAAAGATATTTAAATGTATTTACATGTGAATTATTTGACCGATTCAAAAATATGGTTTATAACTATTAAAATTTTATAATTATGTAATATGTAACATACATTAAATTAATTGCATTCACATGTACTTTGCTTGTATATACATATATTTGCTTATTATATCCTTTTGATTCAATATGAAAATGGTTTTGTGTTTCGAGTATTTCAGGCATAATATCGAATTAAATGAGTATATGCAAGAGTATTTATTCATATTTTGTCTGTCTGTTGTACAATATACTGTTATCAGTATCTGTACAGTGTTGTAACACGTATATCATATGTATTTTGTAATAATCGTATATAGTAATTGGTTTGTACGTTTAGTAAATAAAAATAAAAATTAAATACAATGAGAAAATAAATCAAAAATTTTCGATTTTTCAATTTACAATTTATAATATGTATTAAATGAAATTGTATATAGGAGATAGCACTGAATTAAATGAAAATTTATTATATACGTGAAAATGTATGATATTATACATAAGTATATTCATATTTATATGTACGAGCAGTACGAGTATGTATCAGTTAACTAAATACATCATCATTTTTATTCCATATCAAATATATTACATTTATTGCTCGCGTAAAATCATTTTTATATTTTATTGTTTAGTGTTATACTTGTATATATGTACAAAAATACATATTATATCTACATATATATTCAATGTAATATATTGTAGTTATATGAAAAGGTATACAAAAGAGAAAAATTTTAACATTGTGTTATACGCGATAAAATTTTAAAACTGGTAAACCAGAATATTACCAATTATTTTGAATTAACATTTCCAATTTAAAGTGGTCAATCCATAAATGCTTACTATATCAATTTTATATAACCATCGAATATTGTTTAAAATTTTTACAATCGTACTATAAAAAAATGTATGTATACTTATACACTCTTATGTACGTGCATATACAGTAGGTAAAAGAATACAAAAAAAAAATTTTTTTTTTTTTTTAAATTCAAAATTGTTGTGGATTTTGAATACTTACAGGATATTGATTACATGCCATAAACTGCATTTTTGCACTTAGGTACATGAACGCATATATTTTAACAAATTTAACTGTATGTATATGTATAAATATATCCACATGTATTTTTACACCCGTACATATATGAATTCATACATATTCGTATGCTCCACATACATAGTTATTTACATGTAGACAATCAGAATAATTTTTCTGATAAGTTAATTCATATTTTACCATAATACTATATGGTACTATATGCAGATATGTACTACATATGTATTTATAATCGTACATAATTTATACGTGTATTCCATTTTACTGCATACAGCATTTTAATAAATTGAATTTACATATGTTAAATTTTGAGTAAAAAAATTGAAAAACAATCAAAATCAGAAAAATATCATAAACAATTTTTGAACATTTGTATGTATGTACATATATAGTTTAATGAAAAATCAAATAAATTACTTGATTGAACGAATATCCTTTATTGATTTTGGAATATCCTTCATATTTCATTGATACATTATGTTTTCAATTAGAAATTGCAATACATAATTGAATTCTTATGTATTGTTATTTTTGCATTGAACAATCACAAATTGAAGTTATCTTTCAAATTGAAATGAAGAAAAGCATGAAAATACACGGTAAATTATTATCAAAACAATTACATATTACAGTTCATCTTGGAGTTATATTATTTCTTTTCAACTTTACATAATTTTTTGTTTCAACAAAATGCAAATATACATCATTATGTACCTAATAAGTCTCTCATTAAATTCATGGTTAATATTTGCTGATAAAATATACCATCATATACACATTATAGATCAATCTTTTATTTCAAATTGAACTGCTGAAACCTGAAACTAAAATGTTTCTACAAGTTTACTGTGTACATAAATATTCATACAAAATTTATATAAATTTCTCTATTACGAGTATTCGTAATCATGTATGTATTTGTATGTGCTTATTTATTATTTTGTATAGGTATAACGTGTATAACTAATCGATTTATGATGATGATTTCAATTTTATTATTATATACGAGTAGCTTTACCTATTTCAATATATAATATTGGGTTCTCATTAAATACAAAATTTGTTATTCACAATCATAAAGAAAATTCTAATTTGCTGACTAATCTTTATGATTTTTGATTTTATTTCTTTCGTAAATTATATTATTTTTGGTATAATATTCAAAAGGAATTTATAAGTATATAAATGAGCATATTATAAGTACTGCATATTGTACACATCGTATACATTCTTAAATGTATGTACATGTGTATGTACATTGTACATATTTTCATCCTTTACGGTTTTCAAATTTAATTTGATTCATAAACTAAATTGAGTGAAATAAATTGAAAAAATTTTTGGATTAATTTAATTCTTATATTAATTTGGTATATTCGTATTTACATTTATAGGAAATTGAATAAAATGGGTAATAAAGTTATGCTGTACTCTGTACATGTCTATAGATGTACTGTACAGTTACAAGTTACAATTAGTTATAGAATAGGTAAACGAGTATTTTGATTAATTCTTTATTCATCCGATTTGCATTTATATATACTACATACATCATATAAGATATGCCCCATTCTATTTAGAATTCTACTATAAATGATATTAGCGTATTGGTATTATTATTCAATTTATGTATCTATTTAACGTATATTAAAATAAATTTAGTAAGTATATACAAGTAATATTTTATAAAATATTATCTATGCGTATTATTCAATTTTTTTTTATTGTGAAATATTATTGTGTTATTTTCTGTCTGTAAATAGTTTTTTGATTTTTAATTGTTGATTGCAGTTTAATAAATTACATTATAATTGATTATATGCTGGCATAAAATGACTAATCTAATTGCACATAAAATATGCAGTTAAATTATTTTGAAAATTCATAAATAATTGTAATTTCAAAAATAATGAATGATTTCAAATTTGTTACATTTACAATACATATTCGTGTATTACATACATTGATGATATACATACATTACATGTAACACATTCGTATATAAATTAGAAATGTTTTTATTTTTTCATAATTTATCATGCATCCATTTGGGAATATTTTTAATCATTCATTAATTATAATTGAACATTATGCGTAGAGTGGAGGAGTAAGTAAATAGAAGATCTACTCTATGTGACTCTATGTACCATATCATGCCATGTACTCATATTTTCATTCATGAGAAAATGCATTATTTCTTTATACTTGCTCTGCAGCTGCACAATACACCATAAAAGGTATACGAGAAACAGGAAGAGACAGTAAGTAGTAGATTGTAGTAACAATAAGTTTATTGGCATTTAACTATAGTACGATAAACACCAGTAGTATCGCGGATACCATGCATTCGTATTTTCATTCATGAGAAAATTTATTTTCTCTCTATTACTTGTTTTGCACTACACACCATAATAAGTATGCGAGAAACAGGAAGAGATAGTAAGTATTAGCAAAGCAATAGCAATGAGGTAAGGATACCAAAATTTGATGATTTTATATATTGATACCATACGATACGACATACATATTTCAATAATAAAATATTTCATTTGAATTATCAAATTGTCAACTGATATGAGTATGTGTTCTTGATTAAAATTTAAAAATTAAACTGAAGAAAAAGAAAAAGAATATCTATTGAACTAGTTCAAATCAATTCTTTAAATTTTTATGTATGTATATACATGTTTGCATTTTCTTTTATTTCTCTGTTCAAACTTCTTACTAATTTCAAACTAATTAAGATATGAATAAATTCACGAACATAAAGCATTCATCAACTATAATCCACTGTCAATAAATTAAATTGAATTAAAAAAGTTTGAAAAATTTTCATAGATTTTCTTAGAATGATGATGTTTTTTTTTCTTTTGTATGTTCAAAATAATTTCTGAATTTTTTCCTTTTTTTCTTCCTTTTGCTTACAATTTCATATACATGTATGTACATGGTATACGTTTGTATATAAAAACTGTTCAATATTTTTGTCATTTTGAATTATTATCACGCAGTAATTAATTATAAAAATTTTACAAAACTTCGTCTAGTCAATATTTTCTTTTTTATTTTATATTTATTAGATATGGATATATTTATATTATGTACATAATATACAACATGTACCAACATATTAACGAATATATATATATACCTAATAGATATCACGTACGTCTTGTATAATAACATAAACGTAATCTGTGTAACAATATGAAGTTAAAAATTTTCTTTTCAGTGTTGCACGTTTTAGTTTCTTCATTATAAGAATAATTTTGAAATTCGAATATAATTCTATTTTAATTAAATTATACATCATACAATACGTATATATGTATATGTTTAATATATTTGTTATTTTACATTTGTATAATAAATGATATCATTTGTTTGTTTTGTCTTTGAATAATTTCAATCTTATATTTATTACAAATAATTTTTCTTTTGTATAATTATGATAATTTCTTTGATATGTTAATTGAAAAATATGTATATCACTATGTAGGTATTATAAGTACAAATGTAGGTATGTTGTCATTTAATGTACATATGTACATTATATGTAAAAGCAAACATTCACTTTCATATTTCTCAATTTATTTAAATATACTCGTATCTACTAGTAGGTGACTGTATAAATTAAATTCTATACATAAATATAAATATAATATTTTCCTTGTAAATAACATGAATTTTATTTAAGTAGTTTCTTCTGTTATGTAAATAAGAAAATTGACTGAATTTTAATTATAATTTGTCGTTCGTTAGTATTCCCCAGAAATGTATGTAAATGATAATATACAAAAATTGTATCATCACAGGATAATTAGATCAGTAAAATTTTAATTATTCCACTATCACTTTTTATTCATTATAAATTGAAATTTTAATGAAAATAATGAATTTGTATCAAATTATTATTATTATAATAAAAATTAATGATAACGCGTATACGATAATTAAATCATATAAATTCCATAATAATCTGGATCAAAATTGGTATATAGATTTACATAATATACTGTTCTCTTGCTCTTATACATATTATACAATACGATATTTATACATTTTTCTGTTTTTTATCACTCTATGCAAGAAAAAAAGAGAAAAAACAAGCAGACATTTTTTTTGAAAAGTCTCTCATTTTTGCTGTTGCAGATTAGAATTATATAAGATTAAGCTGTATATGAGCATATGAGTGAAAATATTTTTTGCTTTTTTGATTGGTTGTTTAGAAATCATTACGTCACATTTTTGGACACACATTGAAAGATACTCGACTCGTATATAATTTGATAAGTTATTCTTTATTTGACAAATCTGTTCATACAAATTTATCCAAATGAGCTGAGATATTTAAACATTTCATTCAAAAAGGATTAAATGTTTAATCAAAAATTTAAAAATATCCATGAAATAAAATGAATTTAATATTTTATGTAGCTCAAGAAGAAATGCAGAAAATTCATGATACTTATGTAACGTATCTATAGCGTAATTTTCAAGTATCTATTTGTACATAAATTTATATATATATGTATATGTATAGTTAATTTAAAATAAATTTTCACGTGTTCAATATTTTTTTTTTACAATCTTCAAAATCATGTAGAATATTCATTTTTACAATGACTAATTTTGTGCAATGTGTGTAGTATGTACATACATACAAATACATTTTATATAAATTTACTATATATAGTATTATGTATTATGTAGTATTTGGTATATCTAATCTAGAAGTAAAGAAAAAAACAAAAATTATATTCCCTATACTAGATAGAATGTAAGGATTGAGTGACCAACAGAAATATAAAGACTTCATGCAAATGATTTTCGTATTATAACGATTTACTTAGTAAGCAAAACATGTATGGATGCTTGATAGAATGTTAAATTCTCCAGCTATTTTGTAATCTTCACTATACATATATTCACAGTCTTTATACAATATGATTGTATTATATAAGACATAATATTATGTATACAGTGAAACTTGATGAATTTCCTCTATTAAAATGAAGCAATTCAAAGACACATAAGATTAATTCTTTAATTAAAAATATTTACATTTCATATTTCACTTTGTTTTATTTATAATACAATTTTTTTTCTACAAATCTGATTTTAGTTTTACTCGACATTAATGTTTATAATATTTACAAGAGTTATTTCCGAAGACAATTTTTTTTTTGGCGAGGTGATAACCGAAAATGCTAACTAGGTGTGAAAAAATTAATATTGAGTTTCACTGTATTATAATGAAAATTAAAAAAAAAAAAAAATACAAAATTTGCATGGATACTGTCTAAAATTCCTTTTATAGAAACCGTCCTTTTAAAGTGTAAGTATTGAATATTTTTGAGAATTGGGAATCAGAGTAAATATATCTATACTTTTTACTATGAGCTTTTTTATATAAGTTTTTGTATGCATGTATGTATGTGTAATACATAAAATTTGTATTTTTTTTTAAATATAGTTTTTCTTGTTTCATCATCGTTTTTTTTGTCGTCCTTATAGTTGTTGGTATTGTGGATGTTGTTGTTGTTTTTTTTCCGTTATTGTTAATTTAAAACTAAATTTAAACAAAATACTATTGGGAAATTTTTCTGATTTGATCTATTCAGTTTCATCTTGAGTACACACACACACACACACACACATACACACAAAACTAAATTAAATTTTTTGAATTAACTTGATTTTGAAATTATGTAAGTTTATATTGCATTAATGATTGGTTTTAGAAATATATACATTTATGTTATGTGCATAAAAAAGTTTAATTATTGTTATTATTATCAAATGTGATATTCTAATTTGAAATTTGAAAAATATAAAATTTTAAATGACCGCAGAAATTTAACTAAACCCGCATATCAACAGAATATATATTTTTGTGAATGAATGAATGAATATACGAACAAAATACGAATACAAGTATAATACAGGTAACAGAATTTTACGAAATTCTGATGATTTTGTTGTATTTATAATAAATAAATCAATGATATTATATTGTATTATTCATATAAATGTATTAATATACATATACATACATATGTAAGTACTTGAATGTACAAATATACGTATGTATATATACATACTCGTTAGATATGTATGTTATGTATAAAAATAAATTACAGCAATGCAGAATGAAATTCATATAATCGATTATGTTATATTCTGATATCATTTTTGTTGTTGATTTTGTTTTCATTTTTGTTTGTTTGTTTATTTGTTTTTTTTTTTACAACACTCTGCAGGATATTCATGCAAACGAATGAAGAATAACTAAAACTTTTGAATTATGTTATTGTTTTCGAGTTTGTTCAGTCAGAATAGGATAATATTATACAGCTAAAAATTATAATCAACATATATTTTTTTTTTTGTTTTAATTTTTTTGTTTTATTTATTTTATTTTTATTTTATGTAGTCTGGCCTCTACTTTGCATTCATTTCATGAATTTTATGAGATTTGTTACAGATTGTTTGCATATATAAATGTAGATTATATATGATATATGAGAGAAACAGAATATTGTGGTCATGGATGAACAATAATATGCGTTTATATATGTACATAAGTATGTACATTTGTGTACATAATATTATATATACATATAATATAGAATATTTATAATACGTATATGAACATGTCTTCATTATATAAAATGCATATAAAATTTTTGAATACAAAATTCACCTGGCAGTGTGCGGTTTTATCAATGCTACTGAGGATTTTTCATCGTTGTTATTATAAGAAACAAAAATATTTGTAAAGTTTATTCTTAATTTTGTATTTTTTTTTGTAAATTTAATTTTTTTATATTTTGTGTTGGCTCAATAATTGTTTTTTTCTTCTTCTTCTGTGTATCATATAATGTGTATCCTTATTAAATAAAAATTCCCTAAAGATATATTTTGAAATTTATTTACGTATGTACGTAATTTTTTTTGCCAAGAAACTATATTTTATATTTTGAAGTTTTTTGTTTTATAAATAAGTAGGAGCATGTTCGTATTTATACAATGAATACAGTGCGTTACGAAATGATGGCGTATATCTAGAATTTCCCTATAATATTTATGTGTAAATCTGGACATAGTAGCTATTTGGACATTTTTTTTTGTAAATTATCCTTTACATGTTCAACATTATTATGAAAAAAAAAAAAAAATAATTAATTTTATTATTTGAATTATCAGAGCATTTAAAATGTTTCCTTCGTCATTACAAAATGATAGTCCATATTATCAAAAATTTAATTCAAGAATAAATATTAGGACGATTATTTTGTAATGTACTGTATATTATGTATACAGTATAAAAAATTATGTTTTTTTTTTGTACTGGTATAGTTGTTTTTCTTAAATATTTACTGTTTCTTTTGTTTGAACAGCAATAAAAAGTATAATAATTTAATAAAATGATATGCATATTTTCTTGAAAGAAAAACAAATGAAATGAAATATACTATATAGACTCCATAGTACTCGTACTATAGGAAGAAATAAAACTTAATATATTTTAATTAATCTACAAAACAAAAACTGAAAAAAGAAAAATAGAATTTATTACATACATATACATATAACTTTCATACACAAATTTTATAATTGGACTTGGAACTGAAATCATTTTGAATTGTATAATTTGACGCAATATGCAACAGCAGTTTTATATAAAACAAAAAAAAAACAATAAAACAACAAACACAAATGGATATTCTTTTTTCAATTTTCATTATAATTTACGCCAGATTCTAAATAATTACTGGTTTCGGTTTTTTCTCGGTATGTACATATGAGTATGTAGATTTTAATTCCAAATCCAAATATTAATTTTCTATTTTATAAATTAATATATAATGTATGTAGTATGTTTAAAATAAATAAATAAAAAAATTGCTTTTTCTCTCTCTTTTATCGTTTGTATTCGTTAATGAAGCGTCACATAGACACGTATGTTTTTACGTACGAATATGTATGTATTATGTATACAAATATGTGCGTAATTTAGTATCTATACATAATAATGTATATGAATATATAAATTGAATTCATTCATATATTCATTATAATTGCATTCATAAATTATCTAGATATTTTAGAAAACTGTCAACCATCACGTTGTTATATGATGACTCATAAAATCTAAATACTTAAAATGTCATTTAAATTAAATTGAATTGAATAATTTTATGGATTGTCTTCCTGTGAATAATATCCTGCATTTGTTTATCATTTGAATTTATGTATGTCAAATTCATATAATTTTTTACACATTTATGTATGTATTACAATAGAAAGAAATTTATATACATTTATGTACATATATATATATGTGTACATTTGTACATAACTTACATACATTTGTGTATGTATCCATACATGTATATATTATATCCATACATACATGTTGTAGTAGTTATATGAAAATTAATTTCATAATTTTTCACTCAAATAATGTGCATCTGGATATAGAAAAAATAAGTGAAAATTGATATTTCATTTCGATATTATATATATGTATACTATATGTAAATATACATATGTATAGATAGTTAAGTGCATTTAGGTTCAGAGATAACAAAAAAAAAGAATCTAACTAAAATAGTTCATACCAGTATATTCAAGAATTAAAAAAAAAGTAAAAAGAAATTTGTTTTTTTGAACAAATTGGAAAAAAAAAAAGAAAAACAAATTGAATTGAAAATGCAATTTATTTTTTTATTTCTAAATAATGTTTTGGCACATACACACGTATTAGAGAAACATTTGCTATACGTTCTCATTTTCAATCCATTCATCATGCTCACTCGGTTAAATGTAACAGAGTGTAGTTTTTTATGTGTAGTTATCCTTTCTTTTTCTAAATATCTATTTTTTTTTATGTAGTCTCTTTTTCATTTTTCCATATAGAAAAATAGTGAAAGTTGACACACATTTTTTATTTGGATTAAAATTTTTTTTGCTATATATGAATTTACGAGTATATACACATGTGTAAAAGTACATATGAATTTGTTTTTTAAAGAATGTGTGTACACTGTACACATATATATATGTAATGTACACATACATATTATATAAAAACAAATGTGATTATTTCTGTGTGTATATATGAATGTGCATTATGATATATGTAGATACATACGTAATATTTATGTAAGTGTGTATATGTACCACGTATGGATACTTAATTTTAAAACTGAATTTTCAACAGTAAATTTATCTGTTGGATATTAGCCAGAATAAAGAATAGATTTTCAATAAGAGATAAAGGTATTATTTATTGCAATATCTCGTATGTATTATGTATTATACATCAGAGGATATGGATAATAGATTTGACATTTTCAATAGTTCAAACTTAGTTTTCGATATTATACAATATTGAATTTTTTGAAAGCAATTCAAAATTATTAGAACATTAAAAATGTATGCATACTCGTAAATTATGTACTCGTATACTCTTTACATACATATATTCTATAAGTCGTATGTAACATACTTACTTTATTTCAATTTTAATTTTTGTGTGTTTTATACTTCACTTAAATATGTAAAATATTAGATATTAGATTCGTGAAACTGTTATTGTAATTTATTATTCCAATATAACTCAAATCAAAGAGAACACAGATTTAAAACTTAAAAATACAGAGAGTAAATAAACTTTCTATAAAAGGATGAATATATACATACGAGTAACAGATGATGTGTAGAGTACTACTCGTAGTTGCATTTGCATGTATAGAGAGATTAGAGGGGCAAGTATAAAATGTTGTTGTCTCTGAATTTTTCGTGTTTGTCGTGTACAATATTCGCATTCTACTCAGAGGGTAAATAAACTTTTTCGTGAAGAAAGAAAATACGAGAATACACGATTTGTGAAATACGAGGTATAATATAGGTGCTAAACTAAAAATTTTAAACAACATTATAATAGTTTCAGAAATGCAATTAATTATTAAAATCAACGGGACATTATGCTCAAATTATTTTTATTCGTTTTATTTCTGAGATTAAATTTATTTGGTCAACAATATTATGTATCATATATTCTCTCTCCGTATTAAGTAATATTTAAAAAAAAACGTTTTTTTTAATGTAAAATCGTTGATCGTTAAAATACATATTATTAATTTAGATTATGTATAGATTAGAGGGATATTAATGAAAGTATGAAAATTCTATTTTTATTTTCATATATACATAATAAATATTTAATATTGAATTTATTGTAGGAATTTTGTTCATACATACATGTGTCCACATATTCTTTTATTACTCTATATATTATTTTTATATATCTTTGTACATATATACGTATATTTTTGTTGCTGTTTAAACTACATTGTATATGTATAATACTAAATCGTATAGTATAATCCCTGTACATAAATTCAAATGAATTCATTGTCAATTATGTACACATTGCATTTTATCGTTTTCAAACAAATTAAAAATAAAATCAATATACAAATGTATGTATATATATGTAGATATGATATGCTATTTATGTGTATATATGTATTTGTTTGTTCTTATAAGCTTCATGTACTAAATATTTTTTGGCGAAAATATATATGAAGAATACACAATAACTTTTAGTTTAACTTTTTTTTTATAGTTTAAAATTATTGAAAAAATATATTGCCATCCATGCATTGGTATATATACATTATGTACATATATTATAGAGTATTATACGTCATATATAAACAAAGCACACATATATATATACATTGAAAAGATGAAATATTTCACAACCTCTTAAATATGAGTATGATCCGAAACAAAACAAAAAATGAGAAAAATTATTATTGTTTGTGTAGAATATTATACAGCTACATAAGTTTGTCTATATAAATAAAGAGTATCGACGTATATGTATATCGATTTGATAAGCGCAATACCAATAGAAAATTATTACATGTGTACGTTCGAGTATGTACCTAAAATAATCGGTTCATTATATAATGTCGATTTTGTTCAACAGATAGAACCAAATAGAACCGATTTTTATCTCCTATCCGCATTCCATATGCGAGGTAAGTTTGTGTAAGTATGTACATATGTATAATTTGCACAGCACACTAATAACTTTTTCTTTTGTTCACATATGCACATATTTATTTTTAAAATAACTTTTTTCTTTTTTTCGTTATGTGTATAATTGTTATTATACGTTCATTTTGTGCAATAAGTATTAAAAAAGTAAAAATAAAATAAATTGTAAAAAAAAAACATGAAAAAGTGCAAACTTTTTTTTTTAGTGTAAAAATTAAAAAGAAAAAAAGGAAAAAAAAAATACCTAATAAAAATCTCAAACTAATAAAAACTTTTATCAATTACTGCATTTTTATTTAAAGTAAAGAATTGTATATCATGATAAATATTATGTACAAAAATGTATGTACATTATCTAAGAACTGACATGGTATATGCGTGTATACATATTTATCTGAGTACATAAAAACTGTAATTACGAGAATTTTTTTTTTTTTTTTGGTTGTGGTAATGATGAAAAATAAATTTTCTTTTTTTTTTTCAATATTTTAGAATCAGGAAAATATATGTTCGTTATATAAATTTTCATTACACAATAATGTTGATAATTTATTGCTGTATACACATTATATACACAAATGCATACACACATAATATATAAATAGAAAGAATAAAAGTTCAAAAGTTCTTATCATTATATGCTCGTGGTGTTAGTCGACTGACGGTTATGCACACAAAATTTTAATTTAATTTTAATATTCAAAATTTAACTGAAACATGATGAAACCTATATAAAAGAGCTCAAGTGAGTAAAAAATGTATTACGAATATATACTGGGTATAAATTACGCTTTTATAAAAATATTTCAAGAATATTATATTGTACAGGTATTTCATTTTATGAACTTTGACCTGCTGAAATGAAATTCGTGAATGGCGTTTGTTAATTTAATTTGAATACTTAAACAATTTTTTTTTTTTTTTTTTTGTAATACTATATTATAAATTAATTTTGTTTAAAAAATAAAAACAAAAACAAACAAACAAAATAGTGTTAATACATTGCTCTACAAATCTATATTAATATAAATAGATATCTATCGATTTTTGTATATGGTATAGACTATAAGTGTTTAGCAATTTAACTAAAAATAAAAAATAAATACTCGTAAAGTACAAACGATGATTGAAAAGATAAAATGAATCATGAATAGAATTTTGAAAAATTATAATCAGTTATGATGTTGTTATATCAGTGATGCAAATATCAGTAAAGGTATTCTATAGAGAATTAGAAGTTTCATTTTATTTTTTATTTTGTTTAAATTTATTTATGAAATTTGCTTTTAGAAGTACTTTTTAAAATATTGAAAAAGTGATTTTTTTTTTCTGTTATTATTTGTAACAGAAATAGATAAAAATAAAATATGTGTAGTTTTTATTTCAAAATTCCATTTTTACTTATTTTTTTTCGAATTGAAAGTCATCAAATTTTTTTTTATTATTTCACCTTTAGTTAATCGTAAAAGTTCACTCGTTTGATGAATATCTAAATTTGTACAATTGGAGATTATTTTAAATAAAATCGAAAAAATATGTTGAAAAATATAAATTTTGTTTATATTTTTTATTTTGAATTATTGAAATTTTTATGTGTACAATAATATTTTGTAAAGGTGATAAAACAGAGAAAAGTTTGTGAGAAATTTTCATATATATTTTTTTTATTCAAATAAATTATTTATAATAGCAAATATTTTGTATATATTTTTTAAGTGCATTCGTTCATATTTTTTGAAATTGTTCCATGGACAAAAGGCAACACTCAAATAGAATTCTGTATGTATTATTAGTACACCAAAAATTATTTATACAAAGGTGTTATTTTATAGTAATAGAATTTGAATTTGAAAGAGCGTTTTGATTACTCGATCAAAAATTCTATCCTTATACAGAGTTGGATAAACTTTTTCTGGATATATTTGAATGACATGAGAGTTGAAATGCAGTAATTCGTATTATCCTTATTCAAATTTTTTTCATGAATATATTTCGAAATAGTACATACAAACATACATATGTTATTATAAATAAAAATCATCTTTAAAATGTGCATATTTATGTCTTCTAATGCGATATAATTTAGATTTTTAATTTTTTACATGAAGATTATTAATCTGAAATTTTTATTCCTTTACACATATACATGTTTTATTTTATTATCCTTGAAAAAAAAAAAATCCATTCGATAAATGTAATACCGGTATACGTATAATGGATATTACATATGAAAAAAGAAGTTATAACAAGTAAATGATATTATACCCATAGGTCCTTGTGTATAGTAGGTGTATTACTTACATATACAAATAAATATTCATGTATATAAATATATGTATTTTTTTTCTTGTAGTACGATACAACAAAAATATAACAAATATAAGAATAAAAAATTAAATAAAAGAAAATTACTTTTTGCAAGGTAGAAAAAAAATATTCAAAAACTTGGACTAAATTAAATATGGAATACATAATAGCAGCAAACAAGAAAAAAAGAAATAAATTAATAAAAAATGAAGATTTAAGAAATGAAGCCCATGTTATATACAAAAATACAATTACATAACATATTATATACAATATACACTATTCACCTATTAATTTTTCATTCTTGATAACGTTTACAATAAATATTTATTTATTGAATTGCAGAAAGTATATGCTTCATGGTTTCATTTATTATGTATGAGATATGGTTTGCTATATTAATACGTGGCCATATATATATGTATATGTATTAACACATGTAGAGTAGATGTATGCGAAATAAGTATATTTTTCACCTCTTAAACGAAAAATTTTGTATCGTACACCTTAACGAACAAAATGAGTAATAATAGGATAAAGAATACAAGAAAAAAAAATATACATATAAAGCACAACAAGAAGAGTATAGAAAAAACGAACGAAATCAAAAATAAATGTGTCACGTACTTTTATATGAATAGTTGAATGCGTTATAAAAATGATAATGAAAATAAAGTAATGTATAAGCATACAGTAATACACTATAATAACTGTCGTACATGTGTGCGTATGTGTATAAGAATTTAGAGTATATATTTTTTTAATACATATTCGTATATATCTTATGTACGTGAAAACTATGTACAAAAACACCGAAATACACGGATGTACCTGTTATAGATGTTGTGTATTACGAAAACTTTACTATTCACATACATACATACGTACATACTATATATTAAAACAATTTAATAAAAAGTACAAAATAATAAAGCAGATAAATATACACCAACATACAGTGTATGGTTGTGTAAGTTTGGTATAAGCGTATGTAAGATGGTGTAAATATTAATCGACTAAAAAAGAAAATATATATAAACGATATTCCATATTACATACTTTATAACATATAAATATTCATATATTACATATTAGTTAAATATAGGTATAGTAAGTATAGTGTTAATCTACATTATCTATAACTGTGTATAATTTGTATCTTTTAGATTTTTGTTGTATATTTCATTGAAAAGGGCTAGATAAAAAGATTTATGAAACTTGAGAAATTACATGATTATTACATCCGCCAGCATAAATATATTAGTTGTTATACATATACGTACTGCTCATCTATATGTATTTATATGTATGTATAGAAACATAAGATAAAATTAATAAAAATGAGTACATAATTGATATAAAACGTGTTAAATTTATATTATGTACTACATACATATTTATGAATTGTGTTATATTGTATACGTAGTACTATATCTATATCTATACGTGTATCTAATTATATATTGTATTATTATCCTTTATGTATGAATATAAGTTTAATAAATTGTTATTAATCTGTTGTAAACGTGAATTTTGTATTGTTATCTAAACACATTTTGAATTTAATTCATAATTTTTAGATTACACGCTTGTGTATTATAATAGTATACCTATAAATGTTATATATAACATAGAACACAACACTATACGAGTAATTATTTAGCACTAAAGATTAACATTATTACAATAATGACAGTTTAATTTATAAAATTGTTTATTATGATGTTTCGTTTAATTAATATTTTTGACTAAATTATGAAAACATTTTTTTTTCGATTATTTTTAAATCCATATTCACATTAATATTACGATATAAAGTAATATTAGGATTAAGAAGTCATATTAAATTTGCCTATTAAAGAGCTTGAAATTTATTGGTACCTATAAAATATTCTACACCACAATTCTGTTTCGGGTTTTATAATTTTTGAATTGATAAAATATTTGTATTATTTATTTACTAAATTTGTTCGATAGGTATGTAAATTATTGAAACACAAAGCAGTGAATGTTATTTATTCATTTCGATCCGAAATGAAAACATTATCAATTAATTTCTTTTCACATTTTAATATAATTTTTCGTACTCATTGTAAATATCGTATGTAGTGGTGCTGATATATAATTAATATCATATATTATAGTAATTGTATAAATAAACAAAATTTTTACATTTGGCATGGCATAATGATAATTAAAGAAGATAACAAAAATAATGATTATTACTTTACAACACAATCCATATATGTATACATACGTACGAGTATTATGTATGTATCAATTATGGCAGAAACAATGCACATAAGTACATATTTATATTTTACACGTATGTTTATTGTTTGTGATTTTGGTATTTATATAACCACCTCATATGAGTTATAAATATGTATATATGTAATATATTCTATCTATGTACATAATATGTACGCGTTTTATGTGCATGTACATATGTGCATTATTTAAAAATAAGAAAAAATGAATAAATTCTATACAATCATATATTGCAATCTAGTACCTATACACAAATATTCAATATTTTATCATAAAATCACAATACAAAAAATATTGTTTTTATATTTACAGAATTATAATGCGTTCATACACTTTGCTTTGCAATCAGTTGAATAATTTTTCCAACACATTACAATTATTACATAAAATTTGAATTACAAACCATACATGTAAGACAACAGTCGATCGATATTTTTTCAAAAGTGTGTCCACACTGCAATCAGTTGTGTAATTAAAGGAAGTTGTGCAAATGCGATTATAGAGACCATCGAAACTTCTAAACAATGAACAATGAATGACTTTGAGTTTCAATAGTAGAAACACATTTTGATGGTGTTTAAATTAACGTTGTACAATAACCAATTTGTATACTGTATGGGCAGCATTAGATATTGGTAATAAGCACAAAATTTAATATACAAACATTATTGCATTTATATAATATGTGTATAGTATATGTATAAAGAATAGAGTCTTTGACTACTATAATAGGGGCTTTCGATTTGGCAATTTCAAGTACTTGCGAGTGGAAAAGGTAAATGTCTGTGCTAAACCATCTACTCGCAGCTACTCATGAAAAATTTTTCAAGTAGCTGCTAGTAGATGCAAATATGTTACGAATAATTTTTGTGTCGTTCGTTTTAACAATTTATCCTAGACACATTTTGGTAGTCGCAAGTACTTGAAATTGCCAAATCGAAAACACCTAATATGCCACTAACTTAACAGGAGTATATAGTTTTATATATAATTTACCTAGTCTAATCCTGATTATTTTTTAAATCACTACATAAGAATTACATATCTTCTAATTCAAATATACTTTCAAATGTATGTATGTGGATGGATATGTGTATAACTAATAACACATGTATATAAAGGATATCAATTTAAAACATAATATTAAACATGTACGTGTGTGTGAACAATTTTTTTTGTACTCTAAAATATCCCTATAGCCCTATAGTGTTTCAATTTTCTGGTATATGTATATGTATTTAATAAATTGTCTCCAATACGACCATGTAATTACATTCTCTCATGATAATACCCTTCTTTATATATTTTGATTTTGTTTTTATATTCTTCAACACATATACATACATAAATACATTTATTTGTATTTAAATGTAAATTAAAAACAATAAATTGGAAAATACATATTTGATTTTAAATTAATCTTAAAAAAAAGTCAGAACCAAATTTGTATTTATTTAATTGTAAATCTCCAGGGAATGTTAAATTTATACAAGACTATATACATGCAAACTACCACACTATTGAGTGTAGATTGTGACCGTATACAGATTGTTGTATGTGTCTATACGGAAAAATGTTTTTCTATATAAAAGTAAGTACATATATATATAAATTTACGTATATATTATATATATATACGTATGTATAATGCATACATTTTTAATTAAGTAATTTCCATTTATTTATTTATTTTTTAAAGTTTTAATTTAATTTGACTTTGTTTATGCTTTTTTCATTTTTTATCAAAAATTTTTATACATTACATATCTACATAGCATACGAGAGTACTTACATGTTACACACATAGTAACAGTATTTATCATAAAGTATGATATCTATAAAATTATTTGTCTGGTAAAATTTTAAAATTACCAATAATTAAATCGTTTATATGATATTATACATGTATGTATAAAAAATACACTATTACATTATGTAGGTACATACCAATATAACTATGTATACTGGAAAAAATATTATGAGATTGTAATGATGATATAAATGATCCGTTATTTATTGTATTTTTAAAATAAATTTAATTAACTAATGACATTTCAATAATGCTAATATATATAAATTGAGATTTTATTTGAAGTGTTTCGATCAATATATGTGTATGCTGGTATGTGTATACGAACATTCGGTAAATTATTTATTTAATTTATTTTGATTTTTTTTTTTCTATTTTTATATTTGTTTTTTTTTTTTAAATACGTTATTTACCGAATAGCATAGCTTGGCTACTAGCTTCTATAAATAAGGAAGAAACAATATAATAATACTACAATGATAGTTCAACAATACAGTATTTATTATTTTATATTATTTTAAAAGAGAAAAATTTAATATTGTCTGACATTTACGTATACATACTCATACATACATACTCATAGTACAGGATTATTATGTATGAATAGATGACAGTGGAATATATAGAACTTTAGAAAATTTTTAAAATTTATTTTATTTTATTTTAATTTTTTGTTTTTTTTTTTTTTAAATTTTTTCCACAGAGTTTGCACATATTTTAAATGTATACTAGGTATATATAGATAGACCATTAAACATTCGTAGATACAGTCATACAGTATAATATATAAAATGAAGAATTAGTGTACATGAGAATTTAATGTAGAATGAGAGAAAAGTTTATCTGTGATTGTTATAATTTTTCTATTATTTTTAAGAGTATTATATTCATGTATATGTATATGCATGTACATATTCTAATAATAGTATACCCGTAATATGTATTGTGTGGTGAAAAATGATGTACAAGTACATATTTTTATTTTCTCTTTCTATACTTTTTCATTTTTATGCTCTTGATGATAGTATTTAAATTTTAAGTTTAAATCATTATTTATACGATTCTGATCGTTGATAAAATTGTAGTCGTATTAAATTATTTATTAAAAATATTATTTTTTTGTTTGTATATTAACATCAATATAATACTTTACAACAGAAACCATTAATCCTTGGTCTTGTATATGATATTTTATCTTTATAGTAATTACTTTGATCACTTTTGCATTAACTACCGATGCGAGCGACGTTCAAATTTTATAAAACTGGAAAAAGAATTCCTGGAAAATGTATTTAATAGCGAATTAATTATACGAATATATCCATATAAATTGCAGAAAATAATTAGCTTACGGAAATAATAATACTATATTTGTGTGATATCTATAGATGTTTACAAGTTCATTATTTTCTTAGAAATTTATATATATATTACATTTGATTTAAATTGTAATCTAGAAAAAAAATTTCATTAAAAATTTTATTTTTATATATTTTTTTCTAAGATATAGTAGTTGTAAAGAAGTAAAAGTCTTTTCATTGTTAGCAAATGTAATGAAGATTTTTAAGAAAGCAAAAAATAAAAATAAAAAGGTAATAATACTAACATCATATATTATCAAGAAGTTCATATGTATTTGTGTTCACATTTATCTATGTACATTTCATGTATAATGTACACAAGTACTGTACTCGTAGATCTTAAGAAAATTGTCATTTTCCTCAATATCGAAATTTATGATGTTAGTCACGTTTTTTACAGTGTAATACATATATAGAAATTTCTATATTATATGCGTTATATACTCGTATAAAAAATTTTCGAAGAAGACGTTAGATACACCTATATGTACTATATGTCGAACGCCCCAACATATTTATAGATGTATAAATGAATATCCTGAAATTTTTTGTATATAAGATAAGCTTTTAGAGATATTATTAGGTTGTACGGTTGTACTTTGTATATCGTGGTACAGATAACAAATAAGAAAAAAATCTGTAGATATAATAAAAGAAAAAAAAAATTTCGAACAGAGAAAATGCAAAAGAAAAAAAAGAGAACCGAATGTATAAAAGAGTTTTGTTTGTTTGAAAAAAAAAATATATATACATATCTATGTCTTTAATTTAAAATGGATGAAATTGGGAAAGCTGTGCAGAATTTAGTTACAATTTTGAAATTACAATTCAAATATATAGAAGTGTATATACATAACAGAAGATTTTGTATTCGAAGTATGTAACTACATATTATATATAATACACAATTACACTTACACATTCATATAGACATATATTTGATTATACACGATCCTATATATGTAGAAAATACAAAGAACAAAAAAAAATTTTTTTTTGTATATCGGTGAATCATAGCGAGTTTTAATGTTAAATAGTATGAATATAATATGTATACACATATACATACATATATATATATATACGTACATGTAGAGGTACATAGTAACAAAAACATGAAAAAAAAAAATAAAATCACATTCAAACATGACTTGCTTATTGAATAAATTAGTAAAAGGGTTGAATTGGTTGTATTTTCACAGGTTATTTGCATAAATTTAATGTACTTGCTTGTTGTTTAAAATCATGCATATATACAATGTACATCTAGAAATAATATTCGTATATATGTACCTATCTATTTATGATATATATATATATATATATATATATACATATACATACATTCACATTCTCTAAGGATATTCGGATGTTTTTGATTCAAGCAAGTTAATTACATCATCTTATCTTGTGGGAAAATTGTATTACTGATGTTCGCAACGTTCATATATACATACAAATATATACTTATTCATTTCTTTTGTGTATATAGCACACTCTGTATATATTTTAAATACATATATATACTAATACTAAGTCAAAGACTATAATATGATAAGGAATTTTAAGTAGCAATTTGAAATTAGTATTTATTTGTTAGACACGTAATTGAGATTCTTTTGAATTACTGTGAAAATGAAACTAAAGACATTTCTATATGTATTGTATATATGTATATTTGAAAATGTAGAAGAAAGTAGGTAATCCATATATTTACGTATAAACATTGTAGGTATAGTGTATATTACATATACAAATATACAGAATTACAGTATTTTTTAAAGATTATACAAAAAAACATAAGAACATAAGAAAAAAAATTGCATTACATGTATTTAAAAAGAAAAGGGAAAAAGGATATTAGAATAGAGTTCAAGAATATATAATGAAATTTTATTTAATGCTTCATTTAATTTTTCATTCATTTTCTTTATTTATTTAAATTTTTTTTTTTTTTTTGTTTATACATATAATAATAAGTTTGTATAATATAAATGTGCATTATAGATATACATATATATGTATAATACATGAATTTGACGTATATCGATGATGAAAAATTTTTTTTAATTGGATTTTTGTTTAAAATTATTATCTTGTTGTAATTATTTAATGAAATTAGTTTATTGAGTCGTTATACTGATGAATTAATTTGAATTGATTAAGAGTGCGGATAATACTGTCAATGATACGATATACTCACTAATTATACTTGTCTTAACTAATTGTAATTGTGTACATATTTTGAATTTTCTTATTTTTCATTTGAAATGCCTTTAAATGTGTATAAACAGATTGCGGAAAATTAAGATGGCCTCAAACAATTCATCTTAATTTTACTTACCGTACTCGAATCTAAAAGTTTATACTGAGTCAAATTTCTATTTCAATACAATGAAAATTTTAATGAATTTTCTTTAAAGATTTGATGAAAGATCAAACCCAAAACGAAATAAATTGTAAAAATTATTTGAATTTATACTAGAAACGCGATAGAATATAATAAGCATTTATTGTAATGTTTTGAAAAAACAAAATGTATAAAAAAAAAAACTTAAAAATAAAGTTTTACAAGAACAAAATGATCTGAAGCTGTTTAGATATAATTTTATTCCATAAAAAATAACTTTTTTCGTTTCAAAATCACCTTATGCCTTATGTTAATGTTTTGTCAATTTGGAAACGAAAAAGTTAATTTTGAAACGAAAAAAGTTAATTTTCATGGAATAAAAATATATTTCGTACTGTATTACTCGTTAAAGTCAAAAATTATTTAAATTTTTTAATAGGTAATTTAACTTTTGTCCTTTACACGATTAATGTGAATAATTTAATTCTTTCAAGATAATTCTTAGTGACGGAAAATTTGAATAATTTATTGTCATTTCTAGTATAACAAAATGATTGATTTCCTAAAACAAAAATTGAATTTTCTTAATTTTTATCTATTCCGTTTAGAAAAATATCTTACACTAACATTTATATATTTACTTACGCTTACATTTTCTCGTCTGTATATATTATATGTACATATTTTATCTAACTAATTATTGAATATCTATTTTTGTTTTTTGTTTTCAATTCAATAATTAAAGTAAGAAAATTTTAAAAGTTTGACATAAAATTTTTTTCAGGATAATCATTTTTTTTTTTTTTGAAATATAATATATTGAACTAAATTTGAATTGAATTTATTGTTTATTTATTATTTGCCTTTTATTCATTATTTTGATTCTGAAACAAATACATACGAAATTTTTGTTTGTTTTATGTAAAATAACTCAATAAGTAAATTACGTGTAAATTCAAATAAATATCTATAAGAAAGTAATGCAGTTTGTATAATTTTAAATTAAATTCACACTTTATAATACAAATTCAAAGTTATTGTGATTGTGAAAGGGAAAAATAACACAAAAATCAAAAGACTAAGTATACAAAATAATGTATGTAGTGTATAACGTTGTTAAAATGTACAAATAAAATCGAAATAAAAATATTTTTGATTTCCATTACTTGACTTGCTTCGTATTGTTTGCAACTATTTTTTTTTTTTATAATTTCTGCTTTGTTCAAGTATTTTTATTGTTAGAGAGAAAATTTTCAAAATCAAATGAAATGGATAATATGATAATATTCTGAAGCAATAAAACTATATAGGAAATGTAAGTTACGTATAATGTGTAAGAGATTTTATTGTTGACTGTAATATCTGAAGATATGTACTGATGCGACAGCTGAGTGGTAGTCAAAAAACAATCAAAATAAAATAAATTAAATAATTCTTTCTTATAGATATATAGTAAGTATTTGAAAATTGCATTTTAGATTTATTTTTGTTTTTATTTTCTTATAAATTAAATTTTGAACTAAAATTGAATTTAATTAGCTTTTTACAACTCTATATAAGACTTTATTTTAGTTTTTGTTTTTCGTTTTTTTTTTGTTTGAATCAATTTAAAAATGATGTTCTGGAATAAAGTTTTTGTTATAATTTTTATTTTTTTTTCCATTTTATTTCACTTAACTGAAAAATACAAAACTAAACGTTTGTAATTTTAAATTTGCATTTGTTCGACGAAAAAAAAAAATAAAAAAAAAAAAAACTTAAAAACATTCAGTGCTGCTATCTGCTATACTATCAATTTATAAATGCATATATGTAGGAGTAAAAATATAAATTTCATTCAATTTTGTATTTTAGTTTTAGAACTGTGCTATCATTTTTAAACCAATTAAAAATTATTCAAAGCTCATAATGAAAGAAAATCTTAAAAAATCACATTAACATTTTTTTTTTTTAAATTTATTTATTATTGTTATTGTTATTTATATTATGGTCTTATGTTTTTCACAATAAATTAAAGTTTCATTTAATATTTAATCTTTACACAAATATAAATAAATAAAAAATAAATAATAAAGAAATAAACAAAAGAAAATAAATAAAAATATTCTTTTGCTTTTATACTATCATTTATAAAAATAAAATTTTTTTGTTTTTTTTTTAATTTGATATTTTTCTAAATTTTTTCTTTCTTAACTTCATTTTAATCGCATTAAAGAGAGAAACGATAAGCATTTTTTTTTCATATTTTCTCTTTTTTTTTTTTCAACAATTAAAAGAGGATAAAAGCAATTAAATAAATTTCAACATTTTTTAATTTTTCTTTGTTTGTTTGCTGTTTTTTTTTTTTTTTAAACAAAAAAAATTGTATTTTGCTGACTTGCACAGATGAATATTGTGTACATGCTGAAGTATGATTATGGTTCTTTATGTACATACATATACTCGTACATATATAATGTACATATATGGTATCAAAAGCAATCTATTCATACTACAACAGATGTTTTTATGTATTTTAAATAACATCCACACATATACAAAAGGAATAAAATGAAGAAGAAATAGAAGAAGAATAAGAAGAAGAAGAAAACATTTGTTTTTATTTGTTTTGCAAATATTTGAAATTTTTTTTAATATCATTTCCCGTATCAAAAAATTGAAATTTATACATACACCAACATCATCCTCGTATTCGTATTTGTTCGACGTATACCATAAGTGTATACATTTAATGCAATTTAACAATTTGATTTCAATTCTAGGAAACAAAATAAAGAAAAATGAAATTATTAAAAGGATAGATAATGATAACATTGTAATACAAATATTATTGTTATTATAGTATCATTGTTGTTGATTTCATGATAATTAAATATTAAATCCTATTATTTTGAGATTTTTAATACTTGAACTTGAGCAGATTTAGTGTATGTTTACGAAAATTTGTGGAATTCAATTCGTGATTCCATTTTTCAATATGTTTTTTTTTTTTCAAATGAAATCATTAATATTATTGGGAATGAGTTTGACAGTCCTTAATAAGCCTTGGCCGATATCACTGTAAGTGTAATGATTTTTAAAATGAGAACAATCCACTTATGTATTACAAATCACGAAACACAGAGTTTGTTAGTATAGAGATAGAAAATTTCAATTATATATGATAACAACTTGGCTTGTATGACAATTTAATTGAATAATTATGAATCGGAGCCTTAAAACTCTAATACGATACCACGAAGCGTATGCGTTTCAACAGAAGATAATATGCATTGCGTCGGCAGAAATAAAAAAAGAAAATTTATACAGAATTTTTAGTATCCGCAGATATAATTCTGAAAAAATTTAAATGATTTCTTTTGGAAAGTCATATGTCAAGTGCAAAACTGTCTTGGGAATTATTCTTTATTATAAAAGTTTTCCTTGTAATTTAATTTCCACAGACTATTTCCGCAGATTATAACAAGACTTTCTGCAATTTGTCCATGGAATTGTCCAAAAAAAAAAAATATTTTTAGTGTGTATATGTATGTATGTTTATGTTTGCTGGTATCTGGTATTAATATGTGTACAGATTATATGTGTATACAAATTACATACACAACTCAGCTATATTAATTATAAATTAAAATTTCAAAAATTTACTTTAATTTTTCTTATTTCAAATAAATTTTTCATATGTGAATTTATGTTACACACACTATAATATGAAAAACACAAATTACAAAAGCAAAAAAAAAAAAACCTCAAAATTCAAATATAAATTTAATTAAAATTTTGATTCAATATAAAATTCATGTTTTCATTTCTTTATTTTTTCAAGTACGCATACGTCATCATTATAATATGTGTGTGTATGTGTGTGAGTTAATGTGATAAATACTCGTTTAGGTACTCCTAATATGTATTATCAAGTGCACATAATATATGTACATATGTATAATAATATTTCAACATTTATCTATGTATAGGTACATACTTAAGTTAGGAATATACATTTACAATACATATACATGTATAAAAAATATTATGTACATTTATATATATGTGCTTACTTTTATTTATGATTACAGAAAGTAAATATTGTATAATAACTTTTTTTTTTCATCAAAAAAAAAAAAAAAGAAGAAAAACCCCTGTCATACACATAATATAATATAATATTTATATTGGTATAAATATATTTTCATGAATACATTTGAAATAAAATTCTAAATATTTACATTCTTACTATAACAACACTAAATATAAAATATATGTAATTGCGTCTTTATACAGACATACACATATAGTATGTATTATGTATACGTTGATTGTGTATATACTTACATTTTTCTGTAGTAGCTATCCATTGCCATTCGTTTATTTATTATACAATTTATTTGAATTTTATATTTTATATAATACATATAAGCATATAGTATGTGTAAATACATATAATCAGTGCCGGTTTTAGCCTCTTGGGCGCCAGGTGGCCGGTGCACTTCTAAATTATTCTTCTTTGTAGTTGCCTAATTCAGTGTAGTACATAAATTACACAGGAAAATCAGCAGAATAGAAACTATATTATTCGAGTATCTCTCTACTTTTCTTTCTACGTCTAATTCTACATTCCCACGAATAGTAGTTTCTCTTCTCATTTCTTGTTTATATATTATATACTATGTACTACAATGATAGTAGCCATGTAGTGTACGAAGAATAATTTCATTTTGAATTAGTATTTTTATAGTTATATAGACGGAGCATGTAAGACACACTTTTCAAATTGTAAACCATGAATTGTTTTTTTCATATATTTATTATGCGAAAATTTTCTGTTAACATTTTGGTAGAGGTTATTTTTCTTTTTACTTTGATTTGTAAAATTATTTTTCTAAAAACGGATATGTAACTTTCATTCTGTTCTTATTCGCGCCACCGATATTTAGTGCCCGGTTTGAGTAAGCCATTTCAATCTAAAAAAGAAGCGGGTATGTATATAATATATTTTTCTTACTATATACCATAAAAAACATACAAATATTAGGTACAGGTATGGATGTGTTTATATTTAGGTAAGTAAATATGAAAATAATTTTCAGTTATTTGATTCGGTTTTCTTTACATTTTACATTTTTTTATACGAACAAAATACGAGTATACTATATAAAATTCGTTTCGTATGTAAAAAAGTAGATATGTATATAAAATAAAATGTACTAGAAAATCTTGTATTTATTACACAAGAAAATTACTTTTTCAATGAATATTAAATGAAAATTTTAAATTTTTATTCAACTTTACTCATATGTAGTGTTTATATATAATTTTACACATGAGTACTATATGAAATGCGTATATTTATGATGAATACATTTATACAAGTAAATAAGAAGACAAAAAAAAAATACTTAAATACAAAATGAAAAATAATAAAGAAATAATGTAATAAAACGAATTGATTTGTACACACAATTATATACAATATGTATGTGTAAACATATAACATTTATTGAATATTTTTTGAAATGTTTATCATTTGATTGCCATAATAAAAAGAAAATGACATGAAAATTATTGAAAAATTGTGTAATATTATAAAATATATGAAAGCAATTCATGTAACACACTTGAAATTGGTTTTTAATGATTCTTTCATTCATCTTTTAGTTTATATAATGGTATAGTGAGAGATGCAGTTTTCATATTTTATTTTATATATTCTTTTTGTGTCTTTCATATGTAGTAATACAGTGTATGGTAATACCCAAGATAGACGAGACATTTTTTCAATGATGATTCTTCAAATTTTCATTTGTGTTAATGATTATTCAGAAAAAAACTTCTGATGCACCTAATCCCTTTGTCAAATGATAATTTACTCACTGTCAATGTTGAATTCAGTGTAGAAATTCATGCGAATATTGTGCATGACAAACACAGAAAATCAACTAACGATATTTAATACTTGCTTCTCTACTCCATACATACTTTGCAGAAGAGGAGGTCATTTATTCTAAACAGTATCTGTATTATACGATATACGATAGTATGAGTAGTATTTTACACATCATGTGTACTCGAATTTTCCTTATTGTGAAAAAGTTTATTTACTCTGAGTGTAATGCGAATATTGTAGATGACAAAATATGAAAAATCAACTAACGAACGACATTTTATACTTGCTTCTCTATTGAAAATTGTACACACGTCTAAACAATCATATTTTCTTTTGACATATACATAATGTGCTTATAACTACAATTGATATGCACAAAATCAATTCAGTTTATTATGAGTATGCGACGACGGCATAAAAAAAAAGACAATAACAGTTTGTAAAATATTTAATTAGAATAAATTATATCGAGTTCAATGAATTCATCATCATAAGACTCAACATTTTCAAATTCTAATTTAACACATTAAATATTAAATGTTTTCAATATCTGTCTTATTCGAAACAATCGCCCACTTTCAGGATATTAAATGTGTAACAGACAGGTCAATATTTGTATTTCATATTCTCATTTATTGTTACGATTCTCATTTTATAGTTTATTTATTTATTTATTTTTTTTATTTTGATTCTATTTTAAGAATTTCAGAATTTTTAATGTATAACAATACAAAACAATAAAAATATTTCCTTTTATTTCATACATACATATAAATATGTAGGAGGAGTTTAAAGTAGTTTTTCCGTTTTACGTTTTTATATAACACGTTTTACAATAAATAATTATTGATATAGCTTCACGTATTTTTTTTTTTAAAAAATTAATAACTCGAAATGGATTTTATGTTTTCAACTACAGGATTTTGTGATATAATCAAAACTGAGGACAGTATTAATTTTTAATATTTATTGCACAATATACAATCATATACTTTTCATTTATTGAAGAAAATTGTATTCGCTTTTATAATGTCTACAATGTACATATATTGTTTTCAATTTAAATTTATTGTCATTGCATTGTATATATTTCATCTACGAGTATGTATCTGAATCGAATAGAAAGATATATCAGTATCATAAAAAGATAATATACACAGAACAAAAACAACTTATTTAAAAATGATTAAAATCAGAAATTGTTTCGTTTTGATGTTTTTTAGATAGAAATTAAAATAAAATGAAAAGCACTTAAGAAAACAAATACATTCAATTCATAGTATTTTTTTTTACTAATATCTGTGTAGTGATAAAAGTAAATACAAATACTTTTTAATTGTTTTAAAACGCATATTATATATATCCTACTCATATAGAAGAGATATATAAAAATGTTATATGTACTTAAGTACTTACATTTATATCACATTTATAACGTTAAACAGAATAACTTAATTGTAAGAAAGGATTAGACAGTAATTAAGAAATTAAAAGAAAACCATAACTATAGAATTTAATTAATTTGAACATTTTTCATGTTTTTATTTTTAATTATACAGAATTTATATACTATAATAATGTATAGTAATGTGTATATGTATTTTCGTACATGATATAAATATATTCGGTTCACCGCAACAGCAGTCAACAATTATTATTGGACAACTGTTGAATATAAACCATGTCCAACTCTTTTCTACTTATATAACTTGCATATAGACAGATTTATAAACGAATGTACATATACTTATATAGATACTCGTGTGTATGTACACGACAATGAAATTGTTTTGGTAAGATTTTGAAAAAAGTTTCATTTTTATCCTTCGATAATGACTCAATTGCTTTTTAAGCCTATACAAGTACATAAATTAATATGATTCTGTGTGAATTGTAAATAAAAATTGAAAAGAATGTTAATAAAAAATAAAGAAATACTTATTCCTTAATCCCATGTTATATATGAAAAGATTTTTCCACATAATTCACGTACATACATGCGTATCTATATATGTATGGTAGATGATTTATTCAGTGTTATAAACTAAGAAAATTACATTGAAAAGCCACTTCTAATGCTATTTTTTTTTTCTCTTAAATAAATACATAACTTAGAACATAGGTACGACTGATATAAAGCAACATCAGTTGAAATTAATACTATTTAGAAAGGCCAAAAATGAAATTATAATTTTAGAAAAACTTTTTAAAAAATTTGTGATAAATTATGCTTGTATGTATACTCATATGTAATGTAAGGCGTCATGCAATTTATCTTTATTTTGAATTTTAATCGTATACATAAATTTCGAAGAAAAAAATTTTTTGTAAGATGCCGACCCCAACAATTTTTATAAATCTTCACATGAAATTGTATTTTAATGTCTAGTCTTCATTTCTCAAATTATGTTTTATTTTTTTTTTATTTGAAAAAAAAAAAGAAAAAAAAAAGAAAGAGTAAAGAAAAAATGATATAATATATTTTTTTGGTATCCTTATACTTTTCGTTTCGAGTATAAATAATCAGTTTTTATTTTCGCTATCATGTTAGAAAATTAAATGAAAAATATAACGAATAAGCAGAAAATTTTTGTCACGTTTCATAATTTATTGTACGATTGTATAGTACACTTATATTATACAGTTTATGTAACGTAGATTTGTATGTTGTAAGTATGTACATTGGTTATAATGTTAGACCATGTTAGACAATATAACATATTTACGATTCAGTTTCGGATGTAATAAAAATGCACTACTATATGCGATTCTAGAGAGTAGATTTCATTTTCTAAAATTATATTTATCTTTGTGTAATGCTGGAAATCGTGCATAAATTTCATTTTATTTTTTTATTTTTTTTTTTGGTAATCACAAATTTCATTTTTTAAATTATTGAATTGTAATCGAAATTAAATTTGTTTTATTGAAGAAAATATTTGTCATATCATTTCTGATTATTTTATTCTAGTATTTTTTTTTTAATATAATTTCTATAGAACATATGAACTTAGAACAAAAATTGTTTACTAAAATGAGAAACTGAATCGATCCGACATCAAAAACAATAAAAAATATAAAACAGAAACTTTTGTCAAATAAATAAAATGAAGACATTGTAATTAAATAGTATAGAAATCGTTTCAAAAATCGATATAACATTTGCTGTGAATTTGGATTTGAAATAAATTTTTCGATTGTTTGAAAACAATTTGATAATCATTAAAAGCATTTAACCAAGGTAATTCGTTTGATATTAATGTAGCCAGTACGTATAAGCATTGAATAAATTTTTATTTAATTGATGAATGATCATCGTTGTCATCAGTCATCGGTTTTGTGTGCTCAAGTTGGAAAAGTACTCTAGACCTCTAGACATCCTATTCTGTTTGTAGATTTTCAATATAAACTATTTTCTATAGAACGTTTATCATCTATGTATATAAATGTACCATGACAATCGAAGGAAAAGCTGTAGGGTAGATATATTACGCGTAAAACTTTCACATTGACTGTGTAAATTGATTTCCAATGATTTCTGATGCTCTTTTGACGACGTTCGACGTTAAATAAAAGTGCAAATAAGTATACTTGAAAAATCATAGTTAAAAATCTCTTTCTATTGACGGTTTTACATTGAAAAAAAAGCATTGATCTTTACTTGAAATTCAACTTTAAAAAAAAAATTAATAAATATGTTCAAATAAAAACCAAAAACGAAGAATAAGAATACTGAGCAAGAACTATACTATAAATGATTTAAAGTGGCTATAATTTTATGTTTATATAAATATTTGGAAAATTTTCACTATGATAGATTATTTAAGGTTGAATGTGTTACTATGGTATGAGTATATGTACTTATGTACTTAAATGAATACACAAACGGGTATATATGTATGCAAATCCTGCCAAAGAAACTTTTCGATATTTTTCTATTCCTCTTAGTTTGTGTTTCATTTTTCCTTTTATTTTTTGCTTATTATTGTTTCGTTTTATTTTTATTTATTTATTTATTTATTTATTTTTGTATATCAATTCACTATACTTGCTACTAGACCAACTATACTAGCTACCAGATTGTTACTGTTTTTTTTTTTTTCAAATTTTCTACTTACTAAGAAGATACTTAAGCTGTTTAAGACTCAAGAATAACACTTGAACTGAACTGAATTTCTTGAATCAAAATAAATTCGTTTGTTGTTTTCTTCATTTTCAAATTTTTTTTTTTTTTTTTCATTTGTTACTTTAAAACACAAGTTATTCGAAACTCTACGAATTTTGAAAGGATCTGCAAAAATGAAAACAAAAATTTAAAATAAAAATTCTTTTTTGCAACTGTAAAATAATTTCACTCCTTCTTTACCACTTGTAACATTAAAAAATGAATGAGTATAGTACCTAACATGAAACATAAAACACTAAAATAAAATGCAAAGTTTAAGATTGAGGACAATGATTAACTTTCTCGCTTATTTTTCTTGCACTTTTTGTTAATAAAAAAAAAAAAATGGTAAAAATAAAAAAGAAATGTTAACTGAAACGTATAAAAGTAGTACGTAGTACATATTTTATACGAGTTCTATATGATACTGTAGGATACTATAAATTCGAATATCTATGTACAAGTATTGTGAAAAAATTTTTGTTCAAAACACTGAGGAGTTTTTCTGTTGAAAAGTACAAAAAGAAAATGGCGGATCGACTATTGCACAATGAATATGATTGTCGTGGTGGTCGTAGTTATTCAAATTGTTTTGTGTTTCGAAATTGTAAGTTCAACAAGTGACCTTTTCGTGATTCCTTTATGTATTTCTTATTCAATTAAAATTTAAAAATTGATGTTTTTTTGCAAAAAATTTTGACAAATACGTAAATATCGAATAGAAAAATACGTTGTATTTGTATATTTACTTTTTATTTTTATTTAATTATTTATTTTTTTATTGTGCTAAAATTAATTCGTATGTACACAGGATATTATAATAAGTATATACGAGTAGATATGAAATACATTCATGTGCACATCAGTACATATATTTCATGCAAATATGTAGTGTAGTACCATTCTGTGAAAACCTATACGCATAACATAAAATATACTCGTATATAAATATTTCACTTGATTTTGATATCATGATCTTTTCAATTTCCGTACCACAATCAAATTAAAAGGAAATACATATAGAAAATTATTGTGAGAATCAATACTTTAAATTGCAGGTATCCCGATAGTACTGCATATGTGAGAAGAGGCGTATAGGTTACGACGAGTATGAATATATGTGTTCGTGTATCTAATTCAATAACACGAATGAGCTTATATATACTTATATGCTTTTTATAAAATTGTATTTTTATGTTTTTCAATTTGATTTGATTTTAGAAATGACAAAAAAAAAACAAACTGAAAATCATAATACGATGATAGAAAAAACGATAAAAAAAAAGAAAAAATCTTTTCAATACCAGTGTAAACGAATAGAAAATTTTCACTATTTTTTGTCCTATTTTTCATTTATGAAGTAACGAAAATAATTTAAAAAAAAAAAATATTTCATACATGTACATATAGAAATTCTCAGCAGCTGGTATACATTTATTAATTTTTTCATTTAGTCGCGCGTATAATACGTTGATGATAGAATCTGGTCTGTGAAATGAAAATTTTCGAATAGGTACCTCTATCTACATTTTCCATCAGATAACATTTATGAGTAATATGGAAATGTGATCAATATAATGATTATAATTCAGAATAATAATAATTGAAACTATCGATTCATAGAGTTGACTTTCGATAGAAGGAATTTCTTCTACGTTTTAAAGTGATATCAACATTAAAATAAAATGTTTCTTAGATTTATTGTTATTTCTTAGAAAAAAATATTTTTCCCAATATTTCCTTCTATGAAATCTCATACATGATTATCAAGTTCAGAGTTTAGCAACTCGAGCATTAGATAAATATATAAGTAAATGTCTTTTCATTCGGCATTCAAAATTTGTATATAATAAGTAGGTACCTATAATATATTATCCTTGATATATAAGTCCAAAAAATTCATTTGACATTTTCAATTTTGTACAATAGCGAATATAAGTAGGTATTTGTATTTATTTTTCGGTTTAAAAATGAACTTATACTGCTGGTAGAATGTCATGTTAGACCTTTATCTTATGTATTATACCTTTTTTGATATGATACAGTAAATTTATTAACTATTATGTGATTTATTTGAAGAGACAATAATTTATATTTGAACCCAAATAATCAAAATTACGAACGTTTATAAGAGTGTATAAGGAAGTTATTAATATATATATTAACCACACAGACTACACACTATTACTGAAACATGCATGCCTGTACAATTGTACGCGTATGTACTAATGTGTATGAATTGAACTTTATTTTAAAACTTTAAAAAACGCTTCATTATATTTTAGAAATAAAAATTTCTTAATCTGGGATTCTTATTTCAATGATATTGAAGAGATTATAATTTTACCTGTTATAAGATTTAAATTCACTACGCAAATTATGAATATGAAAGAGATAATATTTTTTTTTTTGTCAAGAAATATGTGTGTATTTAAGTATTTTAAATACTTTTACTTTTTAGATCAATTTTTGGTACATAAACACATATGGACGAATGCCACGTAGTTTTTTTTTAAATCAACTAACATATGTTCAACACCTACAAAATTATAGCCTACAGTTATAATATATATAACGTCTGTTCGTCAACCAAACACACACAAGTTTATACATAAATATGAATGCGTCTGTATATGTGCATATGTGTCATGTATCAGGATACATATAAATATCCAAATATATATATGAGTGTGTACGAGTATATGTAGGTCAAACTTTTAAGACCAAAGCGTATAATTTATTGACAATTTTTTTTCTACATACATATACGAGTATTTATGCTTCCTAGTGACATGGAAAAAATTTTGGAATTTTAAAATGAAAAAGAAAAAGGATTTAGTTATTTGTTATTTTCATTTTCTTATTTTAATTTTTTTTTGTCGAATTTTATAACATCTGTTCCTATCTACTTTGTATTCAAAAGATTTATTGGAATCTTTTTATTTATTTTTTTTTTTTTTTTTTGTGGTCGAAAATATAATAAAATCATTCGTGTGCTTTTGTTATTAAATGTATTTATCTTTAATTCTATTTTATATAAACAAAATACATTTTATTTATAATATAAGTATAGATATATGTAACGTAACACGTATGAAAATGTAAAAAATTAGGAAAAGGATTGTTATGTATTTATTTTTTTTGTTTGTTTTTGTTTGTTTTTGTCTCTCAAATCAATATTGAAAACGAAATTAAATTTCATGAAATGGAAATTATAAAATTTTGCCGAATCGTAGAAAAATTTTTTATCAAATTTATTTTTTTTTGGAATTACTATTTTTTCATTTTTGTCGAAATAACTGTCTTAAATGACAAAATTTATACCAGACCAGGACCAGCATACCGATATGAACATGTATCGTATCGTATACGTATGTATATGTAAGAAAATGTATGTTAATGTTAATGTACAACATTTAAAAGTTTTCATATATTCAAAGTGTTTTATTTTTATTTAATATTAATAAGCGATGTACGTTTGCTTGTTTGTCTGTTGGCTTTTTTTTTTTTTCAAATGTGCGTGTACATAAAATTTCGAGTAAACATGATATTAAAATCACAAAAAAATTCATAAAATTTTTAATGGGCTTTTTAATTGTTATTCACAGATGTTCTTTATGCGATGTTTTTCTTGATGTCTTGATGTCGCACAGACAAAAGTTTATATCATTAATTTTTATTATACAAAAAACATTACATATAACACCTATAAGAATAAGAAAAATAATTAAAAGAACAAACAAACAAACAAAAGAAATAAAAAAATTTATAAATTAGAAACAGAAATAAAGACAAATTTAAAGCTACAATAAGAAAACAATGAAAAATTATGGTGGGAATTGTACATTTTGACTAATTTTTAAGTATGCGGATTAAATTTGAAATTAGACATGTTAAGGACACCTTAAGAAAGAACTATCATCACGTATAGCATTCTTTTGCATTTATTGAATACAATAAAAATGAACATTAATTTATATGATTGCTTCGAAGCGTTCAATAGTTTAGCCAGAGTTCGACATGCAATTGTGAGAGAGTGCGTCGGTAGTATTAACTCTTAATGTGACATACTTTAAATTTGTCTACCACACTATACCAGCACTCATACTCTGTTCTTTTACATAACTTTTATCGGTTTTTGTTTTTGCATACACGGATTTAGTTTCGATCTGAAATTCTTCTACGTTCTCGCCTAGTATAGTGCAGTACCTAATATGCACAAGAAAACAAGAAGGGAAAGTACTCTTCGCGTATCTTTCTACTCTTATTTTTACTTGTTTTTTCTCGTCTCAAATACTTAAGAGTTATTACGGTGTTTGTTTACAAATGAAAATGTAGGAAAAACCTTAATACATTTATCGGTTTTTCTTGTATACACGGAAAAGAATTTCAGATTAAAATGAAATTAGATCTGTGTACAAAAAAAAACAAAAATCGATAAATCTTGTGACCTATATTTTCATGTTAATTAAAAATGGTTATTGAACTCTTGAGTGTTTTACAAATAGAAAAATAAGTAGAAAGATATGCTGATAGTATTTTGATAGAATCTGTTGATAGATTCCTTACATTCCTTTTACATCCAGGGACGAATTTTCGGCTTCAAAATATTTTATTCTTTATTCATTTTAAAAATAATTTGATTTGATTTTTGTAGCATTTCGAGACAAAACACTATTGACATTTTTCATCTTCAGAGATTACGCAACTTGAATTCTCAAATTCTCTTCGGCCGTATATTCTAAACTTTAGAAAATAATTAAATAAAATCATAGGTATACCGGTATACTCTACATAGAATTAGAGAGAAAAACAAAAAGGACAAAATTTATTATGTAAAAAATAAAATATGTCAGTCATTACTTGAAATTACTTTACAACAGCAAATTATGTACATATAAATTAAAAAAAAAATAAAATAATATAAATTTTGTATGTTTCAATAAAGCATGACTAATCAATTTTTCATTTTTATTTTCAGCTTCATTTTGTAATTTATTTCTATACAAAATTGTATATAATGTATATAGATAGTGACTTTGTGAAAATATCTAGATGACATTTTTTCACTTGTATTTCTTGTTTCTGGCAATGAAAAATTGAAAATGTCAATAAAAAAAAATACGTATTCTTCAAAAATGAACTCTGAAAATTTTCTTTTATGTTCAAAATAAGTGAAAATAAGAAGAAACAATTATGTTTGGTATACAGGTGAATGTAATTTGTAAGCATCAGTAAAAAGTAAAGTTATCAAACGATTCTCTTCTACATTTCAAGTGATTTGATAATTTCTTAATATAAAATGCACATAATTAAATTTTTAGTTTTTTTTTTTTTTTAATTAACTATACAAACAGCTATATGTTTCCATAAGGATAATAAATACATAAAAACAAAAATTAACTTCACATGAACATAATTTAAAAATACTCAAAAAATTCTAAATGTTTATGGTATGAATACAAAATGTAATGTCATCATGTATTTAACGCGCTTAAAATATATATTCTAAATAATATGTTTGTACAAGCATACAAGTACATGTACGTAGTACTACATTCATATGCAAATCTATGCTCATTTGAACGAGTAAAAAATTTTGATCCAATAGATTTAATTTCTGTTTGTTTTTTTTTTGTTCTCACTGGATTTTTGAGATTATAACAATTTGTTTGTGTGTTGAATATATAGTAGCAGATATTTGATTTTGAATAAAATCCTTTATATAAATACTAGAGTTTTATTTGGTCTAACATGTAGGTACATGTAGTTTTAGAACACAAACACACACACACACATACACTTTATTTATATAATGTATTTTGTCAGCAAAAATTTTTCAAACTATTTTTTTTATTATTTATTTATTTTTTTTTTACTTTCTCTTTATATTTTATTTTTCTATACAGTCGTTGTATTTTAAATAATTTAAAACTACAAATAAATTTTGTAACACATACATATGTACATACTAAATATATAGTCGTATAATATGAGTACTATGTTTTGTATAAATATAGTATGTGGAATAGTAAATTATCAAGAATGAAATATTGCTTTTTTTTCTAAGTCCATTTGTTAGCTTAAAAAAGTTTTCACATATTACATCTATAAATACATATGTACTCGTATGTATATGTATATGAAAAAAAAAAAAAATAAATGAATGTACAATATTTATGTTAGATTTTTATAAAACATATATACCTACATAATATAGAGACTAGTATTTTACGAATACTATACTAAAACATAAATACACAAAAATACTTATAGATACAGACATACATATTATATAGAATTATGTATGTTATATACATGTTATAATATAATTTATAGTTTTTTTTTTAAAAAAATTCTACACTATAAACTTTTCAGAATAAGGATAGTAGAAAAAAAAAAACATATTTTTCTCTTTTTTTTTTTTTTTTTTTTGATCCTGTCTTATGAATGAAAAATTGGATAAAGAGGTAGAAAAAAGGATGTATTTTTACGCATAATATAATATTAGAAAAATTATTATTATTATTTTATTTTATTTTTTTTTTTCATACATTCACTTTAACATGTTCAGTTTTGATATCGAAAAGGAAAATTGTACATGTACTGAAAGTGTGCGTGTTTGTATAAGTATATGGGGATTCAGATATCTGATTTTTCATTTACTATATCACCAATGTTATTGTAGCGTGTAGTACATTATAATGTTTAGTTATCAATTAAGTTCATAATGTATATGTATGTAACTCCTATATCTGATGCTAAGATAATAATTCTGTTAATGTGGCATATGTGTGTGTCTGTGTATATAGTCAAAAGAGAACATTACAATTACAATTATAATACTTCAACAAATATAATGGTATCAGAACAGATGTTTTTCAGATTAAATATGTAATATAGTAGTCTGTTCTGTTGGTATAAATTCAATTAATTTGTCATACCATACCTATCATACTGGAATTTTTTATCAAAAGCAAATTCAATTCTGTAAGGATGTTAAATAACATTCTTGGATGAAGCTGATTGCACTACCTGAGTCCAGAAGGGTCAATAGTGATACGTCACAAGTATGACATTCATCAAAAGTATACCTAATATAACATTCAAAATTATCATTAATAAAGTATACATACTTTTCATCGTCAGATTTATCGTAGCTGCTTTCACTATCGGAATTGGAAGATATGTTCATAACATGACCTTCGCTGGGGCACTGAGCAATATGATGTCCAAGTTTTCCGCAACGAAAACAAGATCCTTTAGGTCGTATTGGTTTAGTACACCCTTGGATTGTGTGGCCTTTCTCGTTGCAATTAAAACATTTAATAGCGGCTATATTAAAGACAAGACGAAACTTTTCAAGCCTATGTACTTTTAATGCAGGAAATAGCTTTACTTGGTGCCATAGAAGAAACTGATGTCATAAATTACATTATAAATGGCATAAAAGATACAGTATCAGTTGATCCTCGGACCAATAAGTTGGTATTTTTATTTAACCTCCTTAATCCTAGTACTAATAAGTTGGTATTTTTATTTAACATCCTTACAAGTTATCAGGTGTGGGGTCAGTACCAAAATAAGTTATTTCTTAATATGTCAATAAAGAAAAAGTAGTGTTTTGTGCTTAATATATATACTAGCATAGACTATGATACTAGTTATTGAAATTAAGAGTAATTTAAATTAAATTAAAAAAATATTATTTACTATATCACATAAGTGTGCAGTGTGAAATTCTATAAATAAATTTTATGTTATTTATTATCTAAAGTGTTTAGAATTTCCATATTAAATATTGCATCGGTGCAAGGAAAGTGAAAATAAATTATTTATAAAATATATCTGAACTTATTAGAAAATTTGCAATATGGAACCACATATTCGTGAGTATTTAGATAAAGCTACAGTTGTGCAACTAAAAGATAAATTAGAACTGTGTGGAAAACCAAAATCGGGGACAAAAGCGGAATTATTGATTCGCTTAGAAGACGCAATTTCAGAACTTACTTCTGAAGAGCTGAATGAATATTTCCCTATAACTGCTTCTACAACGAACAATAAGGAAAATGATAACGTTTTAGAGAATGAAAATTTAAAAAGTAATGAAGATTTGGAAATTGAGAAATTGAGGAAAAAATTAGAAATTTTAGAACTTAAGAAAAAGATTTCAGAATTAACCGATAACAGTGACATGGAAACATCAAGACCAATTTACACTTTCCAAGACGTTGAAGAATCTATTCATCGGTTTAGCGGTGACGATCATTTTAGCATCGGAAATTGGATCCAATCTTTTGAAGAAAATGCAGAAATTTTACGTTTAAATGAAACGATGAAATTTTTGTATGCTAAGCGGTTAATGGCGGGTACGGCAAAGTTATTCCTAAGAACCCAAAATTTTAAATGTTGGTCTCAGCTACGCAGTGCACTAATTGAAGAATTTTCGAAAAAAGTCACTAGTGCCGATTTACATAACCTGCTTAGAAAAAGAAAAAAAAGACAAGACGAAACTTTTCAAGCCTATGTACTTTTAATGCAGGAAATAGCTTTACTTGGTGCCATAGAAGAAACTGATGTCATAAATTACATTATAAATGGCATAAAAGATACAGTATCAGTTGATCCTCGGACCAATAAGTTGGTATTTTTATTTAACCTCCTTAATCCTAGTACTAATAAGTTGGTATTTTTATTTAACATCCTTACAATTCACATGAAAATTGTTTGTTAACAAGAAATAAAATTAAAGATGCTCGTATCATCACCGCATATTATAAGAGTATTTTAGATAAATTCGACTTATTTCCATGTCAACAATATTCACAATTCTTTCATTTATTTAAATGTAGAATTTATGTAAAATTTCTGTAACGTATAGAATATTTATATGAATGGTTGTAAACACTGCTTCATGTCATTTTTATTTTAAAATTACGTACAGTAGGTACATTTAAATGACTATACGAAAAACAAGACTAAGAAACGTGAAATGAATCCCTCTATTATATCTGTAGTTATCAGAAATTTTTATTTACTTGCAAAAATTTGAAATTGAAATTTTTAAAAATTTTAATTTAATAAATATGAATCATTTTTTTATATGATAGATGATAGTTATTAAATCAGACTATACGTTCAATTCATTTAATTACATTATATGAAATGTATACATACGAACATATTTATATTCATATATGAAGTTCAATTCCATATATATGTATAATAATTCATATATACATATTAATGTAACACCTGTTGTTTATATAATTTGTGGTACATTAAAATTTATACATAAATTTCTATATATACTTAAGTGTAAAGAATACTCTGATTACCATTTTGGAAGATGTTTACTACATATTTATTACTCCTTTGTTCATAATTTGAATTCATATAAAATTGAAGTAACACGAATGTACAATTTTATAATAATTATATACAAACAGTTTTTATATACACACAAACACGTATATGTATGTACAATCTTCCAACATTTTAATGTATTCCTAAAATGACCTATACAAGTTGAATGAAGAAGTTTTTTAATAGGTTATGAAATATTGTGAAAAAGTTTATAAATTTCTTAATATATCAACGGTATTTAAATGGTGTTTATATACATATGTGTATATAAAATGCGAAAAATAAACTTAAGTGACATTAAACTTCTAGGCCGTGAATGAAAAATTGGATAATTTCAGTTGTAGTATTCTCCATTACTGAAATAATTACAATGTACTGTATGGGAAAATAAACGAGTAACTTATACCATATATACTCGTTTATTAGATTATATCAACAAAGAAAAGTTTGAATGGCAAGGAGTGTCTTTTTCATCTGAAGATACTATTACCATCTATGTATTACTTTAACTTTCGTTTCTAACAGAATTATAGCATTGTCTTTTACATTCTTTTGTAATCGCGTCAAGAAGAAGCATTTATGTCTTCCAATAGGATAATGAAACGATGAACACAAGCAGTATATTTCTAATTTTTTTGATTATTCCAATTTTTAATCATTTATTTTTATTTTAATGTTTGCGTATAATTTGTAATTAATATTTTACCAAAAATCTGGAAAGAAAAACATTAAAAATTGAATGAATTTTCATTTAAAATTTTCCAAAAATAAAAGAGAAACGATTAATATTTAAAAATAAAATAATCAATTTCATTCACATTTTTATATTTGTAATATCGTGTATGTAACGTTTGAGATAATTTACATACGTTCTAGGTATTTAGGTTTATCATTATGTACCTTTAACTGAAGGCTGAAGGTTATTTTGTAAAATATGCAAACAATTTTGATACGAACTCGTGTACGGTGTTCATGAGTTTTTTGTTTTGTTCGTTATGATACAGATAGTATGTGCAACATTTGCCAGAAGAAAAGGTTAATAAATTCTTTATTTTATGATTAAAGTAGAGTGCATTTCACGTACATATACACATGTTCAATACATACACATAATATAATGTACGAGTATATCTTTGAATCATGTGTAGCACAATTCACATACTTATGTATGTATGCATGCATTAAAATTATTTTTACAAAAAACACAAAAAAAAACAACAAAAAATGAAAACAGAAAACAATACAAAATTCCGAGAATCTGCCTAGAAAGGAAAACATTTCCGAAAGTAATTTCTGTTACTATAAATTTATTGTGTTTGAATGTTACAATGTGTGTATGAAATCACATAAATATTTATATGTCGCTAAATATAGTATACGTGCAGGATACCTTGCAGATGTATGGTGAAGTTTAATTCATACAATAAAATGATGAATGAAAAAAAAAGGAAAGATAAAAGAATTGACCGAGGTAAAATTTACATTTTTGTTGTAAATACTCTGAACTTTTGCTTATGTAAATTGTCTGATTAAAGTGATTGAGTTCAAATAATTGATGATGATGATGATGATAACCTTTCGTATGCGTATGTGTGATAAACAAAGTTAAAGTTGAATTTTCTACATTTGGAAAAGTTTAAAACTTTACATGATAATTTAAATTCACGTACGTGTGCATATAAAAGTAGATTTTTGACAACAATTTAAGGATGTCGGAATCGAATATACGAGTATATAAATTGTGGTATAAATTTATTATCTACATTAGAATTACATAATTCCAATAAATTCGCGATAAAATTAGAACAAAATAATTGGTTATTTTATGATAATTTTTGATGTATACATATCTTGTATTACAATAGATTACTGAAATTTATATGAATAATCAAAATCTTTATTAGCCTTTATTCACAATAGAAATTTATTCGACAAATATTTACCAGCAGTAATAATCGATACACTTTATTGCGCATATTTGTTCAACCAAGAATAAAACTATTCTAATACATTGAATTCGATCAATCAAAAATCAATTTTTAATTTAATTTTAGCAAAGCTTAGCTTTGCTTTGTACTTTTACGTGACGTTCGTTAGTTTTGGCGTTTGGTTTTGTACATCAATTGCACCGCTTTGGTTGGACCAATCCTGAAATAATATTTAATTCTAAAATTAAAGTAACACATTAAATACTTATTGTGGCGAAGAAAAGGATATTTTAAAAAATAATTTTGATAGCTCTATTCCATGTATTCTTAAATGTATAATCAATAATACATTTAATTCATGTGGATTAAATGCATGGATTCTTGTGCTATAATCGTTAAAAATTTAAACAAAATAAAGTAACGAGTAAATTTAATTGTAATACATACCTATAGACATAAATAAATATGTATACATACACGTATAATATGTACTATCTCTAGAGTAAGTAAAATTGATTAAAATATATTATTTAAATTTTTTATTTATATAATTTATTTATAATGTGAAATGTGAAAATTAAAAATTTAATAAAGAGAAAAAATAAAATTCTATAACGAGAAAGTTTAAATGGAAAATTTGTAAGTTGTCTTCGTCGTGTAATCAATCAAAATCAAAATAATTTTTTTCTTCGATTTATTACACGTTTTTTAGATAATGTTCATTCAGTTCCTCAAAAGAGTGTAGTCTTTTTTCTTTTACAAAATGTTAATATCTTCTTGATAAATACACGGGAATATATAAATTTGTACAAGTATATAAGTTATTTTTCAGCGAAATGTAATTATTTCTGTTTTTTGTTGTTGTTATTGTTGTTGTTGTACTGTATTTCTTATGATTCTCACGAGTGATTACTTTTATATCTTTCAGTCATTTAATTATCTGTTCAAAATTTAAATTCAAAGTAATATTTTTTTTTGCTCGCAATTTTTTTTTTTTTTGTTACATTTTTTGTTTAATAGAATTTTCAGTTTTATTGAATATAAAGTTTTAGGATTTCAAATGATTTTAATTGGTAAAAACTTGATGCGAATGTATAAAAACCATTGAATTTGTTTTCTGATAATGATATTCATCCATTTATTTACATACAAACTTTTATTACATTTTTTTTTAGTTGTATTTTGTTTAGAAAATTATAAATTCTCTCATACCCGATGAATTTTTAATTATTTCCATCAAGACCATCACAATTCAATATAATTTGCTACATACGTATATACTCGTACATTTGTAGTCGTATATAAATGTGAAATGTGATTGTATTAAAAAGAGATGATTTTCTAATACAAATCAAAATTGTACGCCAGACATTTATCAATATTGATACCGTGCTCATAATGAATAATATCGAGAATTAGATGTACTCGTAAGTGTGATAAGTTTTTGGACAAGTGTGAGTTTAATAAAATTCGCCTTTTCCTATTTATTCACTGTATAATATTTATATGGGTTTTATGATTGTATTTGTTTATATTTTTTTTTATTAATCCTTGTGTTAAAGATGGAACATACAGCAGTCGATTTTATTTTGTTTTCATTCATTTTCATTTTGTATTTTATGAAATAAATGTTTTGTTTACACTATATCTTTTCTATCTAAATTTTGTATACACATACAACAAATATGTTACTACTACCACTACTACTATAATATAATGTACGAAAATATTATATCTGTGTTACGATTACGATGAGTTTATATAAAATATGCGTACATATAACAACCACAATCATTATCGTTTCATAACGGAACAGGAAATAAAACTCATACTGTGAATTTTCACTCTCTTCTTATATCGATATTAAAACTTATTTCAATTTCATTATAACCATAACCGCCTCTCTAGCCTGTCCATATTTCTTTAATACTCGTGCATTATGTGTTGTTTGTTATGGTGTTGTTATATGTTATTCTTCTGTCATATCGTATGGTATGATGGTATATAATGTATTTCCTTGTTTTTTTTTTTTTTTATTTTTTATTTTTATTATCATATTTTCTTTGTCGTAATTTATTTTAATTCAGAGGTCGTAAATTTGTTTTCGTTAAAATTATTATTATTAAAAGAAAAACGATTCCCATAAGATTTATTTTTGAGAAAAATGAAAAAAAAAAAAAAACATGTACACATGAATAGAAAATAAAAAATGAAAAATATCCTGTATTATTGTGTTCTATATGTATGTATATTTCGAGTATTCGTAAATCGAATTAATTTGAATTAATATTAATTTGTTATATTTTGTTTGTAAGCAAAACAACATAAACTAAAAACAAAAAATAACATATGTATTTTCGCATTTATCTTTCTTGAAAATAAAATATTTGCGTTTGTGTTATTGTTTTAATTCAAACCCTTCTTTTCAATATCATATTAATATTTTGAAATATAAAAACATTTTGTAGAATTTTTGTTTTGTACAAAATATAAAATTAAATGTACATTACATGCTCGTAGATATAGATATATTCAAGACAAATATGCAAATTGTAGCAGTGTTTTATCAAATATATCATTTATAATTATTTTATTAATTATGACATTGACATTATATAAACGAAATTTGAAACCAATTAATTTATTTTTTCAACGCTCTTAAGGCATATCTCCAGAGTATATTTATATCTGTATAAATGAAAACTATAATATGTACAGAGTAGAAAAGTAGGCACAAAATGTATAGTTATTAGTTGATTTTCCGTATTTATCATGTACAATATTCGCAATCTATACTCAGAGAGAGAAAATCAAATTTTTTTCAACAACGAAAAAATACAATACGAGTACACATGACGTGTAAAATACTATCGTAGCGTTTATTACAGGTACTGTTAGTGTCAATGACTTTCACTGCTCTAGAGTACGTGTAGAGTAGAGGAGCAAGTATAAAATGTTGTTATTTGATTTTTGTTAGCTTATTTTCCTTAAACCAGTCAGTCAGATCGAACTTTTTTCTCTATCTAAAAGAATTCGATTAGAAAAGGGTTTCGTGTACAGTTTAAACAACTAAGTATTTTTGAATGATCAGGATGCTGTCTATATCTGTCTGTATTTTATCGGGTAAATGTAACTGTACAAGTTTACTAGGAAATTGAATTCAAATATAATTCGATATTTTTTTCATCAGTTATATATTTGATATAGCATACACGATTATGTATTCATATGTAAATGATTAAGGATTCCATCATATCAATTTAAACGAATTAAATTTATTGAATAAATAAATATACAGAGTTTAAATGTGTTGATTTGCATATGAAATTTTCCTTTGTTATCACAATTCAATTTTTTCCTTTTACATTTTTTTTTTTATCAACACATTTCTACCTATTATACCTCTAATCCTTTGTAGTGTCACGTATTTGAATATAACAAAAAAAAAAAAAATAATAAATAAAATAAAAGTCAAGAAAAAAATATGTGGAAGCGAATAAAATAATAATAACAACAACAACAATAACAAATGAATGTGAGTATGTCTAGTAATATCACATTTAAAGAAAGTCTCATGAGAATATATCCTTTTTAAGTATCGTATAAAATTTTGTTAAATTCAATTTTTTTTTTCTTAATGTATATAATGTATATGTGTGTATAATGCAGATATAAATTTGTATGTATGAATGTATATATATATATGTAATGTTTAAGTTATAAATATATGAATTCTGAATACAAAATATAAATTTAATAACCCTTTATCCTTGAAATGTTTATATCCTTTTTGGCTGTTATATACTCGTATTTTAGTGTTAATGTTTTTTTTTTATTTTTTTTTTTCTTTGAAAAATTCATATCTCTTCATAATGAGGTGTGTATATTGTTAGATAAAATGTTATAAAAAACCATAACCTGGCCAACTATATGAAATTAACACTAGAACACTAATGCTCTACAAGTGATGCAATGCAGTAAACACAAAATTGTTGTAAAATTTTTCATTTTTTCGTTATGTTTTTATTCAAAAAATGACAATAAAAATGAAAAAAAAAAAAGCAAAAAAAGGAAAATACAGAAGAAAATATTTAAAAAAAAAATGTGCATGGTATTTAACATTAGTATCAGTGGGTGCAGGGAAAATGAAACAATTACACAATTTTAACCTTCTGTTACCTACGTTCTTTGTACGTAATTACACGGATACATGAACTTTTACAACGTAAATAAATTTCATTTTTGTGATTTTAAAATAAAATAAAACAACAACAAGAACACCAACACCAAAATGTATGATTCGGTAAAAAGAACATCATCTAAAAACAAAATAGCTTTATACGTGAGAGTGTACCACTATTATGTGCGGCTATGTTACGTTTACTTGTATAAATGTATGTATGTACCTATAATATGCTATAATGGAATGAAAAGTTTACTACATTCTTCGATTCTTCTAAAACGCAACTCGGTAAAAGCTTTTAAATTGAAACAATTTTCATTCCAATTCCAATAGAATTTTTATAGAGAATTTTCAAATTTCATTTCATATTTCATTTTCAGTTTGAAATTATAACTTGTCAAAGTTAATGCAACTCTTGTATATTCACACATATAACAGTAGACAAGTAAATTTCTCTCAGGTAACCATTTAGTAAAAATTTTCGTATTCGATTAGAGCTATGGTGCTGTTCTGTTAAGTAACATTATACCATTAAATGAAACACCATGAAATTTTCGTACAGTTCGAATTCGTTATTTTATAAAAACCAATGATCCATGTTATTAAAAATTTATTTATTTTATTTGATTTATTTTTTTTTTTTTTCATTTTTTAACTATTTTTATTGAGAATTGAACGAAAATGTAAATGGAATCATTTTTAATCCATATTCATGTTATTTATTTGATTTTTCTGTTCAGTAATTTTATTGAATTTTGTTTTAAATTTTACTTTTGGACATATTTTAAATGTTCAAAGATGGGCACGTACATATGTATGTAGCAAATTTAAGAGTTTTAAACTAGGTACATAGTATATAAGTAGTGTGAATTTTTTCGTTCATTTAAGCTGATCTGATACTTGGGACTATTCTTACAATTATTATCGAATCGGATTCAAGATAATAAATGAATACATAATTCACGTGGAATTGACCAATGAGTAAAATTTTGTATCAATGAGTGATTGAAAACGCATTAAGTTAAGTAAAAAAAAAGAGATCATCAGCTGGTAGATCAGATGCGATGAAATATGATATCGAATCTCATAGTCTAGATTCGAGAAGAAGCGTTGCCTTTTTTCTGTTTTCTTCTAGACAATTTCTACTATTTTAACATACACATATACACGAGTATTTACTATACGTATAGTACACAAAAAAATTCAAAAAATTAAAATTAATATTAAATGATTTTTAGTTCTCTACGAAAGCATTTACATAATATTTTATATTTTTGTATATATATGTACTATGTGCATATATTTATTAATTCGTATTTAAAGTGCATGGATTCTTTTATCACACATTTTTCTTATTAAACTATTTTTGTATCTGCATTTATATTTACGTTGTCATTTGTACGATGTGACCAATTCAAATTATACAAGGATATTTGAGTATGCATATTAGGAATGTACATTTAAATAATACATATATACTATGTATTCATTTAGATATTCATGTTTGTACGTGTATTTAAGAAGAAAATAATTTTTTTCTCATGTTCTTCATAAACACATATAATTGTGTGCATAAAAATTACATTTTCATGTTATATACAAAATTTGTATATTATATATTATCTATCTGCTTTCAGAGGCTTTTAATATCATAGTGTATACGAGTATATATCGTATTATATCACTTTCTAAATTATATAAATTTCAGCTCTCTCTCTAATCCTTTAGAAAATTTTATTTTGTCCGGTGTATAGTGTACAAATTGTATCATATTATACAGATGTACATTTTTATGTATCTAATGTATACATACATACACACTTATGTATTTTCATAAATACAGCACTTGAAAAAAAAATGTGCTTTATTTATTTATTTTTTTTTTTCATTTTATTTTGAATACAATCGCAGACATATGATTATACAAAACACATAAATGTACATACATATGTATAAGTCCATATATGCATATGGATGTATAGTATGTATATAATATGGAGTACTTCATATAAAACAGGATAAAAAAGGATTTTTTTTTGGCTAATTTTATTTTCCCTTTTTGCACTTTATTTTCTTGTTTGCTGTGAGCATTAGAGCAAATAAAATTTATTGGTTGGATAATAGCGTTAGAAAGACAAAATATAAGAGGAAAATATGCGATACGATATATAATTTAAAAAAAGAAAAACGATAACACACATATACATATATCTACTCGTGTGTACAAAAAAAAATTTACCACGTTTTTTAAATTTGTCTGCATTGGACTGCAGATATTTGTACATACATATATATATGTACATACTAAGTAGTACATGTTTGTAGATAACATAAAATATATACTGAATATGTTTGTATACCTACAGCTACTACATATGTACATATATGCATTTGTATCTATAAACAAGCACGCGATCAATAAAATAAGAGGCGAGAGATAATTTTCAATTATTTTATTTTTTCATTTTTTGGAAATAAAATAGCTTTTCACAGCTTAATATATTCATTTTTCGGTTTTTAATTTCTGCTATACATACACATACATATATAGTACATATTGTATATACTCGTATCAATAAGTGTATGCACATGCTTACACACAAATGACAGTATACACATTATGAAATATGAAAAAATGTACATTGGCTATTGTTTTTTTTTTGTATCGTTTTTATAGTGAATTTTAAAATATTGAAATCCAATAGAAAAATAAAATGAAGAAAGAAAAAATATGCGTTTTATTAGTTAATTGAAATGCCATTAAATTTTTTAAGGATTGTATTTTGTTGTTGTTGTTTTTGTTTTAATTGGTTTTAATTAATAGTCGTCAAGAAATTGTTTTTAAAAAATTAAAATGTATCTTTCAGATGAAAAGGAAGCAATTAAAATTTTCTTTTAAAACATCAATTACCTACAAACGGTTGAGCAAGTGAACAAAAATTAAAGTTTAAAATTATTCTTTAAATGTAAAATAATTTGTATACAACAACTATATTTTTATGCACAATAAATGTACCTTAGACATTTGTATGCGTTTCTTGAGAAATACAAAAATCCTTCTATGATTTAATTTAATGTCAAAAGTTCCGATAAATGAATTTCATTTTATTTGTAAAAAAAAAAGAAATTTTCTAAATATTATCATCATTTATATAAATTCAGATAAAATATAGTACAATATACGAGAAAAGTTTCATATCACATGAGTTTACCATAAATAAAAACGCATATACCAATGTTCGTATTTACACAAATACGAATATTTTATACTTTTCAATTGATTCTGGATGCAAATTAAATGATTTTTGTTTTCAAAATTTTTTCAATAAAAACTGTTTTTCGTTTTGAATTATTTATTGGTTGCATAAATAAAAATTGAAAAAACGAAAAAAAAAGGATTACTTAAACTGATTAGCTTTTTTTCCAATTTGTATAAACCTACCACCACATAAGTATACTCGTATACGCATACATAAAAATGTATTTTTGTTTTGTACATACTTATATACATTTATATATGTACACATAATGGTCTTATAAAGTATAACGTCGTAACGTTTCGAAATTGATTTAAAAGCATCAAATTCTGATCCAATATATATGAAGTGCATATGAATGAAAATCTTTTATCTAATCGATAACAATTAACAGTGATTTCTATCTATTTGAATTTTATTTTTTTATTTTTTTTTAAATTAATCACTGTACGTAGTACATATTCAGAAAGATGGATTAAAAAAAAAAATCAAAAATATCCAATGTTGCAATATAATGGATAAAATGGATGCAGAAATCGAATTATGTAATGTGCTTATATGTGTTCTGTATTATCGGTGACGCGTAGTAAAATAGAGTAAAGTCAGATAAAATGGTAAACAGTATAGTGTAGCTGAAAATCATAAAAATTATTAAACAATTATGGTATTACTTCACTTATAGTGTTTATGCACATGTTTTTATTTTTATTTGTGTTAGAAGATGTCATTAAAAATTATATTACTTTTGAATTCACGAAAAAAAGTAATCCTTTGGTTTTGAATTAAAAGTAAACATATTATTACGTACCTATTCTTATTACCATATCTTCCTACTTTACCGTAAATATATTTCTACAAATGCATAACATACACATACACATTTACGCAAATCAATGGTTTATATGTATTTGATTTTTATTTTTATTCTTTTTTTTGCCTTCAATAATATTTTCATCGTTGAGTTTATTTGTTCTACAATTTAAACCAAATCAGGAGCTATACATATAATTGATAATTGATATACAGATTCATTGAATTAATTACTATATGAAAGCCAGGCATCAGCCATAAGTATGCAGCAGACATTTGAAAAATTTTACGATTCATAACTGTACCTATACACAAACTACTACCTAATAGTATATGTACACCTCAACCGCATATGATAAATTGATACATAAGTAAAAAAGGAATACAAGTGTACAATCGAAAATTAGAGAATTTTATTCATAGTTTTCTATTAAATGTACTTACATATGTATGTATGTATGTATTATTGTATGTATATTTGTTAAAAATATTGTTCAATATCTAAACAAATAGATACATATACATATGTATATGAAAGTAAAGTTTTCGAATTATATATCCTGATATAAATAATCAGTTTATAACTTTTTTTTTTCATATCAAATAATTGTCCTACGTTTAAAATTTTCTAACTTTTGTTTATCAGTTTTAAGTATCTTAACATGGGTTTAAAGTAAACCACCATATAAGGTACTTGTATATATAGATAAGAAAATATTCTCTACTATCTTTTTTCAAAAAAAAAAAAAAAAATAAACTAAAGTTTCGTAACTAAAAAGTTTTTACTCTTTAGATAAAATATATTTGGGCTTCTATTTTAGGCTCTTCTAGGTTCTAAATATTCAAATGTTCTATACGTACGTATATAATAAGTACATATGATTCAGTGAATTAAGTTCACCGTAGTTACGAATAAAACGACAATAATTGTGACAAAAAAAAAAGAGAAAAAAAAATATATATAAATTTTTTTCTAAATTCTATAATTCCATATATGCACGCAGAAATCTACAAATACATATATTCAAATCATAATTTACGAATATAGGTAGGTACTCGTAATTATATTTAAAAAAAAAAAACTGAAACTGTAGATATAAAGGGTGAGTTTTTTATCTTAAGAATGAAACCTCTTATGGCAAAATAAATTATTTAAATAAAAGTTTTATATTTTTGAGTAAAAACACGATTTCGTCATTAAAACAAATACAGATTGCCATTTGAAAAAATCAAAATTACCTTCAAAATAGCTTGAGGATCGATTCCAACGTTAATTGAAAGAACAATCCATTATTTTAGAGCCTTCATACCCAACAATTTTTGTCTAAAACATTTTCCAGAATATGGATTGCAATTTAAATGAAACACATATTTATTTTTCTCAATATAAAAAAAAACTCACCCTATGCGTTATAAATGCAAATACCTCATGATGATGAAAATTTAAAATATATGTCATTTTTAATTATAAAAATGCATATACAATCTAGTATAAATACATATGTGTATTCCTATATGTATACACACACACATATTACAAGTAATCTTATAAAGGACAGAAATTAAAATTTCGACTAGTAGCATTGGTACAGCAATGAGACTAAAAATTTTTATGATTTACTAAATGAATGCAGAAGAAAATACCGTAAAAAAAATTATTAAAGATCATAAAATAATTTAAGTTTAAAGTATAACAACGTCGTGTTCGTGTATAATATAACGTATAACGTAATATAACCTGCTCATATGTTGCCCTTGAGAATAAAAGTTTTTAAATAAAAGAATAAATTTCAGAATTTTACTTACGTTGAGTAATTTTTTTTTTTTTTAAATTTTTTTAGACAATAAACTTCATTTTTGTTCACCTTTTTTTTAATTTATTTTTGTTAAAATTTCGAACTTTAATAAATACATAAAATGAATATACTGTAATGTATATATGTACATATTTAGCACAGACTCTTACAGGCTTAGATTATCCACCAATAACGATACATCAATAATATAACCTTTAAGTAGGCTGCTTTAGAAATATGAAATCTGTCTCTTTAGAAAAGAATGAAAGAAATACTTTTTTTGTGTAGTATATTATGCGGGTAAGAATTTCCAATGCTAAGACATTTAATGATTTATTTGCTATAACATATTATAGGTATAAAAATATGTATATACATACATACATACAAATAACATATGTGTGTAGATACAGGAAATGTTATTTGAAAGAAAATCTTTTCCTTTAAAATTAATACGTCTTAGTAGTAGCATAAAACTCTTGTATAAAACATACTTTTATCACGTGAAAATGAAATTGATATCCTTAAAATAATTTTTGAAAAATTTCTTTATTTATTGGCAAACTGGCTGCGAATATACATTTTCATTTGATTATTATTTCTATTGTTTTGATATAAATATATAGCATTAAAGGACTGCGATAAATATTGAAATTTAAAATTATTTTTTTTTTTTTTTTTTTTTTTTTTTTTATCACAAGTCATATACATAATAGAATCTAGCACAAGCAGAAAAAATTTAAAATTTTTTTTTTACAAATTAAATTAAATTCTATCATTCAGTTTTAAATCGTAGATATTTAGACTTACACATTACATACACAAACGAGTATGTATATCATATATGTATATAATTTTTGAACAAATAATAATAATAGAAAAAAAAAACAGAAACACATTTCGATAAGAAATTCAATTGAATTTCATTTTAAGAATATGATGATTATGTATAAAAAAAAATGAAACTAACGTGTGTAGTGTGTATATACTTAGTAGACCCCATAAAGCATAGCTATTAACTGAGATTATATTTTAAAAATGTCTACGGGGAAAGAATAAACGAACAAAAGTTAAAATAACGAAGGAATATGAAGGATAAAACAATGATTTCGATTATAATTTTGATAAGAACAGAAGAAAAAGAATATTCAATTGAAGGCAATGACAATATTGTTGAGAATAAGCCGTGATAACCGACAAACATTTAAATGTGCTTCTATCTAAGTATGTATAATATGTACATACATAAGTATATATTCATATGTATACGAATATATATGTATGTAAGTATATCCTTGTACGAGTAATGTATAGTAAAGAATTTCATTTTATTCCTCTAATAACAAGAAGTGAAATGTAGATTTAGAAAAATGTTATTTTATTTTTTTTTCTCGCAGATACATAATATACTTAGATTTTTTTTTGTAAAAAATTGAATTTAGATTTTTATCAAAAATGGATTATTTAGATTTTCATTCATATTCAATGCTCTATCTGTTCGTGATGATGATGATGATGATGAAAAAACGTGAATTCAGGTGCATTCGAAACATTTTTATATTCATAAATAAAGAAGAGTTCAATATAAGAATTGAATCATTTTGAATGGATTAAGGATGCTTCTAGCAGAATGGCACATATGTATTTTCTATTGTTAAACGAGTATATAAAAAAAATAAAAATTGTATGTTGGTATAATACAAAAATATACATAAATAAAAGTTATATGAAAAATTTTCATAATAAAAATAAATCAAAGTTTAATATTTATTTAAGATTTACAGTATTATAACTACACATATAAGACTGAATAATAAATAAAATTTATATATAATATGTAGATACATGAAAATATGATGAATTTGATAAATTTGAAAATGATAACAGACAATATTAGGTTGAAGTTAACCAGAATTTTTCCAAACTAATGTCCTATTTTTTTCCAGATATTTATAACGTATCTCGATTAAATAATCAGTAATTATATGCATGGAAATCTAAATTGTGTATACATACTAATACAAAAAGATGATTATACTTGAAATTGATTTTACACAACAATTAGTAACTTCTATTTCCTTATATAGACCATGTATTATAGCTGTGTATACATGTATTGTCTCTACATACGAATAGTATATCACAATATTCAAGAATCTCTATGTATGTAATATTTTATAACATAAACCTTCTGTCTAAATATTTGTTGGTAAAATTTTGAATAAAGTTCACACTTAATGCATTTTCAAAAGTGGAAAATTTAATTTGTGTCAATTTTCATTATCGTTAATGTTAAAAAATTAAAAACAAAAAAATAAATAAAAAATTCAATTTGTCCATTCGTTCACATAAAATAGAATAGAATAAAAATCCTACAAATATGTTACACAATCTGTATGTATATGCATATATGTAAATGCATACATATGTAGATAATGTATATATGAATTCTTGTACATATGTATATGTGCTATAAATGCATTTACATTTAGGTATAAAATTTCTATCTGCCTATATAAATGTGTACCAAAATTTTGTATCTAATGTGTCAAAACATTTTAAGATTGATGATGTGAATGCATGAGCATTCTGTTATGGTATGTACTATAGTTCATAGCAGTTCATGGCAGCATTTAAATTTTAATGCAGCAAGACATAAAATCTCTGAAATGAATAAATTTGCTTATCATAAAATTCAATCAATGTACTACACACAACTGTGTATACTATACATGTAGTAATTTTATTCTATTTTTTTAGTTAAATTAATACTGATCCTGATTATCATTATCAAACATTAAAATTAATCTTTTTACGTATTTTAACATTCAAAATGAAAGAAAGAATAGAATACAAAAAACAAATTTTTTTTTTTTAAATTCACGATTTACGGGTATCTACTATTGTCTCTTTTGTCTTTATGCGAGTCGAGTATAAAGTTTATTTTTTATCATAATTTTTACATAAAAAATTGAAATTATTTTTTCATAAGAGTTGTACTTTACCTCTTAAACATAAGTATATGAACGTAAACGTAAACTTAAACGTATATTATAATACAAAAGAACATAACATTATGAAGATTATTATTCTTTTTGTTATTTTTTTCATACATACTCGTATAGTATATCTTGTAAAAAGAATTAAAAATGAACTAAAACCGAAACGAAATGACAGAAAAAAATAATTTTTTATCACGTTTAGCATTTTGTATAAATTCATAAGGAGAAGGAGATATGAATGAATGTATCTGTGTATGTAAAGTATGTAATGAATAAAAAAAATACACGAAAATTCAGAAATTAAAAAGAAACGATGTAAAATAAGGAACGTAAATATGTTACTATTACATTATGTAACGTAGTTTACACAAACAAACACTACTAGCACAAATGAAGATGTGTGCTCATCTCGTATTAAAGGATGTACTACAATATATATATATTTTTTAAATTCTATACATTATACACTTTTGTTGTTGTTGATGTTTTTTTTATAGCCATGTTTATAACGGTTACAATCACAAACGTTTTTTGTCATTGTAACACCACTAAAACGTATCTAGTACATTTCAGATGGTTAAAAGACTTTTTGCATGTTTACACACACACTGGCTATGAAAAAATCTAGTTAAAAATTTCTGTAGTAAAAAGGAAAAATAAAATACAAACGAAAAAAAAAAACAAAGCATTGGATAAAAACAAGAAAAAAAAACAGAATAAAAGAGAAAAAAAAAATACATAAATTGGACATGAATGAAAATTTATTAGCATTTCGTTGTCATTTTCTGGACAAAAATGTGAAAAAAATTTTTGTTTTCAGTTTTAAAATTTTTGGTTGTTTTTATTTTTAAGGTTGGTAGACACTATAGTATACTGCTGAAATTTTGTATGGAAAATTCGAAAAAATGAATTTAAAATTAAGGTTTCGTTTTTTTTCAATGCACTACTCAACGATGTGTATTAGGGGTACAAGGAAGTGTATATAAGAAGAGGTACTATTATATACATAGTTTTGCAGATAAAGATACATTTTTTTGTGTAAAATATTCACTTCAAAAAATGTAAAAATCTAAAAGAGGTCATGATAAAAAATTTTGTTAGTTAATAAAGTTAAAAATATATTTCATTTTTAATCTAGTATACATCTTATATCTGTACATTATATAAATTCTACTCCCATACATCAGAATCAGAATAAATTCTATACTTATGTAAATGTTAGTATATAGATAGTAAAAGCAACATAGTAAATTCATCTTTCTAATGTACAGCGTACACATTCAAATACCTGAAGTTCATCTTGAACATAATTTATAAATTTCATTTAATTACACACTACATGCATGTATGACACACAATCTGTACATACTTATGTATGTATGTGATGCGCTTATATATAGTATAGAGTGGTATACTAGTCAACTTATCTCTTTTATCTTTTAAAAATCTTAAATGTACAAAAATTATACGGTCATCATAATTAAATGTGAATATTTTGGTTTTTATTTTTTTTTTTATTCCATCCAATATACAGATATAGTGTTCTAGATTGTACAAATAATTATAAGTATTATCTAGTGGATAATTATAACGAGAGCGAATATACAAAAAAACAAAAGAAAGAAAAAAAATTCGGTTTTACTACTTAATGAAGAGCATAAAAATTCATACAAATAATTAAATGAAAAGAATGTTGGTACAAGTATATGATGATAGTAAATCAATTTCAATAAGGATATTATGGGTACAAAAAAAAAACAACAAAGGAATAAAAACTATACATACAACCATTAAACGTCAAAAACAAAAAAAAAGAACAAAAAACAAAAGAATCCTTATTTCAAACTCAATTAAATAAGATAAAATTGTAAATTTTGAACACAATTAAGAAATTTTTAATTACAATGATTACGATTTTTATCAATTTTTACGTTTAATTTTTATTTTTTTTTTACAGTTACAATTTTTTAAATGGTATATAGTACGAGAATTTTTTTAAATATCCTTCCTCGTATAAATATCTGCATATATACTATACGTATGTATGCTTGTTATATTGTTTGCTTGTTAATGTTACATGTGTATAATTTCTAATGATGCAGATACTACAAAATGAAGTCATGGCATTGCAATTAGTTGTAAAAAAAAAAAAAAATTAAATTGAAAAAAAAAATTATCTAAGATAAAAATTCGATAAATTAAACTTACAAGATTTTAATAGTATCTATACAGAGTAGAGTGCAGATTTTTTTTTCTTTTATTTAAGCTAGTTCCAGACACCTAGTCAAATAAGTGTACAAATATTTGTCATATGCTGGTTCATATGTGGAAACATTGCAGATGAATGTTCGTGTAGCGTATAGGTATATTGCTTCATCTAAGTATTTGACAAGGTATGAAACGAGAGAATAAAGAGAATACATATGTAAGAGCTTTTTTTCGTCTATGCCTACACGATAAATCCTTGGCAAGTAAATATTATGAATAAATGAATTTCAGAAAATTATTGGGCCCTATTATGAGTGTCGATAATATCGACTATCGACAAAATTAAGACGAGACGAGACTAAGTAAATTTTGTATTACTTAAATCGGTCGCCTCGACAGTAAGATATTGTCATATCAAATTTTGTTTTCATTCAGTTTTACCATGTAATTTCTACAAAATTTGACAAATATTTCGATACAAAAATTTATAATTCATTTTTTTTTTTTCGATTTTGAATAAATATTTATTCAATTTTTGTAATTTTTAATAAATATTTGATTAATTTAAATAATTTGTAGCTAAGTTCGAAAATATAAAATACATATATTTATTTAATAATGATATTTTTGCATAAAAGTAGAGGATTGAGAGATGCGTTCATGTTTTTTTTCCAAACAGCTCAAACAACATTTTTGGTGATTTTTCTTTAATTAATTAAATTAATTCAATTAAACTTAAATAAATTGAGCAAAATAATTAAATACAACTCATCTTATATACAAAGCATACATGAAATGTCAAATCACCATAGACTACTATGCCTGTCGATTAGTTTTAGCTGATCGACTCAAAATGTCGATATTCTCGCCTCAAATCGACACTCATAATACGAAATTTGTCGAGTCGAGGTGATAGTCGATGACGAGACGATATTATCGACACTCATAATAGGGCCCAATATTTGAAATTTTTGAAAAAATGTAATTTCGCAAAAAATAGTTTTTTTTTTAACAAAATCTTTGTTTTAATTTTTTTTTTAAATTACATGAAACCATTAAAATAAAAGAACTGTATAATTCGTCACGTAAAGTAAGGGAAACGTTTGACAAATGCTCAGATTGACAATTATTCGCGACAAAAAGTAAATAGCATAAGAACTCAGTTCAAACAGCTAAGGAAAAACATTTGACGAATACACAAATATTAATTGTTTTTCAAATCGACGAGGTGTCTGGGATCATCTTTATACGAGTAAATTTGTATTCGTCGGTATATACGTTATACATTCGAATATATGTATATGTAAGTATTTATAGTGTATGTTAGATTCGTTTATAAAATTTTTATAATTATCTTATACCGTTTATATTACATCAGAAATTTTTGTTCTCTGTGTAATTTTAATTAGATAATGGTGGACTATAATAATCATAATAATAATCATCATCATCATCTGGTTTTTATTCAGTTTATTAATATACATATATACAGTATATTATATTACATTACATAACGTAAAGATAAAAAAAATAACAACAACACATTATATAATAAAAAATTATATAAAATTGCTCACAAATTCTGATACTGAACTATGTAATTTGAAAACCAATTTCTATATACAATCACACAATAGAAAAATAAAACACAAAATAATATCTTAATCGATATACGGTAAAAAAAAATATGTATAATATAGAGAAAAAAAAAATAATGAAATCGATATTCTTATTGTGAAATGTACATATGTGTGCGTATGTAGATATGTACATGCAATTTAGAAGAAAAAAATAAATTCAAAAGATGGAAAAATACCCTAAGGAAATTCAAATTGTCTTTTATTCGACATATAAATATTACTACTTAGTACATATACGACTACATACTTTTCTGATATGTATAATACAATAAATGTACGAACATTTATACATATATGTACATACTCGTATATGTACAGGATGTGTAACAAAAGTTATTCAGCATTTGTTCAATGGTCAATTCATATAATATGTATATGTATGTAATGTCCATACAAATTCAAGCTTGAATAATTTTTTCCACTTTTTGTTTTGTTGAAATTTGAAAATAAAAAAAATTGCTTTGAAAACTCAATAAGGGAATCAAATAAATGGAATAGAAAATTTATAAATTTTCAAAAGAAAAATTTTAAAGATTAACCTTTAGAATGAAAATAAAAGAAATTGTTAAACGAATGAATCACAACATTAGCATATGTACATACAAACTCATGTACATATTTTTTTTTCTACATCTACATTCTACAGCATAAATTTACGAGTAATATCTATTCCTATTTAACAAAAAAGGAAAAACCATTCATTTTGAAATTAATCTAGACAGGGACACAAGGTTAAAAATTATTTAAAAGCTTTTCTTTTTGTTTCTATATGCAAAACAATTAAAAAATAATTTTTTTTTTTTTTGGTTTTAATTTTAATTTTAATTTTTTTTTTTTTTTTTTTCATAAATTATGTTGTTATAAATACAGTTTTGAATTATTATAATAATTTCTCCCTCTCTTCTATTATTTTGCTCGAAGGGATTGTAGGGATGTAGACATTGCACTGACATTGTTATTGTGTTTAAATGACTTTTACCATTTCAAAACTTTTTTAAATTAAGAGTTTTTTCTGGTTTGTATGCATATGTACGAGAATGTATAATATGTAGATGTGTACAATGTGCATGTACCACACTAATGAAACGTTAGTGCTTGTAAAATTCTTCTGACAAACAAAAATCCACTTTCAGATAATGGTCCACAAAAAAAAAAATAACAACATTAAATTTTTGTTTTTTATAATTTTCATAACTTTATTACTATGTTTTGTATATGCGACAGTAAAAGTGTGAATTTTATGGTCTAATTGTAAAAAATTTCTATACAAAAATGAATTTTGATTTAGTACCGCAGTAAATATATATATGTATAAATATTCATATTCATACATACGTATGTAGGTTGTTTTTGTTAAATTCAAACAGTGAAAAATAATTATAAAACTGGTACTTTGATAATTGCTGAGTGGTTGGTACACTCTTCATTTTTACTACACATTACCTAATTTTAATTAGTAACTTTGTTTACATAGAGTTAAGTAGATGTATGGATGGATACTAAATTTTGTGTAAAAATTAAAGTTTTTATTTTATTATTTTTCTTTTATTTTGTCTTTGTTCATTTGTCATTTACTTGGTGAGTTGGCTTTTCATATTATCAGTTACCGTCAGTAATTTTTTGTCTCATCATCATACAGATCTATTTTCATTCTTGAGATAAAGTTGATTTTCTCTCTCAATAGAATATGGTAGAATGCAAAGATTGTACATGACAAAACACGAATAATTAACTAACAATGTTTATGTTTTATACTTGCTCCTGCACTCCATACACATGTACTCTGTAGCAGTAGAGTTGATTGACTCTAACAATCTGTATCATATCATACATATCTGTAGTGTAAGCTACGGGCTACGCTATTTATTTATTTATTTATTTCAAATATACATATATTTAATGAATGTATATAGTATATATTAAGTGCACGCGGATACTCAGTCCATTATGGCACCGCCGATCAGTAATTTATGTCAGATATATATCATCCAGTTTATCATCAGTAATCAGTTACTGGTGTACTTTGCTGATGGGAAAAATTATTGATCGACTTGGGCAAGAGTAGTGCGCTGGCTGGGGTTCGAACCGTGATCTCGAGATCACAAGACCGACACCCAACCATCGAGCTATTCAAGCCCCCCTACGCTAATTAAGAGTATTACTTCACGCTTTATATGTACTCATTTTTGAACTCTCATTTCGAAACTTGGTGTAATGCCCAGGGACGTGTTTTTTCAGAAGATTTTAATATTTATTATTCAATATTTTAATATGCTGTAACCTATGGCTATAATATACGGCCCCTATATGGTAGATGTATGTATCTTTATTGGAATAACCGAAGATTGTTCTTTCAGTAGTCTGCTCAGTACAAACACATTAATTTTAAAAAGAGTTTTAATAAACGACTAATTCTGTCATGCTAATAAGTCCGATGGCGGATTAAAACTAACAATTAATAACATATTATACGTTTCCAGCAATTAAAGTTTTAAGAATATAGATCCTTTGTAGGTAACTCTTAATTACAGAGATGAAGTTATATTTACTTATTCTAACCACACGTATACGTGTACCGAATCAGCTGTAAAATATGCCTATCACTCTTTACAATCTTTAAACACACATATATTTCTGCATTGTAGCATTGTGGTGAATATTTGATTTGATTCCATTTGTGCCTTATGCTCCTTTATTTAAAAAAAAAAAAATATTTTACAAAAATTTAAATTCATGATTACAGTTTTTTTTTATTTATTTTGTTTCTGATATACTGGTACGAATGTGTATAATAAAATCAAGCAATTACAAAGTTTTCAACGTTTCAATCTTTGAACTCTTAGTTTATTCGATTTTATTTTCTTAAAAAAGGAAAACTTTAAAATTATTAGGTGTAATAGGTATAGCATGTCTATGTTCAACAAAATATATGACGAACGACTATGCCATATAATGATACATGACGTGAATCGTTAATTTTATGCAATTCTAATATTCTTTCACGTTACATATTTACATTGTAAAATGATACTGTGTGTACTACACGTTTGTATGTATGAATATATTTTGTACTTTTATAAAATAAATTAATTATAGATGAAATTCATTCGTGTTTTAAACATTTACTTAAAACAATATAATTTATTTTTTATATTATTTTCAATGTTTGGTTTAGAAAATCAAATACATTACATATACATATTATGATTGTGTATATAAAAAAAGTACCAGGAAATATGAATTAATTTTTGTTTTTTTTTTTTTGTTATTTTTCTTGCTATTCCTTTTTCTTGATAAAAGATAATTTTTAGTGAAATTTTCTACACGCAATCAAATTCTATTTGTGTAACATGACGATAATGTTTTTTCTAGATATAGTTGAAAATGATTTTTTTTTTCTTGGAAATTTTAAGAATAATATTTTTACTATTCATGTTATGTACACACATATAGTAATACAGATAGTATATGTATGTACGTCGAAATAATCATAAAAATTCCTGTATAGCTATATGTATCTATATGATTTGTTCAAATATTTTTAATAATTTCTTTTGACATAATAAGCAACGAAAAAATTAGTCTGATTTTTTCAAATATTTATGAAGCGTGCGTTAAAATCATTGCATGATAATTTTTCGCTCTAGACTACGAAGAGTGTGTGTAGAAAAAATTATCAATTTTTAGAGCGAAATAAAACAAAAATAAACTTTAATGTTGATATTTTATAAAAAAAAATCCTTATATTTTTATTCAATTTCTCTGTGTATATGTATATAATAGTTAGTTTCTGGTAGATATGGTAATAAAGTTTCTCGGTTTTGTATGTAAATCTAATCACAGTAATCACGTACTGTGTATTAATATCTCACTAAAAAATACAAAAAACGTACAAAATTTCATAAAGAATAAAATAAGAGAAAAGAGACTACATACTTAGATACTGTGAAAAATTACATATAAAATATTATAAAATATATTTTTTGTATGTATTTTAAATAATTCAATTTGAAGAAACTTGAAAAAAAATTTGTTGCATTTACGTTCTTGAGAATTTTTGGTTTTTAATTGAAAACGAAAGAAAAGAAGTTATTCATCATATTTTTCCATTTTCCCTTTTATATACTTGCTCTGCACTACACACAGTAAGTTGTATGTATACCAGAAGCAGGAAGAGACAGTAACTAGTAGTAATGATGTTATTCACAGCTGACTATAGTGCGATATACGTTAGTTCTAGTATAGTTTTCATTCATAAGAAAAATTCATTTCTTCTTTTACTCGCTCTACACTACCACTGCACACCATAAGAAGTATGCGAGAAAAAGGAAAAGGTGGTAAATAGTAGCAATGAGGTTATTGGCATCTAACTACAGTACGATAAACACTAGTAGTACCTTGCATACCATGCACTCTCGTGAATCTGATCCTAGCAGGCATTGATTCATTGAAAAATTTAAAAAATATATTGTTTAGAAAAAAAAAACAAAATAAAAAAAACACCTTCATTAACAAATTTCAAAAACATTGAAAGCAAAAGCAACACTTGCTGCAATTTATGTACTACCTACAATTCATGCAAAATGTATTTTTTCACAGTGACGTCACACAATATGGAGAGAAAGACGAACATATTTTTCATTCCATCATACTTTATTTAATCTACATACCATGCATTTATCTACAATTTACATAATAACTGTGTGTGATAGTCTATATGAATTTGAGTACGTATGTAGTAGGTATACAAAAAAAAAATTCAATTCGACATTTATTTATGCATACGTATGTTTTATAATGTAAAACCTCTAAGATTCATCTCACACAAGGATTACAGTTCTTTCATTATTTGTTTTTTTTTCTGTGTTTCATATTCAAATATGAAAATTTAAAATAACAAATTATTTTTTTTTTTTTTTACTTATTGCAATCACTAGCATATTACCACTTATGTATATGATATACGCTAGTTGTACAAATATTCAGGAATAAATTGATATCAGCTGGATACGTAAGTACATATAGATATACATACGAATATGTACATACATAGGTAGATAGAGGTACGAATACACTTGCAATAAAATATAAAATTGAAAAATTTTTTTAATGCCATTATAAGTGAAATGTGGAATTATTAGAAATGTACAATGTTTTTCTGGTAAATTTATGTATGCGTATGCATGTACAGTAAAATTGGGAAAAATTCGAATTCAACTTGCATTAGCCAATTTTATGAGTGAATCGGAAACCATCATAAATTCTATATGAAATTTTAAATTAGAATAAAGCACAGTCGATGAGGCAGATTGTAGACCTAACAGGAAGATTGTCGAACTCATCATTGTATGCAAAAGGCAAGTAAATATACAGTAAAATTGGACTAACTATAGGGACACTACACATCTAGAGAAACAACATACATAGATTTCAGCATCACAAATCTATACTGGAGTAAGTGTAATACGTTTCAAGAAAGAAAAAAACTACAACTAGAGAAAATTGGAGGATGGCAATCCAATACGTAATTCAACTGTCAAAGAGAATTATTAAAACCAAATAGAATTTTTTTAGGATCATTATAGGGATACAACAAGTTTATCTCTAGCTGCAGTGACAGGATGAACATATTAACATATGGATGAAAATTATTTAATTCGTTAACACGTAATTTTAATTAATCGTCAATACTCCAATATCCTATATGATGAACAGAAACTTTTAGTGTAGGTAATCCTTCTACTTCCATTTTTCGTAATGTCTTTCAATATATACAAATAGAATAAAAGTGATAATGTATGTAAATGCATGAAAATGTTTTGGAAATTCTTGTATGTTGTATCAGTCGAAATGGATTCTCAACAAGGCACATAGTATATATGTATAAACATTCATATCATATTTTGTATATACACGATAGCAATCGGGATTTAAATCATTTTATATGTACATATGTATGCATCATCGTATGCAAAGTAAAATACTTTAACATTTTTTTTTTCAATGCTATAATGTCTTTTTAAATCATAAACATTTTTTGTTCAAGGATAATAATTGAAAATGAAAATTATTGAAAAGGTAAACGAAAAAAAAAAAATAAATAAAATAAAAATTCCACAACATTCTGTTCAGCATAAATTCATGCATATAATAATTATGTATACGAATACTCGTAGATATATTCATATTAGAATTCTATACTAAGTTATGTGTGCTGTGTGCTCAGTAATAAATGTTTTCTTAAAATCCTTAATAAATTTCTTTATACTCTCGAAAAAGATATTACAATATGTAATATTTGTGCTATTTCTTTCTTTACATTTTCTTTTTTTCTTTCATATTCATATTCAGAAATATTTGAATTGTTTTTTTTTTACTTTATTTTATTATTTTCGTTATATTTTAACTGTAATTCAAATTTAGTAGCTCAGGTTTTATTACATAAAAATAAGTAAATTTTTCTTTTAATTTGTTTTTTTTTTTGTTTTTGAAATTGTTACTTAAAATTATTTGTTTTTTCTGCTCTTGTTTTTTTATTCCTCAAAATATTCAAGTACATATATACAAATATCTGTAAGTACATATGTATGTACACAAATATGTAATAACGTGTAGAATGAGAAATGTCTTATATTGTTTCACAATCGGTGTTTGGTTTATTTTTTTTTTCCATTCAAAGAGACATGAAAATCGTATTTCTCATATGAAAAACGTATGTACGAGTATATGTGTGCCTATTTATCAACTTTTAAAAATTTTTCCTTTTTAATTTTTTTTTTTGTGATTATAATAACGAAAATAAAAAAATAAAAAAAAAAAAATTAAATAAGAGAAAAAATAACCCCGGTAGAAGTGAAAATCTTATTATCTTTATCTTCTTTATGCTAGAATGCTAGTATATACATATGTATACATAATATGTATGTACGCGATAGTAGAAGCATCATATCAATGCATTTTTCTTTAATAAAATAAATGGATTTTTCTATTAAAAAATAACAAAAACAAAAAAAAAACATATATATAAATATATAAAAATGATGTGAAAAAAAAATGAAGCATTCAAAAGACAGAAAATTGAAATTAAATTTTCTCATATGTTCATATGGGTATATAAGCAGTATAAGTACAAATATACAAATACGTATATATTATACGAGTTGAAGTGTGTATTATACAGATTTTTAAAAGAATAAAATGTAATATCATGTTAATATGTACATACGCGAACAGCTCATATTTGTTTGTATGTATCTACATAAAGTATTGTATACAAATATAAATATGTACGTGTGTAGAAGAGTTTTTGTTTTTCTCTAAATGAAATTTTTGAAATAGCTATGCACATACATACATATATATGAAATGTGTATATGAAAAAATTGAATAAATACGATTATTGTACTTATATGACTACATACCATCAGTAAACATATATACATATACTTAATGTTTATATGAAGTACATTAACTGAAAAGAGCACCACAGTAACAGTGATTAAATTGCAGTGAATGTCGTTTATGTTGGATTTATTGTTTTTACAAACAGACTAAAAAAGTAAATCAAAAGAGAAAAAACGTTAAATATTTTTCAAAGAGAAAAATCATTTTTTTTTTTTTTGTTTAAACACAAAAGATTTAGATTTCACATCGACTTTATATCACTATGACAATATACTGACAATATATACATTACTATCATACACAAACATCTATAAGTAAGTATATTAATTTATTACATTCTAAGAAAAAATATTATTGTGAATCGATGTTGTTTACGAATTTATTAATTCCTTTGATGCACAAAGAAATCATATAAAATTCATAAGAAAATTTCATTTAGGTTATACACAAGTAATCTATATATTCATTCCTAGAAAATGTGAATAAAAATATGTACATATATCTTTGTAATATCACATACCTACATACCAAATTCATATCCATTGTAAATTAAAATGATCCCGAATGAACTTTTATTTTTGTATATAGCGAATAATATCATATCAACAGTCAATTTGGTGCCAATTTTATTTTCATAAAAGGAAATTGCATTTGTTACTAATCGTGATATGTGATACCTACCTACACTCGTAAAACTATAAGGCATTGAAATTTTTTGAAAATAACAATTTCCCGAAAAAAATAATAAAATAAAAATGCAAAATAAATAAAAAATATAAATACAAATTTTCGTTATACGTATGAAATATGTAGAAGTAAACGGTAGAAGGAAAAAAATATGCAACCAAAATGATTTATTTTCAGTTTTTATAATATGAACCTCTGTATGTATATTGCTGTAGTATTTTGTATATAAATGTACATACAATAATTATGTATATGTATTTGATCTGAAAATGAAATCTGGAAAAAGGTCACAAACTAGTAAAAAAAAAAACAAAATGAGGAAATTTTATAGCTAACGGCTTACTAAATAAAAAAAATAATAAATAAAAAAAAATACAAATGAAAAAGAAAATATAAATAAATTCTTAACAAATACTACATATAAAAATTACGATAAATTAAAGTGCAAAAAAAAATGGCAGAGAAGAGAAATTCATACGTACATAGATAGTATGGTATATACATACATACTTTGCTTGTGGGCATCAAGCAATAAAAAGAAAAGTACACATAACTAAATAATACAAAAAATAAAATAAATAAATAAAAAGAGTGAAAATTGAAGAAAAAAAAACTATAATACATATAAAAATAAAATAAAATAAAATATCGATAAAGGGATAATGCAAATGAGAGCTATTTCCGTTATGAGATGGTTATGATTATGACTTTTAGTTCATACTTTTCATTTTTTTTTATATGTGCATATTCATATTATATGACTTTTTTATTGAAATTACGAAAAAGAAAAAAAAACATAAAAATGAATGAATATCCGAAGAAGCACAATATCAAGATATTTATAAAAATGATTCTTCACTTATAGTTTAATATGTGTAGCACTTGATAATGTGTATATATATATTTACAATATGTTGCCACATACATACCATACATATATACGTATGTACATACAACAATATACGAGGGTAATTCAAAAAATTCCCGGAATACCTGCGTCAGTAAATAACTAGCAATCAAGAAGTTTAGTTATATTTTGAGTGTTTTGAAAGGAAAGCGTAACTGCAGCTGTCTATAAAAAAAAAGTAGGTAATTCATTTCTTTTTATTTAAAAGGATACAAATACCTAAAAAATTAGGTATTATTAAAACATATTGCCTAAAGCGTTGCGCGAAGAACATATTTAAAGACTATCCGAACTTTCACTGAGCTTTTGACCAAATACAATTCAAATCCTGAATATTTTTCGCACCGTATAGTGACTGGTGATGAAACTTGATGGTTTATACGTAGACAAATAAATCTATAAAAATCAACGACTAGTGTATTATTTCATTTTTCCGAGAATTTTTTGAAAAACCCTCGTATAAATGAGTATGTGTATACAATATGTGCGGTTATAAATATACAATATGTGTGATTATCTATTGTAAATATTCATATAATATGCACACACAATTCAAAATAATGAAAGTCACACAATATACCTACACATACCCTTACATAAATATGTACATACATATATATAAATGTAGTTTATGGCCTTGCCCGAAGGCCAGAAGGAATCAACATTTTCTCCCTTCAATTTTATTTTTGGGTCAAGTGGAAACCAATGCAATAACGCCTGATAATATTTGCTTATGAAATTCTGTGAAAAAATATTTGAAGAGTTCTTTTCGACTTGAATTATATATGATTATTCGATACACTTGGAATTACATATGTATACGTATATAGTCAATATAGTGAATGGTGGTTAATGTGTATATGGTACATAATATAGCGATATAAAAAATATACAAGAGTATTTGTATACGCTTGTATCATATCCGTACATAATAAGAAAATGATTTTAGACATTTTTGAGAAAATTGTTCATATCTATACATAATTAGTATTTATAAATGAAAATTTATCATTTTTATCTAATTTTAATAAAATTTAATAGATTATAGAACAATTGATAATAATTTTTTTTTATGTTCCTTTTAAAGAAGATAAATTAATATTTAAGAAAAAGATATTATTATCAATTTAGATACATTCGAAAGTTTTTAATTTCTTGTTACAAATTCGATTAAATTCATAAAAATTTGAATTTATCGAAATACATATTTCAAAAGAATAAAAATTAAAACATTCAAAAATCAAATGAAAATGTTAATAATTTTTTTTTTTTTTCACAAAATTTTCATCTATCTTTTAATTAAGCAATAAAAAAATAAAATGAAATAAAATAGAAATGAAAATTTTTTCTTAATATGAACATTCATCTCGTATATAATAGTATAGTATAGGTACGAGTGTATATAAAAGCAATTGTTATTACATTAAATTGAAGAACTTTTTGTTTCTTATCAATTTTTCGGTACGAAATATTTGTAATTTTTATACACTTGTGTCTTAAAGCATTTTTAAGTTTTCAAGAATAAAAACTTTATGAATTGACTGAATTTGAAACTAAAAACTTTTTATCAGAGTTAACAAAACAAGATTTTCCATCTCAAATGAATATACGAGCTACGAGTATACTAGATACTAGCATTATACTAGTGTGCGGTGGCAATACGTAATACAGAGTATTACAAGTTGTACATATATGTATATACATATATGTGAGATTGATATACTTACTTAGTACTGTATTGTTATACAAGTAACACATCATGTAATCAGTATATGCACTTCATACTTTTTTTATTATTATTTTTTTTATATAATATATTAGTATTGTGTATCGAGGATATATCTAATACAATACAAACATCCATATACATTTTTGTATATACATAAATGTACTATGTACCTAAACGTATATATACATAGATAGTTACATCCGAAATTATTATATAAGAAAATTTAACTTGTCGATTGCATTACCAACTTTAAATTTGATTTTCTATAGTGTTTCACATTATTTTCAGATAAATTTTATTTATTTATTTTTATTTTTTTTTTGCTTTTCTAATTGTATATTTTTTTTGAAAAAATATTTTAACATTCGATCGATTCTACAACAAAACTTCAAAAAAGTTTTGATTCCTTTCAAACTGAAATATTGTTAGTTATACACATCTATATTATCTATATATTGTTACACATAGTATTTGTTACGGTGTCTGATTTACTGATGTTATATCGGATGTACATAAGTACATATAAAGATAAAAAAACCCATGATGAAATATAATTTTAATAAATTTAGATTTTATTATATTTGAAAATTTAATTTATATTTTATATATTTTTTTTCAAAAAAAATAAAAAACTAATATACAAACACATACATTCGTTCTTAAATTATAAACGTATACAGATATATTTTCAGTTATAAATTACACGCTTTACATATGACTGCACTACATTCTACGTATTATAGTATGTACATACATCAATGTTGTTATCTATATTCTCTATAAAGAATTAACCTAATGTAATAGATAATGAACAGGTGTAATTTTAAATTACTTAAGTAGCATATAAGTAAAATGATAATAAATGCATATGCTTGATAAAATAAAATAATACTTACTTATGTGTAATGTTGTATGTGCTGTCATTCGTTCTCATTGTTCATTCAGTGTGTATTAGATATCAAGACAGTACCTATATAGTTGGATTAAATTAAAATTAAATTTATAAAATAGTTTTTATCGTCGTTTTTAATATTTTTCAAATGTGAATTCAGCATTATTTTCATGCAATGAATGCTACATGTATTATAAGTATACATATGTGGATGTGTGCATGTATGTACATATATTTATGCACGATATATATTCATTTTATTCACACGAATACGAGTACATCAGTATATGTACCATATGCAAGATATAAATTTTTTTTTTTTCAAAATATTATAATAGAAAATGGTATTTTGCAAAAATATTTCCTGCAACACATGATTAGTTATCTACATATGTACTTATATCTACATACATACATATCTATTATATTTATATCTGCACAATTGTATACATGTATGTATGTACACACATATATATATTTACTATTCTTCGAATTTTATTGTCATTTTTATTGCAGGTATGCAGGAAATTTTCGTCACGTTTAAATTAATCATATAAATGTGTACGTATATCAGAAATGTATACGAATATAAATTGTATTCTTTTCTTGGAATATAATTTTAGTTGTCTGAATATACCAACCAGGATATTAATTTTTACACATTGGACATGATTTTAAAATTTAAAAATTAAAAAAAAACTATAGTTAGAATACAATTCGGAATTTATATACATTTTAGAGCATTTACTTAGATAAGTGTGTATGTATTTGTTACTAAAATGTCTTACACACGTAAAACTATCTATATTATTATAGTGAACTATTATTTTAATTAAAAATACTCGCCTTCAAACAATTAATTCTTTTTTATAAATAATCGAGAAAGTAAGGGAATGGAGAAGCAAATAAGCGCCCAAAGATTCAAGAATATAGATAGAGGGTAGAAATAAAAGCTATGGAGTTTCAAAGATCTTAAATGATAGTCTTTGTTACAACAAGAAATGTTTCAGATAAGTTCTAAGAATTTTGAGTAAAAGAGAGTAAAAAATGTATTAAAATAAATCGAAAATTATGTAAAAGCCAAGATTGACTTTTTTTGAATATTTTAAAACCAAATTTTTGAAAAATTTTTATTAGCCTCCTCGTAGAAGATTTTTGAAAATATCTGTAAAAATAAGAAATGAAACAGTCATAAAATAAATACATAGAACAACATAACTTATATTCCATGTACGTATAAAAAAAACAAGAAAATTGCAGTATCTGTAGTCTAGACTGTGTGATGAGAAATAATAAATACAGATTATTACTTGTGACAAACTATTATCCAAAGCGAAATGATGGAAGACAAAAGAAATAGCAGAGGAAGCAATGGTTTAACATTTCTGCATTACAAATTTTTAACAGAGTATAATACATATATTGGACAAAATTATGATACAAACTATGATTTCCGTAATGGCACAGACAGTAAAAAGAAAAGCAGCAATAATTATATATTTTATACTTCCTACTTTGTACATGTACACATTTATCATTTACGTTACTTCGTTACGTGTATATCGATAAAGATATAAGTATGTACATATACTCGTATACTATATAATTGTCGAATTGATTTCAATTTTATACTTAATCAAAGAAATTTCATAAAGTTTTGCTTCTAAATACGAGTACGTGCTATACGTGCATACATACATATACATTATGTATGAATGAAAATTGGAAAATCTGAGTACGGGAATAATATTATATTCATATTATTTTTGTATATACATTATGTATATAAATATGTTTATGTTTGTGTACCGTGTATATATGCAAAGATCGATTTTTTTGAAATGTTTGAAATGAAAGAGAAATCACAAGATAAGAAGAATACTCTAGAGAGGAAATACGGTTAAAAACATGTTTTGTTTACTAAATAACTTACGTTCAGTATATATGCATGCAAAGTTATATAAATATAAGTATAAAAATAATATATGTGTATGTAGGTATTACAAGAGAATACGTTTTTGATTATATACATATGATGTAAAAATTTTTGTTTTTTTTTTCTGTTTCCTTATATTTTCTCGATTTTCTCTCATTCTCGTTTCGTTATATTTTTCCTTTTTTTTTGTGTATTCAACGGTATTTAGTATGTAAAGTATCTAGTTCTTAAAATGATTTTGATTTCTAGAATGTTAATTATAAAGTACATAAATGTACTGGGAATATTATATAATATAATATGTATTATATATATATGCATATGTTAATTTGTATTATATAAATGTAATAAATACAAGCATAATATAACGGGAACTTTTTTTTTTGAATAGAAACGAAATAACAGTATACGAGTACAAATAGAATTAACTTATGTTTGATACTACTTACATGTACGAATGTATTTTTTTTTTATCAAATACAACATTGGATATTTGTATGTACACATTTAGTATTCGTAACTATTTAGATTTACATTCATAGTATGTAATGTTGTGTGCTTAAACTAAAAAAAAACAAAATATTCAATTTCAGGAAAAAAAAAACTTTTCGTTATACATTGATTTGAATACAAATTATTCATTTTTCAATTCCTTTTTGAATGAAAGAAATGAAAAGATTATATATTTGAATGGAAATTAGTATAGTTACACACACTATACATTCATGCTCATGCATATACTCGTATGTATTTGTGTGTGATATATCGTATAAAATTGAATCTTATATGAATATGGATTGTATTGTATTTGTTTGTATTAACTACATTTATGTATAAATGTATAACAAATAAAAATACCTGTAATTAAATTATCACTTATTCATTATTATTGATTATTATCAGATTACATGAACATTTCTATATTTAAATGCGAGTTACATGTTATGTATATGTACATGTTTCAGTTTTAAATTCTAATAATAGCGTTCATATAATTTTTGATGATTCAATGTAAATTGTATTGTTCTTTACCATCAAAATTTTTTGATACTTTACATAAATATCTGCATATTTCACAAACAAATAGGGATGCATACACATGTATCTATGTGAGTATCTATACACATATAAATTATGACGGTTTATGTCTGACTATTATTCATAATATTCTTAATTAAGTTTGATATTTTCTTCGATTCTTATAATTTTCCAGTATACTTATTATAATAAAATTTTTTTGATTCTTATCTTTTTATAGATGAAATATAAAATTCAAATTGATATATAACTGCTGAATTTCAATTGAAAATCTTTTACAATAGCAGTAATATACGATTAAGTATATAATTTACAATATAATTTAAGAAAATTTCAATTAAAATCAAATAGAAAAAAATATAATACAAAATCAAAATCTCAAAGAAAATTTCAATCATGAGTAAAATTGATTTTTAATAGTTGAGAGAACTTTTATTTCTAATCTATTTTTTTTTTTTTTTTTTGAATTTTTTCATGTTCGTTTTTTTGTGTTTGATGAACATTCCGATAATTTATTCGCTTGATAAATTATGCTTGTATATGTACAGAGTTGTATCATAAATATACTTACATATATTTGTATATATGCATATCCTGAGAATTGTAATTCGAAATTTTGAATCTTCTTAACTATAAGATTATCGATAAAATAGTACCCCAACAAATTAATTCATTTAAGATATAGAATATCTTCTGATATCTGTTTAACAGAATTTTAAATAGTCTTTTAGAAATGAAAGCCTCAACTTTAATATCTCTTGATATTTTAATGCTGTGATACTGTATTTATACAATATTCAAACTATACGTGAATGTATATTATTATACACATATTGATTTATATATATATATTGAACATGTTTATGAGTTAATTTGTTCATATACGGTATATCTATGTATGCACAAATATAAATAATGTGGGTGATATGTATTTTCGATACCTTTGATACATTCTAACATCATTATGATCTGAACATTTGATCTGATTTTATAATATGTGAATATGAAGGTACTTCAAAATATGTATTGAAATTTTCTTCTATATAACTATATGTATATATGGTATTACTGATAGATGTATAATCCAACCATAAAATTATTTGATAAGAAGCAAAAATTGAAAATCTATTCACTTGATAACTAATAATAATAACACATAAAGGAAAGATTAAGTTGAAGGGTGTTAAAATTTAAATATATAATACGTACATATAATGCTTTGCATATCATATATTATAGAAGTGACTGATATATTATATGTATTTTTCATTATGAAAATCTACTGATTTATTAAAATTCTTACATTTTAATTTCAATGTAAAGATCAGATACGTACACACACAGATCAAAGATCTTTACTTCTTGTAGCTATTGATCACTCATGATATGAAATAATCAATTTTAAAGTATAAAATAAATTCTTTGTTTTGTTGACAAAAAGAATTTTTTTTCAAAATAAAATCCTGCAGCTACTTAATTGTTATGTAAATAAAATCAACGAATGTAAATTTCTGTTTTATATAATTTACTTGATTGAAGCAAATATGTACTAGTATACCACTAATACACCTTATTCAATGTACTTTGTATACTTGGAATTAAATATCATTTTGAATCAACATACAGTCTACGCTGTATACTATTTGTATACAGCAATATGTATACTTGTCGAGATGAATTTTTCATTAGTCTTATTTAACTTGTTGTTAAAAGAGAAAAAAAAATGAAAAAATGAAAAACTAAACACAACACAAATCATCAACAAAACTACTCATAAATAAAAGAAAACTGAGAAAAAATTTGTTATTCAAATCAGTAAATAAAATAAATGATTTCATCATTCTCCAGACAATTCACAAAATGAATTGTATGTACTTGTAACTTGTTTCTGCTAAAATAATTGTAAAAATTTCATTTGACAAATAAATCTGTTGCTATTTGAAATTCATTTTATAGATGATGATGATGATGCTATCATGTAAACGTGTAACTATACTATGAAACTGAGATAAGATCATTATAATGTACAGTTTTATATTTACATTTTAAAAGTTAAATTTACATAAAATTTAAATGTTGACATCTCAATGACATAACAGTTATAAGGATTCAGGAATGTTTAAAAAAATTTTTATAATTCAATTCGAAATATGCAATGTATGTGTGTGTATTCATTTTTATATATAGTTTCAATTCTAAACAAATATAAATCATAAAAGTAATTCAATCATTTTTTGATTTATTTTAAGGATTTTTGATTACAAATTTAATGATTTATATGAAGCAATAATGTAGGAATTTAAGTTATAAAACTGAATGCACATATAGTACAATACAAGTTAAAATTTGTGTTTATTGTACAGGAATGAAAAATACAAATTTATACTACTTTATTGAAAGTATTTATTTGAACTTTAAAGTTTAATAATTTACAAATATTGCTACAAAGTTAATAATAATAACATTTCGATTCAATAATAGAAAATCATATATTATAAACATTTTACATCAGTTTCTAAAATTTCTTATAATTTGGGAAATAGAAAGGATATGAATCTATATATTCTTTGTATAGATATATGTAGTTAAAATATAAATTTCCTATATCATCAATTTACATATTATTTAGAATTTTGATGTGTTCAATGAAAATGAAATTGAAAATTTGTTTCAAACATTTCATAAAAACAAACATTTTCTTGTACCGTATATGACAAATACATAATTGTTGTTTGACGTTAAATAAATGAACAAATGACTCAAATATCCACAGCAGTATTCTTTGATGACAAATTGTATATACAAAAGGTAACATTTTACAATTATGTATAATCATATTTATACGAGTTTATACAATTTGTGCATGAATTTATTATACAAAAATAATATTAATTTAATACAAATTATAAATAAAATGACTTAAGTACTTAGGTATATTATTTATGAATGTATGGCAAACATGTACAAATGCTTATGTAAACATTTAACATAAATATAAGTTTTTGAAAATTATTAAAAGTTTTCGAAATGAATTTTGTATTAGTTTAAGAAAATAAACTTTACAAATGTACACACCACACCGTACAGATAAGTACGTATACGATACGTAAGGTACTAAATATACATATTTACATATTTGTATTAATATACTCGCACGCATTATTGTATAAAGAATTATAACGAAAAGGAAACTTTAAAAAAAATATACTCGTACTTGAAATTTTTATTATGAATAGAAATGAATATCTTTTGAATGAATCGAAATTAATATCTTATAAAAGTTTACAATTTAAATATGAAATATAGTTAAAATTGTGTTTATTTAATTTTATACTTAAATTAAAATTTATGCGAATATGTATGTATATTCTCGTTCATAAGTGCAAGTACATTATGTACATTCTTTGGCACATGGTACATACTCGTATTCGTGTATGTAATCTATATGACGGTGTATCAAATATTTATACAAAACACGTTTTAATAAATGGAAAACTTTCATTTTTTAAAAGGATCTTTCATAAAATTTCAATTATTATATTGTCCTTATATGTAGTTAACGAATTCCTGGAAATAAATATGTAATTTTCATTTCAAATGTATATTCACAAATATTTATGTATTCCATTATTAAAATTTATTTATTTTATTATTAATTACATGATTGATTACATCTATATACATACTATGTACATTATTTGTTTACCTGAAGCCCCTGACCTGAAGCATACTGAAGCCCTGAGTTTAACAACAATAGGTATATAACAAAATGTCTTTGACAATTAATTATTTGTGTTATTTATTTATTGGGGTGGGGTGTTCTTTTTTCTATATATTCTAGTGAAAGTTACGAAATAAGAATTTTCAAAATGTAAGGTGATTCATTTTGAGATAATTTTTTCAATAAGAAATTTTATGATAAATTATGGTTGAGTTGTGCTAGAATGTCATGATATTTTTGTTCAATATTGTTTGAAATTTTCATGAATGCCTACAAATCATTCGCATTACAAGAATCTGTGTTCTACCAGGAATGCATTTCTTAAAAAGCTTTAAAAAATTTCTTGAAATCTTTAACATTTTGTTAAGCAATCGAATCATCGGAATAATACTCTGATGCTTATAATGCTTGATAATAGGAGAACAATAATAATCGCGTCATTGATAAAAATGTGAAATTGAAATTTCAGAATGGATAATGTTAACTGCAATTACAATCAACATTTTATATAAAAATATCCTTTATTTGTATGAAATTAATGATTATCTGATAAAATTGAAATTTTATTCTAAATGAAACACCCGATACGGATACATACATACACAAATGTACATGAAAACTGAATAAAAAATATGCTCATGGGTATAGGAAACGATTACATTCGCATAGTACATTGGTTAATTATTGTTGTTGAAATTGATTCTGTATAACTTGAAATTGTTTATTACTTTCATGATAATAAGAGTGCTTAAGGTAACGTATTTTTGTTAACATTACAACTTATCATTTTTCTACAGTACATATTTTCTATAGTGATGTTTGTATTGGTATATTGTAAATTTAACTGTTTGGTAATTAAAAATTTATTGATTTATTTCGAAAAGATCATAATAGATCGAAGCAACAGAATATATAACTTCCGATAATACCAGAAAATTGGAATTTTACAAACTCAGATGTGTATTATATGCATGTAGTATGTATGAAACAAACTGAAGAAACAAATATGTACCTAAGTATTTATGTTTTTGTTTCAATTTTTTCTCTCAATATATCTTAAATATAGAGAATGTACGTATATACACGAGCTTATACATAAATATGAATAAATGAGAACAACAAATATTTTGAAGTATATCAACATCACAAGTTTGAAAAGCATATATACGAGTATATAAGTAAGTAGGATAGTATACCGATATTTTTTTGAGAAGAAAAAAATATTTGAAAAATGTTTATATCCTCAAGGCTATTTTATTAGTTTTTGTTAAAGACTCTTCGCACACATACACAAAAATACAAATTCGTATGAAAACGAAATTTTTACAAAATAATAAAATTGAAATTCATGTCGAAAATGTTTTACAGCAAATACTATGTAGATTGTTATTATGTTGTTTAGACAGTGGCTCATATTTTCTTCTTCGTTACTTTTTTTTAATATTTTTTTTCTCGTTTAAACGATAAAGTTTATTGTAAAGAACAGAAACAATTATTATTTTTCTTTTACTTTAAATGTTTAAATGTTCATTTAATAGCGACTACCAATTTTATTAAATTATAAAAGACTTGTAATTCGATATAGTGTTATGTAAGAAAAAAAAAATAAAATCAATTGGAATCAAATTTCTTTACCAATCAACAAAAAGGAATTAAAAAAATAATGAAAAATTAAGAAAAGTCGAAATAAATTTCAAAGGTAAAAAGTACACATTACTGCATATGCGTACGCGTACATAATATCTTTAATGATGATATCAAATATCATATTCGGTTTTATTTAGAAAAACAAAATTCATATGCTCATATGATATTTACATTTACATTGTTTATACGCACATATTTATGTACATATGTAAATATTTCGCAATATATATTATATTTCATATCAAATACAAAATACAGATACGTCAATGTGTTGGTACTATAACGCACTTGCTTGTAGATTTTATTATTGTACAGTTTCAATTACAACAATACATACGCATATAAAAAGAAAATACTTACATTAACGCAATGATAAATTTAAAATCGTTCACATTTCGAATTTTTAAAATAACTATACATGAAACGTTGAAAAGTAAGCACACATCATTTTAATTAAGTTTTAATTTTTATCACGTTATGTGTACACATTTTTTTATATATACTTATATACTATGATACTACGGTACATCAAAAATTTATATACATTTGAGTTTTATGTCAGTATATACTTTTGTAGCATTTATCTAAGGATTTAATATTATTTCTTTTCATTTTTAAAATTAATGCATTATTTTTATAGATGTATGAGTATATATGCGTGCAAAAAACATATGTTTATGTGTAGCATGTACATATTTATTTTATATATAAAAGGTAATATTTGTTAAAAACCTTAATCCTTTTTTATAAAACTCCTGTACACGAATTTTCAATTTACAAATTTAATTGAATTGAATAAAATTTAGACAAAGAAACAATAGCATCATTTATATATGTACATTCAAAAGAATTTGATATCAGGATGAATTTTTTTTGTTTTGTATTTTTGTGGCAATCCAAAAAATTGAAATAAAACATTAACTTTGATGTGAATTTTTAATTATATATTTTTTTATTGGTTGACTTTTGTTTAAAAATTATTTCTATATATAATAATTGTGTTGTTTTATTATTCATTATAATATAGAAAATTGATAATAAGAAATTTTTAGTGATAAATGAAAGTAAGTTTCAATTCCATTTTGAACTATTAAATTTGATAGATTATGATTTTTTCCTATTTTTCAGTTTAATTTTTAATCCACTCCATAAGTTGAAATTTTATGAAAACTAAAAATTAAATTGTTACGGAATTGTGAATGGAATGCAATATTTTTCGTTCCAGTGCTCATTTACTTTAAAAAAAAAAAACAAATAAATTTCGAAAATGTCAGTTTCAGTAGTCAGAATTTGTTATATGTATTATGTATAAGTAAAGTGTAAAGATATGTAACACAGTATGAGTATAACTGTTATCTACAATTTACAATCTAGAAATAAAGCATCCCAGAATGTGGTACATTATAATGTATATCAATGTCATTTATAATCCAAGAATACAAGAACATTTTATAATTCAACTCAACTCTATGTTGACAATCGTGTATGTAGATGCTGAAAAATAATTTTAATATTGCAAAATGCATATCTACTACCCATGCATGCAATATGCATTTGGAAAGTATATAAAAGATTCTACTTTCATTCTTTTAAGTTCAGAAAGATAAACGACAAATACATTGTGTATGTAAATAGGTGTACATACATATGTGAATGAATTTTTCTACATCAACATAATGAAACGTTTAAACTGCATAGGTACACACTCATGTAGATTTGTACATGAGAGTAAAAACTATATAAAATAATGGAACATCGCGCAAACATTATTTTCACTAAGAGAAATATGAAAAATTTTGAAAATTTTGTTGGTATTTAAAAGGCTTTTATGTTTATTTCTACGATTTCTATTTCTTTTGGAATTTCGTCATAATTTATTCTGCGCATCGTTGTTCAAAATTTTCCATACAAGCTAACTCAAAAAAGTTTTTCTGTTCAATTTCACTTTTTGCATAGTTCTTATTTTTGTATTTATTTTGTAAATTGATTTTGGTTAATTAATATTTTTAGAAAGGAAAAAATATAAGAATTTTTTACAAGAATATCTATGATGGTTTCTGTTTTCAACTGAAAATGATTAATGTGAATGTCATTGTGGTAATGAAAGTACGCTTACGTACTCTTTTTGCTATCTTCACTTTAAATAATTTTAAAGAGAAAAATGAAATAAGTGTTATCGTCAATGGATTATAGAAAGAAAATTTATATATTTTAAAATATTTTATATTACATAGGATCATAGGGTGAACAAATAATATTTTTACACATTTACATATGATAACATGACTATTTGAATAAGCTTGCAAATGTAGAGTAAATTTAAATCTAACCATAAAATAAATTATTACTTAAAAATTATTAAATAATTTACAAGAAAAATCAAATTACAAATTCTGGTTTCCTTTTTTTTTTTGACATTTTTGGAAACTTTTCGTCTCCTTTAAGAAAAGAAAAATGTTATTGATATCAAATTGTTGATCGTAAAAAAAATCTGAATTTGGAAGAATGCTCTTCTATAATTCGTATCGCACATTGAACGTTACTTTTTGGTTATATTAATGAGCATAGAAAATTCACTACGACACTCATTTAAAGAATTCAACTTTGATCCTTTAAAAATGTAACATACATATTTCATTCCAACTAATAAATTCAAATATGTACAGATACTATTTACTTATAAATATATTTCAAATTTTCATAAATTCAATATCGAATTATAGTGACAAATTTAATTTTGTCTTACACGTATCTTAACAAAAAGCATTCGAATGTTTTTCATACGAGGATGTGTTCTGTGAACTACATATGAGTTTACTAAAACTGAACTCACAAAACATGTACATACGAATATGTACATATTACAGTAACAGTATAGATAGAAGGTGCTAAAAAGTAATGGTGAAAATATCATGAAATTTGAAACGAGAGAATGCAAACAAAATCAATTTGCAAAAAAATTAGATTTAAATTTTTTCAAGTTTTTGTTTCATTTCAATTCAATTTTCTCATCATTTTCAACAGTGTGAAAAACAAAAATGAAAATATTTAAAATTCAAACATACTGGATATTACATAAATATACGAGTTATGTGCATATATTTTAAAATGTGTAATATACACCATGAAGCAGACACATACATATTATTTACATTCATATGGAGAACATTAATATGATTGTCTTACGAAAAAAAAAAAAACATCATAGAAATTCTTTTTTCTATTGAGAAAAGTTTTTTATAAATCAAACTTCATTCTGTTGGTGTATGTGTGAAGTGTAAAATTTATAATAATAATAATAATAATAATAATAAAATTCTATAATAAGAAATTAAAAAGTAATGAACATTTTGAAGAACATTAACGGTAATTTAGAAGTTTATCACTTAAATATGTTCAGTTGTATAATATATATACATGTAAAAAAAAAAGTTTCTCATTGATTTTCATGAAAAGATAAAATTCAAATTAAATTGTAATTAATATGAAATAAGTGAAACTTACAAAAATTATTCTTAACTACAAAAAAATAATAATCAAATTATAGAATTCATAGATCTGATTATGTGTATAAAATTGAAAATAAGTTCTAATAGTTAAATTTTTTATATACTTTTGTATGTATGTAAAATATTTTTATTTCTTATAACAGCATAATTTCTATCTAATCGTATCTAATTATGGATTTCTATAATTTTTTTTTCATTTCTCATTTTTCTCATTTACAATTAACAATTAAAAGTACTTAATGTATTTAATCTGTAATTACTACCTTCACAAAATTTAATTTAAAAATTAATAAATTTATTATCATAATTTTCAATCATATTATTCATGTGTTACAGCCTAAAATCTAAAGTGTTACAGTTAAAACGTTAAAGTGAATGAGTTCATTTTAAAAAGTTTTGTAAAGAATTTTTATCTTAAAGATTCCTATATTAACACTCTAATACCCTACTAATACCTAATACAAATGAAATATTCATGTAAAAGAAAATAAATTAGTGATAAATACATTCGAGCAAATAAAAATAAAATTACTAAAAACGAGAAAACATGTAGAATAAAAGGAAAATAAAATTCATAAATTAAGAAAAGAACAAATAATGTACAAAGCTAAATAAATATGTATTTATATTTTTTTATATGTACATTTTATCCTATAAAATAAGACATTCAACCCCATTTCATTTTTCTTATGATATTAATCAGCATTGGAATTTGTCACACCAACATCGTATAGTATGTACTGGTACTCGTATAATAAGATGTAAGACTTTATCTGCTTCACTATATTTATGTACGTTCATTAATAAATTATTATTTTCTATATGATTCTATGTACATAGCTATTTGTATTCTTTATTTTTTTATTTATTTATTTATTTTTTTTATTTTTTGGGTTTTGTGTTATGCTATTTTCATACACGTTTAATTATTATACTTACAGAATGTGTAGTATGTATAAAGTGATGAATTTATCAATTTTTTATGTGAAGACCATACATATTACTTATACGCCATCATATGTGGAAATGTTAACGTAAACATATGTACATAATATGTATACATATACAACATATACGAGTACAAAGTTACATGACGTTTTACATTCTATTCTAGATATAGTATAGACATGTTCATGTTTTAGGACTAATAAATAATATTTTTCTCGTTTAGTTTTTCCATTGTTTACATTTTCTATTCATAATTATTTTAGTCACGTTCGAAAAAAAAAAACAGTGTATAATATCTTGTAAATCCTAAATACTGTTTAGTTCTTTTATACATACTGGTATACAACACATATAAAATGAAAACAATAATAAGGAAAAAAAATAATTAAAAACAAAACATTGAAATATAAACTTAAAAAAACAATACACCTTACACACATACTACATCCATATTCTGATGAAAAAAAAAATATATATATATTTTTGTGTATTATCCTTTTGATATTAATCAGTTTTAATTAAGAAATTCCCTCTAGTTGTACGTGAAAGTCTTTAATTTTAAATGAGTTGAAATTTTCAAAGCTTCTGTATACATTTATAAAAGTATGCATTAAAAATATATTACTATAGAACCAATAGAACCTAGAACATTACATAGTTCTTTTATTTCTTTTTTTCTGATTCTCTTCTTTTTATATTTTTTTCAAGTATAGCAACAAATGAAGTATAAAGTATCTGTACGTATAGGTACATTGAGTACATAGACAAAATTCAATATGAAAGTAAATAAAAAAAAAGGAAAAGAACATTTTTTTTTTTTGGATTTCAAAAATTTTACATTCATGTGTAATACATATCTTGTTTTCCAATGTAAAAAGAAGATGAAATCATAAAATAAATGTAATCTTAGGGAATATGAGAACATGTACATTTATATTACAGATTTTGTTTGCTAACTAAACCATAGACGACAATCATTTTTTGTTATTTTTCACTTTTTTTTTTGTCATACCGAAACCGAAAGCCGAAAGTACATATTATGTATGTATGTAAGTTTGTATAACAGCAATATACGTAGTATGTATTATACTGGTATATATGTATGTATATGAAAATTTTTTAAACTTTTCAAATTCTAATTATAAAAGTTAAGCACAAAAATGAAAACCGTATATATACTACATATTCTATCTGTATTCCATGGTTTTTCTTTTTCATGATTTTTCGTTTACCATATCATTTTGTCGGTGAAATAAAAATTAAAAAAAAAAAAAAGAAAACAAAATAAAATTTTCTTTTTTAATCCACAAACAATGAGAATATATTCGAAAAATAAATATACAAAAGAGTATTGTGCATAAAGTGAATTTATAAACAAGGACTAAAAGGACTGAGATTATTTAATTCAAACAAAAAAATATATACAAATATAAAATGTTGTACATACATATTATATATGTGCATATTTTCGTACATTAACTCTATTCATATGTACATAACATACAAGTATGAAGAAAGGATCTATGAACGTATAGAATATTTTTTGCTCTTGTATACTTATATGAATATGTATACATGCATACATACATATATGTAGCTGTTGTATAATAAATAATATTGTATTATGAACAATAAATTAAGATTGTCTCTCAATGTCAGATTATTATTAAAAGATAATACGATTAAATTATTACTTAATTCATCATCGCAGTAAATTGAATTAAATTGCTTTATCATTTCTTATCATATATCAGTTTTAAATAAACAGTGTGAATTTAAATGAAAAAAAAAATAAAACAATTTAAAAGTGTAAATAAATTTCAATGTTGAAAATTTATCGATCTACTAGATATATATACTCGTATAAATAATTCCATATTAAAACGCACAATAATTATTATTACCATTATCACAATATGGTCGAATTTATTCAACAAATTAAATTTTCCGATTGGAAATATGTATTAAATTTGATGATTCTGTCAGATGATGTATTCGTATATTCGTTGCAGTAAGAATACAAATAATCGAACGTCTATACTGAAGAAATAAATGCGATGAATTTATTTATAAAATAGCATGTAATTATATTTCAGATAAAAATATTTGTTAGAAGTGTTGAATTTGTTGAAGAAACATATCATCAGAAAATATCAAATGAACCTAAGAATATGGAGTCGAAGGTAAATTAGTCTAACGTCAAATTTATGGTAATAACGAAAAAACCATTAAAACTGTAGAAAATTTGGAACCCAAACAAAATAGCATTAGAAAATAGAACTGAAGAAGGAAGAACGCAACTACAGATGTGGAAATAGATGATCAGTGGAACGTGGTGGGTGGAACTGAGAAAGCTCAGAGAACTCCAGAGAGGATGCCATTTTGAAACAATAGTTGCGTACACTACAAAATATAATTTCAAAAAATTATCTTTTTCGAGCATTTTAATAATAATAAAAAAAAAGAGATTAGTTCGTATGCAAATTTAATACAAAACATCAAATCTATTATTATTCACGGAAATCACTGAATCATTGAATTTCAATTTCATATCTCAAATTATATTTCAAATTCGAACATTATTTTACATAAAATTATTCAATTTATGCCTTCAAACCATTCAAACTATATAAAGTAACGTAGAGAATTGAGTATTTTTGTAAACAATTTTCCTTTTTTTTCGCTTCATATTCATGGTGTTATAATGTAGATAAGGTACGTCATTTAATTTATAATTTGAGAAGCTGACGTCATTGTGTTGACTATTGTTAAACAGACAATATAAAGGTTGAACAAATTTTATCACTAATTGTTTAATTGATTTTAATAGATATCACCAGCTGCTTTCAACCACAAATTATCTGATTTTAAATATCTTTTGGGGAAATGAAAATTATAATTTCGTCATTAGTGTCTTTTTGTTTCCGATAATTACTACATTTTTTCACTGTTACATTTTATCATTTTTAAATATGCACATTGAAATATTTATCCATTTTCTCTTTATACTTGCTCTGCACTACACACCATAAGAAGTACAAAATATACGGCAAGAATAAGAGACAGTAAGTAGTAGCAAAGAGGTTATTTGTAGCTAACTGTAGTACGATAAACGAGTACGCCATAGTCTAGTACATCGCATACCATGCACTCGTATTTTTGTCCGTGATTCATTTGAAAAGTTCATTTTCTCTTCTGAGCTACTTATAAATGAATGCCAAGCAACGAATAATTTAAATGTGTATGTATATACATACTTACATATTATATCCATCTACGCACGAAGTTTTTTTTTTTTTTTTATTTTCAAAGCTTTTTAAATTGATTCGGAAATTTATGAAAATATCATAATCGTACTTGCATTTATACTCGCATCTATGTGAACGTTCTATGACCTGTAGCAATTTTTCGTTTCGCAATATAGAAAATTCGATTAATAAATTTTCGTTGTTATTCATTTCCTTTATTGTTTTTTTTTATTATCTCGTTTTGTTTTTGTTATACCGTAAATGAAAGTGATAATAATTACAGGAAGAATTATTTTCATTATCGACAGAACACAATCTCTATTATTTTCATTGATTTTCATTGTTCGACACACATTCATGTATAGACAATATTCATATATAGTTGGGAATATATACTTCCATATCTCATACAACGATGATATTTGAAACAGTAACTTGTTAGATAGTACATTACGAGCATTACGAGTACATGCATAGTCTGATACATATAGTACATGTATGTATTATGTGATACATATCATAGATGACACAAGTAAAATGAAAATAAGAGAAAGTATAAAGGTATTATACTCGCATATTGTATTAGTATACATCATCCTAGATTTTTATAGGTTTTACAATTTATAAACTTAATTAAAACTAATTACCTTTTGTGGTATGTAGGTCTACAATGCACACAAACATCGAAATGCTCATAATAGTCATAGCTCATAGGTCATAGTAATAATGAAAAGTATTGTGAGTATACGAGTATGTGTGTTTTTTTTTCCATAACTTTATCGTGATAAAATGTTTATCCTGAAGCACGTATTCTAACAAATAATGGATAACTTGTTATAATTTAAGGGAGGTTGTTAGGCGATGAGTATGTACTTGATGAAAAGGTATTCGTTAGATTATTATATAGACAATAATAATTATTTGATGTTGTGTAGTGTATTGAACAAATATGACAAAACCACAATCATCTGGGTATACAAAGAAAATTTTCTACATAATTTTAGAATATCAATAGAATATTTAAACTTAAAGTATTCATTATTTTTACGTAATCCATATGTACAAACAAGAATATTTGAATTTTATTAAGAATTCAAAACGATATTAAAGTGATGGATGAAATTTATTCTGACATCTTTAAATAAATACACATATATCTATATGTATGAATTTATATAAATGTCTTAAGGATCTCAATCTGTACTTTAATTCCTCAATAACAGAAGAGTTTGAGTTAAGTTTTTATTTTGACTTATATGTGTGTGTAGTGTGTACCTGCCTACATACATCATCTCATGGCCCATATACAATATCGTATGAATATACGATATTTAGTATTATTATTAATACTGTATATTCTGTCTGTATTCATCCGTATTACCACGTATTACATATCTGTTAATAATGTAAATATAAAATGAAAATATGTTTTTCCAAGACAGTAATACCAGTGTAATAATTACAATTGTTGTGTGATGCTAATGGATAGATGATGTTAATATTCTCTAATAGGGAGATAATTGGAATAATGCATCATTGACTGTACAACACAATAACGAATGTTCATTTAACATATTTTGTATCATTCTACAGGATTATAATATATTACATATTTGTATTTACACTCGTATATGTATATGAATATATGCATATATTATATATTTTTGTATTCATAAAATAATATTATTACATAAATATATATTATGTATTATATATAAAATTAAAGAAACACGTCATAATACACCTACATACAATATTATAAGTATCAATACTAATGATAGACATGTACATATGAATATACACAGTAGATTGTAGTGAGAAAAACAAAATTTCATTATCGGAATTTATGATTTTCATTTCGATGGTAACGTTAATTACATATAACTAAAACGAATTTACCTACCGATCCAATGTAATCTGGTTATATGGTTATATTAAAATTCGAATTTAAGCATAATACATTTATTATAATCAATACAAACGAATATTATGTATATACATTTATGTAAATATGTGTATTTTAACGAGGGCGGTGTACTACTTATGTGAGAATTTTTGTAAAATGTGTATACATAGAATTTAATAGCGAATAGCTAAAGTTTTTTGGTCATAACGAATAAAATTTTGCTGATTAACTTTTATATGTTACGACATTATAATAAATACAGATTGTGAAAAATAGAACATTTAACGATTTAGTTTCAAAAAATAAAACCATTATAATGTAGAAGACTACTTGTTCAAATGTGGAGGTGTGTATGCATGTGTATACTACATACATTCATGTATTTTATTTGTAATTTTATTATAACAAATGAATATCATAATGGTATTGTAAGTATAAAAAATCTTTATGTTATTCATTATTATTTATTTTTACATGTAATTCTATATAATATGTAATTATCTGTAATATGTAGTAGATATAATGTATGTAAAGTATATGTCTTTAGTAAAAAAAATATGTAAAGACATTGTTTTTCTTACTTTTATGATATCATTGTGTGTTATTTATAACTCATAGTAATTTCTGTATTGCAATTCAATGAAATATGTGAACTTAAAATTCAAGGTAAAAGAGTTACATTTGATATAGCGAGTATATATAAAATTGAAACAAAATATAAGAGGGATTCATATCATGTTTCTTCATTTTCGTAATTTTCGTAGTGTTCATAGAAAGTTTTAAAAAACTACGAAAATGAAATGTTTCGCAGATTTTGACTTTTGTATTTCGTAGTTTCGTAGTTGATGTTTAACAGTTCTCATTTAGCATAGAAATTAAAATAAATAAATATGACAACTGAAAAAAAAAAACTACGAAAAATTAAATTACGAAGAAATTTAAGATGGTCGCGTTCATATCAATCAGACGACGAAAGTACGACGCAACGAATAACGAAAAATTTGACATGAATCTTTCAATTTTTTATCGATTTTTCAAAAGTAATACCGATTCTACATTCAATGCAGAGACTTCAATTTCGACTTTGATTTAATGGATATGTAGTAGAACTTCTAAGTATTTGCATGTTAAGCATGCTATGAGGTAGAAAGTTGAAGTCCAAGTTGAAGTCATTGCATTGAATTTAGAAGCGGAATAATTCATCAAATTTAAATTATAATTTTTTTAAAATTGTATTCAAAATAAAATAAAATTGATTTTTTGTTATAATTGTATATAGGTATACATTTATTTTTAATTTATTACCTTTTTTAGAAAATTTATTTTCCATTTTATTTACCAAAAATTATTTATATTCATAGTATAATTATAATAAAATTCATTTTATTTGTAAACATTTATTTAGTTATCGAAACAATTCAAAATAATTTACAAATAATATGTATCAAAATATGTATATATGTACTCATATATATATAAATATAGGTAATTGAAAATGTATCTACATTGTATAGGTATATTACACTATGTTTCTTTCATATACATATTTATAAATGTGTAGTATTTATATTTTTGTAAATTTTAATAAAATTATAAACAAAAAATAAAATTGAATACATTGAATAAATATTTACTCGTTATGCATTTAAAATTGAATTAAATTCAAAATTAAAATTCAATTGATTAGTTCTATAAAAATGATTATGTATGTATGTGTATACCCATAACTATACAAATAATGTAGGTAATTGTATGTAGTATAGTCTTCAAATTTTTATTCAATTTCATTTATTAACATGTATTAACAATCAATTTATAAAATAATCAACAAAATATGAATTTTATTTGTTTATATTAAATGGCATATATAGGTGTAACTGTATGAAATATCGATTTATTTCTTCGTATATTTTATTCATATGGCTTAATGAACGATTTTATATTACATATGTATATGACATATGCACATAAAAATATTTATATTCGAATATTACGCACTCTGAAGTATGTAATTATGTACAATATTGTAGATATATGTATATTTGTACACACATAAATATTATATTATGAAATTCAAGAAAAAATAAATTAGGTAATTTATCGAAAATAATACATCAGCAGAGTTATATTTCTGATATAAATAGCTGATCGATATAAAAAAGTAATTTATAATATTATTGGAACTCTTTGCTTAAATCAATACTCAATACCATATACATGCATATAATAAAATATGTTAGAATCGTTATTTGCGTATGTCAACTAATATTTTTTTTCTAAAAAAAAAAGGATTCAAGTAGGTTAGATATGTATATCATTTTTGGTTCCGCGAAATATATTTTCAGTCTTTTTTTTTTCATTTTTAAAAATCTATTTATTGTTCTTAAATTCGTATCTATCTGTCTGTCTGTATACTGATCAATCAAATATTTATATATAACAAACTGTAAGAAATAGAACAAAAAATAAAAATGGATTCGAAAAGAAAAACATATAAATAATAAAAAATAAAATTGAAATATTTTAGAAAAAGATTTTTTTTTGTTTTTTTCTACAAAAATTCAAAATGCATTTGGAATAATATGGTTTGTATAGAATTTTAAGTTTTCGATTTCATTCTACCATCAAAAACATTTTATTATATTCTTTTCTCAGACAGTATGTGTGTGTGTAGGTATATGTAGTACATACTTGAACACAAATTTAAATTTTTAAAAGATAGTTTTACGAAAATAAAACGTAAGAATTTTAAGTAGTGTGTACAAGAGTCAAAAAGGATTTTATTTTTATTCTTATGAAACGATATCATTTTTTTTTGTAAATGTAAAAAAAAACAATGTTATTTTATTTTTTCATTTTATCCATTCTTTCTCAACAATCGAACAGAAAAAACTGTTTGTATTTATATTATTTACATACATATATACATAATATGTACGTAATGTATTCCTTTTCAGATCAATCGAAATATTTGAAGTTCTTTTAATTCTATATTCATACTAAAATATATTTTTGTTTTTTTCTTTCTATTATACTGAATATGCATAATAAAATGCATGTTATTTGAACTTTATATATAAACGTAGAACGTACGTTAAAGATTTGTGTATGCATATACATATACACATTATAATACCGAAAATATTTTCAAATTTTCCTTTGATATATACTTAATAAATGAAAACTATTTACTCTCCTTGTTTTGGTCTAACCATGTATTTTTATGGTTTTTATTTGTTTGCTGTTTTTTGTTTTGTTTGAAAAATTTATTTTTAAAGATATTTGTAGGATATGTGGATCATATATTTAAATATTAAAATTACATATTATTTATCGAAAGAATAATGAATGAATTTATGAAATTTAATACGATCGCAATTTATCAAAATCATTCATTGTATTTTCAAAATATTAAAAAATCAACATCATCATCATTTCCTGGCATTCCGCTAGGGAGCATAGATCTTCAACAAAACCTCTCCATCTCACGCGGTTGTTGGCTAAAGTTTTTACTTCATACCATCGTTTTATTGGTTGTTGACAATTCTGTGAATGTGCTTCTACGCCAGGTATCTCTTGGTCTACCTCTTTTGCGATTTCCTTGGAAAATCAACATAATGTACATATATAGTATAACCACAAATCGAAAACCACCTACTAACATTTTATACACATGATTTAAAAATGAATTTAAGATACATAACTAATTTCGTTGATTCAATTTTTCTTATACAATAACTGTAATTTGTAAGAAATTAAGTACTAATTGAAAAGAAAAACAAAGATTTACCTAAAAAAAAATTTATGATCACAAACAAAAAAAAAACCAATTGAAGATTGATTCTGATAATTGTAATTTATCCTTTTACTTTTCTCAAAAAAGTAATATACTCGTATATAAATGTATAAAAAATATTAACTTTGAATTAAACGTGAGCAGTAATATACATTAAATTGTAGACATACACACCACATACTGTATATTGAATAAAGTGTGTCTGTATATAAAAGTATTTACACATCCTATTACAAATTCTCTGATATCCTTTTAATTACAGGTAGTAATCGATAAAAATACGTGATTAGTTCTCTATTATCGAATGTTATGTAAACACTTATACATAAGTATGTACTATATTTAGGTATATAAGTATACAAAAATTTTATCTTACATTTTGATATTTTTGTTTGTTGTTATACATATATTCATATAGAAATCATTTTAGTTTGATTTTTCATTTTATATATATTTAGAACTCTACACATACTTATGTATATACGAGTACTATTAATTAACAAGAATGTTTTGTCTTTATTTACGTTGAATAAAACGATAAAAAATTTTCTTAAAATTGTTTTTCTTATTTAGTGTATAAAGAATTACATGAAAATGAATTTTTTAATTAGCGTGTATATGAATACATATAAATGTATATTTATAATGCATGTAAATAATATGTATATATATATACAATTCATGATTGTGCGTATGTATTATACATCTATAAAACTGTTATTTTTTGTTATTATTTTGAGAATATGTAAATAATTTTCGTATACCGTATGTTAACATAATTTATTTCACGAAAATAATTACCATTTTACTACTTACTATATATTTGGTAAGCCTCAATACTTTTAACTTTACAATATTCATGCAACTAATTTATGTTCTCTTGTATTTCGTATTTCGTTTTTCTTCTTTTTTTTCCCTTTTTTTGGTCAAAATAATACAGACCACACAATGAATTTGATTTTGGTTTGTTTAGAAAGATGTTATACAAACCACTATATTTCGTTTGGGTTTGTGTTGTGTTTGTATGATTGTAAATGGAAAAAGTTTACGTTTTTTATTTTGTTTTTTTTTTTGTATTGCACATAGTACCTACATTATATACGAAATTCTATGAAAACTTATTTGAATATCTAAATTAGAATTGTGATAGTTTTTGGTGTACGGGCATTCATATATAGTAAAAGTAAAACTAACTATTTCAATATGTATATAAATAAAAAATTTGTTTATCATTTTGTGTGTATTCTGGTATAAGGACATTTGAATTTGATCAGCAGTTTAAAATTTCTACACCAAAAACCAAAAAAAAAAAAAAATGAATGAATAAATAAAACAAATAAATAAATAACAATAATAAATAAATACATAAATAAAAAAATAAAAAAAAAAAACATCAAAGAAAAGCAATCTACAAAAAGATTTTTTCAAACTTTATACATTTTGTCTGATTTGAAAAAAAAACAAACAATAATAAATAAAAAAAATGGAAAAAACACTATAAGAAAAAACATTAAAAATAACAAATAAAAGTATTGAAGAAAGTAGAAGAAAAGTAGAAAAAATAAGATAAAACTACATATATATATATGTGTATGTGTAGTTTTAGGATGAGAAACTTTCTTTGATTCTATAAATCCACTTCAAAGTACCTTTCTTAAGTCTTTAAGAAGTTAAGTGTCACAGCATGAAAATAAAAATGAAACATATAGTAAAGAATAAACACACATAAATAAGAAAACAATATATAAAAACTTTTTTTAAGTACATATATACTTTTTTTTCGGATACTTTAATCATAGACGAAAACTTTTTTCTTAAAGCTGACAGTTATACATACTCGTATTGTGTGTGTGTGTTTGTGAGTGTGTGTGTTACAAGTATTTCTCAATATACGTCTAGATAGTTGCGAAATACTATTCTATCCACTACATAATCGTATGGTATAGTAAAAGAGTAGAAAACTATCCAACTCTTCGACAATAGCATATTCACATAGGATAATGGCTCTTATAAAACTTGAATCTTGAATCTTGAATATGTAATAAAATCAGCTTTGTTTGTAGTATTTTCGATACATAATTTGATTAGTTTTTATAATGTTTATATATTTGGATATTCTTCAATTCCTTTTGTCATTCTTTTTGTTTTTGTATATTTTTTCCTTTTTTCATTTCAAAAATTTTACCTTATTACTTATTAAAAAATATCAATTTATTGTACAATTTCTATTCCAAATTTTTCTTTTATAATTTATAAAAAGAGGAAGTTACATACTTATATATTTTTTTCTTTTTTTTTTTGTCGTGAAAACTTCAACCATAATTCTTTTTCGTTGTTAAACATTCAACGATTCAACAACACAAAATCTTTTTTATTTATTTTTGAAATTTTTTAAAAAAAAATGTCCAAAGTGTATAACTGGTATAATAACATTAAAAGTCAGTAAAATAACTGTCAAATAATTTCAAATTAAGGTCATTCTTAAAAGCAATAAAACATCGCTTATGGCAATAAACACATGTTGAGTTTGTAATAATAAGGACGTTAAATCGGTCTAATATATATTGTTCTTCGGTCTATATTTTTTAAATGTCATTTTACTTACATATACATACCTACATACATATGTATGAATATACGTGTACGTATGTACAAATATTCATCTTTTGACGTTATTATATATTTTTTTTTTTGCTTTTATTCAAACAGGACGATAAAAATATTAAAAATATTAAAGTAGTGTTTGTACTTGTATACTTTTATGGATAATAATAGAAGATGATAGAACCATATTATATGATGTTCTATATAAGTATAATTTTTGTTTCATTATTTCAAGGAAAACTTTTTACAGTTATAAACTTAAAGTTAAATATTAGGATTTTTTTTTTTTGTTCTATTCATTTAATTTTTACTATTTTTTTTTTATTAGTGTAAATATTAAATTTTTCTATATTCCTGTAATATTTCAGATTTACTTAAGTACATTTAATTATAATAATAAAAAAAAAATATCCTGATTCCTGAAATCAACTAAAAAACATTTTCACAACATATACATATTTACATTAACATTGCACAGATTTAATCACCCTTTTGTTTTTTACTCATTGAATTTTCATTGTTATGAGCTCCTATTACTTAAAATTTTAAAAATATAAGATACACACGTACGTATGTATACCGTAAACGTAATAAGTACGTTTGCATACAAGTTGCTCTTATTCATCTATTTTCATTTTTCATTCATATCCTTCTCTTCAATTTATACTGTTCTATTAAATAATAAAAACGCACTAAACACAACGACATATACAACTATATGCACGTATATCATATACATGAACTAAAACTATTCATAAAATCACTGTCATTTCACAGAATTTTACAGAACGGAAATAATTTTCATTTTTTATTTCCTCCCTAGAACCAGTAGGAGATACATATATACGGTTTTTTTTTTTTAGTTTCATTACTTATTTCTCTGATGATCTTATAAGTATATTATGTACATTCGTGTTTCTTTTTGATGCTTTTGTTATTTTCAATTTCCTGTATTTCTTTCATTATTATTATTATTTCAATCTAAGAATAGTAAATTACATTTTATTTACGTTGTTCTACTGTTAAATAAAGTATTTTAATTTTAAGAAATTCACTAACTAAAAATAATAGAACAACATAAAAAGCAGTAAAACTTAATTCGAATTTTTAGTCATTGTCATAAACATATTCAGTTTACATTATTCTCATTTCGTATAAAATCTTTTAAAAGACATACACTGTATAAAGACTGTATAAGCTATAAATATCCATTTAAAGTATATAAGTAAAATATATATTTTTAAAAGAATTTTTCTTTTAAAACGAAAAAAAAAAAAATAAAATACAAAAGCACAATTTCATATTATTAACTGAGAATAAATTAATGAAAAATAAATTACCAAGTAAATTCGTTTTATGGATTTACCTTTTCTTTTTCATGTAATTAAGTTGATACCTTTGAATAAAATCTGACGAAACCATTACATTTCCGACAAAAATAACAAAAAAAAACACATTTCCTTCTTTCTATATTCTTACATTATTTATATGTAACATTTAAATACAAATCGAATTAATTACATTTTTTTTCTATATTTGTAGTTTTTTGGCCAAATAAATACAACACATTAAGCTGTTAATGTGTAAACCATCATCATATACCATCATTATACTTTGTGAATTTACCGAAAAAAAAAAAATCTATGAGTATCTTTAAATTACATGATGAATGAAAATAAAAATAATATACATACGATTGTTGTTATACTAATATATTTTATAGTAAATTTTTTATAGCAATAATTTATCGCATTATACGGCATGCTAGTACGATTAGTATTCTACATTCTACTTATCGTGTATACTCGTACGTACTCGTATATTCACCCTCTAGAGAAAGTTGATTTTCTCTCTGACTAGAATTCGAAAATTATACACGACAAACACGGAAAATCAACTAACAATATTTTATATACTTGCTCCTCTACTCTATACATACTCATCTAGTTCTAGTTATTTACCCCATCCAGTTACCAAGAAAAATTTTTTTTAAGATTTTTCACATTCTCTAATTATTAAAATTTTAGGTAATTCAAATTTCATATATACTTACATAATGTGCATTCTAAAGTTTTTTGTAGACATTTTTTTTTGTTCGTTAAATAAAAGACTACAAAATGAGTTGATAATGAAGTACATACATATTATAGATCATGTAGACCTGCAATAAGTATATATACACACACACAAACACACATTTTTGTGTATTCCTTTAATTCAATTAACATATAATCACGTCAAAAGTATAAATCGTGACGGTATGCATTTCAAAGTTTTTTAATAGTACCATAGCACATTTTTATCACTTTTATACGATTATGATAAAATTTGAAATATTTTTAATATAACAAAAGGATTAGTTGAATTTTATGTTGAGAAATTTAAATGCTTTTTTTGAGTGTTTCAAAAGTTTTCTTTGAAATTATTTTGCATTTGAAAAATTTTTTTTCAAAAATTCATTAATAAGTACATTATCAAATTTGACATTTTCCGTGTTTATGGAATTTTTTCATTAAGGTATTTTTAGTTGAAGTTTTCAAGGCAGTTTATTAATATAATATTTTGATAAGAATTTTTTAAAAGTATATACATACTTACCAACAAGATTTTGTAGAATTTTTATAATTTCTAAAATGAAAGTTTTCAAATATAATAAAATGTGAATGAAATTAGTACTTTATGTTATATTTAGATATGAATTTTCATTCTGAATTATAATTATATTGTATCCTAGATACACATAGAAACTAACAGATAATTATTAACAGAGTTTTTGAACCTTTACAGAAATAAAAACTGAACTGAAAGAATGATAGTTAAAACATTATTTTTGCTCATCATCCTTGATATAGAAATACTTTTCAATAATCCTAATAGAATATTCTTATTGCTTTTTGTACATGCAATGCTCGTTTCTAAAATTTATTAAAAAATTTAATTTCTATATTTCAAGGTAATTTTAAAGGAATTTAAAAATTTACTATGCACATTTACGATATTCAATTTTTAATACAAAATTATTGTTAATTTTTCTAAGTTAAATATTATGAATATTAGCAGAGTGCACGCAGAGTGTATAAATTACGACCATATTTATCCAATTAAGTAATTACATATAACTTACTTTGGCTTGAACTTAATTTAAAAACAAGGAAATGCAAGCATTATATCTACTAAGTACTTAATGTAGTACATTAAAATGAAATACATAATATTAGTTTGAACTATACCGAACTAAATTCAGTTGACGTAAAACATTTTTAAATATGTAATTAAGTATTTTCGATTTGATGAAAAGTATTTGTAATTCTTAGAAATTATACAAGAGTAATATCATGAATAATTCCTGAATAGTATATATGGAAGTAAAAAGTCGAATTATAATAAAAAGCTTATATACTACTTAAATTTGTTTTATTTCCGAATTTATAAATCCTTTTTAGCTGTATAATAGATATGTATATCGCTATATATGTACATGGATATACTTTAATTGTATACATGTATATGATGCATGAGACTGTGCTGTGTAACTGTATCCTGAATATTTACGTCATGCATTCGAATCAAAACAAACTTATTTTTTGTTATGTTTTATTATCATAGAAAATATGAGTTAAACAAAAACAAAATAAAACAAAAAATAACAAACAAACATAAAATATATAGAAATAAACAAAAGGATAAGCAAAGAGAAATATATAGCAGAAACCAATTGTAAATACTTACTGAGAAAAAAATAATACTTATATATTAAAAGATGGAAATAAAAAACTTTCATCCTAAGAAGATTTAAACTTAAAATACATATGTATCTAAGTAAAATGTTTTATTTCTGTGGTTCTATATACTGCATGTACCGTAAGGATAATAAAAAGTTTTTCTGTTTTACTGTATATACGAGTACATGCATATATGTATGTATATACATATAATGTATGTATGTATATTTTTTTGATACATTTCTTATATACACAAGAATACATTATATTATTATTTATTTTTTATTTATTTTATTTTCCATACAATATGAAGTAAAATATTTGCAAAGAAAATAAACTTATAAAATTCAATTCCTTGAAACTTATAGGATATATCTTGTTATAATAGGTATACAAGAGTATGTACATATTATATTCATCTATAATAATAAAAGTATAGAGCTACTTACAATGAATTATTGTTTTTTTTACACTTTGCATATTAAAATTCAAATGAAAATTTAATTAATTGTCAACCTACTAATATATACCAGACACATAATATTATTTATAGCTTTATGTGTGAAATAAAATACATATACATACATAATTGAAATTCTATTTCTATATACTGACATGGACAAGTTTATTCATCAAATTAAAATTGAATAAATTAAATTAAACTATAAAAGAGAGAATATATATATTTTATTAATTTTTCTTTCATATAGTTTATACTTAGTTTTAAATTATTATATTTTTTATTTACGTCAATACTTTGAAAATATAAATTTTTATAATTTTATGCCAGCATATAAGAACCACATTTGCATAATAAAAAAAATGTTCACATGTACTTACATACATAAACAGTAACAAACAACCACAAATATATAAATCCGTTTATGTTACACATAATACATATTTAAATTGAAATTGCAACAAAAAGATATGATATGTAAATGTAATATACAAAAGTGTATACATAATATAAATGGAAACCAAAAAAAAAAAAAAAATAAAACATATCATATATCATTCATTAAACAAATTCTTTCTAAATTTTTAGTTTTTAATTTGACCAAAAAACTGTATGTACAATTGCAATTAAGGATATCCTTATGTGGTTTAAATGTCGGAAATATTAATCACATGAATGCATTTAAAATTGTATATGTATTTATGTATATGTTTGATGAAATTTCTAATTAGTGTTTATTGGGTGAGTCCATAATAAATTAGTAATAATTGCTAATTAGTAATAATTGCTTAAACATTGAATATACATACATTACATATTATGTACATGCATATATTTGATTGATTTCACGCTAGTAGATTAATATGGAAGATTGAAATTATATAACATGAATTGTGGCCGTATAGATATTATTAAAGTAAAACTTGTTATCTGAATACATACTATTATTGATAGCTATCTGTTCTTATACATATGTATGTATGCGCATACATATTTTTAAAACAGAATACAGAATTTATTGTAATAAAATCACGTAAAATTTTGTAAGAGGAATACATATTCGTATAAAATGGATGATTTCATTTAATTTACAAAAGAAAATTTATCATCGTATATGTATATTCGATTTTCATTTTTCATATGTACGTAAGTACATTTTATGTTCGAATTATAAAAAAAAAAAACACACACACAAATATATTCTTTGTAACGAATATTTATATATAAAAATAAATCAATATGAAAATGAAAATGGTACATTTTAATAGCACAAAATCATGCTTAAGTGATTTTTATATTTAGTACTTATCTTATTTCGATTTTAAATAAACGAATGATAATCATCAAGAATATATAAAATATAAATCGAACGATGACATTCTATTCAATTCAATGGATGCATTCGTATATATATACATACTTATACTTATATATACATATGTATGTACGTACTTGTTCAATTTTCGATGATAATAAATCTACCATATACTCGTATATTCAGTACACATAAAGTCAAATATTACTTATATATTTATATGTACCTATACTCGTACATACACATATTACATATATTCAATTTTAGTCCTTAAATTTGCAATTTATGGATCGTTATTATTATGTGAATAAAATTTTTTTTTCTCATATTTCTCCCATTTTTTATTCTTCTATTTATTTTTATTTTATTTTTTTTTTTTACTTTTTTTTGATAGAATATGTAAAAGGATTTTCCAGTAGCAAAAACTTTATACACTTTGTATGTAAAGATTTTCATTTTTTATATAATTTTTGATTTTCATGATTTACTTAACACTCCACTCATTTTTATAATATTACATATTTTAGTGTATATGTGCACATATACCAATATGTATGTACATTATGTATACATTCTCGTATATATGTATATAGTACAGTATGTACTTTGTTATTCATGTAAATTTTTTATTGATATAGAACACATCGTATGTCACGGATCTAAAGTACTTACATCTTATAATATTCAATGGAGGCTGTAGTACTATTCAATATATTTCGAGAATAATTGACTATTTAATAAGAAGTGGAATCATAAAAATGAGAAAAAAAAATATATAAATAAATATATATCTTATCAAGGAGGTTTATTCAGAATTTTTTGAAAGGTATTTCGTTTGGTTTGTTTGTTTTTGACTTACATACATTTAATCCAGTTCAACGTTAAGCTACATGTTCTTATGCCAATTATGTCTAAAAAAAAAAAAATCATGCATTTTTTATATACATACTTTTTTTTATAATTTTGTATCTTTTTTATATGAAATAAGGTATGATGATGTAATTTCTCACGTTTCGTGAATGAATGCCTTTAATCTTTATGTATACCCTTTTCACTTAATTTACGTTGTATTCATTTATGTTTACGTGATATATACATTCTTGAATGTCTATAATTTTTTCTACATTCATTTTATCAATTCCACCAAAAAACAAAAATTTATCACAAAATAAATATTACGTGACATTGTTAAATACCAATGTATATGGATTGTCATTATTTGTATATGTGTATGCGATTTCGTTTATTTGCAAAAATTTCTTACCTTTTCTCTGGAATTTAATTATATACATATTTGTATGTGTGTATATTTTGTATATATGTATACGAATATTATATATGAACACGATATTTATCAAAATACAAAATTAATTTTTTCCTTAATAATAATTTCGTGCTTATTATTGGGATTCAATTATGTCTGAAAAGTCATAAAACTTTTATCAACATTTTTGAACTTTTGTTCAAAATTGATTTTGTTTTTTGTATCAAATGAATAATTTTCATTACATATTTATCAGTCTGTTCTGTATATAAAGTGAAAATTCATTGGGTTATAGGGTCATGATATAAACGCATATTTATGTCTGTCTGTATGTGTATACTTTCATATTAACAATGATTACAAAAAACAAAAAAAAAGGTCTGAGAAAATAATTTCAACTTCATTTATAGCACCCTGCTTTGTAAAATATGAAAAATGCTACATCTCATAAAAAGCCACAAAAAATTTCATATCGACCTTAAGTATGCTAAAGATTAAATAAGAATAAGAAGTTATTAATAATGAAAACAAAAAGGAATGTATAATGTAGTATAGATCTAGACCATTTTTATCCGTAATTCATTTCTCCTTTTTCATAATTAAATGATATAGAAGTACATAAACGATTAAAAATTAAAGTCCTAATTGAATTAATCAAATTTTAAATAGCCTGAAGGTTTTTTGATTTAAGATAAAATTTTTTCTTATAAATTTTTTTCCTAAAGCAAAAAATCTAAGTTCCGAGTTCCGAGGATCTGCATACATATATAATATACATACATATTATGCATACATAACATATATATGTACACTATACAATTTTAGTCATGGTATTTTGTTTTAATTTTCGTATAACGGTTAATGGAAAAAAAATTGCGTACATTTTTTTTTACTGTTTTCTTTAAAAAACAAAAAGATAATACGTTAATCAGTATTGAAAAACCCTTAAAAAACTAATAATAATAATTTGCATAAAACTTAGACCTCTTTCAGATACATAGAGAATAGCCAATCTTTGAATACAAAAATAAAATAAAAAATAAAAAATAAACTCGTTATAAATCCATATACAAAAGATAGTATATCATCTATGGAATATTTAATTTAGTCCATTTTAAATCTTTATAAGCTCCACAAGTTGTACGTTAATTTTAATTGGATATGAAGAGCATAGGATAAAATTGGATAATAAAAAGGTAAAATATTTTGAATATCAAAGTACTCAGAATAATGAAAATATATCTCATTATCATATAAATTAAATGATCAGACCTTTTTGATCTGAAAATACATATTACTGCGGCTATACATTACTCTCTAATATACTATATAGTATTGTATTATACATACTTACATAGTGAATTGTATTGCTTCATATTACCACATTACATATGTAGGAATATTTATTTATATTTCGCCATTATAAATGTCCGAAACTGAAATTCATTTTTTTCTTCCTTTTTTTGTTTGTTTAAATAGCTAGATAATAAATTAATTCTATGTGAAATATAATATATGCGGGTATAAAATATTATTAATAAATTAAAAATAGAGCAAAAAATCATCATTTATTGTTTTGATTTTTAAGTCAATTATCACTTATCACGGTAAATAAACCGACCGAAAAAATAAAAACAACATAAAAACATACTACATAAATGTATATTCCGTCAGCCACAATACAAAACATTTATACAAGTAGTACAAAAAACTAAAAATTTTACAAATTGTCGCCATAACAATGAATTAAAATTTAACAAAATTAACAACAACAAAATAAAAATGTTGTCGTTAAAATAACATTTATAATAAAATTATGTAAAGTGGAAATAACATGTTACGTACATTTTATGCGTATACTTGTCCTCTGAAAAAAAAAAAAAATATGGGTAAAATTTAAAATTTTTATTATGTAATGGAATACAATTGGCACATATACGTATATTATATTTTAACATATGCCAGCACTTACAATAATTCATAAAAATATAGAACGACAAAATTTATAATAGTTTTAACGGTATTTTGAATGCTTGTAGTTTCAGAAATTTATAGGTAGGTAAGTGAATAATATTTTAGAATTTTTTATATATATATTTTTTTTAGATTTATTCAGATTCAATTTTCGTCATTCCTTCCATAGAGAGCATTATTATGATGAAATCCAACCGCAATTCTACAAATATTATGTACGCACATTTATAATATTAACTCCAAATATAATAATGTAATGTCGTCCTATATGTAAAATCATTTAATATAAAAAAATTAAATCGCATTATTTTTTTTTTTTTAAAAATACCTACTATACTCGTACATGCTACTACACTACACATATTTTTGCAGTTACACTTATATATGCACACATACAAAAAATTTGCATACTTGAGTATACAATTATTGTACATCTAGGTTAATGTGGCTTGTCTTAAGTACATATACATATTTTTTACGTTACACAGTCATTTCACAATTATTTTTTAGTGATTAATATTTCAATATTAGTGTCACCTTGATTTTAATACATACTCACAATAAAAGTATATTATACATGGACACAATAAATTTTATATTAAATTTGAAATTTTTCGAAATATTTATCGATACATAAGTATCTTCTTCTTTCGTAGCATTAGAGCTCCAAGTGAAGCAGGAATATAACTGATCTGATGCTAACTTGTACTTATTGCTATCATGGCTGGTATCACTGCTGGTTTGCTGCTGGTACTCATTCACATCTGAGTGAGTGTAAGTTGGAAATTGTCAATGAAAAGTTGGAAACTATTTTCTTACTTTTGCTGTAAGAACTTTGGCAAGAATTGAGCCTGCACTTCGAGTACAGTAGGCCAGTGGCTCTAACACTTGCGTCACCGAGCCCCTTAATCGATATATCGATATATACATTATATCAGAAAAAACTTGTAAAAGTATCACACTTGGCTCATACAAACAAAATCTTTGTGGATTTATTGAAAATACCACTTGTACTCGTACATAATGTAAATGGAAACATTCATATTATCTTCTTTTGAAATCTTCTAATGGCATGATGGGTATATAGTATCCTGTTTTTGTATAGTTAAGTGTTATATTCTTATAAAATGAATGAAATGTATTCGATGAATGAAACGAAATAATATAAACACAAAACATATAAACAAAATCAAAATATCTTAAATTTAAAATTTCAGATCTCAGAAGAAATGAATGTTTTTATAAAAAATGTATTACATATTTATTTTCCTTTATAATTTCGTTTTTTATTTGTACCCTAAATTTATTATATAATATCAACATATAAGTAAATGTAGTAATTTAAGTCAACGAAATCAAAAAATTTCTTTTAAATCAAATGTAAATATAAACGAAAATGAATGACCAATAAGAACAAAAAAAAAAATAGAAGTTTTTTTAATATATGTAATACATAATACATAGTACACAAATGTATGTACACATTTAAGTACTACATATATGGTATACATTTTATTTGTAAAAGCAAAACATGTATATGTAGATATCTGTAAACATCCCTTGAGGTTGAATTTATTTTAGGAAAATATTAGAAACAAAATACAACAAATAAAATGTGTAGATGTATGTAATTACGTATTACGTATATATTTATACTATATTTAGATCTATAATATAATGTGCTTTCGAATTTAAATAAATATTTACTGCAAATCCTTTGTAAAATAACATACCAGACTTGAACTTACATTTTATACATATAAGTGCATCCCATCAGAGAAATTTATAGTTGATGAAAAATTTCAATCAATAAAAATGTTGCATTATACTGCAATTGATAGTAATACAAATTTTTACGATATCATTAAAAATTACGTTTGATTTTGTTCTCGATTATATTTTCCAATTCTTATTCTAAAATACAAAATTGATTTCAAAGTGATCAAAAATGCATTGATCGTGAAGACCGAACAAAGGAAAGTCGAAAAAAGAAAGTAAAGTTCAAAAACAAAATTTCTTTTATAATGAAATTTTCTAATGATCATTAGTTACACAAGATTTAAAGATTATTGTATTATTCCATTCATTATTGTATTATCAATGAATTCCCACATACACACATCATAATGCAGAGAACAATATTTACACACATTATATCTACATATTTTAATGACATTGCGCCCTCTGTTGAATTTAATCGATGCAGTTATGTGAAAATTCTCTCTGCTGGGATAGTATTTCCAGAGAATATTTTATGACAACACAAACATTTTTGAATGACTGAATTTTTTGTATGATTGACATATTCTATTTCTATCTACTCGACATATCATATAAATTCTATACACATTACATATGTACATACAACATATTAAATTCACTCTTGTGATTGCCATCAATTTTAAATTTTCATTATACGAGTATATATCATGTGTTTTACAAAAATTTCATTTTATTCCATCTATAATTTTAAGAATATACCTTAAGGGAATTCTTTAATTAAAACTGATTAACATCAAAAGGACTGATTTCACAGATAAATTTTTATTTTTATTTACAGTTTCATTTTGTTGTATGTTAACTAATACCTAATACTATGATGGTATGAATTTTTACACATATTTTACAGTGTTATATACACAAAAATGTATGTATATATGCCTGTTATATAGTACATGAATGAAATTTCGTGTATGTTGAAAATGCGTATGTGTTATAATTTATGTTATACATTCTAGAACGTGACAAAAAGATGCTGGAAATATTCGTGTAATGAAAAAAAAATTCTGTTTACTTAGCTTATATGCAAAAATTTTATAGAATTAAAGAGCCTTATACAAAATGTTTGTCTCATATAAATTTGAAATTGTGTTTATCAATAAAATTTGTCACCACAGTATGTACGTACTGCTTATATGAATTAAGTCCTGTTGTATGAAAAAAAGTGAAACTTGATTAGGCAATAGAAAATGTATAACTAAATTCCAAATTTTTATTGGCAGGAGTCTGAGGAATAACAAAAATCTAAGAGAATTGGTAAAGCAAGACCTGCTGCTAATAATGAAAACGAGGAAACATGATTTCAAGCGCATACATACAATACGGAGACATCAGACAAGCAATACAATAGTAAGAAGAGCGCTTGAACGAAACCTTCAGTCCAGCCACGCACAGACTAAAATAAATATGTATTGGAAGATCAAAAAATCAATAAATATTGGAAGATCTTCTCTGAGAAAAGCAGAGAAGATTTTCAAAAAATTTTAAAGTTGAATAATATTGTATAAATGCAAATAGCAATGAACAAATATCTAAATCAGTGTTGAAATTTAAAATTTTCAAATAATCAATTACGAGTTACTTTGCCAATTTCAATGTTTTTCTCAGACAAGTTCTTTTGTTAAAAATTTCTTTTTCAAAATAAAAAAAAAACTAACATTAATTCATTGTATAAGATTATTATGTACGTAAGTATGTATATGTATTTTCAAAGGCAAGAAAATTTAATTAAGATAATTATTTATTTTTAGTTATTCCTTTTTCGAAAATAATTATCTGATTTATTTGTTTTTGCTTTTTATTTTTACAGTGTGCAACATAAAGAACTTGGAAGAATTAAATTAAAAATTTTATTTATTCTATATTATAACAGAAAATTGAATTATGTATTTCTATTTTTATTTTCTTGTTTCTTTTTTTTTTTAATTTATCAATAAATTCACTTTTTGGCTATGCCATTATTTCTTAATATTTTTTCTTCATATTTTCCTGAATTTTGTTATCTTTTTTATTTAATTTTTTTTTTTTTTAAATTCATTTCCATGATTTTCATAGCTTTGTAATAAACATAACACATACTTATATTATTTGTATACATATACATACATACATACACATCATATAACGCAGATTATATTATGTAATACATGTACATACATGTACATATGTATGCAACTCATGTTATACATATGTACAGTTTGTACAATACATATTGTTTTCGCTATTATTATAAGGATTTGTGCAGAGATTTTACTTGAATATTGCTTTCTACTTGACCTAAAAATTATCAAAAAAAAAGAAAAAAAAATCAAAAATATATATGATAATAAATAAATAAAGAATTTATTTTTTTTTTCTTCATTCTGCTTTTTTTTCAATTTTATTTTGTTATTTTTTTTTTTTTATCTATAGGGCAAGGCCATATTCAATATTATGATTTTTATTAGTATATGATGTATTTTTATGAAAATCTAGAATATCTTTAGTCATTATTATTATTTTTATTCTCATTCTCATATTTTTTTTATTCTCACAATTTTATTTTTTCTTTTCTTTTTTATTGAACATCCGAAAACCATATTTATGTAACCTAGATTGTTTAAAACTATACACAAACATATATATCCTCGTAGTATCAATGATATCAAAGATTTTTAATATATCGTGTATATATGTACATATACTTACGTACATATATTCATTATACGTACTATGATTGCACTCATACATGATCAATTGTTGTGAAAAAAAAAAAAATATATATCCTTTTTCTGATATCCGTTCTTTTAAATATTTTTTTTTTTAAATTTCAATATTGGAACAATTATATTTTAAGCAATAAAAATCATTGTTGTTCTTCTATTTATAACATTATTGAATTTGGTACAAATCATTTGTATACTCGCGCAAAAAACTTCAACAATTAACTAATGCTACTACCTTTCGGATATACGACTACTGACTAGGTACATATTCTTAACATATACAGTTTCATCTTTACCTATATAGAGTATAATTTTCTTGCTATATTCATATTTTCTTAAATTTTTTTTCTTTCAATTTTTAGGGAGTTATCACTCTATATCTATATATTCTTACAAACTTATAACTTCAAAAAGCATAAGTCTCTGCACGTAATATTGAATGATTTAATCCGTATTCACTTTATGATTGTTATGAACTGCATTTTTGTATCATATACATACATTATGTATATATCTGTTCATTGTACATACGTACATATACCTAAATAAAATATATACATATTTTTTCAGGCATTTACATGAATTCATGAAATCATTAAACGTGACAAAAGTGCTTTATTCGTCGTTTGTCATTTATTTTCGTTCGTAAAAAAAAAAGGAAAAATGGTAAAATGAAAAAGTTTTTAGCACAATACAAATACATTACATACTATCCATATACATACATTATCTAGGAGAATGTATATATGTACATAAGTATTAGATAATATAAAAATCAAGTTTTCTTATTATTTTTTACAACTGCAATAAGCTTCATAATACATATTTTTTTTTTCGTTTTTTGTATCTATCTCTCTAATGTATTTTATTTTTCATTTTATTTTTACAGAATCTAAAACAAAAAAAAATTTAAAACGACAGGATTACGTGTTTCAAAAAATTTACATCACAGTCAAATAATAAAGTATAAAAATCAAATATGTACCATGGTATAATATGCATATTTTTATTTTATAGCATACAATTCATATATATATATATATATATATATATATATATAAATAGATATAAATATATCTGTGTACTGTCCTAGTTATATACAATATTACGTATATACATTACATATAGTAAAAGAAAATTTGATGACTTCAATCAATTGTAAATTCCAAAAGACACTTTTCTATAGAAATTAGATTATATGTTGCACATAAAATATATAGGTATATACTCGTATGTACTCATATATGCATATATACGGATTACCGAAATGGTACCAAAGTGTAATTTTGTATTGTTCTTTAGTTTATTCATTTAAAAAAAAAATCTTGTCTTTTTCATCTTTTATTTTTGAATAATTTTTCATGAAAAAAAATGAAATACATGTATATATTGGTATTAATGTAATATATTTCTGATGTACTATTTTGTACCACTGTACGATAGTGAATATAATTCTAAAAATTTATCGCTGTACAATTCCAACATATCAATAAATATACGTATATATGATATATACAAATACAACCACAATATACATACGTACTTATACATATCTATACAGACAGATAGGTGTGTAATTTAAAAACCGCATCTCTATATATAGTCATTCCTGTATAATTTGTGTATTTCCACCAGGCACACACCTATTTACACAGATACATTAGATTTTTACATTATGTATACTCACAGACACATACTTATACATACTTATGTATATGATACAAACGTATCAAAAAATATCAAATTTACCACATATATCACAAACCATTTTGTAATTTTTAAATACATTACATTACATGAAAAATTCTTGTACGAAATTATAATGTATGATTTATACGCAAATTCAGATTTATTATGTATGCAAAATGTGTAGGTACATTTGTGTATTTTATAAAATTCTGTACCTATTTAGAAATATTGTAAATTTTGAACAAACTAAACAAAAATAATTGAAAGGATATACATTTTACGTATATTACTATTACATAATGATAACATCCCTTACAGATACTATATTATTATCATAGATTTAGAAGAAAATGAAAAACAAAAAAAATAAACAAACTCTATATTCCCGTCGCAAACATATTCAAACTACTCTGTATGTTACATGCAAGTATAATGATTATAATGTAGTAATAATAATAGCGATGTACAAATTTATTTTGGTTTGATTTATATTCGCATAATATCTACTCATACAAATGTACTCTGTATCGTAAATCATGGGCATTGGCTATATAATAATGTGCTTACACATTTTTAGAAAATGTCAAATCAATCAATTGTCATACTAAATAGAAATGAAACTATACATATAAAATTATACTTTTCAAATGTTGTTACACAAAAACGACGGAAACAATTTGAATATCGTTTTCAGTGCTGAATTGATTTTATGTTATAATAATATACTCGTATTGCATAGGTGATTGTTGTTTGTATGTATGTTATACATATGTTGTATTTTATATGCGTCATTTTAAATTTGATAATATACGAGAATGTATGATACATTACAAAAAACAAAAATTGTACAGATTTTATTGTAGATGTGGATACTATCGCGTACATTAATTTAAAAATATACATTTGTATATGCATATATGTGTTTAATATAATTTTTCAGTTACATAACGCATAGTACATATAGTGCTTAGTCCATACGTATTTTTCCACACGCATTTTTGTATTAAACTCAAAAATTATAAGTATACAAGTACTAGTATTTCTAATACATTTATATATTCAATTCTCTGTTCATTTTACATTCACATTTACATTCAAATCTGTCCAAAATAAATGCAAAATAAACACATTTCGATATTAAATAAATATGGACAGTACATTTTTGTTATTTTTTTTAGCATATGTGTACAAATATACACAAATGCATTTTGTTGCCTATTTTACAGTGAAAAGATAACTCGTCTTTCATGTAAATAATTGTACGAGTATGTACATACATATATAAAAGTAATACTTATATACAAGAGTGTAATCGTTGGTGTATTATATTATCTAATCGTACAGACTATCTCTAAAAAATTACATACACTCGTACACATATTTATTATGTATAGTATTTAGGAAATATTTTTAATTTGTTTGTTCGTTTTTAATTTCAACTACATATACATACATACATTCTTACATAATGTTTATATGTGCATGAACTTTTATAATTAACTCATGTTCAATTAATAAATTCAATTATTTAATCCTATCATTAGTATAGCCGTACAACTTGCAATATTTTATTAAATTTTTTATGTATGTAGATATGTATGTATTTGTAAAAAAAATAAAAATATAAGAATAAAACAGTATATAGTAATCTAATAACTTTATTAAATCATATGTGTGTTACTATTAACTTATTTTATATTTATGTACTTGTATGAATATGTATTGTTAAAAATCATATAATATTCATATGTATTTATATATTATACATGTATATGTGTATATGTTTACTCTTGTTTTCGAAGGATATTACACAGACATTACATATAGATAGTTATATATATATGTGTAGTTACAAAATATCTGAATATATATACTTACATATACATATGTATGCACATACATTATTATGTAAATATATAAAATAGTACACACATGTCACACGATATATACATATATAGATTGAACGTTTAGGTTTAGGTGTAAAAAATAAGAAAAGAGTTATTAAATTTTCATTTGTATTCCAAATCCATATGACTTTGAAAAAAATTGAATTTACTGAAATTTTATCCGACACTTGGAAATAATACGTACATTATGTACATGTAATATTCTCATGAGATTTTCTTTTAAAAGCGATTTCATTTTAATTTTTTTTTTGTTTTTGTTTTCATTTTATTGTTTTTTTTTTCATTTTATTTATATTCGTATTACTTTTCAGGTTACTTTTTTTATACACGAATATGTATAGATGCGTGACATTACAAAAAACTGCTATAAGAATTCATTCAAAACAAAACACACGCACAAAAAATATTCTATAGATACAAATTGAACAAGAAAAAGAAATTGTATGTATTTTATTTAGAAAAAAAAAAAATGAATATTATATTTTTGAATTAATACAAACAGCTTGAATTCAATTTTTTTTATGATAAGTTCTCTTTTGAAAAAAAATAGAGTATTCGATTTCAATTTATCACCGTAGGCATTGAAAATCCATTTCCATCCATTTATTTCGAATTGGTGTCCTGATACAGAATATAGTATTCTGAGCATTGTACGTAAATAAAAGTTCTTACATTTGTACATATATATACGTATGGATTTAAGTATTTATTTATATGTATATACAGATGTATGTATTATAATGGTAAATATGCTAAGATCTCAATACGAAATGTTCACCTCAATCAGTGTGATTTTGACAAAAGAATCAAAAATTTCCTATGAATACACAACACATATAAAGATACATACATATATTGAGTGTGGATTCATTAATTCAGCTACACCATTATGCATTTTTTTTTTTTTGGTTTTTTGTTTTTGTGGAACTAGAGATAATAAAATTGAAAAAAAAAATAAAAACAAAACATAAAACAGTTTCCTGTCAAATTATATTACAAGAAGCTATACATGGAAAAAGAATAAAGAAATCAAATTTTCTTGCAAAGCAAAAACAAAATGTAAATTTACTTTTTTAATAGATGTATTTTTACTTCTATGCCTACGCATACATAATCTACGTATACCAGTACCACAACAATAAAAAAAAATATTTAAAATCAATATAAAATGAAGCTAAATCCACTTAAAAATTGAAATAGCGTACGTACTTTTTCACATGAGTATACATACTTATGTTTATACGTATATGTGGATACATAATTTATAAATAATTTCCCATGAACAAATTTTTTTTTTTTTTTTGATTTTTGAATTTTCTGTACTTCGAATTTTCATATAATACCCTCGAGCTTCGACATATTTTTATAAAGAAATTAATTGAAAATTTCTCTTATTTTTATTTATATGTGTGGACAATATAATCAAACAAATTACGATGACACGTTCAAAATGTATAATTTAAAAAATTAAATTAAATTTTCCTAACCATCAGACACATTGTATTTCATTAATTCTTAATATGTACAATGTATCTATATTTATATACATATAATATACTCATTCCAAAATATTGTTATTATGTACGTATCTTGTTATTATTGTCTTGAAAAAATTGAATAAACTTTTAAAACAAAAATAAATAAAACCAGTATACAGATAAAATCGTTAAAAAAATTTTTCTTCTTCTTCCTTTATATCTACTTTTGTATCTAAAATATATTTTCTTAAAATATCATACAATACATCGATTTTTGAGGAAAAATTTTCAGAAATTATACTTTCATTCTCATTATGTATACATATGGAGGGTAATAATACTTCCTCCTCCATAAAAATTTTTATTTTCTAGTATTCTCTTTAGATTTGACACATACATACATATATAGATAATATGTAGAAATAGAAGAAAAAAGAAAAGAAAATAGAAACTAACTTATAAATTCAATGTGTTTCAATTTAAATTAGAGCAAAAAAAATTTTTTTTCTAAATTAAATTATCGAACGCTCGGGAAAATAATTTCAAATAATTTTTTTTTTTGTACATATTATATCATAATTACTAATTCTTCAGAATTCATAGGAGATAAATATATTGAATCGTCTATTTTAATTTTCTTTTAATGTAAATTTATATCAAATTTGAACAATATTTAAATAGAGAAATCTAAAAAAAAATAAATTATTAATTCTTGAGTATAATTTTGTTAAAAAATATTCAAAAATTCATATGGCACAGATCAGAAATTATAATTACGATAAGATTAAAATGATGCACATATAAAGACATATGTATGTGCTTACACGGTTTCAAAAAAAAGAAAAAAACAAATTCACAATAATGAACAGATTAAGAAGATGTAATGACTGTTAATTGTATACAGAATACAGTTAAAACATATTAAAGTTTTCGAGAATACATTAAACGTGAGTGTGCATAGAATGTAAGTATGTGTAAGCAGTATGTGTATAAGTATAATCGTTACTTCAAAAATATCTTAGGTGCTATCGCTAGCTACATAAAATAAAATCAACGATATTGGATGGCTGTCTACATTTATAGTATAGGGTATATAGAGTACATATACGAGTATATATATAGTAAATAATAATAACACCTTGTTTTAAAATTTACGTATATTCATGTATGTATACTCATTGTATGTTTTAATAAGAATCCACTTGCATAATTGAATTTCCTTTTCTTAAATTTGTTATTTTCGTATATACATATTTATATAGAATGTATGCAATTTAATTTTAGTTTTCTTTAAAACATACTCACATTAACATACACATACACACATATATATAAACAAATGTTATTGACAAATATTGCAGATTGCATGAAAATTTCATTTCAACAACAAGTCTAAAATTATAAAGTGTAATACCTGCATATCCTGCATATTGTCAACCTTATATACAATATAATATGTATGTATGCATACCTGGATGTCTGATGCTGTATTTTCATTTTCATTGTATATAATGTGTGAATATTTGTATGTATTTGTCATTTATAATCTGTGTAGAAAACTTGTAATTTCACGGTATACTGATAAAAGATATACGAGTGTATGCAATTAATATGTAAATTCAAATTTTATGGTTTATTTTAGTATATACTACATATTTAGAAAGATTGTAAAATTTTATGTTTATATATACGAGTATGTACATACATTTATACTGTGAATTATGTTGACTGTGAAAAGGATAAAAATTACTAATAAAACATGAAAATGTATTTTAAAATTCTAAGTATATACGCATATGTATGTGTATAAGAATAAGGAAATGTATATTAGACGTATAGAAAAACTAAATAAGGTATATAGTATAAATGTATTCAATTCATAAATTACTGATAATAATTCATTGTTGTTCATTTTCGATTTTTCTTCCTAATTTTTGTCGTATGCCTGATATTTTATGCATATTGTATTAAAAATACAAATTTACATTGATTTAAAAATATTTTCAAGGAAAGAAAGTTGGAAAAATATTTTTCGTTTTACTTGCTCTGCACTGCATGAAATAAATGGTAGCTATATAAGAAACAGGAAGAGACAGTTAGTAGTAGCAAATGAGGTATCATGCACTCGTATTTTCATTCATAAGAAAATTCATTTTCTTTTTATACTTGCTTTCTACTACACACCATTAAAAGTATACGAGAAACAGGAAGAATAAGAGACTGAAAATAGTAGCAATAGATTCATTTGTATCATACCTTACCTACTACTAAGTATGTTTTATTCCATTATTAAACCATATACCTTATTTACTCTACATTACCATGATATTTTTATAAACATATAGTGAAAGATTGTATTAATATACGAATTATTTATCATCATTAAATCTATTATTCACTCAATTGATTTGTGCTCGTTATAAATTTTTGGCACTTTTATTTTTCATTTATTCTTGGCTTTTGCTTTATTACCTATTATTATTGTTATTATTATTTTCCCTACTGAACCGTAAGTTAAAATATGTATGTGATGTGTATATGGATATAGTACTTACATATGTAGATACATTTGTAGGAAAAAAAAAAACAATGAATGAACGTTTTTCATCGCTGTTTCAATGACTTTGATCGATGATGATATATGTACGTACATCATGATTGGATGTTATTTGTACAAGATTTTCATTCTTCTTTTTAACATTTTCTTTTATTTTTTTTCTATATACATACATATTTTTTTTTAATTTTTTTGATTTTTTATTTATGTTTCCGTTAAAATAAGAACAACAAAAATATAATTTTCAACAAATTTCTGTTTTTCGAATATGCGAAAAAAAAAAATAAATAAAATAAAACAAATCATTGAAAAAGCAATTGATACATTCATTGTTTTCCTTTTATATATTTTTTCTTGCTGTCGTTGTTTAAAATATTATACTACACGTATAAGAAAAAAAAAAAAAACTGATATTTTCTTATTTTTATTTTTTAATATACATACTACTTGTGTGTACATGTTTCAAGAAAACAATAGAATTTTATTATAAAAAATTTTTTCTAAATAAGAAAAAAAAAAGGATATTTGAACTGAACTGAAACAGAAGGCTAAAAGTAAAGGCAAGAAGGAAAAAGTAATCAAAATATATATGAAAAGTACATTTTTTTTCAAGAATTTTTTGTATGCAGTTTTTTTTATATATACTCGTATATATATTTTTTTTGTTTCTCCATTATACTTTATGTAACGTTCTTAATTCATCTAATTTTTCTTCTGTACAAACTGTATACAATAAATAAAAATTTGCTTTTTGCACTTTAATAAAACTTTTATATGATATGTAGTATATACTGGAAAATATAAAGCTGGATTATATGTATATATGTCCATACAGAAATGTATCCTTTCAAATATTTTTATTTATTTATTTGGTTATTTTTTCTTTTGTTAGATTTTTAATTTTATAGTTTTTCTTAAATTTATTTAAAAATAAAAATCTTTCCATATATTACTTTAATTCTGTTTTTCATGAATTTACAAACAAACGCAAATATCCTACATATTCAATATAATACATTGATTGTAATATTCATATATATATATATATATGTATTTGTTTACATACAAATTTTTTTTTATATTTATTATATTATTATATGTGTATATAAATATATGAATGTGAGATGAATATATAAAGCGAAAAGTTTAAAATATTATATAAAAATAAGTAATATAAGAAAAATAAAATTTAAATAAAAACTTCTTTAAGAAGATTAAAGTCCAAAGTACACATGATTTGAATTTTATTTTGTAATGTATAAGTTTAAGTACTTATACATACATATATGCTCTCACACACGTATAAACTTTTACATTTTTTTTTTTTTTTTTTTGTATTCTGAAAAATTCATATTATCATTTAATGTATTGATACGAGGCTATATATGACTATAGAAAGAGAATTAAAAACTTACTTATATTTTTGTGTATTCGTATATACACACATTTTATGTAGATTTTTCAATATTTTTGTCATTCACAGTATACGCATGTACTATATATTATACAACATATTTTCAATAAACACTTTCCTTCAATGATTGTGAGAATAAAATTTTTTAACAAAGATTCATTTTTCAATGTGAAAAAACCAGAAAAAAAAATGAAATAACATAAATAACATTTGGTTTGACAAATTGTTAACATAAATCACGCTAAGTTTTTACGGTTTTGTTTTACTTTATATACATACATGCATATATTTACATGTGTAGATATTAAAAAAGGGTATATAAACACTTAATAATGCTTCATATCAATGTCGGTTTCAATTTTGTTTTTTTTTTTTTTTTTTTTTTTATTTTTTGAGGAAAATTAAATCAACAAATGAAAATGAACGTAAATATTTGAATACATTATTAAACCATAAAATTAGTAAATATTTGGTATAAAATAATTTTTCAATAAATTACTTTTATTTTATACATTTTATAATTTAAATTAAATCCATAAATATTTATATTAAACACAAATTTACACTGACGTGCAAAAAATAAAAACATAGTCGATTTTAAAAGTTTTAGTAATCGATAATATGAATTTTTTTTATGATATTAAACGTTTTTCAGAATATGTTATTCTAATTTTATTATTTTAATGATCTTATTGTTCTTGTAAGTATGCTCAATGTGTAGAAGATTTTTAAAATTAATTATCTGTTTCCTACATTATGTCCTTATGATCTTGATATAATACTCGTTGATAATTGTTTATTTCAAAACATTACAATAATTCGATAGTACCGTAGGGTTTATATACGAGTATATGTTTATAGAGTATATAAACAAATAACTAATGAATTTCAGAGACAAAATAAATAAATACAAAATGTTTAAACAGAACACATTTTGAACAGAAAAAATCATAGATGTGACTGCTTATTTTTTGCATCTGAGTGTATAAATATGCATTCATGTACATATAGTTTTGACATATGACGTGTATTATATTGCAAAACCAATGGTAATTATGTCATAAAATTATACCTAATTATTATATTAACTTTGGTTCTTTTAATCTGTCATTTCATTTTTTCTATACATAATTAATGAATTTCGAATTTTTATCATTGTTATATTCGTTCAGTTCTTTCACACATGTACATATGAAATTGAAAGTGTAAGTTGTCATTTTTATATTTATGATTTATGAAAATTAGTTTTCTGAAATAACAATAACATGGGCATGTACTACTAGTATCTAAGTATAGATTCAGTGAATATTATATCGTCACATTAATAATTTAATTTATTATCGAATTTTTTTCTTGTAGTATTTTTAAAGAATTTGAGCATCACATATGAATAGTAAATCTTTTATGGTATCTCCAATTAATAATTCTCTCAATAAATTATCGGTTATTGGTACTAATCGATATTTTAAATTCATACCATGAAGTCCAACTTCAAGTATCGATTTATTCACTATCCAGTCCAGTCAAAGAGTCAAAATTTGTATCACAGTCACAGCAGATAGAAGCAGTGAATAGTATATACCATATACAACACTACAACGGTAAGGGTAGTTAAAAAATCAATAAAAATTATCTGATTTGTTTTTTTTACGTAGTCACTTGTAAAAAATTAACAACAATTTTTTTTTTATTTTTCATATCATTTTCAAATTGATTCTTGAAATATTCGATTACTCATTATAATAATTAACTTTTGATAACCATTACGCATACATATTACTCGAATGTATACGTATTATAATATCATAAATATAATGAACGAAAAATTACGAAAATTATTCACATATTACTGTAAAATGCACTTGAACAGAACTTTTACTTTTTGTAAATTATTTTTATAATAAGTACATACTCAGATAACTGCAAAATATTGGTATTTTGTTTTTTTTTTTTTTTTTTTTTTCAATATAAAACCATGACCACATTGACATACACATATTCACATTAAAAGGGCAGAAAAATTTTTCATACCAATGTCTCTACATACGAATCTATACATAAATACTCCTATATTACATTATATATATGTGAATGAATTTCAAAAATTTTCAACAATATACAGAAATAATATTCGATAAAATTTAAATAAATAAAAAAAAAAGAAAACAAATTAATGACAGAATTAATATATTCAAAATAAAATTCAACAACAAAAGTAGCATATAAAAATTGCTTCAAGCATCAATTACAGAGAACATTTTTTTTTAGTATTTCATTTCATTTAAAAAAAAAAAATGATTCATATCAATTCATTTTGTTTTTAAATATTATATATGTATTAATATTTCACTTTTGAAAATAAAAAATATCAAAAAAATAAAATTTAAAAGGAAACCACAATATTCATAAAATAATACGAGTATATACGTATGTACACATATATATTTATGTATACATTTATATCATATGAAATATAGCGCAGAATAATGCAATGAAAAAAAAAGATAAAATAATAATGATGATGATTACAAAATTACATCTGCTTAATTTGAATGACAAAAGAATTTATTTTTATTATTATTTTTTTTTTTTACTTATTTTTCTCCATATTGAATACAATATTTTAATTTGCACATCAAATTTTCTGTAAGATACAAATACATATATCTACATTCAGTATATGGATATGATGATGAATATTATTGTATACACACGAGCGTGTGTGTAAAAAATAATAAAATCATATATTTATACGTGTATGTATAATGATGTTAATTGTATAAAGTTCGAATTAATAATAAAATCATTATTATCTTATTTTTTCTTCTTCTTTTATTATTTGCATATTATAGCAATTGTAGGTCATATGAAATTGAAAATAACAAAGGATAAAGAAAAAAATCTTTTTAATAATAATTAATTTTTATATATATAAAATTATAAACATACAAACGAATATACTTATATGTATGTATATATGTAAATATCTATACGATATATACTAACACACATATATATATAAAATAAAAATTACAAAATCATATCATATATAATAAACTTTAAAAATATTTTAATCATATTTTCGCTTTACACATACATAAGTGTGTGTATGTATACTGTACGAGTATATGTATGTACATATTTTAATCGGCTAAAATTAAATCAAATCCCTTTTTATGCAAATTAAAATTTGCATTATTCCCATAAAAATATGTTTTCAACAACTTCAAGTTGCATATAATTTTAATTTTGAATTTTTGTATTTTTTTTTTTTTATTTATTTTCAAATATGTAGTACATATACTCGTATATTATGTATGTACGTACAAAATATGCATATTCAATGCTACAAAAATATGTAACACTATTTTTTAGAGTTTGTTTTTGTATTTTAAACATACATACTTACATACATAAATATATTTTAATATGCATACACGACATCTTCATATCATATACTCGTATCATAATATGCATGTATAGTATTATGTATGTATTTGTGCATATATTCAAGTATAAATTTACAAGAGCGGACATTTTGTGTTTGTATTCGAATACGAAATTCATGAACAAGAGACCACTTATGCAAACAAATTAGGATACATAACATAGTAATTCCTTTATTATTTTGTTTGTTTTTTTTTTTTTTTCGTTTTTATTTTTCGTTTTTAATTTTATTTTTTGTTGTTTTGCCTTCAAAAATGTTTTTAGATATAATATTCAGTGTGGCTTTTGTATACTTTTAACTTTTAACTGTACTATGTACATGTATATGCAAGCAAAGTGAAAATAAATGTTAATTTGCATATAAAAGTGTATATACGCATAAAAACAATTTAATATTATTAAAATTATTATTTGTCGTCTCAGAAAGAAAAAGAATGAATTGAAATTTATATAATATGTAAATGGGTAAGTATATGCGAGTATAATACCTTTACGCATATTTAACACCCGCAGTATATTCAAACTCAAAGTATATATAAGTACTTATTATAATGAGGTATGAGTGTGTACTGTGTGTATACGTTATGGAGGATATTAAATTCTTAGCTCGTTATTCTACATTTTATTTATGACTTGGTACATAAATAAAATTCTAATTTTCTGTTTTTATCTTTTTTGTATATAATATTCGTTATGTATATAATGATAAAAAATTAAAAAAATAAATACATATTTTTGCTAAACTTTAATTTACATACATACTTTTTATTTTTGGTATTATCATTTTTTAAGAACAGAATAGGATAACAAGGAGTAGAAGATAAATATCATTATTTCTTAAACATTTTTCTTTGTGAAATGAAATAACATCAGAAACTACATAATATATTTAGACATTTTAAAAAAATTCAATAAATAAATAGATGTTAGTGGTCGTTCAAAAATTAAAAAATACATTATAAAAAATACCAAATTATTCATATGTGCGTTGCGTATATACAAACTCGTATATATGTACATTAATTTTATTGGATTTCAGTTACCAATAAAATGGAAAGCAATCGTTTCATTTGTTAATTGAAAAAAGAAGTATGTGTCATACAACATTTTATATACTTACGTCCGATGTAAAAATATCACCACAATCAAAAGTCAATTGATGGGCTTTCAATTAATTGTTATTTTTTTTTTATTACACATTCGTACGTACGTTAATGAAAATAAACACTATACAATACTATGGGTATGAAGATACATATGATTTTTCTTGTTTTAATAGATAAACGTATACATAAGTTTCTTTTACCACAACGATTCACAAGACAATAGACGAGAAATAATATGCATAAATCGAAACAAAAAATATTGCAATTGTAGATATCGAAAAATTCATTAATAGTGCGCAATTTTATGAAAGCTCCGAAAATATAAGAAAGAGCACAAAATCACAAAAAGTTTTTCCAGTCCAGGCGAGTGTGATGTGATCAATCAAAAATTCTTCTACGTACTCGCCTACTACAGTGCAATGCATAATTTACATAACAAAATGATAAGAAAAACTAGATCGATGTGTACAAGAAAAACCTACAAATATGTTTTGATCTATATTTTCATTTGTAAACAAATATATATGGTCATTGAACTCTTGAGTATTTGAAATATAGAAAGAGACATAGAAAGAAATGTAGAAAGACACGTGAATGAGTAGGTGGTAGTTTCTCTTCTCCTTTTCTTGTTTAAATTATGTACTGCACTGTAGTAGGCGAGTATACGAAGAAGAATATTTCAGATTGAAACGAGATCCGTGTAAACAAGAAAAACCAATAAATGTTTTGACCTACATTTTCATTTCTAAACAAACATGGTCATTCAACTTTTGGGGATTGAAGATGTATAAAAAGAAATGGAAAGAAAGAATTTATTTATCGGTTTTTCTTGTATATACACAGATCTAAGTATATGATAGTTTTAAATGTGATATTCAAAATAGAGAACAAATTCTAAATAAAATCAGTTATCGAACTTATATTTTATGTGTTTACATAGAAAATGTATAAATGTTATTTTAATTATCCTTTCGAATATAATGCATATTTATAAATTTTTGACGGCCTTATATTATGTTTCATTTTCATTTTAATTATTTAACTTTAAATCTAAAATCCATATAATAAATTACTACTTATATACTATGATACTATTCAAACACCATTTTAGACAATAAATTTATATTATAATTCCATTTATTTAGTTGCATCCCAAATTACATTTATTCTCGTAATTCTCGTATTGTAATGGATAAGAGATTAAAATTTAATAACAAAATTCATTCTTAAATTAAACATGGATAACGTAAGAAATAATGAATGGATATGGTCATAAAATGTGAACATTATCTAGCAATATTTAATCATGTGTGTACGCAATAATTGCTTTGTATATTATATACATATTACACTTTGAGACAATTCCTTTTGTAATTGAAATTCTAAATTTTATGTAATACTGTTATGTTTAGGTAATGCTAATATGAGGTACTTATTCATATTAATATTAAGTATTTAAATAACGTACAGCGAAAAATGTAAACATGTGTATATGTATGTACATATTACTGTACTCGACCGTGTACTTGATATGAAAAATATGCCATACTGGTACTCGTATATCCAAAAAGCTCATAATACATTTATGTTACCTTTTACATGCTTTTACCTACATAAAATGGATACATGATATGCAATACATTTACATAAATATACTTACGTAATTTTAATATGACATTTATGTATTTATAAAGAACGGTATTTATATGCAATGTCATTAACAGTGCAATTTTAAATTAACCTTCTTCAATTTGAATATGCTGTTCATGTTAAACGATTAAAAAGGATTACTCATATTATTAAATTGTTTTTGTTTTTGTTTTTTTTTTTTTTTCATTATACTTATGTACATACATGCTTCTTTTGTTGCTACTTTTATCCTTATAATTTTATTCGATTTTATATTTCACGTAAAATAAGAAATATAATTAAATTGGATTTCATTTTTTTTAAATATACATATGTACATAAAAGTACACATGTATATTTTTGTACATATATTATTAGAATTCCAAAACGAAAAATGCAAATTCTTTTTTCTCTGTTTTAATTTGTATTCTAAAATGTTTATCATAATAATATTTTTCACATAATTGTTTTTTTTTTTTTTTTGTTTCTTTTACAATCATATACTCGTACATACACTAATAATTTTATGTGCACATTTACACACTTCTCTGTTCGTTTAAAACTCAAAAACAAAAAAAAAATATGAAAAATTTGATAAAAAAAAGAATGTATGTATGTATGTAGAATTAAAACTAAATGAAGGATACATGCACATTATAATAATATGTAGAACACATAAATTAAAATTATACTTACGTAATTGTATGTATAAATGAAATTTGTACCAAAAATAATAAAAATTCAAAATGGTAAAATTTGAAAGAAATAAAAAAATGTGTCCTTACAAATTGTCATATCACACATACAAATCTATAAAAAAAAATATGCAAAAAAAAAACGTTTTAATTATTCAACACAAAATTAAAAACAAAAAAGGATAACAATTCTTTAGATTTTTATCAGATTTTTTATAAGTACATACCCATACCCGTACATATATAATATTTGTTTCATAGAAATGAAACTTTGCTCGTAAATTAAATTTGCACAAAAAAAAGGTGAAATTATGTACATCTGTATATGCATTTAGTATGTATCCAAAACTAACATTTTTATACATATATACGTGTATATATACATAAATACTATAGTGTATTTTTAAAATGTATGAGTAATTTATCTATCTTAATAGGATTTTTAATCTGTGTACATATTTATTTAGAAAACTAAAAAGTTTGTTTAATATAATATTCACAAAACATGTGCGTTTATTAACACAATTTCTGTAATCAAAATATACTTTTTTTTTGTACATTTTTCATATTTTTATTCACATGTACAAATATATACATATCTGTCAAATTTATTTATTAATTTTTGAAAATTTCCATTTTATTTTATTTCGCATTTTTCTTTTCTTTTTTAATAATGCATGCATAGTAAAATTTTTATCAGCATTATATCTTCTGCTTCCAATTAATAGAAATGAACATATATTATATTTTTAAAATTTTAAATTAAAATTTTAATGTAATTGATTTTCTTTTTTATTTTATGAAAAAATAAAATTAAATTTTTTTTTAACTGAATATTTTGTTACATTATTACAGAAAGCTGACAATATGTTATACAATTTTGGAATCTGAAATTTTGAATTTGAGAATTTTTTTTTTTTTTTTTTTTGTGAATAAATAAATGAATTTGCATAGATCCAAAAGCAAAAATAAAACAACAAACAAATATAAATAAATTAATAAATAGAAATACATTCATTTTTTATTTTTATTATTTTTATTACTTTTTTTTTAGTTAGTTTTTGAAAAAAAAAACATGGAAAACAAGTAATCTACTTGAAACGAAGTTCAGGGCATAAAAAAAAAGTTTTTCATATGAAATTTATTCAAAACCATTCGTTTAATATTATATATAGTACGATAACGTTGTTTTATGTAAATTTATTCGAGGTTAACCTCACGCTAAAATAACATTCACGTATAAAAGTGTAAACTTGACAGCGATTTTTTTTTATTTTTTTTTTTTTTTTCGAAATTTTTGTTATTCGAAACTACCATAAAATGTTTTATAAATACATATATACAATTCATATCCTTGTATTATTTACAGCATAAAATATTACAATATTACAATATAATACAACTACAACTCAACTCTACAACAGCAATATGCAGCTTTAAAAAACTTATTGTATTGTATTGTATTTTATATGTTCATGTGTTCATGAATGTGTATATATCGGCTTCACAGTTATGTTACCTATATTTTGTACTCAAAAATTACCAAATTAGTTTTTTGAGTATTCCATAAAATTTATATAATACATAAATATTCATGTTATTTTTATACATACCTGTAAATATACATTTAAAAAAAACTTTCGAAGCTATACATACTCTTATATTGCTCTAAGTATTTTTAGAAAAAAAAATGTATATGTGTGTATATGTATATGTTATGTAGATTATAGGTAATGTACATTGGATATGGAAAAAACTTATATAAATATTTATATATGTATTATATATATGGGCAGGTATTTACATTATATTAAAAAGTTTTATCGTTTAACGTGGTTTGTTTAACTATATATAAATAACGTTTAGCTATAGTTTATTCCATAATAAATTTTATATTCATTCATTCATTAATTTTTTTTTTTTCATTTTATTTTCATAAATTTTCACATCAAAATTCGTACAGAAAATTTCGTCAAAAATTGAGAATAATTCGAGGAAATTTAACCTTTTTATATCATCATTTTTAGATTGCCATTGAAACATAACTGATCGATCGGATGAGATTGATTGAAAATTAATTATTTTAATCGGAATTTAACCTTAAATTAAAAAAAAAAAAGAAGAGAAAAATATATATAAAAAATAAAATAAAAATGAAAATGAATTTAGTACTTATGAGTACATACATACGAGTATATGATAATTATGTGCAGTTTTAAATGCCCGCAATTTTCATTTTCAAATATTCATTGTAACCTTTTTTTTTTTTTTTTGTTTTTGGTTGTAATTTTCTAACACAAATAGAAAATGTCATCATTGAACAATTTTTCACAATAATTTTGATTTTGACTTTTTATATTTTATGAATGCAAATGAATTTCATTTGTACTTTCATGTCCTTAAATACATTATATTGCTTTGTATGCTAAATGCCAGAGAATTTGTCTTCTTGACACCAGCCGTAACATATACTGAACATTATGTATATGTGTATAGAAGGAAATCAAATAAATACTCAAATATACATTTAGTATTATGTACATTATAGTGATTCTGAATGCATCATCATCTATCATCATTCGTCATGGATAATTCAGTTACCAGTTTGAATTATTGAAATGGCAATTAATTTAGAATTTTGTTGAATTCCATATAATATGTGTAAGGATTCTGTGAATGCAACTCATCATGTAAATTATGATTTATTAGCTAAATAGTATGCGAGTATGTATATGTAGATTATCTATGTATAAGTGTGAGTATAATGTGCTTATGAATGAACATATGTTGTAATATAAACTTTTCATATATGTATATACAATAGATGTTACACATAATCAGATATATATACTTATATACAGAGTACTCGTATATGTATTAACAAATATTCACAATTTGGTGTAAAATTCAATTGACATAAACTGTAAAATATTTAAAATTAAATTTCAAATATAATAAATTGATTATTGTATAACTATAGTAACAAAATGAAGAAATTTCTGTAGTGTGAATTACATTTTTTTTTAATTTTATCAAATTACACAATTAGAAAAACTTTTAGAACATTTTTTTGAAAATTCCTCTTTCAAAATCCAGTATACCTCATGTTCGCTGGATATACACTTAACACCTCACTATTTTTCTAATGAAATTTTTGGTTATGGCTAGAGCTGGTTCTGCCTCTCTATGATGTCTTTAACCTGAATCGTATAGTAGCTAAATTTTCCGTATATGGATTGGGTGTCACCCATTCGATTAGTAATTTATTATTTTCAGACATTTACGTTATGTTTGTTAGACCTTCGATATTAAATTATAATAATAGAAAAATTATTACATGCAATACCATACATACATATAAAAAAATTATATATAATAAATGTACGTTTAGGCAAAAATACTTAGGTGCGGGTACAAAATAAAAAAAAGGTTTCCCTTATATAGACGTACTATATCCTATATTATTATGTTGGTGCAGTTGATGTACATGTACATGTATACATAATGATTTGAGTATAAATAGTAGGTTTTGTGTTACGTAAAAAGTTATGAATTCGATTAATATTATTATATACAAAATTTGAAATTCATATTTATGTTTGGAAATAATGAAAATAGTATTAATTTATATTCATGAATATAAATATACTGTATACTCGAGTATAATACATACAAATATATTTACATACATACATACATTCATAAATATAACACATACATACATATTTTATGGTATATTGTATAAAAGATAATTTATTCATTAATTTGTAAATGATTACTGTAAAAATATGCACATTCTAATAACGAATACAATAGAAGTATGTATGTAATAATCTACACATTATAATGTAATGTACATTTATATATTACATATATCGTACATGTACGTAGCATATAATATTGATATGATGTTTAAGTAACAAAATCTTATTTAACATTATATTATATATGTACTTACATATTATACGTATAAAATATACTTACAATATGTAATAAATATAATAACATAATAATAATAGTAAACTTTTACTATGCTGTTTTGTATTAAAACAGTTTATTTCTTGTTAAAAATTTTATTTTTTAAATAATATTTTCTCTATCTTCTTCTTGTTTTTCCTTTTATATTTATATTTACTTTTGGAATAAATACGGGTTATTAGAAAATCTCTCATAATCAATATTCAAAATACAATAAGGATACATGAGTTAAAATAATGAAAATTTGTAATTTAATATTATTCATTTAATTGATCAAAATGGTCAGTTCAATTTTCTTATTGAGATTTCATTTCAAATTTCCTTTTAATTTATATAAAATTCTTATACATCTTTATAAGAGTTTAATAATATTAATTATAAAATGTAAAAACTTTATATAATATTATGTACTAAATGTGTTATATATGTGTAAGTAATTCGGTAGGAAAATACTCAAGTTTAAATTACAACTACTCAATTTATATGTAATATACGAGTAGCTATCGATTTAATACTTACATATGTATACGCTATTCCGATATTGCTACGATAAAAATTTTAGTTTAAAACTTTCAATATTAGTTTTAGATAAGAGAAAATTTTGTATTTTCTTATCTTTTAAACAAGAATAAAAATAGTAATAAACTTAGAAATTCAAAAATATTTATATGTATACATAATGTATTTCAAAACAAAAGATAATTGGTTGAATTTTCTTTATTTTAGATTTCTTTTTCTTTTATTTGTGGTGGTTAGATTTATTATGTTATAGATATAGTCATTACTTTTCATGAGTTTCTGTTCTATATATCGCCTGGTTTTCATGTTATATGGATTCAGGATTTCAATTTTTTTTTTTTTTTTTCGGTTCATTTCTATATTTTTGTGTTTTTCGTAAAATTTAAAAATTGTCAATTCTATAGTAAATTAATTAATTTTTTGTTTTCCATTATTTATGACGTTGTAGATATTCATTTCAAATAAATATCGAAACTCAAAAATAAATATACAAAATATAAAATATAAAAAAAAAAAAATATCCTTCCATCATAAATATTTTAATATTAATCAAAACCAAGACATTCCTTTCTTTTTTAATTTATTTATTTTATTTTCTAAGAGAGATGAAAAACATCATATCTTATATGATTTTGGTGAAATATGAATTTTATCAAGCACCTGTGAATGTTTTTGTCAAAAATTGTCATGATTTCAATTATAAATATATAAGGACATACATATTGTTCTTTTGTCTTTTGTTTTCTAGAAGTTATGACAACCACATTTAATAAAAAAAAAAATAAAAACAAGCAAATTGTACACACATTACGAACACTGTAATATCATTCGGTAGACAATGAATAAAATAAATTTGAATGTACTCGTATAAACATTTCCGAATAACTGAATGTCAAATAATTTTTTATTGCCAGAATATTTTCAGTAAAATTTCTTATGAAGATATTACATATGAGTATACATATGTACAATGCATAAATATGTATTTACATATATGATATGCATATCATAATATTATTCATGCAGACATAACAATGTATAAATATAAATGTAATATACTTAAATATATGTATATGTACTTATGTACATTATATACATGAGAGTACATTAAAAGTTTCTATAGCAATGATTTTCTTTCATGTGCGAGAATATGTTATTTCTAAGGTCTGGTAATATGTGTCATTACTGTATGCGATAGCTGACAGAAGTTACGAGTAATGTAATATAATGCAATATTGTTTACAGTATACATATACTTATAAGTTTATTTATTTTTTTTTTTTTTTCATTTTTCTATTTGTCTATATGACAGATTTTTATGATTTATCAATTTTTGTATTTTTCGTATACACACCTTACCACCATTTTGATAATTGTATTTTTACATACATAAGTACATTTATGTTGTACGAGGTTGTACTCATTGAACTGTTGTAACATATAGGAAAGTAAATACAAAAAATAAAAAAAAAATGTATGAACTTATTAAACTTTTGGTTTTTAATAAAAATGAATGTAATCAGTAAAAATTAATGATGGTGGTATATTTGGTTCGTTCAATATATTAAATATACATTTTTTATTGCTTTTGTATTTTATTTTTATTTTATCCAATATATGAATCGTAATAAAAATTTTCATGTTTAAATTAATTCTTATATTTTTGTAATAGGATTTAAACATTCATATAAATACAATCGAAAGTTTTGTCGTATGTATATGTATGTAGCTCATAAAGTATTCTTTAGTAGTATATGTGCATATGAACATAAATGTACACATAATAAAATGTTGTGGATAATTTTATTGTTATTTAAAATATTCGACAAAACCAATATTTTGTGATATTTAAATTACAGTATAAATATCTCTATATAGCTATTGGCAATTATTTTATGGATTACACACATACGTGCATATGTGAAAATTCAGTTTAAAAATTTGTTTATAAAATTTTTTAAATTAAATTTTCAAATGCATTTATTCCACTTTTTTTTTTTTTTTTACCTATATGAATATTACCATGAAAACCATGAAAATTACGATTATTATCGTTTTGAGGTTCACATTTATCCTCTTATATGTATATGGAGAATATGTGTACGCAAAACAATTAAATAGCTTCCACTCTTTCAGTGATGATATTGTAGAAAATATGTTAGAAAAGGCTAGGTATTTTAAACAATTAGGAAAAAAATTGACTTGAAAAAATTTTTATTTGATTCTTTTCTTTGTAATTAAGTGTATTCGTATAATTTTTTAATTGAAGAATTAAGTATTCTTCTATTTTTGATTTCGTGTAGAAAAAAGATAAAATGAAACCCGAAATATACGATAAATGTATATATGTAGTGTAATGCATCTATCATGTTGTATATTCGTATTTCATAGAGTGCAAACAATTTAAAGATTTTTATAAAATTAAATTGAAAGAATTTTTGTGTAGGTACATTGTATAAAAGTCATATTGTAAAAGTTAAAAGTGATGTTAATTCGCTTTAAATTGTAAATTTTCAAATTCTTTTTCTCTTAAGATTGTTTGTATATTTTCTTAAATTTTTGAAATCTTTTTATTTTTCCTTTTTTTTTTCAACTTTGAAAATAACGAGGACAGTTTATGAATTAAAATTCTTTATGCAAATTAAATTAATATTAATGCAATCATGTATATTGATGTAAACAAGAATATCCAAATGACATACTTTTAATTCCAACACTTATGTATTAAGAGAAACGTATTAAAATTCATATAAAGCACAAAGCGCATAAATATTAGAATGAATTTTTTCTTACTTTTATAACCGTTACAAACATAGTACTTAGTAAATATATACATACATGTATATATGTTTATCATGTAACATTACATACCGATTTCAATAATTCATGTAATACGTATACAATAAAAGAAAATATAATATTTACTCAAGAATTCATAACAGAAACATAAAACTGCATTCAGCATAAAATAAAGGTTTATACTTACACGTTCCTGAATATGAAAATAAAATCTTACTATACGTATCTATGTATATGCATAAGTATGTACTTGCATTCATACATAAAAATGCAAGTTGTAATTCAATTGATATTATATTATAAAACATATTCTATGTAAAGGGTGTTTTTAAAATGTGTATCATTAATTTTAATTATAGTCAATTTGATAATTAGAAATTTAATTATCAACTAATTTTACTATGAAAAAAATGTCTTGTGAATAGTGCAAATTTCCGAGTTGGATCGAGTGATGTCACACTTCCTAACTGTTTTTTATAGGAATAATAATTGACTTTCCTAGCCTACGCCAATCTACTGAAAAAAGTAGTCAAAAATTGAACTTCAAGATTACGTTTCATTCGAGTCAGCTGCGGTTTCCATATCCCAGAAATCATTATGTTTAAACAAACCATGTTAAACCGTAATGGCCCTCGATTACCTTTCCAATAAAGCTTTTATTATGTATGTGTATTATTTCAAAGATTTACTATTTTATGCCTCTAAAAACAAACACCCTTTGTAATTGGTTTATAAATTATTTTTTTTTTTCATAAATTCTGTTCATATCATATTGCATCATCATATGTGCTTTATGATAAAACAAAATGTAAATCTGCACATATAAAATCCATTTTCTGAAACATCTGTCTGAACTGAATAATACAGTGCATATATTTTTATGATATTTTCTCATATAATTTTTATATTTCCGTCGCGTTATAATAATGTGAATATTTGAAAACTCATATTTTAAATGATGCACAAAACTCCATTGCATTTCATATTTAAGTATGTAGATATGTGAAATATATTTCCTTTTTTATTTTCTTCATTTATTATTATATGTGTCTGTTTATAAAATGCATATACTATACAAGTACGTAGGTTGTAAAATGATACAAAAATTATTATCATTATTATTATTTTTTCTTTCTTCAACTTTTTGAAAAAATTCATTTCCAACCAATTTACTATATTTTTTTATGCTTCATTTTGTTAACGAACGAATCATTATTATTCCTTTTTTAATAATTTTCCTGGATTATTTTTCTTTTTATTTACTCTTTTTTTTTATTAATTTATTTTTATTTTTATTTATTTTTTTTTTTTTTTTTGGTTTTCTTATTATTATTATTTTCACATTCATTTTTTTAATGTACTATATGTACATATATTATGTATAACGAGTATGTATACTATACAAATTTCTGTCGAAAATCATTCTTTAAATGTTTCTTATATAACAGAAAATGATTATAAAAAGATTGAATTTGATTCTGATGAGCAAATATCAGTAGTTCAAGTTATTTATATAGAATATGTATGTACATATATATATGTACATGTGAATACATATAATGTATATATAGGAAAACTACAAAAGAAATTCTTTAGGCAATGGCATCATTTCAATATTCGTAATAATGACTTTCATTGTTATTATGAACAGTAATATTATACTCAAAATTGAAATATGTGCATGTATACAGGAGTATAATACGAGTAGGTATATTGAAATAATATTGAATGATGTCGATAAATAAACGAACATATATAACTACTAACATATGCAAATGTATAGGGTGTTCTTTATAGAACTATAAATAGAAGATATAATAAAAAATAATGTGAAAAGAAAATCGGAATAACATAACTGAGAGTATTATGACGCCCACTGCTTGTACTCTCTATAAGTAATGCAGAAAAGTTTTTCTTGTAATATGTGTGCTAAAATATTATGCATTTTATTTATAAGTCCTTGTATAATATATGTATGTTCATATCTGTACATTACATTACGAGTACATACAAATTTTTACGTTCATAACTTCTGAGTTATATGTTATATATGTATATATAAAAAAAAATGAAAGATAACTAAAATAATTGGAATAATCCCCTTCTAAATATAAGTACAATAATTCTAATATGTACTTAGTTTTAACAGTTTCATTCGCTATGCGATGTTACATTTTTTTTTATATGTACGTATATGTATATCTTTTTTACCGTAATTCATACTCATTCAAGAAACATGAATTCTTGTGGGATAAATCAATCAAATTGAATGATTCCCATTGGATTCATTGAGTAAATTGGCTTTTTCCTAGACTGTATAATAATATGACGCTAGTAGTGTATGTTTGTTTTTATATTCGTTTATAATTTTTCCTTTTCTTTTATTTTTCATTTAACATTTAAAATGTTGGCTTTCTTGAACAAATATTTTTTATGGTCTATGATATATTTTTTATAAAAAATAATAATAAAAAAATGCAAATCTATATCATTTTTATGTATAAAAGTTGTTAATTTTACCTTATTAATTGCCACTATATTAATTGCAAAAAATATTACTTTACATTTCCTTTATCCGAGAATGCTGAAAATCAACAATAGAATTAATTTTAAAATTTTACTTCAATTCTGAAAAGCTTTACATTTTTTCCTCTGAGTGGAATGCGAATATTGTGCATGAGAAACACGGAAAATCAACTAATAACATTTTATAATTGCCTCTCCTCTGATCTATACATGCTCTATAATAGCAGAGGAGATCAGTGATTATAACAATACCTATATAGTACACGCTACTATTATTCGTAAAATCTGTCACTCATAGGTTAATTTTTGTTTTGGCTGTTAATTCGTTCGATATTTCTAATACAATTGTTTAGAACAATATAGATAACCATATCTACACACATAAAACGTTTTATAAAATTGACCTTTCAATATTTGATTCTTCGAATAATTTGAATTATAGAATTTTATATTCAATTATTCTGAAAATGTCATAAACGTACATGCATATATGCATATACTCATGTATACCATAGGAAGAGAGCAGCTAAATTTGCTTAATTCCATTTTAATTCTATTCATACTTATTTTATGGTTAAATTGGTAATTAGATTCTATTAATGCTGAATAAATTCATTTAAAAGAGGATATTGACAATTAATTAATGCAAAGAAATTTTTGAAGGTTTTCTATGCAAATTACATAAATATTTTTATATATTTATAACGTATATATAAATGTACTATGTGTGTTTGCTCTTATGCATGATTATGTCTTCCATTTCTTGATGTTGTACTAATTATACAACTAATAAAGAAACTGAATTTTGTCTCTTCATTTCTTACCTCTTATGGTATATGAAATAAGAAATTCAAGTACATTTTTGTTTATGCATCTTGAATTAATTGTTGTTATCATTTCTGTGTATATTTGAAAAATTACGTTTACGGAGACTAGTATAAATTTTAATGTGCTTTCATTTATATATCTATGGATATTTACATTTCCTTGTACAACAAATTAGAAAAGTTTAAAACTTTGTTATTTGCATTGGTATCTCTATATGTATACATAGTTTGTTTAAGATTTTATTCAGCATTATGGTCATTTTAATTTGAACAATAATCCTGGAAAAAATTTCATCACTTCTATAATTCAAATACACGAAAGACGACATAATTGAAGTAGACTATATATATATGTGTGTACATACATATAATTGAATTCAGTTAACATTAATATTATTATTTTTTTTTTTTTTTTGTAATTTCTGATGTAGATGTGTGCTTCTGACAGATAGGTAAATCTTACTCTGTTGTAATGTATAGTCATAATTCGTAATGATGAAATTTATAATTCACAGGAATATTTCATTGAATTAGATTAGATTAATAAACTGCATTTTTCATATATACGAGTATATCAGTATGTACATATATAATAGGTATGCAATATTTATATGTGGATGTACGTATATATTTACTTTTATCTTTTATTAAAGTTTCATGGTTTTCAGGTTTTAGCTTAAATATGCTTAAATTCATCTTTATGGTGTGGATAAAAATTATCTATGCTTTCAGTGGCACTTGCCAAAAAGAAAAAAAAAATAACGTAAATAAATTTGACCACATATCATTGTCAACATAATAAATTTTCATAAGAATGAAGAATATATCTCTCACTTACATAAATATTGTACTATAAATATATAACAACAAATGCGTATGTATGTTTTTCTCATCACACATATCCAACTTGTTTGATTTAATGTTCATATGTTATTTTTTTTTTTTTTAGTTTATATATAGTACATAATATATTTACACCAGTATATATTCCTGTATTTATTTATTGTAGACGTGTGTTGTGTAGCTAAAAAAATACGTATATATACATTAATAAAAAATAAAATAAAATTCTACACACGATACGATAAGTAACAAACAAATTCATCACTTTGGTTTTTATTTTTTCAACATAAGTTTAAGGTTTAAGATATTTTTTATTATACCAAATACTTATACTCGTCGTAATATACTCGTCGTATAACACTTTAATATAAATCCAGAAATATGCCTCGAGCAGATGAATTTCTGAAGATAAAACATTTAATAAGTTCTTCAATTTTGTATTTTTTCAATGAATCTATGGTGAAAACAAAATAAACATACGAGCAAAACATAAAATGATTCATGATAATTCATACGGTAACACATATAAATTATTTCAATTTTAGAATATTTCTTTTCAGAATGCGGTTATTAATGCAAGTACCGTTTATATTTAGTAATTTAAATGAATTTAATGCAGATTGTGTTTAAAATTTTTGATAATCCTGTTTGCTTGATAGAACTCATATTTCAAATATTTTTTTTTTTTTGTGAACAAAATCTTAGGTTTTGTGAAATCTGAAGTCGTTTTGAATTGAAATGTGGAATGTGCACACCAGGACATAATCACTTATTTAAGATGTACAGAATATTCTAGTACTAATGCGTTTTCACTCTTCAAGGAAAATGATATAAGAACTTCTAAAATCTCTATTCATTCAAAATTAAATCACTTTCATGGATTAGTTTTCATTGTGTTCACTCTTGTAATAATTTGGTTACTTTTTTGTTGACATAAATATGCCTGGTATAGTTTAACTTCTATGCAACATAGCACATACAAGTTTGCAAAAATGTAAACATCCCTAATAATAATAAAACATCCCAATTCGTTCAAATCATCATCCTCAGCTCATAGTTCTTTATTTACCTTTGCCTACCTTACAATCAGTCTGTACCTACAACAGCCATCCATATTTTTTATTATTTCTTTCTATGATGTTATTTCCATTTTGTCTCCTCATTTTATCTATAGAAGACCATACATTTTTTTTTCGAGTGTTGTGATTTGTAATCCATATTAAACTGTAAATATATACAGTTAAATATGTTACAGTTACAGTTACAGTTACAGTTAAATATCGAATTTTCATTTCATATAAATCACAAAAAAAAATTAATTAATTGCAATTAGAAAGATAATTTGCAATCTATAATAAACTGAAATATTTGAAACCAAAATTTTTTAATTAATTAATTTTTTAATGTATTTAATAAACAAATATAGGAGTTGATATCTTGTCAAAAATTATAAACATAAAAAATTTCATCTTTTAATAATTAAAATCAAATAATTTTCTATTTGAAAAATTTTTCATATTTTTAATGTATACTCTTTGTACAAACAGCACACACAAAACAAAAAAAATTAAAAAATTAAAAAATTTTTCATCATAAAAGCCATTTCATTTCATAATCTTGATTCATGTAAAAACGATAAAATTGAATATGAATGAATACATTTTTCCAAATGAAAAAAAAAATTTATAAACTGTCATTTTAGTATTTGATATTAGTTCTAAAATAGAAATTGGAACGACGCTGTTAAATTATTAAATTGGGTTGAAAATACGTTTGGTACAATTTTTTTTTTTTTGTTTTTAGTCAATCCTTTATATTTCATATTTTACTATATAAATCTTCTCATGTATTCCAATATATACTATAGATATATTTTTATACAATCATATAATCGTAACTACAATATATTATGTACAATGTACTGTATACATACTAGCTCATATATTGTTCATTTATCATTTGGTAAAGTGAAATTTTTTGCTTTCTGGTTAGAACAGATAATAAAAATTGACACATTGTTTTACAGTCGAATATAGAATTTCAATTTTTCATATTTGAATATTCAGGATACTACTACTCTTATGTAATATCACGTAATATTGATATACATTTATATTATGTACACATATATACATACATCTCTATATTCGTAATATGTTTATTTGTAGGTATATAAGATATTCACTGCATTATTGGATAGTATTTTATTTATTACTTTCTACAGTGTATCTATATATAGTTATTTTATTCATAATATGGTATGATATGATGTGGTATGGTTAATGGTATGGTATGATGAAATATAGTGGTTTGGTGTATGGTGCTTTGTGTGATATGCTGTATTTTATATTTTTCATATACTGGTGATAAAAAATGGCTGTATTCAGTCGAATTGAATGTTTTCTAATTCTTTTCTTCCTTTTTTTTTTTTTCAGATGTTTTAATTTTTTATTGCAAAAATCAAATCTGAAAAATTTTATCAACCGCTTGTTTCTATATTTAGCAGCAAAACAAAAATAAAATATATGTAGTAGACAAAATAATTTTGAATAAAAAACAAATTTAAAACAAAACAAAAAAATGTAAAAAAAAAAATATTTTTTTTTCACAAATTCATTGAAGATCTTTTGCATAAAAATATAAAACAAAAATTGAAAAAAAAAAACAAAATGGAGAAACAAACAAATAAAAATGCGATAACGAAATTAAATTTTGGAAAAAAAAATTAAAAATATCCTAGAATCCTAGAATTTTAATTTTTTTCATTTTTTTTCATTTTTTTTTTTTAAGCAAGCAAATAATAGTTCATTTTTAATTTACATTTTTTTTTTTTTTGTATTTTATTTTATCTTTTTATTATTTTGCCTTTCTCCATTTATACATATTTAAACACAAAAATATTCTTTCTACCATAAGTTTCATGAAAATGATTCTGATTCTGTATAAATTAATTCATTTCATATACGTACTCGTAATGTATGTATGTATAGTATTTTAGAAGGAGTAAAATGCAAATAATAGATAACTTTTCCTGTTTTTCAGTTTGAAATTGTTTTATAAAAACGATATTTCTGCTCTCAGCATAATTTAAATTTTTCCCCTTTAATTTCATTTGCTACTTTTATTTTTTCCTCGTATGTATATTACATACATTATGTACATATATGTACTAGTATATAATGTACATTGTATAAGAAAGAAAAAATATAAATTAAAAATAAAATAAAATGTAGAATTTAGATGATGTGCAATTTGTTAATGTAATTTGTACTTTAAATATTCAAGTGTATAATGCATTTCTATATACGAGTATATACAAATGTAGGTACATACATATGTATCACATACATTTTGTAATAAATGTAAGATAATAAATTCAACTAAAACATGAAAAACATGTGTACTTTATACATTTTACTTTAATGATTTCATGTATGACGTATGTACTATGTATAGAGAGGTGTAATCACACCTGTGCTGTTCTGTTATTCCTACATTTACATATACATTAATACATACATATGTACATATGAGTTTGAATATATTTATTCATATGAATTCATATACGTAGTAAAACATATGAATGTAAATGTATTCTATTCAGATGCATATCTAACTGTATGCATTATTGAATTAAAAATTACATTTTCAAAATTTGAAACACTTTAGCTTTTCATATTTTATTATTATATTTGTTACATGTACAATTAAAAATGATAGCGCAGCTTTTAAGTGCACCAAATATACATATATGTACATATGTACGTATATGTACGTACATATTTTCACATAAAACTTGAAACAACATTTATAACAATTCTTCGGCAATTTAATGATGCAATCACAAAAGAGAAAGACAGAGACAAAAAAGAGGAAATTTTATTTGAAAAAAAGAAAAAAATTTCATAAGTCTATTATAACAATTTAAAAATGAATCATATGTACATATATAATATCGCATCGAATTCATTTTATTATTAATTTATTCTCCCCCATAATTACAAAGATGAGATATACGAGTATGTACTAGAACTGTTTTTAATCAAATGCAAAAATTGTAATCAAACTAAATTGAATAGTTTTTTCGAATTTTAAATAATAAATATTATATAGAAACTGTTTTTATTTATAAAGAAAAAAATTGAAATATTATGTATTATAGTAGTAATATATACATGTGTATGTAAATGCAAGCTCGCATATAAAAAGTGATGTTAATAATTAATAGAATAAATTTTTTATATTCGGTCTATATTTAATTTAACTTCAACAACAAAAAACCCAAAAATTATTCGAACACTGTAAGGTAATTACACTACAGATATGTGGTAGATTCTTCCCGCGCCCCCGTCCTCTACATCCAATTTAAATACATAGGTGTACGTATTTGTTTGTTTTTAAAATAACATATACAAATTTAATTAAAATTTAATTTGTGTAAGCGTATACATAAATATGATATACGAGAACATCCGCACATGTACTACATATATATGTATGTATGTATGTATATGTAACAGAAATGAACAATAAATAAATTATAAATAGAAATTATATATGAAAGCCAGCAAATAATAATAAATAAATAACTAAATAAATTCATCTGCGTGTTTTTATATTAATTTTAATTCACCCTCTCGTGGTAACACGAAATTTCCATAGTGATTTTAATAAAAACGTAATATTATTAAAATACCACAAAATCTGATATGTGGTACTGGTAGTACGTACATACATATATGTGTAGGAATTGGTATAGGACTAATTGAATTTAGTTTATATCGTTTTAGTATTTTCAAAAAATTAAAAGAAAAAAAAACAATTCAAGTAAATTAATCGATAAAAATTTATAATTATTGTTTTTCAGTCAAAAAAAAAAAGGAATAAAGTTAATGGTATAGTAAAGGCATGTGACACATACATAATAGTTGGTAATGTAGACAAGAAATCAAACTGAATCTCTACGCCAATTATGAAATTTTACGAATAATTTTAAAGTCTGTTGATTCCATTTTTTATTTTATCAGTGCACACCAGTGTATATCGTTAGTTACATTCTTTAGAAATCATTTATTCCACTATAAAATAAGAGTTACAACTAATTTCACTAGATTAATAATTTTAAAATAAAATCAAAAATTGTTAGAATTTTATTAGAAAATTTAATACTTTTTTACAATGAAAATCCAAAATTGATTTTTACTTCTTTAATAAAAAATTATTTACTAAAAAAATGTACTACATTACTATGTACATTTTCATTTTGTATCCTTTTTAAGAAAAAATGTTATCTTAAAATCAAATTTCTTGCAATTCCAAATTATTCTATTCATTCACAGGAAAACTATTTTTATTTACAGCAAACAAGTGAAATGCTTTTCAAGAATATCTCATCATCATCCATTTAATTCACTTTATATTATTTATTTCTCTCTTTTTTTCTTCGAAATTTCTTATATACAATATTTTTATTTTTCACATTGAATTCATCAACAAAAATATTCAAACTTTTACACAAACATAATATTATTGTATGTGTACGCATGGTATACGTATAAATATGTACTTACATTTTGTATATATTCGTGTATTTATTTACGTCACACAAAATTTATGAATAAATGTATACATAAATGAACAGAGAAAAATATTCTTGAAAAAAAAAATATATTAAGTATATATAAATAAATACATAAATAAATAAAATAACATTTGACAAGGATAAATGTCTCTCGGACATAGGTTACTATATTCTGTAAATTATCATCATTGAAAAAATTTATTCATAAAATATCTAAAAATTATACCTGTTTCCTGTTAAGGATAAATAGACATCGTTCAACATGGTTCAACGTGGTTAAACTGTACGTTCAACAGAAAAATATGTTTGGTTATATTATTCATACATACATTTTTATATATGGATATGAGATATATACGGGGTATACTACTGTATGTGTATAATAGTTAGAATTAGAAATAATAGTGAAAAAAAATAACTAAATTATACTCGTAAATAAGTGTAAGTATAACGAAGATAGCATTTTTGTATTCATACGAGACTTACATGAAGAAACATTTATTTTTAATCTGCTGGAAGCATAAATCCATAATATTAGGTATATATGTACGCATATACATACATATTTAGATTCACCAAATATGTTAATTTTAAATAAATAAATTCAAGCTTATTATTATTCAGTCACGATACGATGAGTGTCAAGTAAATCATTTAAAGTAATCCCAAATAATTTTCAATCACATAAAATTGATTTTTAAAACATTTTCAGCATAAGAACATCATAACCGTCAATTTTTAAGTGAAGAAAAAACAAACAAATCAAAAAATCAAAAAAAAAGCAATAACAACTATAAGTACTTTAAGAAAAATAAAATAAATCAATAGAAAATTTCAATAAAATTTATTTAATGCTGAATATTTAACTTAACGCCATTTATATTTTCTTTCTTATATTACATCTTATTATACAATATTGGGGCAATATAATGAAGCTATGCTCTAAAACTCTATGGATTTATTTAGAATTTTTTGTTCTCAATTCTTTTTAGAATATATTTTTTTTTTTATTATTTTTTACACTCCTCAGTGTATTTATACTTTTGGTATTCTTGTTATATATGTATGTATGTGTATATATTTAAAATTTTCTTATAATATGCTTCCTGATATTGTATATATAACGTGTCCTTATCATCCTCTGCTATTATTCTACTTTCTATCAATTCTTTATTTTCATGAAAAATTCTTTGTGTATTTTCAACTTTACATAAAATGCAAACTTGATGCAAACAACTATACCAATATTTTTTCTTATGCTTATATACTCGTATAAATAATTTTTTTTATTATTTTTATTTTTTATTCTTGTTTTGCTCATCTTGAACTGAACGAAAAATATCTAAAGTATACTCGTATTATAGCCAAGCCACCCACAAATACATAACAAAGTCCGAACTTTATATTATAAGTAATATTCCATTTTTATAACGTTTTCAGGAACAATATTATATAAGTATCTGTACATATATAAATTGTAGTATTCCCCATTCAAACTTTTTTATGCTTTTACATTATATATACTATGTATAGATACACAAGGATACTTCTAAATACATACAAGAAGCATACCATGGTAATTTTTTGTCATTTTCATTATTTTTTTTTAATGAGAATTGCGATCTTAAGAGGTTTAGTTCTTCTTTATTTTCTTATTGATTTGAAATTTTATATTTATTTTTTTATTTTTCTTCTTTTTTGTATTTATCTTCCTTCTTTATTCATACAACAAGGGACTTGTGTTAATTGTTTTGTGATTGCATTATTGTGTCTTCTATCGTATTGTAAATTTATACATTTATATACATATATGTATGTATATATACATGTATATTAAAATATGGTTATATAATTACGAATTTTATTATTTAAAATGATGACCTTGAGAGCAAAATTCGAAAAAAAAAATTATAATTAAACGATTAAACTTTAATTTGAAGAAAAAAATATTTATTGTTTTATAAAATCAATCAAAATTATGACAAAGGTATATAGGCTGTTTTCAAAGTTGCAAATTTTATAACTTTGGCAAACTGGGACCAAGTCAAATTGCTTGTCGTAAGATGAGAAAAACGATCATGAACCTGGCAAATGTTGAATAAAATTGACTATAAGATTGAATAAATGAACATTCGACTTGATTTCTGGAAGCTGGCTTGATTGAAAATTATGAAAGTGTATGCTTGTCGTAAACTTGAAACTTTGTGAAAAACATCATCATATTATGATTATAAAATTATACCGTTATACAAGAGAAAATTTAATAAAAAATTTTTAATTATTAAAAATTTCTCTTTTCTAGTCAACACAAATTTTCAATTTTGATTTTTTAAAATTTTCTTTTCTTTTGCAAATTTATTTTGAAAAGCTTTTAAAAAATTCAACACAAAATTGCATCATTGAAAAATGTACAATATTATCAAAAATAAAATTTGCAAAAAAAAAAAAAAAAAACAAAAAACAAAACAAAAAACAATAACAAACAACAAAACAAACAAAATATCTACACTTTTATTACATTTAAAAATGTATGTTTTGGAATTTTGTTTTAAAAATTTAATGTTAAACAAAAATATGAGAAAAACAAAAAGAAATTGAATGAAAACATTTTACATAAAAATATGGAAGGATAATGTTCATTGTAATGTAATTATCATCAGATTTTATGTTATTCTTACTTCTCTTCAAGTCTCATTTATTATCATATTAAAAAATAAAAACTGTTTATCGTATAAAAATGTGCACGTAATCTAATGTAACAGTATCCATCCATATATATATATATATATAATATTGTAAGACTTCATGTATTTTTCGTTTATATCCTTTAAATTTTATACGAAAATCTCATTTTCTTTTTATGGAGACACATTATCATATTACCCTATATAATATGCACATACAAACTGATACTTATACATATAAAATAGATTACTGAAATGTTGTTTATATGTTGTATTTTTGTTTTTTGTTTTTTAGTTTTTTGTTTTGACTTGCAGCAATACAAAGAGGATATTATACAAAAATTCCATAATGGTCGAAAATAATATTAGAAATACTATAAGTATAGAGCAGTTATATTTATAGGTGTACGTACATATGTATACACATATGCACAATATGTGTGGATATAGTATGTTGGTATTTGATAAGTATGTAATAAAGGAAAATTTGTGATTGTGAAATTTTAATTTTTCTTTTAAATGCATCCAAAAATAAAAATAAAATTATCTATCAAAATGAATTTTTTCGTATATGTATATTGAAAATTGGCACAAACGATAACAAGAATTACATAATCGATTTTTATTGAATCTATATTCTATCTGTTGAATCACTTTTCTAAATTGATAAAATCCACAAAAGGAATATTTTTTTTCGGAATAAATCGATTTTAAAATGTTGCAATTTAAAAACAAAAAAACATTCAAAAGAATGTTTTTAAATTGATAGCATCATATAGCATTGTGGATTGAGTATAATACGCAGCCAGTTAAACAGAACAAAATAAAACCACGAAGAAGGTCCATCATTTTCATATCTATAACTTTTGATGGCAATTTCTCTGTCCAGAAGACCTCTTAATTTTGTTCAAAGTAACCCAATTCAGAATTCTGATAACATTGCATTGCATGAAATTGCAAAGATATTTGTAGATTTATATAAAGCGCAAATAACAAGACAATTGGAACACGTTACAAGAATTTTGCAACAAAACAATTAAACGAATTTATGAATGTAACATCATACGAATGAGAAGAGGTGAAGGACGATTTGAAAATTGAGAAAAGAAAAACTGTTTGTGAGATACATACGTACACATGTAAAGATTAAAGCAGATTAGTAAATAAAGCAAAATCATAAAAAGAAAACCTTAACTAATAAAGGTCTAAATTATGAACTCTTAACATTTTAACCTCTATATTTTACCATGATTTTATATTATAGCTATACACACAAGTACACAATACGTATATATGCAATTTTCTTGCAAATATTGCTTTATTATAATATTTTTATTTCATAATACAGTGTTCACTCATATTATCAAAGCTAATTAATTACAAGAAAATTCTTATGTAAATTTCAAAATAATATTTGCATCCTTTTTTGAAAATTTATTACAAAAGTTTTCATACAATATATGCGAATGAATACAAAGATTTATTTTATCTAATTAAAACATTTTCTTATGTAGAGTAAAAAATTTAAAGAAAATAAAAGGATATTTTCATATTCATCGCATAAGATTTAATCTTGTTATTCATAACAATCAACAGAGGTAAAAATTAAATAATCAAATTAAAAGTATACCAAAAGATCATAAGCTAAGCTAATTTAAATTCAAACTAAAAATATACATAATAATACTGTGACAAAAAAATTCAAATAAAAATCTTTTCTATTTTTTTTTTTTTCCTTAAATTTCAAATTTCTAAGAAGAAAGTACATACATTATACTCATAAAACGGTAAAATGCTATTATTTTTAATTAAATGAAACAAAAAAAAAAAAAAATATGAGAGAAATTAAATTTCAGTTTTACGTTTTACTTTCAAACATTTTTAAACATTTACCTACATACAGTATTAATATACATATAACTTTTATTCTAAGAAATTTTATTTAGCGACATTTAAATAATTTCCATGGTGATGAATTCATCGTTTTGTTTTTCCCTTCTGTTGAACAAAGTACTATGTAAATAAATTGTTAAAATGAGAAATTACAATTACATAATATAATAATTGGAAAATCTTCAATTTTAATACGATTAAAGTATTTAAAAAATTATTACTGTAAGCAATTTCAAGGAAATTATTCAAAAATAAAAACAATATCGAATACATTTTTCTGTTAATTTTTATTCATAAAAATAATTTTTTATTTTGAAATTTTACAGCAAAAATTTTTTTTGTTTTAGTATCCATAAATAGTTGCTACATAATTCAATAAAGTAGTATATTTTGCTTCAATAATAATTTCAATTTTTCGATAACCAATTCCACCAGATACAATATATGCAGAACCAATATCTGAAGTTTGATCAACCCAAATATCAACGAATGAGACTTTTCGACCGAAACCAGATGCTGGGTACCATATTCTTTGTTGAACATCTTGTGGTGTTTGATATGAGAAATAGTTACTTCCTTGTGCAACAACAACTTCACCTATATATCATAAAAAATTTAATAATATACAAATGAAGAAATATTATAATTAATTAATTTATTAGAATCAAACAAATGATAAGATATACATTTATTTATAATGTAAATTTTTTTTTTTTACCGTTTACATGATATCCGAAAGTATAATGAAATTTTCGGTTTTGTCCTGAAGATTTTTGTAATTGTATAATTTTTGCATCTGAATTTTCACTTCGATATTTTTCGATATCATTAATTACATTGATTTCAGCTTCACCAAGTTTTTCGATATCATTATTCGATGATGGAGCAGCTAAACTAAATTGGCCAATAAATGCCAAGAATATTGCTGCAAATAAAACTGTTGAACGAATCATATTTTTTTGATTTAAATTGTAGAAGCTTCTAAATGATGTTCGCTGAAGAAAGTATAACAATAACTTAATAACAAATTACTTTGTATGGTTCATATATATATACTCATTTCATATCTAATATTTTTAAATATTATTTTCATTATGATAGTTGATTAGATCTTCAAAGATAAAAAATTAATTTTGAGTAGAAAATAATTCTTAGTATGTATTTTTTATTTAAAGATAAATATTTTTATTTATCAGTCATTGGTCTTATATACTTATAAATAACGTTACACTAAAAATATCAAACACATAAGTAAGTATATGCATCCGCATACTTAATATGACAATCAATCAGTTTATGAATTAAAATTTAACATAATAATTCAGATAATTTTTTTTCAATAGAAAAATCAATAAAAATAAAATTTAAAGTTAGATTACTATATAGTATAGATTATTTTTTTTTTGAGTAATTTTGTACTATATTTCAATTTAAAAAGGCATTTGTAGTTTCATTCAAACAAACAAATTAAAAAAGGTAATTAAAAAATAAATTTTTAAAGATTGATAATAGCATTTCTTCAAATTGATAACATAAATGAAGAAAAATAAAATAAAAACTCTAAAATTATATTCGAAAAAAATAGCACAAAAAAAATCTGATAAAAATGTAATTTCATTTTATTTAGAATTTGTTACATTTGTTTTATTTTTGTTATTCAAATTACATATGAAGAGGAAATTCTAAGAATTATAAATGAAATCAGAGTTTTTAATTTAAAATCTATCCATGTATCATTGCTTTAAAAGCTTCTCTTTAAGTGCCAATTTATATACGTATATCTCATGTATAAAATGCTAATCAAAAGATCTCTCGTTTAAATATTCTTTATTAAAGTAAAGATTATTGGCACGTTGATTACTCGTAACAAAATTTTATTATCCAGAATTTTTATAAATTTTGAATTGATAAATCGAAATTGATAAAAATCAACCGAATGTTGTTATATTGGGAAATTCGGGTAATTTTCCATATCCAATGAAACTTTCAATTTTGTTAAACGTGTAAAACATTACCATATTACATATAATATGTGTACTAAGTATTTCTTTAATTCATCGATCCACAGTTATCCAAATACAAAAAAAAAAAAAATAAAACAGAAAAAATTGATGAATAAAAGTGAAAAAAAAAGTTCATTTTCATGAACTACATACGCACTTTCTGCTTTGTAAAATATTTCCTCTATATGAACCAATGTTAAAAATAAAATGATATCATTTTTTACGGTATCATTATTGATTTCAGTTCTTTTATTCCTCGAAATGAATAGAAGAAAACAAAATGAAAATTTAAGTAAAAAATACCAAATAAAAAGAATGACCAATGCCCGAAAATATTTATTCATGACATGACATATGTCACCATCAGTCAAAATCATTGCAGAACGCAATGGATACATTAAGACCAATACCACAAATATTTTTCTATACATCATACTCGTATAGCTCGTAGTACTTACATACATTGAAATTGAAAGGAACAAAAATGGAAATGAATAAAAAAAAACAACGTAAATTACCGGAAATTTATGAAAACTAAGAAAAATTGAATCAACATAATAAATACATTTATAACGAAAGAAAAAATTTTTTGCACATACAAGAACTGAATTTTTTTTCTCTTTCATTTGGCTGGATTACGCAATATTTATCATACTGTGTGTTATTGAAATAAAAAAAAAATTAATAAAAATTGAAAACTAAATATCTTTTAATGTGTAACGAGAGAGAAAGAGAGAGAAAGATAGAGAAAAAGAGTGAAGGGAAAATAGTGGATATATTAATATTAGTACAAAAATGAAAATGCCAAGGAGAAACAGTGAACCAATACTGCCTAAAAAAAATAAATTTATGTACCAATGCACCACAGGATACATTTAATAAACTTACAACATATGACGTTTCAACTACACTACATATTAGGAAAATGTTAAAAAAAAAGCAAACTGCATACGCTTCTTTTATGCAATTCAATTTATTTTGCCTTAAGGCACAACTAAATGAAACAGGATCTACTGCAAATAATAGAAAAATTTTTAATCTTTCTTATATAATGTGGAATTTTGCTTTACATATAAATAGAGCTACGTATATAAAATTGAAAATTTATTTTATTTTATTTTTACTTTATTAAGTATTTTTATTACAAAGTTATTGGTCTTTTTTTTTTAGTGAAATAAACAACTATAAATGCAATTCACTTTTCAAGGAAAAATAAAATAGAAAAACAAAGATTAGAATTTTATAAAAAAAGAATGAAAGAAAGAAAATAGGTATGCATACAGGATAAAGTGCAAGTTATTTTTGAATTTATTTCGTGAAAAATAATAAGAAACTAATCCGAAATTATTTAATTGAATGTCAGTCAGGTAAAATGTCAAGAACAATTAAATAACTATATGTATTTTTGTTTTATATTATTTTGTACTTTGTTCATATTCGTATTACCAAAAAACCCAGATGAAAAAATAAAAAAAAAAAAAAACAATTTAAGAAAATTCAACTTTAAAATTCTAAAAAAAAAACAAAAAATCTACATTTTTTTTCTGGTTTTTTGGTAAATTAAAAGAATACCAGTCTTCTGTCACTTTTAAATGAAATTTTGCAAAAAAAAAAAAAAATTATTTAGAAAAACGGATAAAAATTTTTTACGAAACTTTTATGTTATTTTAATTTGTTTGGTTTGCACAAATATAGTAGATATACGATACGAGTACACAAGACACTTTTATGCTTCACATAACTTCTATGTACTTATACTTGTAGTACATATGCATGTACATTCATAAGAGAATTGTATAATTGTATGTTTGCAAAGGATTTGTGTGAAGAAATTGTACAAAAATGAGAAGAAGAAAAAAAATAATAATAATAATAAATTGGCAGATAAATGAGAAAAAAAATGTGGGACTATTTAATTAAATGAAAATAATTATTTTTTTGCAAATTCAGCAGATTTTTTTTTTATTTGATTTCAAATGTATGTTATGTACAGAAAAATTTAATTTTATACATAATTTCATTTATAAGTTTTAGTGTGCTAAAATGAAATTGTATTTTTGTTTTTTGTTTTTTTTTTTTTTTTCGAAATAAACTGAAACGGAATACATATTGGAATTTGTGTTATTAACAGAAAATAAAAATTTTAAAAATGAAAATATTTCAGAATGCATATAAAACCAAAAATGATTAAAAATTTTATACAAAAATAAATTTTTTTTATGTATAGCTAGGTACACAATATCTACACACATTTGAGCACTCATGAAAATTCAAAATGGAATACATAGAATATATGTATGTATTTATTATTCAAAATTATGATACATACAAATTGAAAATAACATTTTTGTCAAATAAAAGAAAAATTATAACTGATAGGTACTCAAATAATAGTCGCACATAAAATAACCAATAAATAATATACGCGAGTGAATATATACATACATTATGTTTGAACGCAACGTACATATGTATATGTATACATATAATCAAGTGTATAGTATAATTCAAATAATATTTTTAATGACTTTTTACAGTTATAAATTTGATAAAATATAATTCATTTAAATCACTATATTATATTGATTAATTATCGATAAATTGTATATTTATTATCAAATTTCATGGATAAATCGCGTTAAACCGCAAATTTCAAAATCGTTATAATTTCACATAAATCCAATTATTGACAATATACTTACTATATTGTAATTAATTACATAAAAATAAAATTTTTAATTTGCTTATATGCTGGAATATTTTCAATATGTGTTATATTGTATAAGTGAATAATTTATAGTATATCTGCAGTATAGAAAAAAATTTACACAAAAAAGTAATCATTTAATAATAAAAGTGATTAACAGGAGTTAAATTAATTTCAATTATGTACACGTATACATATGTGAAAAACCGTGACTGCTATCATGCGGGTCTCCAGGTGTTGGATAGGGAAATGCCCTTTAGCTGTGAATAAACTAAAGCTGTACTAAGGAGAGTTAGCGTGATGAACAAACCTTGCATAATCTTATAGTCATGAAAGCAAATTATAAATGAGTCAGCCAGTGACAGAAGGGAAAGGTATCGGAATGGTATAGATGAAGCAATGATTCATAAAGAACTATAGCTGCTATAAAATAAGTAGAAGAAAATATGTGAAAAATATAAAGAAAAAACTTTACTTAATTATCTTCTTTATGGCGCTACAGCCGCCTTGTCAGGATTTCTGCCTCTAACAGACAGTTCTGCCACTCCCGTCGGTTCATAGATTTTGATACCCAATTCTGAATTTGGTACTTCTTTATTTCGGTAATTACTGCTTCCCATCACTTGTTTCTTGGACCAACTCTTCGTCTGTTGCTCTGAAGACAAGACTCTGGCCTCTGTTCAGTTTCAGTGTCGAATAAACCTTTTGCCTTTTACTTAACTTAATTATGGTTTTGAAAATTCTTCTGGTATTATTATCCTTGCTCTGTTCAAATTCAAAACTCAATTCAAATTCTTCACCAATAATACTGTGTTTTGTATTATACTGTGCAGTATATATAATTTAATTTATTTTTTTGTTAATTTTTTTATATACTTTTCTCAACATTTAATTTTAATTTGAAAATATTTATATTATATTTTTGTTTAGAAAAAAAATTTTTTTCAAATTTATTTGTCAAAACAAATTTTTGACTTTATTCATTATTCATTTTATTATAAATATTTCCCATTTTTTCCGCAACTTATAAAAAATACAATTTTTTTTTTTTTATATATATAGGTAATATAAAATAAATAAAAAAAATGTTTAAGTGTTGCTTTAAAAGCCATTTGCCATTCAACTGCTAAGTCTAATCTAAAGTCTAAACTCTAAATGTTCCAAGACTAACGAAAAAAAAGAATTTCAGTTTCATTTTAAATTTATTTTTAGAATTTTCAATGTTATTCTCTTAGGACAAGGCTACAGTAAAAAAAAAATTTTGACTGTGAAAATTATTTTCAACCTTCTAAGCTAACCCCTAACACCTTCCTTCTTACGTACATACTGTTGCATTTAAATACACGGATATAGTACACTTTATATAGTAATTATTTTTTTAAATACTTCTGAGTCTTGACACTTGAATGTCCTCAAGATTGTATAAGTTTGAGGACATGGAAAATATTTACTTGATTTTTTTACTTTAAAGTATAAACAAAAATGCAAAATTTAATATTCAATAGACTTTCATTTTAATATTTTTCTTTTTCATTTTAACCTAAACATAGTCTATGTCCTATTCAAATAGAAAAGTGAAAAAAATGAAATTAAAAAACACGTTTTGTTTTTAGTTATGAACAGTAATTGAACATGAAAAGAGTACTGACAACTGACAAGTATGATTTGAGTGTTTTGAATGAATTTCATATATGCAGGCAGAGTCGTTAATAATTATAAGAATATTTAAATGATAGAATTATAATTATAAAGTGAAATATGTTAAATATTGAATGTGGGGTAATCTCTAATTGTCTTTTATGTATTTCATAGTATAATTATCATCTTTCTTACACATAAGAAAAAACTTTTACATATAATGACCTATTAAAGTGGAACGTGGTATGTATGTAGTATTCATCTGTAACGATTAGATATAATTAACACTTTACATAAAAAGTTCATATCCACATATACATACTTACATAATGTGCGTGTACGTTATACAATGTATACAGGAATTCTTGTTGTCATATGTATACTAATGAAATATTTAATAAAATTCTCATACATATTCCATATTTCATTAACATAGTAAGTACAGAGCTCCATAGTGGTTGCTTACAGTATGTTAGGGTGTCAGTATATACTTATTTAATTGAATTACAAAATGCAAATGACATATATTTGACCCGTATTAACTTGACATCTAAATATAAAGTATTATTCAAATTCTTATATACAGTTTTTACTTATCAAATTATTCAACACTGCATCGAAATACATGTATCCATATCCACGTTCATATACTGTAGTCCTTTTAGTATATGACAAAGTGTAAAAACCGTAAAACTTTAAAAACTTGTTTTAAACAATATTTTATTTCCTTTTTATATCCTGAAAATTAAAGTCAAATCAAATTAATTTATAAAAGAATTTTTTTTTTTTTTGCTTGTTTAACACTAACTAACTATGTTTGTAACAGCATAGTTATATAGAACATGATGCATATAATCGGACGTATATATTCAATCAAAGACATTTTATTTAACACAAAGAACAGATAAAAAGTCTTATCTGTATGTTTTTTTTTTAAGAAAATAAAATAAAATAATAAAAATAAAAAATTACGTTCAAAAAATGAAAATTTTCTTCTTTATATTACGTTTTCTCTTATCTTAGATATTCTATTTATTTATTTTTTTTTATTTTTAACTCATCATACCAAGAGATAAAATACATCTATATGTAGGTATAGGTATGTGTAGATACTGTGATGTGTACTGCATATTTTTACAAAGAATATCACTGAACAAACAAAATTAATTGCAAGGATGTTGCAGTGAATTGTAGGTATATATTATAGTCTTTTGACTAGTATGTAATATACAAAGTTCAAAGCTCAAAGTACCTTTTTCCTAAATTAAATTTTCTATGAATTATTTGATCTGATTATATAAAGCAAATAAATTGTGATGTTTCTTCTAAAATGTTAAATTTAAATTAAAAAAAAAAAAAAAAATATGATTGAAAAAATTTTAAAATTTCCATAGAAAAAAAAATGTTCTGTAAATGCGAAAAAATAAAATTTCAAATTTAATTAGCATAATAATTTTTTTAACTTTATAATTAACCAAACAGTATTCAAAAAAAATACATAAATAAATTTTAAATACAATATTATATTTATTTGTTTGCATATAATTTTCGTAGATCTTTTTTGTATTGATCTCATTACTCATTGTATATTTCTTAAAAATTATATGAGAAAATTTTAATGAAAATATTGAATTCTATTCTCGATCATAGAATGATAAAAATCTCTCAAAACTATATAAATCTAACTCACATGAATAGGTACAAAGATATATGTAATGTATGTATATATTAAATACAATACGAATATTATATAAATTATATTCTATTGTTCTCTTGTACAATATCTAAAGAATTCCCACATGCGTTATATCCGTACAATAAGATTATAAATATCCTTATATTCTATATTATATGTACTCATAAAATATAATATTTATTTCTATATGGTTCTACACTACAAATACAGGAACAGGATACATATTAAATAAAATATACGAGTAAAATGTAAAATATATCTACATACAATATACATTTATATATGTACATACTTATACTCGTATGTTTCATATGGTTATATACTATTTTTTTCTCAATTTTATTGTATTCGTTATATTTTATTTCATTTTTGATTCATGACATCTCATATCAATTCAAGTATTATGAATCTTTTGAATAAATTCAAAAAATTACAAATGATTTCCGTCAGATTTATTGGAGTCAAAAAGATTTTCGTTATATATCCTTTATGAATTTTTCTCTTTTATAATTTTATTATACTATTATTTCAATATATCTACATCCATATATATAATTATGTATATAGTGAACATATTCATCTATAAATAATCAAAATTTTGTGAATTCTTAATGAAATTCATTAGAAATTTTATAGAAATTTTCAAAAATTATTTGTTTTGAAATGGTTAAATATTTTTGGTAAATAGAATTCAAAATATACACACCACAATTCTAAAGTATTTGCATAGATATGCAATAGATCAATTTTTGTGAACAAACTTAAGTGAAGCAGAAATATTCAATTTTAATTTTATGAACTAATTATTGTATTTAATTAGTTTTTTTTTTAATTATTTTTATTTTTATTTTTCTTTTTTCATATTTTTAAATTTCTATCCAATCCATGTACATTAAATATTCAGTTTAATGCATGCATTAAATTAAATTTATTTTTATTTCAAATTTATTTTAATTCAAAAGCTAAAACCTCCTTATATACACTTTAGGACTATTATAGAATACTGTTAAAAATATAAAATAATATACAAACTTGTACATTGAATAGTATAAAATGAATAAGAAACAAACAAAAAAAAAAATTGTCTTCATATTGCGCATTTCCAGGAAAATTAAAAGCTTTGGAATATATAAATGAGTATGTATGTATATTTTTGTAAGAAAAAAAATACGAGTATTTTTATTATATACTATAGTGAAAATATTTATACAATCATACATGATCGAATTGTATAAGTGAATTGCATTTCCATTGCAAATTCCAAAATAAAATAAAATTCAAAAATTTAGTATTGAGCCACAATTTGTGTGCTCTGGATGTGTGTACATATTCAATGAAACATAATATTAACGCAAAGGATTATTAGTTATTTGTATATCATATACATATACTCGTATATACATAATACTTATACACAAAACTAGATATTACTATTATCTGAATGATTTATTAATTAAAGTAAAAAACAAAAAAAAAAAAAGAAATACATACATATATACAAGGAAATAAAAATTACATTCGTAATATACTTACACAGTGTTTTTATAATATAATTACATGTGCAAGTGCATACATAAATTTGTATATGAATAGAAAATATAACTATGAAATGTGAGTGAAAAGTTAAAAAAAAAAAAAATACATTTTTTTCAAATAACGATTGATCATTTCATATTGTAAAAGTATTTATATAAATCATCGTATCTATTTATAATTTTGAAGGCGTGAACAAAAAAAAATTTTCGTTACAATTTTTATTTGTTTTTTTCTTTAAATTATTCTGAAACATTATATACATATATGTATAGTAAACGATTATGAGTGGTAATTTTTTTTTTCATTTTTAAATAAAATACAATAACTGGTTAATAAAAATGTGACATTAAAGAAAAAAAATGAAAATATTTATAGAATTGTGAAAACATTCAAATATAAAAAAATATATATGTATATATAACGAAAAAAATACAATGCTTTAATGAAATATATCTTTTTAAAAATACACGCATAATTTTCCAATCATTACAAGTAAGTAAGTCATTTGATTAAAATTAAATTTATCCTTCATTATTTATCATAATCGTTTAATATTCCTTGTTTAACTTATTTTTTTTTTTATTTTCAAATTCATTATTCATAATTTGATTTCAATTTATGTATTAATTTTTAATATTATATTTCATTAAGTATAAATTGTTAAAATTTATATTTTGTATTACAGTAGTAGGTATACTAATATGAAAGTCATTAATTTTCGCAAATTTTCAATTTATGTTTATTACACATACATATACATATACTATACATACACAGATGTGTGTACCATAAGATTTTGTTATCAATAATTTACAACCAATATTTAATTTAATGCGAAACACATATGAATAATATGTATATTTACATATTAAATTATATACAAATTATATGGATGATTATATATGTTTACACGTACATTCGTATACAAATATATACATATATATATATATATATATTGTGATAATAGATAAATACGATGATAAAATATATAATATATACATTATATCAGCATTTATATTCATAAGTTAAATTCATAAATTAAGAAAACCTACATACATAAACCTAATGCAGTTTACAAATACTAGAATAATTTACAAAGATTAATAGAGAGTCATTATGATTTTACAACAGCGATGATTACATACATACATGTGTAACATACGCATATTATAAATACGAATTACGAATATGTATATATACATTATTTGTATGTATATATGTAGATAAGAGTGTAGGTAGGTATCTGCGATGAAAAGATTAATTTATAGCAATAATTCACTTCATTAATTTTGTATTTAAATTTATTATAATATTAAAAGTGTTATTATCGACTAGAAGATACGATATATAATGATTGAGAAGCATTGCGGTTTCAAAAGACAGAAGTGAAATTAATGTGAATACTATACGTATATGTATGCGAATTTATTGAAAAAAATATTTTATATAATATATTTTTTTTTTTTGGAATATTTTATTTCTTCCGTCAAGGCATACATATTACCTCTTCTTATGTACATATTATCTCAACTCAAGCATTAATTTTTTTCATTTTCACACAAACTTGTCTTACATTTATTATAATCATACATTTTTGTAGAGCATTTGTTGCATCATTTGTTTTAATCTATCTCTACTCTATACACATAATTAATGTACAGTACGTGCAACAAAAAGCATTTACTGATATCACTCTCTTTTTCATAAAGAGAAAAATTTAAGGATACGTATCTACATTACTTCTTACATACATACTCGAATTTTTCTATACTTTACATTTTATTCTTATTATAATGAACTAAATGCAAGTACGAAATGAACAATTCTTTTCTAGACTATTATAATATAATGCATGTATGTATGTAAGTAAAAAAAAAAAAAAATTCTACTTTGTTTTATATAATGTGAATAATCCAACACATATGAGCATCTACTATATTGTATAATGTACATATACGTATATACATAAACGCAACATCATGTATAGGTTTCCATTACAATTTGTTTAATTGTTTTTTTTTTCTTTATACTTTTCTTTTTGTCAAATGAAAAATAAAAAAAATGTATTTTTATGTTATACGTTATGTAAATACACAAAAATTATACAAAGAAACTTTTTTCCAACATTTTTGTGTTAAATATGTACATACATACATATACTTATATAATCTGTGTATATATGGTATGACAATAATTTCATTTAAATAATTTTTTACTGTGTTTGTGTTACAATTTCAGTCATCATTTTTATATTTATGCATATACATTTATATGTAAATACATATATGTATACGTATACTCGTATGTATAAATAAAAGTTAAAATTTTTACCATGCACATATTACATACATACCTTTTATTTTATCTGTCAAAAAAAAAAAAAAAAATAATTTAAATTTAAAGTTTTGAAATTACATATTTATGCATACATCTGCAATTACATAGTAGATACATATGTATGTGTGCGTATGTATATATGAAAAATATTTAGTGTTACAAAAAAAATAAAAAAATAAAATATAAAAATAAAATAAAGAAATATATGTATATATGTACTACGTGGGTTGATAAGTTTCCTGTATTAACATGTAGATGACACTTCGATGAGTTAGGAGTATTTTTTTTAGAAATTATGATCTTTTATGAGACGCCATTTTTATTTTCAAACCTATATGTCAATTAATTTATATTTTACAAACAATTGAATTACGTGTGTTTAGCATTTTTTATAAAATGGATAAAGTTCAAGTTCGTAGTGTGATACATTATCTCCATTTGAAAGGCTTATCAGCAACCGATATTAAAAAAGACATGGACGAAACTTTGGGTGAGTCTGCACCATCATATGAGACTGTTCGTTTTTGGGTCAGTGAATTTAAACGTGGACATACAAGTGTTTATGATGATGAACGCGGTGGAAGGCCAAAAGAGGTAACAATACCAGAAAATATCGAAAAAATCCGTGATATTGTGTTGAGTGATAGAAAAGTGAAAGTGAATGAGATTGTGAACATCGTCAACATGTCAAAAGAACGTGTTATTAATATCTTGCATGAAGATTTGCATATGAAGAAACTTGTAGCGAAATGGGTGCCGCGATTGCTAACAATCGACCAAAAACGCAGACGTGTGACCACTTCACAGCAATGTTTAGAAATGTTGACAGGCAATAAGGCGGATTTTTTTCGTCGAATAATAACTGTTGACGAAACATGGATTCATCATTATACACCTGAATCAAATAAACAATTTGCAGAATGGATGGAACCAGGTGAAAGCCGACCAAAGCGACCCTAAACTCAACAGACGGCTGGGAAAGTCATGGCCACTACATTTTGGGATACACATGGGATAATATTCATTGATTATTTGGAAAAAGGAAAAGTGATCACTGGTGAGAATTACTGCACATTGTTAGACAAATTTAATGAAGAAATTTTAAAAAAACGACCACATTTGTCGAGGAAAAAATCCTCTTTCTTCAGGACAATGCCCCAGCTCACACGTCAACAATTGCGATAGCCAAATTTCATGAATTAAAATACGAACTGCTTCCACATCCTCTTTATTCTCCAGATTTGGCTCCCAGTGATTACTTTTTGTTTCCAGAGTTGAAAAAATGGTTACGGGGAAAGAGATTTTCATCGGAAAGTGACGTCATAACCGAAACAAACGCATTTTTTGAAGGGTTAGACAAAGTGCGATATAGGGAAGGATAGAATTGTTGGAGAAACGTTGGAATAAGTGTGTAGAGCTAAAAGGAGATTATGTAGAAAATTAAATAAAAAAATTGTGAAAATTTACGTGATTTACTATGAATACAGGAAACTTATCAACCCACGTAGTATATAAATAATTCTTTATAGTACATTTTTTAATAAAAGAATACGTTTTCACATGCTAAAATAAATAAATTCAAAAATACATTATAACATTCATATTTGTATTGTATACATACTCATGTACATAAATATTATATTTACGTCACGGCTACATATACATAATAAAAATATTTTATTTACATATATACATATATGTACGTATAGCACGAAAACACCTTATATACACTTGCATATAGTAATAATAAAACTGAAACAATTTTTAACTTTTTCAACCAAACACATACATACCTATATCATACAACTGTATACAAATATACACACACATAGAGCGAGGTATATAAATATAACAACACAGAAGCATACCTATTTCATTAACATAAATTTGAATATCATACACAAAACCAAAAATTATTCTCATTATTTTATTTAAGTGCTCTGATAGAAATAAGATTTGAAGGTAAAAAATTGAATAAAAAAAAAAAAAATTCTACCATTCCTACTGTATATTTTTATTTTTAATTTTTTTTTTTTTTTGTATTTTGTCAGAAAAAATTCATATTTTTTACAAAACAACAAATCATATACATTTGTACAAATATATGAATATTGTATCATGTATTTAACATAAAAATTATGAAAATTATTATCAAAAATATAATAATTGTATGAAAAGTTTTAAAATTCATACAAGTTGATTTCATTTTTAAATTTGGTTTACAAAAAAAAAGATACCCTATAGCACCTATATGAATAATTTTTACTGTATATTATATAACCACAGAAATATATATATATAGTACGTATACCTATTTATTTTTCTTAAATTCTAAATTATAATAATATGCTTTGGAAAACGAACATTTCTAACTGTATATGCTTTCAGAGATAAGTTATAAAATTTTTTATTTGATTTAATTTTTTTTCATTCAAATAAATTTTTTTTTTTGTATATATTTGCATTTACATATTTATAAGATTTAAATATGTGAGATGTAATATATGTGTATTTTTTTTTTTTTTTTGAATATCTATATTTTTGAAAAAAACCATTTAATACGTAGATAAATCTATAGTCAATACTGCATTTAAATGCCAATAACCTCATTACTACTACTTACTTACTTGCGTGTCTTCCTGTTTCTCGTACATTTTCTGTGTAAAGAAAAAATTAATTTTTCTCATGAATAAAAATACCAGTGTGCAAGGTATGCAAGATACTACTAGCACTACTAGCGTATATCGTACTATAGTCAGCTGCCAATAACCGCATGTTTACTATTTACTGTCTCTTCTTGTTTTTTTTACACTTCCTGTGGTGTGTAATTCAGAACAAGTAAAAAGAGAAAATGAATTTTTCTCATGAATGAAAATACGAGTGCATTGTATGCAAGGTATACTTACTAGCGTATATCGTACTAGTTCTATAGCTACATAGCTGCAATAACCTCATTGCTACTACTATATTTACAGTTTCTTCCTCTCTCTCTTCCTGTTTTTTGTATATTTCTTACCGTGTAGTGCAGAACAAGTATAAAGATAAAATAAATTTATTTGATGAGTGCATGGTATTCAAGGTACATTACCTTATCTACTTTTTATACCTATACTATGTTCTCCTCTCTTTTTCTTATTTTGTTTAGAGTATTTTTTGTCAGATACATATGTACGTTATTAGTCAAAATTTTATGGTCCAGGTCCAGACTTTATATTATCATCGTGCTATTTACTACTATATTGTGCGATTTTTTTTTTTTAAATTATCTAAAAATCAGATTTATTCATATAGTGCATATACCTAATTGTTACAGTTGTGTATCTTATCTTTAAAATTATTACAAAAATTAATAATTAATAATACTGGTATACACATATTAAGTACTATAATGTGATTCTGTATATTCTATATTTAATTTCAATAAATATTTAATATATACCTATACCCTTTTTAATTTATCTAATGTTTTTTTAATGTTCATTATGTCAACATTTTTCGATTTTAATTTATACGAAATTTCATTTTTATACCACAAATTCATGAATGTGTTATATATAAAATACTTACAACCTTACAAAATGTGTTAGTAGGTAGATATATATCTAGTATATGTATGAAAAATGTAATATTATTTTAGATTCCTTATTATCTTATTTTCTGTTTTATAATAATTTCGACTGACATAAATACATACTTATGTATAATGCAAAACAAAAGTTTTACAAAGTAATGTATGTATATCGATAACACTTTTCAGAAAATTGATCTCAACACGATTTTATACTTTGTTTCTTACAAATTTCTAAAATTATTAAATTTATCTATTATATAATATCTAAAAGTTTGAATATACATAAATTTTATACTATATGGATATACATATTTTGTATGTAAATAGATAAAATGTATAGATGCAAGTATATACATATATATATATATCAGATTACAGATCTATCTGTGTACATTATATATATAATTTTATATATTCAACTAAGAATAGGATTCATATAATACACGTCCTTATGCATAAAATATTTATACATAAGTAATTCCGCACATTATCATATCTTACGTACACATATATGCATTACACATACATATATATATGTATGTATGTGCATAATTTTTTTCATATATCAAGTATATAATCGCTTTTATTTTTAATAACAGCAACAACAAAAACAACAAAATATTTAATTGAAGAAAGTAAAGTATACATAAGTAAGTAAGTAAAATCCTTTTTTTTTTTCAAAAACAAAATCTTTTTCATAATAATTAAATGGTGATTATAATTAAATTTTAAAATAATTTCCTTTTAAAAATTTTATAAAATGTAATATTCTTATGTATGTTATACCATATGTATCATATTATGTACATACTTAAGTTTTTCTTTCGAGTACATACTCATATCGTCATCATATTAGAATCTGTTAAAAATGAAAGATTAGAAAAAAAAAATACCTTGTCTGTTATATATCTTTTGTATTTATATTTCAATCTAATAAAACAATCTTGTTATTGTTTAGAATTAATAACGTATGAAAGTATGTAGGTACATACCGTATATAGGTAAAATTTTTTTTTTCTCGTGATATTATTTTTTTTTATTATTTTTTTAAACAATTTGAATAAATTAATTTTTATGAATACATAAGTACCTAATATAATTCTAATATATTCACCTTGAGATTAACTTTATTCCTTCTGGTATATAATATAACATATTATATGTATGTACAGAATTAAAATTTTGTTTATTATATATAAGAAGGAAATTTAAATAATTTTTTTGTTTATTTAAAATTGTTATTAGGATTATGAATATAAGAATGAGGGAAGTATGAATAGCTTCATTGTATTTTTGTCATTTTTTGTATATAGTATACAAACTAAAAATATAGTACTGAGACTATGTTTATTATAAAATATTAAAATAATATATTATATTTGTACATTAGATGCTTTCGATTTGGCAATTTCAAGTACTTGCGAGTAGAAAAGGTAAATGTCTATGCTAAACCATCTACTCGCAGCTACTCATGAAAAATTTTTCAAGTAACTGCTAGTAGATGCAAGTAGTTACGAATAATTTTTGTGTCGTTCGTTTTAACAATTTATCCTAGACACATTTTAGAGCTCACAAGTACTTGAAATTGCCAAATCGAAAGCACCTATTATGTACATATAATATCAAATGTTCTTCTTCTTCTTCTTCTTCTCTGGAACTATAGTACACTGTGGACCTTTGCTTCCTCCAGTAACTGCCACCATTTTTCTCTGCACCGAGCTCTGACCTCCAGTTACGTATATGTAAGAATCTCATATACATATATACCCTTATCGATTACATCCTATATCTTGACCTAGGTCTCCCTCTTTTCCTTTCCATACAGTTTTGCAGGTTTCTCACTCGTGCATACGCTCAACGTGTCCAATCTACCTAATGCGTGCCGTGCCAATTTTATAACTTTACCAATATTGCAATCCTGATATATCTGGCATAACTCACTGTTGCACCTTCTCCTCCATATTTCCCCTTCTTCCACTGGATATAACATCAAATTAAAGTAAATTTAAAATTTCATTTGACTCAATTCTTTAGGCAAACATTTTTTATAACATTATATTTGTTGTTTATAAGCAACAATAATTCGCGTAAATAAAAACAATACCACTAATATATGTGGATCATATATTGTACAATAAAGATTGACTTTATTTTCACATAACAAATATAGTATGGATTACCGAGTGAATACATATGCAATAGGTTCACATAAATAATGTACAAGAATGAATAATAACTAAACAATGTTTTCTTTCCACATGTATGTATGTATTTTATAATTTCAAGAATTTTAAAAAGTTATTATAATTCAACTTTTATTTTGTATTTTCTTTTTAAGATGAATTTTTTAAGGTAAATTAATTTTTGAAAAAAAAATTTCCTCATAAATGAATAAGCTATTAATTATCAGCCAATGTATACGTAATACACAGATCACATACTCCTACGTACGTTGTATATGTAATATAATTTTAATGCATTCCTTTGTACAATCTTTCCATTTCGTTTATTTTGCTTTCATACATTTTATGTATATGTATAAAATATTTTCTTTTGTTTTAATTTTAACGTGAATATAAAAACAAAAAGTACCAAGAGAAAAAACAAAAAAAAAAAAAAACAAACAAATTTTTGGATACAGTAAAATTTTAAGTGTAAACATAAAACTCAATTTTATACCAACATCATTTTAACTGAATTAATTTATTACCATTTACCATTATATACATATGAGTGTATGTATATACGTTAAATAAGTAATATGAGATGAGAATATTAGGTACACATATACAAATCTTCTTCTTATTTTCTTGTTATTTTCTTCTTCTTCCTTTTTTTTTTTTGAAAAACATCCAACACAAAATTTATCCTATATATGTACATAAATATAGATATTTCTTACAAACCGAATATAAGTCTTTTTTATTTCTTATTTATATAAATATGTACTTATGTGAGTATCCATAGTTATATGTAAGAGTAAAATTTCATATATTATGTATATATTATTATGTATATACTATAATGTATGTGGCATATGCCATGTGGAATAAAGTTTAATGTTTTATCTAGCATTAAAATATTAGAAAATGTCTAATTGTTGAATTTTCCAAAAAGTATGTATGTATATAGAAAATTCTTATTCACATACATATACATATACGTATATAATATTCTAAGAAAATTAGCATAATAAATTCATAGAAAAATATAAATAAAATTTAATTAATTGTACAAAATTTTTGTAACTTTCTGTATACATATATCGTTATAATTTGTTTATTTATTGTATTACATGAAAATGTTTTTATATTTATATGTTTGTACATACATACATATGTACATATGTATGTACTAAGTATATTATGTTCTGCATATAAAATTGTTTTGATATACAAAAAAGAAAGTAGTATAGATACCTTTTTTAGGATGAAAAAATATGTTTTCTTTTTCTAAATACACGAGTAACATGTATAGAGGTAATCAATTTCAGTTATGTACATATTAATTCAAAAAAAAAAAACTACTTAATCCTGTAGTCTTATTTTTATAGAATGTATTTCGGTATATTTTATCGCATTATGGTATTATATTCAATATTATTTCTGACCATATTTGTATATGAGTATGTGTATGATAATTTTTGTTTATTATTTTTATTGAATATACATTTTATCCTTATTTTAATTTAAACAATCTCATAAATTTATTATACTGAAAAATATTTAATAACAAAAGTCCATATATATATATATGTACATATATTTAGATATTATAATTCGATTAAAATTCATATTTACTATATAAATACGTATATATAAACAATAATATAATACACGCAAGTGACAAATCATTTCTCTAATCAAATTTCTAATTTTATTCATACACACATATGTATATGAAATATAAATTTACATAAATATCAAAGAATTATGATTATTATTATTACAATAGAACTTTGGTATATACATATACACTTTATACATATACAAAATATTATACTTTAAAATATATGTATGTATGTATTCGATATTTTATCTATACATACGAATACATTATTATATTCACTTGATTGATAAATACATATAAATTTTACATTTTAATGAAATAAAATTTTTGATTTTAATGCATATAAAAATAAATCACAAATAAAGTATATATAGATATAATATTTATGTGCATTCATACATCTATATGTATGTATATTTTTTATATTACAATGTAAATCCTTACATATACGCCCATTACTCTTTAAATATTGTATTCATGCATACTACATAATATATCGTATTGATAGAAAGTATATTTTATTCACATAAAAATTTACAAATAGCAAAATAACACCGCATAGATAAATACATGCATTATTATACATATATTTATGCATTTTACTAGATACTATAACCTATAACATAATAATAATCATTACATACATTTATGTATATAATAGGATATTTTGAATTTTGAAAAATTCATTTCATATACATATATAATAAAAAATGTTGCTGATATTTTTGTATTAGATTTTTGTTTTTATTATTAAAAACTATACACTTCATAATTTATTCGTGTATAGTACATAAGTATATAGAAAATTTTTCGATCAATGCATGTAGTGAGAATAAATTTAAACATTTGACTTTTAACTTTATAATATATGTACATTTTGCATGCATACATACATATAAATATATAATTTACATTCATAACATTATACTCTTGTGTATATTATTCTTGGTGTAAATACATGTATAAATAAATGCAATCATGTATTCCTGTATATTATGTGATGTGTATGGATATTTATAATAGGGATATTTATAATACTAAAGAAATATTTCCTGATTTATACAATATATAACATACAATATATACAATACAATATTATGGTATATTGTACATTGTATTTGTTTATATTTTGTAAGTACATTTACATACTCTTAAATGTAATATAATGTAGAGAAAAAAAAATTATGGATATTGTTCAAAAAATTAGAATTGAAAACTAAATTGTGTGTGCATTGCATATATGTACATATATGTACATATAACATAAACAAAACTTTACTGCTTTTAAAACATAATTTTATGATTTACAATTCAATATATAATTTGGTTTTACATATACATATACAAGCATTTATAAGATTTTTATATATAGATATTTTGTGCAAAATTCAATATAATTTGCATTTTATTGTATTCATTCTATATTTGATATGGTCTTTATGCTTTATGTGTATTGTATATAATTCATATATAAATGAAAATGTAGTATGTGTTTCTATTCTATACGTACCTATACAAAAATTGTATATATGGGATATTTAGTATATTTACTGACATGAATATTAAAATTAGAAAGATTGAAAAAAAAAAAATGAAAATTCATTATATTATGCACTTTATATGTTGCATTTCAATTATATCAGTTTTTCAATGGTTTCGAGAAGAGATCAAATACAAAAAATATATATATACATATATACATATATTACATATGTATGTATGTACTCGTATATACAATAAAACATGATAAAAAATGAATATACGAGAATGAATGAATTCTAAAATTGAATTTTCTTTATTTATTCCATAGAAGTGTATGAGTGTGTAAATTATCTTTTTAAATTCAACGTGAAATTTTATAAAAAAAAAAATTCAATTGTACACACAAATAATATCGATTTCTGGTATACATATTTCTAGATATAAATACAAATATAGTAAATAAATTTCATCTGTATGTATATATATATGTATGTATTTTTGTTTGAATAAAAAAAGCTTTCATGTTCATAAAATACGTGCACCTATACATATATAGATATATATTGCATACATACCAGATACATTATATACATATATATACATACAGTATAATATATCGTAAAATCATTTTCAAGAAATCAAAAAAAAAAAAAAAAAATTATTTTCAGCGTTTTCAATTAAATATAAAATAAAATCAAATAAATTAAATCAAAAGAATCTTTTATGTTTTATTTTGTATTTCTTTTATTTATATATTTATTTTTTATTTTATTTTTTGTATCATCATCATCATCATCATCATTAAAAAAATTGAATCAAGACAAAATATAAAAGAAATCAAAACGTGTTTTCGAATAAAGCTAGTACTATACACCTTAGAAATTTTTTGAATTCAAAATATGTATAAATTTTCATTTCGAAAACATAAATACTTTTTATTGATATACCATCTCTATGAATAATATACTAGATTAATTTTCTGTAAATTAAATTTCTTTATTATTTTTATTTTTTTATTTTTGTGATTTGAATAAGATTCTATCAACATACTTATACACGTATTGTATATTTCAAATAAGTAATATAATCATTTTTTTCTGATATGTATAGTATTTCAAATTAATATAATGAAAATACAATTTTAAAAATTAAATTATAAAATATGAAAATGTATACACAAAATAAACACAAAACAATTGCATAGGCATGAATAAATACTATGGTGTTCCTAGAGAAAAAATGAATGAACATATTTAAATTCCATATCCAAATGTATAAAGCACACAAAATAATAACGTTATTTTGGAAAACTTTATTTAACTTACCATCCTTTCATTTATGTATTTCTGTTTTTTTTTTTTCAGATTATCGTCAAAACAAAACAGATACATTGAAAATATTGAAATGATCATTGTTTTGTTACTAGTTATGATTATCGAATGCTCATTGAATATTCAACCATATGAATCTATAGTATCCTGTCCAGCTGAATGTATTTGTCTTTCGCAAACTCAAGTAAGTATTTAATATAACAATGTGGCATAAATTATTTTATAAATACTCGTACATATATACCTTTCATGTTTAAATAACAAATTTAATTATGAATACCTACATATATGGTTTCATATTTTTATTGATTTTTTAAAATTTTTTTTCTAAATTAATGCAAAAAATAAAAAATAAAACTTACATGTATTTATCTAGGTTCTCTGCAATACTGGAGGTCTAGAAAAAATACCATTACAACAATTACCACCAACAGTTGAAAATTTAGCACTAACAAAAAATCATTTCCTGATCATAAAGCCTGATTCTTTTGCTGGTTTAAGAGCATTAAAGAAACTTTCATTGGACGGTAATAATATAACGAAAATAAAGCAATTTGCATTCAGAGGTTTACCTAGATTACGTGAATTATCAATTCAATATACACCACTTCAGACTATCACATCATTTTCTTTTGCTGGCCTACAAAATATTTCTACAATACTTTTAAGTCATAATCAAATCATACGTGTTGAGGCTAACGCATTTGTTGGAACATCAAATGTTAAATTAATTTTATTATCAAATAATCCAATGATCAAAATTGAAACATCAGCTTTTACTGGACTCACAAATGTGGGTCATTTAATATTACCATCTGGAATTCAATCAATTGAATCTGATGCATTTTATGGTATGGATACTGTTGGCCTTCTAAAATTACCTTATATGGATTTAAAGGAATTAGTTCCATATACATTTCGTGGTTTAACAAATATTCTATTGCTCACACTACAAGAATCAGATCTTGGTATAATACATGCAAATGCATTCACTGGATTAAATCAAGTAGAAACATTACAGATACTTAACAATAAAATTGATACTATTGAGGAACTTAATTTTACATATTCACAACAAATAAAATATCTTAAATTTCATGGTAATCATGTATTAGAAATTCCTGAAGAAGATTCAATTATATTAGATGGAATTACAAATTTATCTGTCGTAAATAATCATTTTCCATGTACTTGTCATATACATACGTTACTTGATAGCCCATTAACAGATGGTACATATCAATATGGAAATTTTCAAACAAATAATTATTGCATTCTACCACTTGAAATGAATGGAAAACATATCAGCTAGTTAGATTTATATGGTATCAGTAGATGTCAGGATAAAGTTACAAAAGATAATTTTGAAGCTTCATCTACTATAATAAAATTGGAAAATTCATTACAGATTATTTTTATTATATTATTTTTGATATCAATTTACTTAGAATTTTGTTATATTTTAATTAATTTTAATTAAATATTATAGAAACGGATTTTGTAAACTAAAACCTAAAATCTTATTATGTATATGTATAGTATATTATATAAATCGAATTTGCGCTAAGAAAATTATACATAAAGTAAATATATGTACAATAAAATTAAAAGTAATTTAAGTCCTTAATGATTTGTTCTTTACTTGAATGTGTTATTTCAACAAAAATTCAAATATGTACTTATGTAAACTGGGTAATGTTTAAAAGTTTTATTATTTTCATGTTTTCGGGTTTTTTATTCTTTTTGTTTTTTTTTGTTTTAGAAACTATATAACAACTAACATTACATATGGTATATATAAGTAAGAAAACTATCGTTAAATTAAATTTTATGTAAATACAAAATAAAATATCCTTTTACAGAATAACGTCCTAAAGTATATTTATTATGTAAGTTTTCATATAATAATAATAATAATACATATATGCATCATGTACGTATTTACATATAATGTATTATGTAAAAATTAAAACAAACAAACTAATATAAAAATAAAAAAAAATTAATAATTTTTAAAGAATTAATTGTAAATCCTTATATAAGTTCATTTATATATATGTACATATGCATAATCGTACATATTTTAAATTTATACACACAGGTTAAATTGTAAATATTTGATATTCGATTCTGTAATCAATTAAGAAACATCATATGCGCATATTGACCCTCATAACATGTAACAAATGAGTAAAAAAGTATGTATACACATACATACATGTACATGTACATATAATGTGTACATATACGTACATATATAATTTACATTATAAATAAGTTGATGGTGGGTGATATTTTTTAATACAAAATTATTTTCAACTTGATTTTTTATGTCAAATATTTTTTAAATAAAAATTTAAAAAAAAAAAAATAATTTAAAAAAATATCTACCATAATGTACTCGAATATACATACCATACGTACATAAGTACCTATATTATATACACACTTCCAAAAAAATGATTTACATACATGTAGGTAATTCATTTTGGTAAATATATGTATGTAATGTATATCAACAAAGTACATAAATACACATGAACTATATTATGTATGTTATGTATTATGTATGTATGCACTAGTAAATATTAATATTACATAATATATTAATATAATGATAAACTGAATATCATTAATTTACAATCTGTCCCTGCATATATTATGTGTGTAACATAAAATCGAATATCAAAATTTATGTACGCGAATAACGGAAATAAATTAATAAAAAGGAATATAAATGTACTATACAAATATATATGTAAGTATATCAAAAATACTAGATATTATATGTATAATGTGAAATTACGAGAAAATGCAAAAAAAAACAAACCAAACAATTTAAAAACTGAATAAAATTAATTAAAAAAAAAATAATTTCACTATAAATATTATATAAATTATACATGTATATATAATACACACATACACATTCAGATATATATATATATATATATATATATATATATATATATATATATGTATATATCATATCACACAAGCATATAGATCTGTGGTTCTGAGTAAAATTTAAAAAAAAAATTTTTTCAAAATGTGTTCATACAATTTTAAAATGTATAAATATTTAATTAAGAGTGCCTAATGAATGATACAAGAATTTGTAATAACAAAAAATAAAAAAAACATACATACATATATAAAAAATTAAAATTAAAATGAACAAATATAACAAGCATTAACAAACAAACAAAAATTTAACAATTATACGTGTATTTGTATAGTACTTATGTAGATATACTACATAATTTCAAATATAAAAAACGAAAAATTGTTGATTTTTCCGAAAAAAAAAAAAAAAAAAAAAACGAAATATTTTTTTCTTTTTGTGTTTTTATGTAAAATTTAATTATTTAAGTCAATTAGATCCTTTATATTAAGTACATATATACAGACATACATACGGTATATACATAATATGTAAATGAATGTAATAAATATGAAATAAATGAATATACACATACTATATACTACTAGCGAGCGTATGTATATTATGTAATATTAATAAATAAATTTATTGTAAATTTACTCAATTATGTGATTTCTATTTTACATATGTATATGCATGCATATGAGCATATGTACGTATATATATGCAGCACCAACATAATGTATAAGAACATAACATTACATAAAAAATATAACATTTAAATTGCATTACCATCATACAATATACTCGTATACATTCATAATATAATACTATATACATACATATGATATAATACATAATAATACTTAGTGTTTAGCCGCAAATACATAAAATAGTTTTTAAAAATAAAATATAAAAATTTGAAAAAAAATATAAAAAAATAAAACGTACTAATTGTGATGATTATTATTATATATAAATATACTAGAATTCTAGTGTTTTTGTTATTATAAATATTACATTACATGTATGCATATATGTACATATATGTAATTTAACATTAACTAAGTGTAATAAAAGATTAAAATTATTATTTGTAAGTACATATATAACAGCGTATATTATGTATATGGAATATCTGTAACATGAGAATGAGATTATATCTGTAATATATATACATACACACATACATACGAGTATATACGTACTAAATATACAAGTATGTACATGCATATGTATAAAGAAAAATTATTCATATAAGTATAAATGTTTAAACAAAAAATAAGCTGAAAAATGAAATAAAACCTATATACAAAATAAAATTCAAATTTAAAATTAACTTTATTTATATTACTCTTCCTCTTCAATATTCATATATATAATCCTTTATAAAAATTATACACACATGCATATACATACATACATATATAATGTATACTTGCATATTTTCTTATCATACAACATCTACATACATATACATAACAAAATTATATGTTATTTGAACATATTACGAAATCTTACACAAAAATTATAATTAAATGCTATATAATATGTTATGTACATTATATTTTTAGTTTTAATTAAACACTAGTATACCAATATCTTTAATAAAATGAATTGTTGATTCAATAATCCATTATAATATAAATAATAAAAGTATGTATATCGTACATATATATACAATACATAATATTTCCATTTTGTACTTATACATATATTTTATTGGCATAATCTTTACCATATTATTGTACATGGTACACGTTACTTCGTCTTTCATGCATTCGGATCTAGTACGAATGTATACAATTGCATACAATTACCTTATTTAATTATTATTTGTAGTGTATATAATATATTACTTATAAACTATACATAAATGTATATAATATATTAAAATTCAAACTCTATAAATGTTTCATATTCAAATTCAAATTTAAATCAAATAAATAAGAAAAATATAATAGGCATTCATTCTTGTACAATTGATCAATACACATACACATCATAAATACGTTATATAAATGTTATATAGTGCTTCTGCTATATTACATATCTACTTATAATTAATACGAAAAATTTGTACATAAAATAAATATCCTTAAAAAAATTCTTTTTTATTTTATTTTAATATAAAATTATACATACATTCAATGTATATATGTATGAACGTGCATATATACCTACACAATATCTACATATTCTGTGATTACATAATATATACCTATATCTATAATATTATTCATACACATAAGTATACCGATACCATATGCATGTTTATTTAAGTAAAATCCAGATATTATAATTAAGATTTTCCTTTATATACATATGTACATACATACATATATTTATGTATATTATGTACAATTATATAATATGTAGTATTATAAATTTCTATATTTTATATTTTATACTGTATATATGTACAAACATATTTATATTTTCAAATATCTATAAAAGAACCAAAAATTTTGCACATGTGGATTTATAAAATGAATTCAATATTTTCAAAATGAATTAATCTTTTAGATTATAAACTAATTCAAAATAGCTCTATATTTACCACAAGAACTATATGTATATACATATATATATATATATATATGGTATATAGCGATGTATACTTTGTATAATTATAAAATATCATAGAGAATATAATATAGAATGTATGTCTCAATTAAAATTATATTTGATTTTACATACATAAGTATATTATGAATATCCTAGATGCTATAAAATAAATGTATATAAAAATTTCGGCATATATTGTAGAATACTACAAAATGCTACAATCGTATAGATACTGTAATAGTAAACGCTATACAGAGTATATGTACGAGCATCAAGCAGAGGGACAAAAATAAAATGTTGTTAGTTGATTTTCTGTGTTTTTGTCATGTGAAATATTCGCATTATTCTACCATATTCTACTGAGAAAGAAAATCAATTTTTTTCTAAAAATTTATAAAAGTTTTATATGTATTTATTTAAACTTGATACGGCTTACATTATTACTGTATCATGTATCTATATGCCTATACCATCCTATACCTTATATTGCCTATGCTATAAATACATTTATAGTAATTAATGCAGAAGTGATTATTTTGATTATTTTTAAATATAAACTATCGAATAAGACCTATAGGTACAATAAATATAAATAAATTCTATAATATAGATATATGTATATTCATGTACAAAATTCAAATTTTAATTATTCTATAAAAATTATGATTAATTTTTAATAAAAAATTAGAAAATTTTTATTAAAAAAAAATGAAATAACAATATATAATGAAATAGGTCATGATTTAGTTACGTTTCATGTTTCATATAGGTAATGTGACACAAAAATGCATAAACCATAAAGGTATTACATGTACGGTATTGTTATTTGTTAACATTGCTCTATAAACATAAACCATTCAAAATTAAACTTTACATACACATACACACACATATATCATGTACAAGTAATTTATTTTAAATTTAAACAAAAATTTAATCGATTTAAATTTTAACAGGATATTCAGTATAAAAATTTTGAAAAAGAAGAAAAAAAAAAACTGAACGACGACAAATATTTAAATAAAATATTGAAAAAATAAAAATAAAATTTAAATAAAATAAAGCATACATCAAAATCGATTACATTCTATATTATGTTCTATATTATGTGTAGTGCTGTAGTGCTGTAGTGTAGGCAACATACTGGTCTGATACATACATATAGATTCAGATTGTTTTATGTCGTAATCGTAACATGTACGTGTACGTACATCTACATTATCTTTCTATTCTGCATATCAATCGTAAAAACATCGCTGGAATTACTGAAAAATGAAAATAATAAAAATACAAAAAACTTAACAATATTCTATATATGTGATGTCACGTCCAATACTTCGTGATAGATGCCAAGTAATACATACATATACGATTTACGTATTATATGTACATATGTAAGTATTTAAAAATCTTTATTATGCTATTAGCATCAGTTATATTCTGTTATAGGATGAATTTAAATCTTTTTTGTCGTGAAGTTTTCAATTATGGGTTTTCTTGTGTATTCTTCTCTTTATATCAGTATACCATCTACATATCTTTATTTTTTGTTTTTTTTTTTTTGTTTTTAATATTTTTTTGGTCATGTTTTTCTGTTATTTTAAGGATCAAGTACGTAAATGGATTTTGTATCCCATGTCACTAGTTAACATTTATAAAAAATATATCTATACATATATATATACATACAATATAATTTTATTTAGTATCTGACTCTTATATGCGAGTACATAAATTTTCTATGTAGTAATTGTAATTATGTAAATATATTTATATAACGGTTAACTATATAGGTACTTAGTAATAGTTTAGTTATAAGAAGAAGATAACAAAGTAAGATAATATATAATATATTATTACCAGGATAAATTATTAGTATCGAGGCAGTCTCAAAAGTATCCAAAAGTATCCGAACTGATGTTTAAATGGCGGTTTTTTTTTTTTTAAAAAGATCATAGTATTATATTTAAATGATAGAAAACACAACTCTTATAAAGCTTACTCTTGAAATTTCAGAACGTTACGTTGTTTTTGGTTGTTTAGTTGTTTGTTTAACAATATCAAAGTTGATCTAAACTTTACTTTGAGGAGCCTGTTCCCTATAGATTACAGCAATAAAATATTTGTGTTGAGAGTTGAGTTCATCTCAAAAAAAAAATTTATATGTATTTTCTTTGTTGGGCCGGGTATTTTTGGAACGATCAACGTAAACGTAACATACATTGTGCATATGACATATAAGTAATTCGTATTTTTAAGTGAAAAAAAGTGAAATTTATAAAAGGATAATGAACGATTTTAATAATATAAACTTTATTGAACGTGTAAAACTTAATTTGAAAATAATAGAAAATTTTCAAATGTGCCTAAATTTTAAAGAACTTTAAATTATAGAACTTTGTTTTTTGTAAAAAACAAAAACAAAGAAGTACCTACTAATTCGAATATGTATGCATTATAAATTATACAAATATGTATATTTTTTATTAAATTTAAATATCGTATATTTACGTTTATTTTTGTTTGGGCATAATACATTTTTGATGTAAATTTATTATTTATCTTTGAATATTCATTTTTTTTTATTTTTGGTAAAAATTATATTCGTATCTTTCTATTATGTTGATTATGTTTATGTATGTATAATGTGTACATAGTATATTTCTATTTTCCATAATATAATGTATTTTCTATAACACTTTTTTTTATAATCTTAACTTTGTTTCTGAATTGCTTATTTTTATCTATCGTTTTTTTCTTCTTCTCCAAAAAATAAAATAAAATAAGAGCAAAAAATATGTAATATATGAATATACATATGTAGTATATATTAGATTTTATTATATGTATATAATATGTATAATGTATACGGTAAGAGCATACGATTATTAGAATAAGGAAATTAAAATTCACACCATGTTTCATCGATAATACGTGTCAGTAGACACATATATACATATATGGATATATATATATATAATATACATACACAAAAAGCATGATTATATATGATTTCTTCAGTATATTCTTATAATATGTACTAGAGAATAATCAGTATGTATGTACGTGTACGCTGTTATTATATACCTACATAAAATCCATATGAATTTTATATTTTCTATTTTTAAAGAAATACCCCCAAAAGGGATAACTTGAACATCATTTTTTTTCCTGATTACACAATTCAAAAAAAAAACAAAAAAAAAAATTGAACTAAATTTTGTATGTGTATGTGAATGTGTTTCTTGTTTTTGTTTTTCTTTTTTTTTATTATTTTTATTTTCAATCTCATTTTGAATATAATAATATATGTAATAATATTGGTATGGTAAATGAAATTCAAATACAATTGAGAAAAAACGAAAAAAACAAAAAAACAAAATCTAACATATAAAATTCTCTCAACCTTATATTCAATATTTATGTATATTATGTACATATGAAAAAATTTTCGAATATGTATTAAAAATAACATTGAAAAATAAATAATAATTTTTATTATTTTTTTATGTAAAATTATTTATTAAAAAAAAAAAAAAAAATTAATAAAAAATAAAATGGAATAAAAGAAATTCTTAAATGTCCTGAGAAATCTGTTTTTTGATAGGAGTAATTCAAATTTATTTATCGTACTTGCAGATACATATGTATATATGTAGATAAATAAAAATGAAAATTACACATTTTATACCTAATAAACGTTAACTACCCGTTAACATTTTTACTTCTCTGTACTATTTTTTTTTTTTTTTTGAAGAAAGGTTTCTAACATTTTTAAAAATTTGATTATACCTCAATTAAGAAAAACAAATTATTCTTTCCAGACAACATAAAATTAAAAATTAGAAAAAAAAAACGCTTATAAGTATGTATGTGATGTATGTAGGTAATTTGAAATCAATCAATATTTATTTTATTTTTTATTTATTTTTTTTTTTTCATTTTATCCTTTTCAACATTTTATAAAAAAAATTTGTATGTATACATATAGCTATATAAAAATAAAAAAATTTTTTTTTCCAAATTAAAGTAAAGTTAAATTATTGAAATAAATACATAATTATTTAGGAGTCAATTCATAGAATTTTTTATACTAATATTTTTGTATATTTTACATTATTTAACTTAACTTAACTAAAATATATTTTTAATTTGTGATTTTTTAGTTAATTTACGTTTATTATCAATTGACGTTGATACCGATGATGAAGATGACATCATCCATGATGGAATATTTCTTTTTTTAGCGCTATTATTTTTAATTGTATTTTTATAACTATCATTATCATTATCATCATCATCATCACTACTATTCTCATAAACTGTTAAATTTTTATTCACCTGATATGATATTTTTCTTTTTATTACTGATGATGATGATGACTTTGAATTATTATCAATTTTATTTTCTTGTTCATTTTCTTTTTGTTCTATTATTTCAAAATCACATTTTTTCCAATCATTAATTTCATTAATAATATTTGATTGTAATAAATTATTTTCATTCAAATTATTATATTCATCTTTTTTATTTGCCAATACTAAATCAATATTAACATCATCATTACAATCATTATGATTTGTTGAAGATGAAATTGAATCATTTAATTTTTTAATTTCAGTATCAATTTTTTCATAATCAATTTCTATATCTGATTCCCAATAATCATTATCTTCATTTATATTTTCATTATTTTCATTTTGTTCATTTGATTTCTTATTATAATCCCCTTCAAGACACATTAATGATGATGATGATGTTGCATTATTTGATATATCATCACAATTGTACTTTATTGATGGATTTATAACGGTATTACTTAAAATATTATTTTTATTATTATTATCATTTTTGTGATTTATTGGTAATTCATTTTCGAATTCTAATATACATTCAATGAAATTTGGACCAAATTGTTTAATTTTTATTTCAGAAAATCCATCAATCTCTTGATTTTTTAGATCTTCAAGATTTTTTGGTCGTTTTTCTGCTAACTGATGTAATGCTCTATTTGACACTATCATATAAGGCATTACATCTAGTTTACCAGCAAGTAATGTACGAACTTTATAAAATAATTTCAATAGTTCTTGATCATTTTTCATTTTATTTGATTTCAATTGAAATTCAGTTAATAAACATTTTGAATTTTTTGTACTGCTAATTTGTGAATTATCATCCGTACATGGAATTTGATTTCTTTCTGGTTCAAGAAAACGTATCATATGCTGAGGTAATTTTAATTTTATAGGTGATTTATTGGAATCATTTAACCAGGAATAAGATTTCGATGTAAGACAAGCAGTAAATGATACAAAAGCATTTTTTGAAAATTTTGAATTCTGTATACGTTTTTCAATGTATTTATTTAATATAAGTAGATCACTAACATCTTTCCACCACTCTACAGATTTATTTTTTCCAGCTCCATATAATGCATGGGAATAGTATTTTTGTGGTACTTTTTTATCTTTTGAACCTCGCAAAAACAAAATTGGAATCGTTAGACCTGAATTCAATAAACAAAACAAATTTAAACAAATTCGTTAAAAATATAAATAGGTAAGTTGTATATAAATGTGTATGCATGTACCTGAATATCCACCGAAAACCTCTATAGATTTTAGTAAAAGTTCTGCATCAGTTGTAAAATTATATAAACCATTTTCATCCATGTTCTTATATTTTATTAATAGATTTGATTTTTTTTTAAGTGTATCATTCTTACAATTATCACAACAATTGTTTTTAATAGTTTTTGTATTTTTCTTCACATTATTTCCTTCGAAATATTGTAAAATAAACAAGCGACGACAATATGTGGTAGAAATGAAATCAAACATTTTTTCTGATAGATTTTCTAAATTTTTTAAAACTTGCTTTGAATATTCCGTTTTTTCACGCATGAATTTATGAAATTCAAAATCTTTTGTACTGTAAAATAAAATGCATTTAGCTGGCATACCATCACGTCCAGCACGACCAACTTCTTGATAATAACTTTCAATATCTTGACATGCACCATAATGTATAACCATTCGTACATCTGGTTTATCTATGCCCATACCAAAAGCAATTGTAGCAACAATAATTTGAATTTCATCTCGAACAAATTTTCTGTGAATCTCTTTTCGATTATTAATCGATAATCCGGCATGATATGATTCACAAATAAATCCATGACCTCGAATAATACTTGCAATTTCTTCAGTTAAATTTCTAGTTAAACAGTAAACAATTACACTTCCAGTTTTTTCCATTTGTAGACAGGGTCCAATATCCTTCCATATCTCATTACTCTTACGACGAACATTAAATTCAAGATTTGGTCTATCAAATCCAGTGCACACAATTTGTGGATTTCTTAGATGTAAACATGAAATTAAATCGTCTTGCACTTTCTCTGTTGCCGTAGCAGTCATTGCAAGAATGGGAACTTTTGGTAATATTTTTCGTACACATCCTATGTTTAAAAATGATTTTCGAAAATCATGTCCCCATTTACTAATACAATGAGCTTCATCGATGGCAATTAAACACAATTTTGGATACAGTGTTTTTAATAATTGTGCACCAATATCGCTTGTTATAAATTCTGGTGTTAAATATATAATAAGATATTCAAAGTTCATTACTTTATTGAGAACTGTTCTGTCCTTTTGAGCTGTTCCCAAGAAGCACGCTTTTATATTCAAAAGTTGAAGAGATAAAACTTGATCTTCCATTAATGAAATCAATGGTGATACAACGATCGTTATTAATTCTAAATATACTGATGGAAATTGATAACAGAGTGATTTGCCATAACCTGTTGTCATTACGGCACAATTGTCTCTTTTTTCATTTATTATTGATGATATAATTTTCCACTGATTTGGGCGAAAATTTTTATGTCCAAAATTCTTTCGCAAACATTCAATATGTTCTGCACTGGGTTTATCCAAATTTGAACTGTTATCATTTTCATTAGTCATTTTCTAGATCATTAAAAAATTCATCAAAATCCATTTCGTCTACACTCATTATGAAAATTTAATTAACAATAAAAATAAAGTACTAGTGCTAATAAAAAATATAATATAATCAATAATTATTCACAATTTTTAAGATTACTTTCATTAATTCGGTTTGTGTATAGATGTATAGTAATTAGTAATTTATAAAATTATCGCGCTTTCCGATTCCGATAGAATTTGCGATTGTTTATTTTTCTTTTCGCAGTTTGTTTTTGTTTTATGTTTGGTTTACATTACACAATACACACTACATTCTACAGCTGAGTTGAATTGTTTTAACATTTGACATTTAAATTTTTATTATTTTGTTCTTTCATTTCTTACATTACATAGTTACATTTACATTAGTTTACCACAATAAAATAAAAGAATAGAGTAATGCAGAGCGCAAATTGCAGTTCAAATATTTGAACTGCAGTATCTATTAATTTTAGTACTTCATATTCTTTTTTTCAATTATAATTTAAATATATTATAACTTATAACTCAATATTTTCTTTTTGTCGCACATGTAAAACAGGTTGGTTTTTAGTTCGTTTTTTTTCTACATAAAATCATTCTGCTCCAAATATATATCATCACTCTGGAATGAACTTTTAAATAAAATGTTACCAAATTGAAAATAATGAATGAGAAAATTTATTCAATTTTCAAACCAGAATGTAATCAAATAAATTATACAAATTTTGGCAATTATATTGAGATGGTAACACTGTTTGTAATTTGTATTTGTTTGATAGCGTAACGACAATTCAGCTTCCAAATCGACAACGAAGAACGACAACGATTTTTCAGTTGTCAAAATTTACCGACAAGGCGACAAGTAGCTACGCCTAGCGAAATTCATTTGTGCACACATAATTCAGCGTCAGCATAGAATATAATAAATGTTTCTTAATTTATTGCAAATATTGTAAAACTCATTTTAATATTTTGTTCCTAATTATTTTTTATTTATTGTTTTTCAGAACACATCGATTAAAAACCATTCAAATATAAGATTTAAAAAAATATAAATTGACATTTCACGGCGTTTGGCGTCAAAATTAGAAATTGTTTTAATCATAGCGTCCAGCTGAAAAATCGACGATTTTCTGCTGAATTGTAGGCAACTTGATTATATAGTACGTAGGCGATAAATTTTGACAACTGAAAAATCGTTGTCGTTTTGAAGCCGAATTGTGGTTACGCTATGAAAAACGAATACGCGAACGACGCAAACGCAAACCCAACAAAACAACACAACACGCAACACAGTTTCTAATTCACAAATTTTCAATCCCGTGAAATTATTTAATTTTTACTTTTTTTTTAAAAAAATACGTAAAATAAATAAATGAAATAATAAATTGTATAAAAATATATTAATTACAATGAATTCAGATCGTAGAGGTTTATTGTCTGAAACAGTTCTGGATGAAATCGCTTTAGAAGGACTTGATGGAATAACACTCGAAGGTATAATAAAAATATAAGGTTATTTTTATATACGTAAATGTTTGTATTATATCGGAATTTAAATTTATTAATGTTTCTAATAAATTTTTAATAGCACTTTGGAAACGTCTATCAGTAGCTCTTAAATTTTCATTACCACTGAAAGAATCTTTTCAAAAATTGATTTGGACGTTTATCATAAAGTCTTATCCAACATTAAAATTTTATGAGCTTCCATTACCAAGAGAAAATCTTAGAGATTATCAACCAGCTAAACCTTTTGATGATGTTTCTGAACGAGAAAATGACAACGTGAGTGTAAAAAACAATATTCAATAATTTGAAAATAAATTATTTACTATAATTTTTAATAATTATTATCTTTAGGATCAGTCTAGTTACATTATTTATAAATGGAATATAATTGAAAAAGATGGTGTTAGAGGTTCATGTGAATTTTATAATGACCGAAAAGAGATTTCATTAGATGAATTGAAGGATTTAAGTATAAATGATATTGAACAACGGTAAATTATATATTTTAAATGTTAAATAAGTTAAAAAAAAAATAATAATTAAAAATTATTTTCTTATTGTAGTTGGAATAATAAATTTGTAATTGTTGCTGATCAAGTTCTTAGAGAAAAATCTCTATTTCCATCACATTTAATGAAACCGGAATTATCTACAATGCTTTATTGTTTTCTAGAATATATAGGAAGAGGACGTCACAACGGTGTAGTAGCATCAGGGAAATTTTCCCTTAACACACACATAAAAGATTCAGCTCTTATATATTATCTAAAGTAAATATAATATATGTACATATTTCGATTCCATAATTTAAAAACAAAAAAAAAACATTCCTTTTTCTTTTATTTTTTTTTTTTTTTTAAATCGACAGAAATATATTGTTAGATAAGAAACTCATAAAAAGACAAGAAATAAGAGCAACAGTCAAAGGTCGTTCAATATTGTTAAATGTTTTGCATTTGTCACGATTCTTTGCCGAAATCAAATCAAGAAATTTTTATTTTTTTCGAATGATATACGATATATTAAAAGATCAACCAAATTATGCAATGTCTTCACAAGAAATTCGAAAATTGATTCCATCTGAATATCAAAAAATGTTTAAAAGAACTGTACTAACTGATCATTTTAAAAAGTATTTTTATTATGAGGTAAATTAATCGAACATCAAATCATACAGAAATAATATCATATGAAATGTAAAAATTTTTTTAAAGAATTTTTGTTAAATTTGTTCCTGTTTTTTATTCAATTTTTAATTCAAAGAAAATGCCATATCGAAGAATATATCCAAATGCACCTGAACATGAATGGAAACTTAAGAATAACATAGAAAAAATTGTACTTGGAATTCAATTAATTAATTCTAATTTTGATTTTGAAGATATAAAAGATAACAAAGATGAAGAAATAATTGCAAAGGATGATGATCAAGGTATAATACATAAAACATATCAAAAATAATATTTGAAAATATTTTCAAATAATCATTTTTTTTTTTTTTTTATGAATAGGATATTTAGATATGAGAAATCGATATATTGATATGCCAATATATGATCAAATTTTCCGAGCAATAGAACAATATGGTGCAGAAGGTTGCACTCAACAGGATTTAGGAAAATATCTGGGAATGAATCGGTACGAAATTAGAAAATATTTAAAAGAAATAATTAAAAGTAAGTCAATTGTTAAATATATGAGAGAACGTGGAAAACAAAGAATTTGGCTGTAAGTAAAATTTTAAAAATATCCAAAAAATTTTATCAGTACTAATACTTTTGTTTGGCTTTTGTAATTATTATTATATAGATACATGACAAGTCTGCATGCTAAAACGAATGCAGAAAATGTTTTCAATCCGAGCGCTGGAGATTTGTATGAAACATTGAAAAATAATTCCGTAAGTACACATTTGATCAATTAAATACAAACATTTATGTTATTTATTTTGGTATTGCTTTTTTTTTTTTTATTCATAGAAAATTGAAACAAAAATTGAAAAAATTAAAGCAGAATTACAGAAAAAGATTGATTCAGAAAATATCAATGAAAATAATCAGGAATATAATGAAAACCTAAATGAGAACAGTAAAAGTGAAAATGAAATAGCAGTTGAACAGATCCCATCATCATCATCATCATCATCATTATCATTATCACATTCTAAAATAATTGAAAAATTAGAAAAAAATATAGCTTGTTCGGATGTAATAAATTCAACGATATCAACAAAAATTAAAAATAATGATTCCAAACAATTTTTTGTTATTAATGTTGAAAATAATGATAGAATAAAGAATTTACCAACAATGAATATAAGAATATTACAAATTATGCGTAATTTAAAAATTGATCTGAAATCACCAGTAACACAACGTCAAATAAGAAGAACAAATTTAGTTGTTAGTACGGTAAATGAATATCAAATGATTGATACTATAAAAATGTATCGTATAATAAAGGATTATGAAATGGATATGGGTTATAAAGATAAATGTTGTAAAAAATCATTAATACGTTTGGTAAATTGTTTAGCACAAAAAAAAATAATAAAAATTTTCGATGTTATTTATCAATTAAAAGAATATGCAAGATCTGGAAAATATTTATGCCATAATAATATTACGGCAAATTCATTATTACATAATGATGACGTAAAACGATTAGGTAATTCATTTTATATAACCGTAGCAGAAAAATATTTTGATACAAAAGTAGTTGAAGGCATAAAAATTGATAATGGCAAAAAAGAACGTTATCTGCAACAATGCTCGACATCGACGATATATAAAAAATGTGCAAGATTTAAACGTGCACGCCATTTACATGAATTATTTTTTTATTTGATTTACGAACAAAATAAATCATCAAAACCGATCGAATTAAATGATAATATTTTAAATAATTGGTCAAAACATTATCAGAATTTAAATTTAACAGAAATAAAAAACATAATACCAGATTTATATTCGGATAATATTGATTTTAAAATGTTCATAATGCCATTACCAGTATATAAAGAAAAATGTAATGGTTGGGCATATATGAATCATGTATGGCAACGTTTACCATTATCATTAGCTGCACAAATGTTTCGGATCGAAGATGATATGGGTAATCGTACTGAATTAAATAAATATTTAACACATCCAATATTACAATTTATTCCAATATCATTATTACCGGTAAATGTATTGGGATCATCAAAATTATTTAATGCCCAATCATATGATGATATATTAAAAATTCTTAATATAATGGGTTTGATACAAATTGGCCAAAATAAAGAAATATTAGAAACAAATATTGAATGGATTTATTTAAATCGTCATGCATCATTATTAGACACATCAATATCTGATGAAGGTTACAATATGATATCAAGTGATAAAGAATATGAAGTTATTCGTTTTACATTTGATACAGATAATGATATACAAAGTTATTGGAACACTTTATATCACATAAGTCTAGTTACAAAATTAGGACTCAGAAAAAATAATAATAAAAAAAATCGAAATAAACGAGAATACATTAAAAAGGATAGAGTAGAAATACCAGATATGCCAACAATTAGTTTTGATGATGCATTAAAAAATGATAATGGGGAATTACCTGGAAATAGATTAGGTGTAGGAGGATTAGATACATCTTTACATGTACATTTGCCAACAAATTGGAATAATATAAAATATGTGGAAAAACAAGTAATTCAACAGAAAAACAATAAAATTCCATTGCGACTTAATAATGTTATATATAAAGTAACAACAAGAGATCGTAAGGTTGCAACAATAAAATCAAAATCTTTATCAAAATTAGATCCATTATTATCGAAAAAGAAAACAAAATTTTGTAGGCGCTCATCAAAAAAATGTTTGCAGAATTCATTAAAGAGAAACAAAAGTAACATTAAAAGTGGTAATAGTATTACCATAAAAAAGAAAAATGAAAAAACTGATGATTATGATGAAATTGATTTGCAAGCATTGAAGAAAATGCAAAGCATACGAACAAAATGGTCCAATGAAGAAGATGAAATTCTATTATGTTGCCGTTCGATATTAACATACTGGCAACATCCGTTACTTTATCGTATTATTAACGCATTTACAATACGTGATATACTTCATTGGAGTTCAAAAATTTCATTGAATAAAACATCAGTCGCATGCCGAAGAAGATTTACAAATTTGACAAAATTTCAAAAATATAAATCAAATTTATCATCATGGGTATTCGAATTGAAACAAAGTAAATTTATTAATCAACGTTTCGGTAAAAATTTCTTAAGTGATTTACGTAAAGTGTACACAGATGATTTAGAATATGGTAATGCATTACGTATTTATTTCGTACAAATGTTTTATTATTTACGTTGCATTCTAAAAAATGGTTCAATATTAGGCGACAGTCAATGCATCTTAATACCATCAACATTAAATCAATTTTGGAAATTTTATAAAGAGACACAACCAGCCATAAAATCAGCTCAAATAATATATTTTGATCCAGAAACTAATGATGATATCGAAATATCGACAATAAATTTAATAATTCACAGTTCGATGTGCTGTACAAAAGATAAAACATTATATAATGTACAATTATTTGATATTTATAAAATGTATAAAGAAGATATATTATTGAAAGCATTGAAAGAAGCCAAAGATACTCAATTAGCAGTACAATTCAAAAAACGTTCATTATCTCAAACATGTACATCAATATTTGGACTATCACACAGATATAAATTACAATTATTAAATACTTCAATACCGTATAACAGTTATGATGAATTTTATAAATATATAATAGATACATATGATAAATTATATGAAAAAAAAATTCCAATAGAATTTTCATCTATAAATTCTGGTGGAATATTCTATTTATCAAATTTATTAAATAATACTGAAGATTATGAATTAGATATACAAATTCCGCAAAAAATTTTAACAATTGATCCACAACAATCATGTTCTGGTGAATCAGAAAAAATTTTAGATCATTTTCGTAAAATATTTGAAAATGCAAAAAAAGTTGATTATTCAAAAATTCTTCAAAATACAATTGTTCCAGATGACGGCATTAAAGATAATACAATTAATACGACAAACGAATCGAATACAAATCCCATACAATCACAAACAATAAGAAATAGAACAAAATTTAATTTTATCTATGATACATATTCATTAATATATAATCCATATGATATTCTAATTAAATTACATGACAGTTATTTACATTTTTATTGTGGTCTAATTAATTTAAATAAAGTTTGCAATATAAATTTTCAAATTATTAAAAATGTTCAATCATCGAGTTCTAGCTCAAATGATGATCATAAAAATTTATTAATCGATAATTGTCCATTTAATAATAATTGTATATTAGAAAATAAAAATTATTTAAATAAAATTGATGAAATTATACAAGATAATAAAGAAACAATAAACGTATTAGCTAGAAATAATGATAATGAATCTGATGATAATTGTTATAATGATAAAAAAATTCAATCAAATGAACAAAAAATATTGTTAACAACAGAAAATTTATTATCAATATTTTCAAAATATCATAATATTTATAAATCTGAAATTGAAATTTATGATAAAAAAGATTTAGGTAAAATTGAACAAAATAAAACTGCAATTGATATGATTAAATTAACTAAAGATTTATTAGAATATCAATTAAATAATCAATATAATGATGATGATGAAAATGATGATGTTGTAAAAATGGATGATTTAAGTAATAAGTCACATGGTAATGAGGCAGCAACTTTAAATAAAGAGGAAAAATTTGCTAAAATGCAAGATCTATTTGTTGTAAATATACCAAAATTACAAATAACGTATAAAGATAATGATGATATCGTAAATTATGGAAAATTAAAAATACCAAAAAAATTACATGAATTATGTAAAAAATTTGATAAAATTCTTGAAAAAGTTAAAAGGTAAATAATTACGTGCTTATTGCTAACTATAATTATCTATTAAATCATTAATTATTATTCTTTTTTAATTTCAATTTAGTGATTGTATCTGGTCATCACCAAATATAAGTTTAGATGATTTCGAAAAAAATTTTGAGAAAAATTCAGAATTTTCAGATAATGAAAAACAATTTACGAAAAATCTTTTAGAATTTATTAAAGATTGCCCATTAGGTGCAACAAGTACAATGCTTCGAGTAAGATTGAAAATTTTCAATATATGTAACATATTTTATTTAGTGTTTTTTTTTTTTTTTAATATTTTTTTAATTTTTGTATTTTAGGAAAAATTCATTGATGAACATTTGCTAACAAAATGCATGAATATTCTGCGTAAATACAATTTTGTTATGAGAGTTGGTGTCGGACAATGGACATTTGTGCATAACGATCACATTCGTCCATGGGTTGCTTATTCATATCATATCAAACGATTAGAAAGGGTAAATTAACTATTTTCGATAATCACAAAAAAAAATAAAAATATATATTCATATATGTATGTATATATTCAGTAAATTAATTTATTTTCATTTCTGTTTCAAAAATAGGAATCCATTGAACCAAAATCATCAAATGTAAATCTCAAAATTGCAGAATTAATTGGAGGTAGAAAACGTAAAAAGGTAACTGAAAATAATGAAATCGAACCAAAGGAAAAAAAATTAAAATTACAAGAGACGCTAAACGATGAAAATATCGATATTACATTAAATACTTCTGAAGATTTGGATGTTCATACATCTTCTGCAGAAGATGATATTATAAATGAAATTCAAGAACCCAGCACATCATTAATGTGCAACGATAATAATTTTGTTGAACGAGAAAGGAGAATAATAAAACCAAGAGAAGAATGGGGTAGTTATGAGTTAAATAATCAAACAATTCCAACAAATCGGTTCGTAATCTAATTTAGCATACATTTTTAATTCCCATAATAATTTCATTAATTATTTTATTTATTTATTTTTAGTGAAACAATTATATTACGTCCCTTTCCATGGATTCGTGTTAATGGTTCATTAAATAGAAGGGTATTTGATAAATGGCTGGGAACTGTATTATTGCAATGTTTATCTAAGCACGGTTTAATGATCAAAAAACTTTTTATACGTTTCAATTATTTACATCCGGTGTGTATAGAGTATTTACTAGAAGTCTTACAAGAATTAGAGTGTGTTGCTTTGAAGAAATTTGAAAAGAAAAAATTTACTTTATTTTCGTCATATGAAGAAAATGAAGAAAGTAAGTAAAAAAAAAAAAAAACATAAATGTAGAAAATTATTTGCAATTATACATTTTTTTTTAATTTTTTAGCGGATGCAACAGAATTTTCAAATTTGGATCATGTCTTTGTCACAGTTAAACCTAACGCTGTAAATAATTTAGCTTTATTTATTGGTGAAAAGAAATATAGAAGTGATTTTGTATAATTATAAGATAAAATTTCATTAGATACTCATACTATGTATAATACATGTGCATCTATAATTTTTATTTTTTAATTCAGTCAAAAATAAAAATATAAAAATATCAGATATTAAAAATAATTACATTCCATTAAAAGAATAAAAATAAACTGGAACAATTTATTTCACAAGAAAAATATTAAATTAATTATATTTTTTATGTACTGAAATTAAATACAAAAATTTTTAAACTACGCAATTGTCCGGATATATTTATAAGAACAATCGTATTTCCAGTACGTAAGTATTTTTCTTTTGTATCATTGTATCCGCTTTGATTTCAATTTTATGTTGTATCTGACATCTAATGTAAACAGACTAAACTATTCATTGCTGACTCAGTTGAGTGCTGAACTGCTGAGTTCCTGATAATTAGTAATTAGAAAAACTGTTGAATGGGAAGGGAACTACACTATCGATACAAGATGAGTCACCAATACAATTCACAATCGCAATTCCTGATGAAATGGACACTGACACTGGATGTATTGCTCAATTGCTGGTGCTGCTTCCTGTTTGTTGGTTGAATTTGAATTGTTGTTGTTGATGATCTGCTGATTGTTTCATTTTCATTTTTAAAATTCACAATAGTTATTCATCAATTCATTTCATTTCATCTATTCTCTATTTCTTTTCAATGATTCATCATCAACATCATCATTCATCACTTCATTCCTTTATTCTTTATTCATCAGCGGTCAGCCAGCATTTCATTTCATTTCAGATTCAGACAGAATTCAGTATTTCAAAATTTCAGTAGTTTATTTGCAGACGTCATTTGAAATAGAGAAATAATAAATACCCATGCATAAAGATAAACTAAAGAAAAGGTTATAAGTAATTTATATCGGAAAGTTTTGAACGCTTTAAAATTACCATATTATTTTGTACATATATAAAAAAAAAATTTCAAAAACTATTTTAAAACAATACAGTTAAGTGCTTTAAATAAGAAAAGGAATAACAAAAAAAAAAACTGAATATTTATAAAAATGTCTGAGGATAATCAAGAGAATGGTACCGCAAATGGCGATGTTCCAGAAATTGAACTCATTATTAAGGTAGGAATTTTGTATGTATTAAAATGTGTGTGAACTGTGAAATATAAATGAAAAATTGTATAGGTATTTTGAAAAATTTTCGAGATTCTATCAGTTATTTGTCCCCCTATTAATGCGATGAATATAAAAATTCGAATGAATCCTCATATCGTAATCGTAAAGGTTAAAATTAACATTTGGTGTAGAAAAAAAATGTTAAAGTTAAATAAAGTTAAGATACATGATGACCTTGATTGAATAGATTTGTAAGAAAAAAAACTTGGAGTACAATCAAACAATTGAATATATTTTAAGTCTAGCTAGATGCATGATGATGATATACATATTTAGGTATAAGCAGTATAACCACGTATAACATAACTGCATATAAATATGTAATACGTGCATAACTGCATATAGTATGCAATTGGTGGTTTTGGGAATACATATATACCAAAACTAAAAAAAGAAAGTGCCTACATACATAAATGAATATTTTATTCAACTCTTATTGTAGATGTCTACGATTTTTTTTAAATCGTGATGATCTTTCCAAATGCATAAATTTTGTTAAAGTTATCCAAAAATATACCTAGTACATGAATATATTGAATTCATTAGTTTTGAAAGAGTGAAATTAAAATCTGAAAAATTCACAAAAGTGGATACCTAATTTTATTTGGTGCGAGGTAAATTAATTAAATTGAAAAATTTCAATTTCTATTGAGAATTTACATGACAAAGATTGAAAAAAAGAACACTACATATTAGTTTTTCGACAATAAAAGCTATATTTACCAACTAGAATTGATAAACTAGACGATGTAGTTTTAGTGCAAATCAAAACATTTCTTGAATTTGTTTTTGGTGTAAAATATTTTTATCTAAGTACGTTCATGAGAGGTCAGGAAAAATTAATGGAATTTTGTTTTATTATTAAAATTTGATTTAAATTTTATACATAGGTACATGTTAAATAAAACGAAAAGAAGACCAGAAGCCACATAGATTCCCCCAGACCAAATCATTTGAGTTGAAACAAAGTTAAAAATTTAATAAAATAAAATATAAGTAAGTAGTTTTATTTGGTTAAACGGAAACTGTACATGTAGTACCTAGTAGTACCAGTAGTACCTACTGAGATAGCTAAATTTAACATGCTTTAGTCTGTAGTACTGTAGTTGAATAATAAGGAACAGATAGCCGTTGCCGTTGGAGTCGCACCTTACTTGATGCGTCATTTTTGGCTGCTTGCTGCTTGTTTACTGGAGTGGTAAATCTTTTGTTAAAATGACTGTATGATATTATGGTAGTTGGTAGTATGGATTTTTTCCTGTTTGATGAAAATGAAATTTAATATTTTATGTTTCTACATATTATAAGTACATATACGAGTATAAATAGCAATGTAAAAGCAAACTTTGCTATAGCACATTACTTACATATAAATATATGCGAATAATGCATAAATATTTAGTAATAATGGTATATTCATGCATACCTATAAGCTATTTAAATATTTTTACAAGATACATATATCTACATAATAAGATCAAGAAATAGTAGGTTATATAGTGTTGTCACTATGGTATTTTAATTGCTATTACCTTTTTTTTTTTTTCTAAATTTAAACAATCTATAAATTTACATTATTTGTGAATTTTTAGACATAGATGGAGGCGTTCAATCTTAAATCTTAAACAAAAATACATACTATTAAATTACAATTTTAAATTGTTAATCAAAATTTAATTATATAGGTATATTATGTATGTAATCAAAAATATGGTCTTATGATTTCTATAATTTTGATTTTTAGCACTTGTTACTGCAAGCAAACTTTACTATAGTACCTACCTACTCGTAGAATATCATCTCACATAATTCCATGTATATGTAACTGAAATAGAAAACAGAAAAAAAATACATATTATGTGTATATAATATAAAAGTATAAAAATACTTTATTATACGTATCATATCATATGCACATTTTAAAGTTATAAAAGTATGAATGCTGTAATTTATATTACTAGCATTTTTTTTTTCATATTTTATACATAGCTACATGTAGGTATACATTGCACACATTACACGAGAAAAGTATTTTTTAGATTTTCTTTTTATAAAAACTTTTGTCATTACATCAGCACTACTCAATACTCACCAGAGTACCTACTATTTTATTCAATTATTTATTTTAGTTAGTAAGTAACTTTTACATAATCATTACATTTCTGTAGATATTTTTATGAGAAAAAATACATACATTTATGTATGGTTACATTTACATTATATATGTATAAATAAATGGAAAGGTATACGTATGTAGGTACTACATGTTATTATTATTATTACTTGACAAAAACATTTTTTTTCTTCTAGTCTCCATTTTTAAATTACTATGCAAGTTTTATACCTTTATTACTAAAATATTTTGTTTTTCTTAGATTTTATTTTTTTTTTCTCTTTTAATTTGTGTAATAATAATAACATAGACATAAAATACTCCTCGTACATACATTTTTGTTTGCTTTTTTTTTCATTATCATCATATTAAATGAATCTATTGTTGATAGTAGAGTGTAGAGTGACCATCATTTATAGGTAAAAGAAATGAAAATTACTAAAAATTAAAAACTAACAAAAAATTTCGCTTTCTACATACATATTTCTATATTATAGTAACCACATATTATACTTATTAAAAATTTCAAAACTCAATATAAGATAATTGTCACATTTATGTACTTTACTAAGTACATTTACTAATTATTTATTGATTTTTTTTATGTATAAATTTATTTGTCGATTATGTACATAATTTTTACATGTGTATAGGTACCTACCTATATTTTGTATGATAATCGTATAGGTACCTACATACAATATGAAATACATAATTACAATACAATAAAATTTAAAAATTAATTGTTTACCTTGTCGGCAAATAATACTCATTTGAAAAAAAAAACAAAGAAAAAAACAATTAAAAAGCCTTTATAAAAGAACGTTACTCATTTATATTTACATATATATACATGTACTATGTGTTTATATGGATAATGTATCAACTGCTTTGCTGATGTACACTCTAATATAAAAAATAAACTATGAATTATGAAAAAATGTAAAAATAATCATATTAGAATTTTGATGACTCATTGATGGTATTTATGTGATACGTATACATACATTTATATTGAAGCTAATAATATTTGTTAAATTGAAAATTTTAAGAAAAAAAAAACCATTCATACCATAAATGTACATACGTACATTAAATATGTTCTTGATTTTAACTTCATTAATAAAAACTGGGGATATTTCAGGTTTTTTTTTTCCATTATAACATTTATTTCTTCTCTCTTTAAAAACTTTCTATAGGTACAGGGTATTTCATAAAAATTTGATCGATGCATTATAATAAAAAATGAACATTTTTGTAAGAAAATGAAAATAGTAGGTGAAAAAATCATTAATTTTCAATTGTACCTACGTGACGTGACGTTAACTTTATCACTGTGTCTACAGAGAATAAAAAGAAGAATTTTCTCATAAAATATTTTTTTTTAATCATATTTCAATATAAATGATAAATATTCAATTAGCATAATATGTATGTATGTATTTTACATATTTATCATATCACATTAGTTACTGTTGGAAACACACTGTATTAAATAACATGTGATTAACTTTGAGAATTGTTTCAATATTACATACACATATAATAATGTAGCAAACCCAAACCATATTAAAGTACATACATACATTGTATGTAAAACGTTTATTTGAATATTTAATTCATTTCAATTATAAAGACTATACATACCATATTATGTACATTATTAATAATTATACAGCTACATACATAAATGTATATATTTAGAATAATGAAAAGTTCTTTCGTGAATGACGTCAGTCACTGTTGAGTCGGTTCAGTAACAAATTAATATATTGCATACTCTCTTACTTTTATGATATTTATTTCTATATGTATGCATGCATGTTATCTACAAATGTGTGTAAATTGGTGTAAATGAATTTATACAGTGATGAAAAAAAAAATTTCTTCTTTAAATTGAAAAAGAAAAACATGAAGCACTTGTTCATATTTTTGTATTGATATTTGTTTTAAAGAAACAACATTCAAATTCAATCGCAAATAGATTTTTGTTAATTAACTATACATTACTATCTCTAAAATACATATACAAGCATTCATTACCTGATCATTATTAGAAAGACAAATGAAAATAAATTATAAGTACATACTGTAGGTATACATATATTTATTATACATGAATAAATATGTGATTGTATTTACTAAACCACACACATGCATTATGTATATTTACATTTTTATGACAAGAATTATGTTATTCAAGTTTCTTTTTCGGTTAAAACATTTTTTTATTAAAAAATATAGAAAAAAAATGTTTGTATTTTTGTTCATTAATTAATAAAAATAACAATAAACGGATATTATTTTGAATACTGGTTTAAAAAAAAAAAAAAAATGTATATATAAGAGAGAAAAAAAATTTCAAATACCTAATTGTAGATGTTTGCTCACATTATAGTAAAAATTAGTACATTATGTAATTAAGTAATTAAACTTTACAGAATATTTTGTCGGATCTTATTATTATTAATATTTTGTTTTTTTGTATTTATTTAGTCTTTTCATTCAGATATTTAATAATAAATAAATTATCCATAAAATTAACATCATTCATCTAATAATGATTCGTAAATAAAATTTAATGTATTATGATGATGAATATAAATTATGAAATTGTTAAATTAATGAAAAAATATATGTACATTAAAAATACTACTACTGTTAAATTCATGATTTTTAAATTAATATTATTATTTGTATTATCCACATTTCGTATATAGGTATTATGTGTAGGTACATGTAATTTTGATTTACACGAAATTTTTGTTTTAAGAAAAAAAGAAAAAAAAAATTCTCCTTGATTCTGATGTTTTCATCTTTCTAGAATATATTTTCAGTTATGTTTTCTATAATTAAATGTATCTACGTATTGTGGTATTATAATGTATACTTATACATATTTTTAAATGATCTACATAAAAATAAATATAATAAAAAATAATTTACGGATTTGTTAAAATTTGACAACCAGAAGCAATATATAATACACTTGTTTCTCCTACGCTAAAATCCCTTTCATAATATGATACATACTCTAGTTTCTAGTAGTATGTACACAAATAATATCAAAATATGTACATATATTTGTATTAAATAAATTGTTTATTTAAAAATATTTTTTTTAATTTCAGAGTCGGTGGTATGGTCGCATTCATTGCCCCCAGAATATATTCAGATTCAGAATATATATTTTAGATAATTTCTTATGATATTTTTTATTAAATACCTATTCATTGACATGGATAAAATATATATATATTTTTTTTGAAGATTATTTTCGAATTGAATGATTGATTATTATTGTATTTTCGAATTTCAACTTTGGAGGTTAATTTTCAAATGCGACTATTTGAGCAGTTTTGTAAATTAATGAATGAACATATGAACAAAATAAGTATCTAAAATATTTATAATCGAGGATATATAAATATGAATACATATTTCAATCGATGAATATTTAAATACTTATAGGCAATAGTTCTAATTGTCAAAGTTCTAATGAATATTTTACGATAATTTATAATATGTATGAACATTTTATTATTGCTAATTAACTGTACATAAACATACGCATCAAATATTTTAAAAAAAGACAGTAAGATTTTGATAAAAAAATAAATAAGGCATCTTAAAATGTGATTTATAAAAAAAATTTTATGTATTTTTCTTCATATTTTTTTTTTGAAAAGAAAAAAAGATAAATGAATTTCAAATAAAAAAAAAAAATTATAATGTGATGTTATATAATAATGTTTATTTATGGCGGTGATAAAATAAATTGAACATTTTGTGATGATGATGATATGATGTTAATGATGATACCCATAACTCAGTGGTATATAAAAACAAATAAAATAAATAATTAAGAAAGAAAACACAAAATCATAATAAAACAAAATGAATGAAAAATTGTAATTGCAATATTGCGAACTCGTACATTATGCACATACGTACATATATATGTTTAATACAGTATAATATACAATCATATAAAAAAATAATATTTTAAAATTTTTGTGTAGTCACCTTCAATTTCATTTTTGAACTTAGTACATAGTGTGTGTGTGTACACATACACATACATATATATATAAATTTAAAAAAAAAAGGAAAAGAAAAAACAAAAATTATAATTTAAGAGAAAATAAGTTTATTTTTAAACATTTTCGTGTAGGTATAATAATTCGTTATAAAATTGAAAATAACAAATAAAAATCATAATACATATTTGACTAGGTACTTGTAGTAGTAATTATAAATGAATACTAATCATCTACATGAAATGTATTGTATGCCTATACATGTAATATGTATGCATAACGTGTGTACTTGTGTAAATATTTACATACATAATACTATATTAGTAATTTTAGAAAATTAAAAAAAAATTATTGTTGAATATTTTTTTATTCATTTATAATTTATATTTATCTAGTATTTAGTATAACATTTTATACAGATTTATTATTTTTTCTCAACTAGATTATCTGGATATTCTACGTATTAATTAAACATAAATATCATATGGTATACTCGTATACGTATAAATACAGTAGAGTTCATTTATACATGCTAATTTTTCGCTTATAGCACATAAAATATTACTATATCGTAGTTATTGTAGCCAATATTAAAATGTTTCGAAACATTTCCAAATTATGAATGAAACGTATATGTATTTTCTATTATGGTTAGAAATACATTATTAGGTACATTGTGTTGGTTGTATTTACAGTGCAGTTAAATACATTCATTCATCATAAGTGATAGTAATTTTTCCGAATTGTGAAATGTATAATTGTTGGTGTGCCAATACTTTTTTTGACCAAGAGTATGTAGCTATTTATTTATAATAAAAGTGATTCTCGATGAGTATGTTTATTTTTTATTTTTCGTTTATATAAAAACTAAACATTACTTATCTAATATCGATGCCAGTTTTAAAATCGTTTCTAAGAAATCTTTATCAATTCTTTGTTTTTTATGTATTTTTTAAATTGCGTAAACCTATACTATTATGCACAGCACATTATATACGCTATGTTATATACAATATAGTATACGTGTAATATTCATAAAATTTTTAATTTTAATTACTAATCGGTTTTCAATAAAACAAAATGTTTTGAAAGATATTTTCTTATCTATATTTGAATTTAAAGTAAAAAAAAAAATATATATGTATATATATTAAAAATAAAAAACACAAGAAAAAAAAAGGCAATTAATTTGATAAAAAGTTAAATGCTTAACTTTAAAATTATTCACATTCACACGTACGACTTCGATCAATAAACACTTCTATGAAAAAAAAAAATTAATGTTTTTATTGTTTCTCAAGATAGTGTTGTTTATTGGCTTATTTTTGTTTTTCATTATATATTTCCTATTCTAGCACATTTATTTTGTTTTTTTTTTTTTTTTCAATTTAAAGGAATTTTTTCTATTACAAAATATTTATTTACATACATACAGATACGTATACGTACAAATATATATAATTTTTAAATGTGTGGACATTATTACCTAGACATGTGATAAGAACATAATATTATTTTGTTTTTCTATTTTTCGAAAAAAGATATTATTCATCTATGATACATAAATTCAATTATATATATTTTACACATTTGTTACATACATATATTGAAAGTAGACTTTTGTATATTTTTGTCTTATACGTCTTAGGCAATCGGTTTTCACCTGTGGCCTATTTCACGAAATTACAAGTCTACAAGTTTACAAGTTAGAATTTACAAATAAATTTTTACAAGGACTTGTAAATTCTGTTTCTAAAAAATTCACGAAATTACAACTTTACAAGTTTACAAGTTTACAAGGACTTGTAAATTCTGTTTCTCGTAAAAATTTACAAGTCTTGTATTTTTACATACTTGTAGAATTTCTTTTTACAAGAATAAATGATGGATTATAATTATTATGAACAAATTTTTTTGTATCTCTTAAAAGTATTCATAATGTACGAGTATTTCAAAGCGATTTAAAATGTATTTTTTGCAGCCGATACTCTGTTTTTTGTTATTTTTAAAAATTTATAAATGAAATTAATATATGTAGATAAATGACAGGAAAATAATCAATTGCAACAAAATATATAAAAAAGGACCGAAAATATTCATAAAAGGTAGTTTGACTGGTTGTAGTAAATGCAGGTATACAGATGTTTTAGCTATTATCGAATATTACAGAACATATACGACGACGATTGGCGGTATACTGATTGACTGATTGCTCTGCTACTTCTACTTTACACTGTACAGACAGATGTTACATGTCACATTTACCATTACGATACATTATGCGATAATATATTCATATATTGATTTGAACAATGTTGAATTTGATTATAAAAATGATTAATTTGTCTTTAAAATTGTTGAATTTGACGAGAAAAGTATATATTTACTATTAAGTATACTATTAACAATGCAAGTTTTAGATAAGAAAATGTTGACAATTTTCGCAAATTTCTCATCTTTAATATATATAGTGATACTATTAACAATACAGTAAATCATTTTCTTTCTTGCTTTGATACTAAGATTAATAATTTTTGTAATTACAAGTACTTTAAAAAATTTAAGAGTCTTTCTACGCTCTACAAATTTTTCTTACAAGTTTACAAGTTACAAGTGTAGAAATATATTCTGAGAAACGAAAACAAAGAAAAACAAGTTACAAGAACTTTTATTCTAGTGATTTACACTTGTAGCTTATAAATCACACGTGTAGTTTCAAGAAACAAAAACTTGTAAAAGCTTACAAATTTACAAGCAAACAACTTGTATTACAAGACTTGTAACTTTTGAGAAATAGGCCACAATAGCATTTTCATTTCTGTTGCATGAATTTTATATTTTTTCTTTTTGTTTAGTGTCCAACATTCCAATTTATAAACTCCATCATTTGTTTTTTCAGTATTAATTTGTCATCGAGCACACCACACCATGATAACGACCTCTAATTCATCCATGCATGCAATTGCTAAATGCTAATTCTCCATCTTCCGTCAGTACTGCGCTATATCAATATTTAAAAAAAGTCACTCATTTCAATTGGAACTTTTTACAATTTTTAATGTTAGAAAGAATTTCTAAACGTCAAAATTTGCATTTGACGTTTTAAAAATACATATACGATAATTTGACGTTTAGAAATTCACCCTTGATATTTTTGAGATAATGTACATAATGTACATATAATTCTGTAAATTATTGCATATTCCTGCATACATATTTCATTAGAAACCCCATAATGTACTATTTATGTATATGAATGTTATCGTAAATGTAAACACATTATTTAATTCTTATATGGAAAAAATAATGAAAATTTTTAAAATAAACGTATCTCTAGATATACATATGTATCTACATACATTGCATATATACAGATAATGTTCTAATTATTTTGTAATTATAATGCATACTTACCATGTAGTTCAATTATAACGTATATTAACTTGTATAAATGTTCACGTACTTACATACAGTATATATGTACATATATAATAGGTATATTATACAAATTATTGACGTTCAAAGTAAATTAAAAAATATATCGGTACTTAGTAATCATCAAGAAAATTTTTTAATAGCAATTCATATAACAGAATATAAAAAAAAAAGCTACAAAAAAATGTTGATTTCATGGTATTCTTATTTTTATATCTTATCTGTATTCTCCATTTCAATGTTAAATTCGTGTATGTATATATGTATATATATATGTACATACAAATAATGCATGTACATATGTATGTGTATATATATGTATGCAATGATAATTATATTATTGAAAATCTATTGTGTTTGTAATTATAAATTTTTAATTATTTTATACACACTTAAAATGCATATCTAAATAAGTTTTTATTACAAATTTATTTTGAATACTCGTATACATACATTATATGCATTTGCAAATAATGATAAAGTAATGTACATTTATATACATAATTATTCTATATTTTACTTTTGAAAAATTATTCTTCATTTTCTCTATGCGCAAATAATGAAAATTCATAAAAGTAATTATAATTTCTAAGATTATACCTACATATCTAGGTTAGATACTTACATTATATAAAATATACTTTAGAATCTATATTTATTGTATAATACATACACTCAACTCGTATATATACATACATATAAGTATATAAATGTACTATGTAATATGTAATATACAGTGTTTTGTTATACATCATATAATGCATATTATTTATTTAAATAAATATTTTCACATTTTATCGATTTAAATTTACATTATATTTTCTAAGGTTTGTTTATTATTCAATATACTTTTCTTATTCTTTTTTACATGTTCATATTTATGCAAGTTTTTTTTTCTTACTATGTTACGATAAAAAAGAAAGATACATGTACTATATAGAAGAGGAAGAAAAAAATCAATTACACATTTTACAACATTTTTAAATACCGCAAATGCAACGTGGTAAAATGTGATTTTATGTTATTTCATTTATTTTATTTTTTTTTTATAGTTTGTTTCGTCTTTTAATGCGAATGCATATATACCTACATTAAATGTAGAATGTACATAGTTAATAATATGTATTTACGTACTTTCTTTGCTTTAATTCAATCGAGGCACATGGATAATAATTAGCCGATATGCTATATTTTGATTTTGAATACACACCGCATATACCCACTTATAATAAAAACATCAGAAAAAGAAAAAAATACAACATTAAATAAAAGAAAATGTTCAATTAAGAACGTATAATAATATCTGATGAACCTTCAATAAACCGTTGTGTAAGTATTTTAAGTCTAAAAAAAAAAAAATATATAATTATTTTTAAACTAGTACGCGTATATGGAAAACACTTAGTACTCTTGTGTATGTTATATGTGTGTAGTATGATGCATTAAATGCTGTACATATGTATCTAATATAGTAAGAAGATGTAAGATGTACGTAGTAAAGTGAAAGTCATTAAAAATTTTATGTTGATGATAATGATGATTATAATGTTGCTGAATACTTTGTATAATTTTTTACATATAAGTATGTACCTATATATATACTTACTAACAATACTATAAATATTGAAATCGTAAATAATAAAAAAAATGTATGTGTCATATTATGCAGTTTTAAGTTTCTTAATATGTACATTTATATTTATAAAATTTTTCACCTGTTTTACTATAATATGTAATGTAATTGTGTACATAGAGTTCGTTCGTTTATTGACATTCTACTATTTTAAAAATATATATACGAGTACCTATATACATACATATATATATATATTATATACTAGTTATACATATTTATCGTAATTTATTAAAACTGTAATTATATCCAAATCAGAAATATTTACCAAGCAATTTGATTACATATTGTGATTTAATATAAAAGTTTTTTAATAAAAATCATCAAATTATTTTATATTAATAGTTATCTACTATCTGTAATATATGAGCGTATAAATGCTATCGTATACACTATTCCAGTACCAGTAGTATGTACATCATGTTATGTGTACTCGTATTTTCATTTTTCAGAAAAAATTTGATTTTCTCTCTGAAGAAGAATGTGAATATTTTACATGACAAAATCCGCTATAATTTTAATTTATGAACAAACACGTATATTTTATATTATAAGAATTAACATTGTACTATATTATGTGATTTATTTTCACTTCTTTATGAAAATTTTAAAAATTTTATTTATTAAATTCAATAATAATATTACATAGATATGTTTATGCAAAATACGAACATAAAGTTTTTCATTCATTTACAAATTCAATTCATTTATGCAAATTCAAATATGAAATTGTTCACATCTATTATCTATTTAAATGAATTTTATATAGTATAATTTTTCTTTTACCGTAATTTGAATTCAATAAAATTTTACACTTTTATAAATCCTAGTCTAGATAATACTACAATATCAAAAAGATATAAATTTGTCGCTTCTAAAAACATATGGACATAAGTACTTATACCATCAATATTCAGAAAAGTATAGCTTTTTGTAGCAAATAGATTTTGAGACTCAATGTATTTGCTTATTATTATTACAATTATTTGTCTTTTTTGATGTAATAAATTTAAAAAAAAAACATGCATATATGTACAATCAAATAATTTAATTTGTATACATATTAGTTGCATATTGTATGTATGTATGTTATGTATAAAATTACCATGTTATTTAGTACTGTAACATTTTATTAATATTGTATTGAAAATTTACTATAGTCATAATAATGAAAAAAACAAAATGAATAAATAAATATACATGTGTATGTGTACATAATAAATGCAGAATAAATAAAAATAAGTAACGTAGTAACTCACTTTAATTTGCTGTAATACATTTTAATGAATAAGTTAAAAGTGTATAGAGAAATATTTAGTCACAAAAAACTTATGTTACAATACAGGGTGAATTACAATTATTGAAAATTTATGAAAAATTGTACAATTTTCGAGAAATTGAATTCCCTTTTGAAAAATAATTTAAGATAAGAAACATTTTTTTTTTACCTGTTTAGATATTAATGAGAATGTGTCAAACTTATGATAACTTAGTTGTTATGGTGAAACCAGAGTAAACATATGGTTTTGATTACTTTCATTTATGAAGATTGAAGTAAAAATTTTAATTTAAAAATTGTAAAACTCAAAAATTACACTTCTTCAATTTTAAAGTCAAACATTTCTGCCCACATCTTATTTTACACCTTGCATTACACATTTTTTTCTCATTTTTCGACAAAATTTTATCGAATATTTTCCATTTTACATTGAACGTTTATCTGAGAAACATCCTGTGTATTCTAATATGAAGTATATATAATGTCACATGAGTTTGAAAAAAAAATTACGAATTGTACGAGTATATGACTCATTGTTTGCATATCTAATTATATTGTATATCTTTTCGTTGAATAAATAAAAAATAAATGTAATGTACTTAAAAGAAAATATAGGTACTTTTTCAATAAAGATTTTTGTTAAATAGTAGGTACATTCATACATGCATACGTATGTATACATCGTTAATTGTGAATATTTACATTTTATATCTTACGTAAATTTTATTCTTATACTGTTTTTCCTGTAATATAACTGTAATAATCATGCATACGTAACGTACAATTTTGTAATATGTAGGTATTTTTAAAAATTTTTATTTAAAGAAGATAAAAAAAAGTAAAAAAAAAATTAGTGTTAGTTATCTTTTAAACATAAATTTTAATGTAGAATAATAAAAATTTCATAAATTCAATATTGCGCACATAATACGCGAGTATTTTTTATGTGTAGATACTATACATGGTATTACATATGAATTTTGAAAATTTTATAAAATTTAATTTAACTATATGAATAAGTTATGTGGAGATAATAATAGTTCAAGTAATTTCATATACCTAGATTTATGGTACATACTTTGATGTACAAACATTATACAAAATAGTACATTAAATTCGTATTTACAAAATATAAAGCTTAAAAAATTTTATTTTTTTTTTTTTTGAAGATATGTAAAGTCATATTATCTTGTCAAAAAAATGATTAAAAATATTTGTAATTACATAAATATACATACATACATATGTATGTATACGTATTATTGTACCCCACCAATGAAAAAATATAAATGAGTTTATATGTACATGAAAATGATTAAATTTGACTTTTATAATTATTATTTTTTTTTTCTACAGTCAAATCTTCTAACAAATAAACATGACGCGATTATTATTATGCCGTGAATAATGAAATTACTTACATATTGTACCCAAACATGTACATACATAAATATAAGTATGTGTAAATGTACCTATGTTCCTATTTAATATAAAAATAATTATTATTTGTTGATGATTTTAATGTAATCTAATTGATGTAATTTAATCAAAAATAAATGAACATTTTTTTCATTTACATTACTTTTAAATTAAAAATGTATATCTACATATGAAGAGTTCTTATATGCATACGTTATGTACACAGTGTATTAAACTATGTCCATCTAATGTACATAATATTCAGTTCTAAAATTGCCACGTGCAAAATAAAAAATTTACATATATGTTAAACATTAGTTACTTGAGTCTGTTATTCAGTTCATTAACATTTGAATATTCTTATCATATCGTATATACATATGTAGTTGTTAATTAATTTCTTCTGAGCCAATCTTTCTATACATATATGATCAATTTTGCATTTATTATACATTAGGTACAATGATACTTAAATCCATTAGAGATTTCGTCAGACTTTAAAATAAACTTTAAAAACTAAACAACAATAACAATATCGTAATAAATAATTGGTATCTGGAAATTTTGTTTTTTCCTTATTCTCTTTAAATTATTTTCGAAGCACATGGTTTTTCACATATGTATATGTAATACGTATTACATTACCACATGCACATATGTATGTATATGCCTTGTAATTATAAAACTTTGATAGTAAATAACAAATTAATCATTATAATTTTCTGTTTTCATATATGTACTATACATACGTCTGAGTCTATATGTAATGTAAAGATTGAAAAGAAAAATATTGTCATATTCTGCCTTATCTTCAAACAAATAAAATTTTAACAGTGACCTCTTACCATCTAGTCTACATTTACATACATATATTCTAAACCCGAATCGATAAAAATTATTTGGTTTCAATGCAAAATATTTGGGGAAGACATTTTAGGGATATTATCCAAATTTCTACTACCACAATAATTTTGGTAGCAACTGTTGCACTACCATCCTTGTGAAACTTTAAAATCGTATAGTCTACAATGCCTTCAATGTTTATAATACAAATACAGTCAAATCACAATATTTAATCTATTGCAACCTCTGTGTTCTGTGTATAGTTATTTTACTCTGTGATTTAATCGAAACTTTAGAGGTAGGTACATACGATTGTTGTTCATTTATGTATCTAATTCATTTGAAATTTAAATATAAAATGAAATTAAATATCAAATAATAAATACAATCATTTGTAAAATATGATTGGGATGCCAACAGAATTATAGACTTTGTGCTTTGCTTTATAACTTATAAACTCGATCGATCTTTACTAACACAGCCTAACAAATATTTTTGTTTAGTTTTATTATAAATGATATAGCTAGTTCTTCTTTTATTTTATTAATAATAACTTCTCAATATGCTTATATATGCATGAATATTTTTAACAGAAAGCAGAAAGTTAACAAAATGTATTTAGGTATTATGTGGTATGTACCTATAAAAATAATAGAAAAATGATTAAGTTAAAAAGATGTTTCTAATATTTATGTATTTTACAATGCTGTTGCATTTATAATAACTTGTTTAGCCTACTTGTAAAATTAGAGAAGCATTAGAAAGTCATATTTGTATACATCCAAATGTATTCATAAACACACACCATATATTCTCCAAATACTTCTACACATATTGTGTAAAATACTTTTACATTCATATGTATGTATATCAAAATTTTTTAGTACAAATAATATAAAATATGCACACAAAAAGTAATTTTTCGAAACACCTGCTTTTTGTTTGTGTAGTTGTTTGTTTTGTTTTTGCTTTGTTTTTTTTTTTTTTTTTAAATATAACACAGAGAAAATATCTAATTTCCTGATATGTTTTTCATAGATAATGCATGCATATTAATATTATATAGTGTCTAATACATATGTATATATGAATCAAAAACACATATAGTACATAATTTATACATAGAACTCTGTGTTATTTATGTGTTTTCTGTGGTAGTATACACATTATAGACCAAGTTTTGTTTTATTTAAATTTGAAATACAAAAAAAAAAATGTTTGTATTATTTTTCCTTTAGTTTATTTTTTTTTTCTCCTAACACATATAACATATTCATATACCTATATTTTCTTTTTTCTAGCAAAACTAAAAAAAAAAAAACAAACTAGAAATAACGACATAGGGCACTGACATGATGACTTCATTTTTAAATATTCTACCAATCTAACTTTAATATGTATACCTTTAATTTTACATATAAAAAATACATAAAATGTACATATCTATCTATTTATAATATGTATCTATTTAATATACATAAAGTAGGTATATACAAATATACTAGGTGTATAAAAAAGTTTATGGAATTTTTGTTATTTATAAATGCATATAAATACATAAATGCATGCATATACATTTTTGTAGATTTAATCAGGAATAAAATTAGTTTTGTTATGGGTTATAAATGTTATATGTATGTACCTACCTTCTCATAATTTTTCTTATATGTACTATATTAAATGAATTTTTAAATAGAAAATAGGTTTCTTATAAATACACAGATATGTATGTATGTATGGCATAATATTAGATATGTTTATAAATTTCAAACTCTTATTAGTTTTTGAATGTTACTTTTTATTTGTGTCATACCTACATAACATACTTATGTACATATATATTTTTGTTTGTTTTTCACTTATTCATTAATTAATATTGTTTTTTTATTAATTTTGCAAAAATTTCCCATTATTAATTTATATTATATGTAGAAGTATTTTATTTATAAAATTGTATTAAAAAACGTTCAATACTATATTTTTTTATTCTGGAAAAAATTCAGTGTTTTGTGATTGTGAATTTGTGGATACTTCAATTTAATATCGACCAATAACATAAAAGAGAGAGAGAGATTTTATTTAATTTCATTCATTTTGTATGAACTGTACATACGTACGTAGGTATATTACATTTTTGTTAACCTACAAAATAACGTTCAAGTACTCATCCTCGACTTTGGTCAGTTTTTATTGCATTACATACGTTATTGGTAGCGATATAACCATTTGTACATATGTATGTAACGTACAATAAAATAAATATAAGAGTGTAGATAAAGTAAAAAAATCAAAAAAAAAAAAATAAAATCTGAAACAAATAAAAAATGAACATAATAGTAACATAAAAAAAAACCAGTCTCTTATGCATTATAAATGTATATATACACATATTTTATATACATATATGTATGTAGATACATATGTTTATGTGGATTACGTGCATATATCTACCTATACATACTAATACTGTTTATAAATATAATTTTTTTTTTTCGTTAATCAAAAAAAGAAAAAAACAAACGAAGAAAGTTCAATATTTACAAACATGTATGTAGTATATGTGTATTTATTGGAATTGGAAGTACTCATACCAAAGTATAAATAGCAATGCAGTATATATAATAGCATAAGCATATCAAAAACGTTAGAAGATATGATAATAATGTAGGTAGGTAATTAAATTAGCTAAACAATAATAAAAGATATTGATTATTTACTCATATACACACATATGTACATATCTACAATATGTATATGAACGATATTTGAATATCCACTTGAATTACAGTAAAGATTAAAATTATATATGCATATATGTAAGTATAATAATTGTGTTATAGAATACACAGTGATGGACAAAACATAATCCAACCCAATGAAACAATAATTATTAAACTAAATTCTTTTGTAAATTACATAAAATCATTCAAACAATGATTTCAAAATGAAGGATTTGAAGTAAATTTGCAATATGGAGGAAACATTTTTATAGTATCTATCTATATGTATATAATTTATTAAATTTTCAGTTTTGTTTGAAATCTAATATGTATGTAATTGCATGAATATTTTCATTTCAGTTTCAGTAAATTCAATTCATTCTTCATTACGCAGCTGATGCTGTACGCAAATTTCTGTTAATTAGTAAAATAATTGGTTTGTAAGACGTTTTGCTTAATTTTACATTGAATTGTTAAGATAAATACTTATAATCTTCAGTACAATTACAAAAAGGATTAACGAAAAAAATTATAAATTTTCATGATTTTCCAATATGTTGTAAAAAAAAAAAAAAAATTCATTCGACTAACTAAAACTTGGGTAATGCAATTTAATTCTATTTGGTTGCTTATGTTTTGTTCATCACTGTTACGTTATGAATATTATAAAGTCAATAATAACATATTATTAACATCATCCATGGTCATAAGTATACCAGATACACATACATATTTGTATATATATATACGTATATATACCTACTTACGTGTTGCATATCATTATACAATAAAAATATTAAAAAATAAAATCTTATTTTTTTTTTTTCTGCATTTCATTAAAAATAAACTGAATATAGATACTGTACGTACATTTGTAGTAGTAAATATAGATATAAAAAAATTCTTCAAATATATGTATATATATTTTTGTAATTGTACATATTATAATATGTATCTCTGTTAGATGATATGTTACATATAATGTAAAAATAAATTTGCTGCTCTGTTACATTTCTATTTTCATTTTCTATCATGAACATTTAATTCATCATATACATATATCTACGTACCTACACATATATTTTTATAAAAAAAGTATACAAAAAGTAAAACAAAATACTAAGTTAAATGCGTACACACATACATATTTAAATAAATAAAAATAAATTCATGTTAATATAGACACTGCATAATCATTGATGGAATTGATGACGATGGCAATAATATAGTATCTCTGTGTTATTTATTATATAGATAAAATTTGAAAAAAACAAAAAACAAAAATCCAAAGCGAATTTTTCAGATATCAAAATGGACATTATAATATCTACAAAAATATACTACGTAGATACATATACCTAGATGTGCGTTAACAATTAAAAATAAAATAAAATAAAATAAAAAATAAAAACAAAATCAAAACAAAAATAAAAACCATATTATTTTTTTTTTCTATTTTATTCAATTTTTTTTAATTGAATTCGATAAATTGTAAAATGTTTTGTATTAAATTGTGCTTTTGAACGAACATGCATCTATCATTTTTTTTTTTTTCAATTCAGTTGTTAAAGTATATCGAGCGGAAAAGAATTTCATTAGGAAAAAGTAGAACACCACATGATTATATTATATTGTTTTTAGCTCTTCATAATAGTATTGTTGTTGATAATAAATATACAAATATAATTATGTATGTATGTACATTTGTATAAGATTCAGCGGCTTTTCACAATATAATTATACACATCATATGTACCTACATACTACATAATGCATATAGTTATGCGTGTACATTAAATTATTTGTATGTAATTTCATTCATTTTGTTGCAGATATTAAAAGTTAAAAACTAAGAAAAATGAACTTTTACTTTTTCTTCATTTTATTTTTATTTATTTCAAAAAATTTAATGTATAAACAATAATGGTTTAATACTTACTTAGTAGGTAAGATACGTAATGCACTCGTATAAATATGAACAATAAACGATGCGCAATGCGATTATAAATACATACACACGCATAATACAATGATAAATACATATGGACATACCTATATTTACTATTATGTACTGTATAATAATGTATACAAACAAGTCCATATTAATGAAGAAAAAAAAGTAAAATTTTCATATTCGCTTCTTTCATTTTATTTATTTATTTTTTTTTTTTTTTGACGTAATTTCACTTTGGAGTTTTTTTTTCTCCATAGTTTTAGAGTTTTTACTGCAGATGTACAAGTACATATAAGTATAGAAAATTTATGAAAATATATAAATATTTATGATAAAAAATTTATTTGTTGAGATACATACGACTGTGTATAATATACTGTATAATTGTACATGTACATTTATGTACATATAGTGGATCTATTGCAGTTTGTTTATAATAATAATGAAAGCATTTTAGAATGTAATGAATGATGTTGATTATGATGATGATGATGATGATGATGATGAGATGACCATTCACTATAATTTAATCATTATTAATGGTGTGCATTGTGCAAAATAATTAGAAAAAAAAAACAACAACAGCATAAAGATATATATATATGAATTATGAAGTGAATAAAAATAAAAAAAATAATTAAAAATCATAATGAATAAAATATGAAAAAGAAAGCAAAAGTTCAAAACCAAGAAATTATTAAAAAACAAACGTGAAAATAAACAGAGAGAAAAAAAAAATAAATAAATAAATAAAGAAAAATAAAAATAACAAAAAGAAAAATATTTATTAGAAACGATTAAAGCAATTATGTATGCATTTTAATATTTTTTTATTTATTATGTTTACTTCTCATGAAAATTTCATTTTAATTTTTTTTGCATGATGCGAATAATTGTTATGTGTATTAACAATATTATATACTGTACATATGTTAATAATATAAATTCATACAGTGTGTAAAATATAATATGCATATTTAGATGAATATACAATTAGCTAGTATACATACATATATGTACATATGCGTGTATGTACATTATTTTATAAATATACAAAAAAATTAAAAAAAAAAAAAAACTTAGATACTTGTACATATAAAAAGTAATGCATTTGAAAACATAAACTGATAAAATTAATTTTTCATTTTTATTCATATTTACGATATTAAATGATAATACAAATTATTTTTTATATCAAAAATTTAATATTTACATAGCAAATGAATAATTACTATGTATATAATATGTATATATGCATAACTATATAACAGAGGAACAAAAAAAAAAAAAACAAAAAAAAGTAATAACATTTTATGTTTGTGTGTTTTTGTAGAAAAGAAATAGTGCATTAATTTCGAATTTTATAATGTATACATATCAGTGAATAGAGTATATAATGTATAGTTTCGTATCTCACTGTATTATATGTATGTACATACATACACATTCATAATGTATTATACAAATTTTATTTAATTTTTGACTATATACCTACATATTTATACTTTAATTAGTACAATATATAATAGGTAGAGATTCATGTCAATTTTTCGTTGTTCATTGCGTCATAGTTTCGTAGTTTTGTAGTCTGTCTGATTGACATGAACGACCATCTCAAATTTTTTCATAATTTACTTTTTCGTATAGTTGTTTCTTTTATTCAGTTGTCATATTTATTTTCTAATACATATTTTAATTTCTATACCAACTGAGAACTGTCAAACATCAACTATAAAACTACGAAATACAAAAGTTAGAAGAAACTATGAAACATTTTAACTTCGTAGATTTTCAAAACTTTTTAATTTTAAATTAAAAATTTACAGGAGACAAAACATAAATAATTTCTTAATTTATACCTAAAAACTGTAATAATAATTTTGCAAATTTTGTTTTTTTTTTTTTTTTATAAAAATTACTTAATCGATTCAACAAGAAGAAAAATATAATATTGAATGAAAATTGCTAAGAAAAAAATTTTCTATAGAAACATTTAAAAAGTCTCTCTCAAAAAATCAACTGCATTATATGCTCATGAATTACTCTTATGTATGAATGTACGATTTACGATATAGTAGTAATTTATAATCTCTTCAATCAATCATGTGACCTATTAAACCACAAAAATATACTTTCTGACCTACGTTGTTTCAACAGAGTTTTATGATTTTATGAAAAATGTTTGTAAAAAACCGATACGAGAACAAAAAAAAAAAGAAGGTAAATTTGTCGACAGTACAGTAAGTACTATGCATTATACAGATGATTAATGTGTAAACGTATAGGTATCTTTCACTTTAAAATGCATAAGTTATCATAGTATAATGCGAAATATACCGAACAGTAGTAATAGTAAAGAGATTTAATCGTTATAACCATTTACCCGTTGATGTTGCTTTTGCTATTGCTGTTTCTATTGCCTGCCGCACCTCATTTAAAATTTGAAATTTAAAACTCCTCAAAGATTCAAAGACGACAATGAAGACAATCAAGACATATGAACTATACTATCTGCAATAAATATATACAAACTTTTACTTGTGTTATGACGTTATTATGACGATGATAATATGATGGTTTTTTTTATTTTTATTTTGAATTTCTTTAAGTCGCTACACTATAATAAAGAAAAATATTTATAGATATCATGCAGATAAATAGATATAGATAAATTTATTTATTTGTATACGTATATACATATGTTTGTATTTTTAAAATCTAATTCTTCATCAGTAATCGAATTAAAGCAACACCTTCACTTCATCGTCTTATATTATGTTCACGTATTCAATATACATAATATTGTAATAATGAAGATAATTTCAGAATTTTCTCTCTTACCGCACTGTCTGTTTTTGTATATGTAGGTATACATACAATTTATATTTAAAAGTTTTTGGAAAATGAATTAAAAATGAAAATTATTCATGTACCCGTCTGTACGTGTTATTGTTGGAAATTAATCGTATAACCTATATGCATATTTTTTATACGAATCTTTTAGTTTTAGTAGTTAAGTATGATTGGTATGTTTGTATGGTAAAGCTAATGTTGTGTTGTTTTGTTAATTTCAGAAAAATATGAAAGTACACATCATAAAATGAAATTTGTGTCATTCAACCAGAAAATGTTTAATAAAAACATACACGTATAGATTTACACCTTTGATTTTTAATTTTTATTTCTTGTATGAATGTAAATAGATTTAAATTGTTCATTGCATATTTATGTACAGTATATCCGAATATGTACATAATGTGCATAATTATATATAAGTATCGGTATAAATATATATATATTGTACATGGCTAGATCAGTGACTGCGCTTACAATGAATATTTCGTATACAAAACCTAGAGGATTTATTCGAGCATAACAAACAAATTGCATTGATTGATTATTATCGATGGACTTTGTAATTTTCTTAATTAAGAAAATGTATATATTTCATGCATTTTAAATTTTATTTCATTATTATTATTAAGTATTATTAATTTTTTCACTCTTTTTATAGGCATCAACAATAGATGGAAGACGGAAAGGTGCCTGTCTTTTCTGCCAAGAATACTTCATGGATTTATATTTATTGGCTGAATTGAAAACAATAAGTTTAAAGGTAAATTTTATTAAAATATGATATTAATAGTAATAGTAAGTAATGGTAGTAATAATGGTAGACTAATTGCATTATCTTATTATAAATTTTAAGATAATTATCGTTTTAAATTTATACAAAACTTTTTTAACTAATGTTTTCTATAGATAATTTGATTATAAACTTAAAATATCAAATACATATAAGCATGATGATTTTTTTTTTTCAAATATTCAATGTATTAATAGTTTTTATTTAAAAACAAAATATTGTGTAACTACGTAGTACCGTACACACATTCGTGGTTATAAAAACTACATCACCATAAAATATGAATTTAGAAACGTTTTTTTTTCTCTCGAAGTCCTTTAGTACACTAAAATACTTAATTTACCTACCTGAACATATTTGCGTCATTAGTCACAAGTAAGCTAATTAAGAATGAATGAAATAACACAACTAAGTGAAGATGATAAATGTAATATAATAGAATATTTTGATGTTAGGCCATCTACATGTCAAATAGTAGCAAAAATGAATCATAATCAAATAAAGATTGTACAATTTTTGAAAAAAATATTAAGAAAGTAAGACCATGGAAAGAACAATCCGAATTTAGGAGAGTCACAATAGTCACAATAGTTTTAAAATCATTACGGAATTCAAAAGAGAATTATTTGGAGAGTATAATATTGCAAAAATTAGATTCGAAACGATTCGACGAAGATTGAAAGAAAGAGCCTATATTTACGCTTCAAATGATATCATTAATATTTAAGGTGATGTAGTTTTTGTGACCTCAAGTGTACAAAAATGTATAAATGTGTACATGAACGAAAATGAATTTAATTGAATTTGTAATTTTGTGATGAATTTTTTTTTTTTCCTGATAATTTCAATTGTATATTTAATGTACAATAAAAATGAAAATCTACAGATTATGTTGTAATCGCATTTATTATAATTTTTCTATTATTTTCTATTAAATGTATAATGCATTAAATCAGTGTATGTATACGAGTATGAATGAAAACCGGAAGTTTTAAAAAGAAATTATAATAATGGATCATTTTATGTATGTATTTAAATGCTTAACTGAGAGTATATTATTATTAGTAAACTGTAGTAGATGTGGCTTTCATTTATGCTTGAGTTAATTAAATCGAAATGAAATTACACCTGATCATCATCACGATAGAAAATTATAAAAAAATAAATGAATATTATATACTCGTACATAACTATTTGATTTTGGATTATTTTTATAATTCTTTCTATGTTATTTTGTTAATGAATTTTTATTTTTCTTATTAAAAAGTACCCAGAAATGTTGTATATACATTCATACTTATTTAATATTACAAAAAAGAAGAAGAATAAAAATAAGGAAAACTTGAATAATTGTAAAATACCATAATATTGTTTATTTTATTTTTATTTTTATTTTTATTTTTTAATTATATTGAGGTCATGGTTAAAAATTTATTCTATGTTTAACTTGTTCTTCATAAAAATCTAGTTACCTATGTACATATATATTTTTTTTTTCTCTTCTTGCTCCTCTCTAAATAATATTTTTAATCAGTCAGTCAGTATGTAGTCAGGTTTTTCTACTTTTCTGATGTTATTTTTATAATGGCTAATGATGACGACGATATTAATTAATGTAAACAAAAAATTATGCATAACATCACATTTATAGAACAAAAAAAAAAAAAAAACAATAAAATATTAGATGGGTATTTCAATTCAAGTTTTATATTTTTCGCTATGAAAAGTATCTAGATATATTGTAGGTATGTGTACCTATATAAATTTTCTACTTTAAAAAATTGTATTTGTGCATATTTAGTATTATACATCTTCGCTACTCAAGCATTTCAAATAATTTAAAAAATGTTTAAATAAATTATATTTATTAATGTATTGAATTTGTATATTATGTATGTGTGTATGTGTGTGTGTTTGTACTTGCATTTATGTATAGATATTCTGTCGATTCACATCATTCCACAAATTTGTATATACGAATACACAAATAAACATACCATAAATACATTTCTGTCAATTGTAATGAAATTTAGTACCAAAAACTTGTAATTTCTACCAAAAATTTGATTTGTTGGAAAACAATAATTCTGTTTTTTTTTCTCAGATTGTAGAAAAACAAAATTATTTTGTGCATGGAATATTGCCAAATATAGAAAAAAAAATTAAAAGGAAAATTAATTTTTAGAAATATGTAGCTATATAGAAAACATCTAAAACTGCATAATTTCAATAATGACATCATAAATTTACAAAGAACAACGCAGAATTAATTTTGAATGCATCGAATGATTTTTGGTTTTTAAGAAGAAATTAATTAAATCAATCTTGACATCAATTCCTTAGAAAACTTATTAACTGAATTAACTGAAATCTGAATTGATCTGAAATCAAGAGAGAGGAGAAGATAACGAACAAAATATTATTATAATTTTTAAAGAAGAATTTAAAATAATTTTTTTTTCTTTCTAAAATATTATGATTCTATAATTTATTAAAGGTAACAACAGTAGATATGCAGAAACCACCACCAGATTTTCGTACCAATTTTGAAGCAACACATCCGCCAATATTAATTGATAATGGTTTAGCAATACTAGAAAATGATAAAATTGAAAGGCACATCATGAAAAATATCCCAGGTGGATATAATTTGTTTGTTCAAGTGAGTATACTACATATTTTCATTTTTATTATTATTTTTACTATTATTATTACATATTATTATTATTTTTTTTTTTTAAAAAAATTTCTTTTTAAGGATAAAGAAGTAGCCACATTAATTGAGAATTTATATTCAAAATTGAAACTAATGCTAGTTAAAAAAGATGAGAATAAAAATAATTCATTATTGTCTCATTTAAAAAAAATTAATGATCATTTGGCACATAGAGGGACAAGATTTTTAACTGGTGACACAATGTGTTGTTTCGATTGTGAATTAATGCCAAGATTACAGCATATTCGAGTGGCAGGAAAATATTTTGTTGATTTTGAAATTCCAGTAAGTATATATGTACATAAAGAATACATAATATATAAAAGAAAGAGACAAATAATTTATATTAAATGAAATATAGAAGAAATTTGAATATAGTTTTATTTTTTTATTTTTCTTTATAGACTCATTTAACAGCCTTATGGCGGTATATGTACCATATGTATCAATTAGATGCCTTCACACAATCTTGTCCGGCCGATCAGGATATCATCAATCATTACAAGTTACAACAAGTATGTCTGAGAGAAATTAAAATGAAATTAATTGAATTTCTTGTTTTTTTTTTTTCAACTTTTATTTTATTTTATTTTTTAACTTTGAAACAAGAAGAAATGTTGTTGAATGTGGATTTCAAAATTATTTTTTTTTTTTTATCGCAAAGAAAGAGAACAATTTAAATATAATTTAATGATTTCAATAAAATAATGATTTTAAGTCCACATACAATTATGACGAGTGCTACTTAAATATCATACATTATGAACTGATTAGAAATGCTTCGTTCATATTATTAAATTTAAATTGTTTTAAGTACATTTTTATGTACTTTACATTGCATACATATGTATATACATATACATATATGTGAGTATGCACATGCTTTTGAAATGATAAAAACAATGTCTATTTGCATTAAAGAAATGAATAGAAAAGCAATGGTATGATATTTATAAATGCAATGAGTCATAATTTCACCTTTTATTAACTTATTTTTATTTTTATTATTATTTATTTTTTTAAACAAAAGGCAATAATTTTATAATTTTACTATTTTCATTCCTTTTTTTATATTTATTTTTTTTTTATATATATTTTTTTAAATTAAATTTAAACGAAAAGGCCAAAGGTGATATTAAGAAGGTACGTTTTAAAATTATCATTTTCTTTTTCTTTTTTACTATGTTGATAGCTTTATTATACATTACATACATATTATGTACTTTGTTTGAAATACAATTATTGTATTTAGTAAAAAAATAATAATTTGCTATTGGTGTTCTTATTTTTTTTTTATTTTTTTGTAATTTTTCAAAATCATAAAATTTTCTCATTATTACATTAACAAAAAAATTCATTAATGTGTTTACCATTGGTAGTATTTATTAGAAATTAAAGTTGGTTTGATACTATTTTGATATTATTGTAAGGGTGTCAATAGTGTTATTGGTAAGTAGAAATTTTAGCTGAATTACATTTAGGGTGATTTCTAAAGTGTTAATATGCTAGGTGTCATTGTCATTATGATGACACAAAATATGCATCGAATACATTTTCAGAATTCAGTCTAATTGATCTAATTCGCCAAATAGTACCAATTATTAACTTTATTATTTTCAATGTAAAACAATTACATATTTTATTCTTTATCATATTTATTTGTGTATTGTGGTGTATTAATCGTATTTCGTATGAAATCATTGTCAAGGTAAAACAAAAAAACAAAAAAAAAGAATAAAAACTATATAACCTTTGCCTTTTCTGATTTTACTTTCATTTTTTATTTTATGTTTGTTGAAAAAAGATGGTGAATGGAAATTTGTTTTTTTTTTTTGTTTTTTTAATTTTCGTTTTTTATATATTTTTAATAATTTTTGTTTGTATTTGTTTTCTTTTTATTTCTTTGTTTTTAAATTTTATCATTCTTTTATTTTTGTTTTTTTTTTTTTTTGTTATTTTTGTTACAGATGCTCAAAATGAAAAAACATGAAGAACTTGAAACACCAACATTTACTACATCTATTCCCATAGATATTACAGAATGAGATATAAAATAAATTTAACAACAACAACAACTAAATAATAATAATAATAATAATACAATATACAATAATTAATCGCTTCCATCCATTCATTTTGGAATTATATATACTATACATAATGTATGTATATCTATTTCAATTATTTTATTTTTAATTTGTTTTTGTTAAATAATTTAATTTTCATAAAAATGAATTAAATATTACAAAAGAGAATTTAATGTTATTTAATTAAAATAATAATAAAATGATCATCCTCTCTAAATATATTAAAATGAAAACAATAAAAGAAAGTATGAATGAATATATAAAATACAATATTTAATAAAATATATATATTACAACACGTACATTATATGATGGCAGTAATACGTACGTATACATAAATGTAAATGCTACTGATTAATTATTATTATTATTAAAAATGATGATAAAATTAAATATTTTTGACAATTTAATTCACAAAACAAACTGAAATGAAACGAGCAAATAACTGCTTAATATAAAAGTACATATAATATGCATTCAATTAATTTGAATCAAGCAAAATAAAAATAAAAATAAAAAAAAAAAACAAACAATAATAGATGATAGAAATGAGAAGAAAATAAAATCAATTGGCAGCATTCAATCAACCTTCTAATAATAATATATCCTTTTATTTTATGAAATTTAATTATTAAAGAATGGAAAAAAGATAATGTTTATAATTTTGTAATTTATGTTATAAGTTACGCTAATATATATATTATATAATATACATTTTATTATTATTTTTTTTTTTTGTTTTTTGTATTCGTAGTTAGGAAGGTTATACAAATCATTGGAAATGAAAAGTTCAATTTATTACAAAATAAATAATATAATACGCTGTATATAATTTTATACAAGAAAAACAAAATAAAATATTTGATACATGAAAAAAAAAAAATAATGTTGATGTTTATTTATTTAAATAAAAGAAAATAAATTTTTTTGTTTTTTTATAATTGAGAAAACAATTTATTTAAAAGTATTAAATGTTAACATACAAATTTAACAATTAAATTTATACATACATATATGTACATATACGAGTGAGTATGTATCCTATAATGCATGTCATGTAATTTTAAATGGTCTTACGTTGTATTCAACTTTATGATTGTAAAGACCTTTTGGTAGAAAGCAATTTAAAAACATTCGTGTTATAACAGCGGTTATACCCCAGATACGTTGATTTCGATTTGTATCAACTAAAAATACTGGAATACTATAACCACTTCTAAATTGTGTATATCTCATAGTATTTGTTGAGCAAAGCACCTCAATTGGAACTGTAAAAGCCTCTTCAACTTCATTTTCATTCAATTTTAATTCTTTTAATGAGAATTCTTCAATTATTCCTATAACTGGTGTAATTGGTGGTCTTTCTGGTATTTCAATTATATTTCCAGCTCCCCAGATACATACTCTATTTCGGTTTAAACCGATTTCTTCTTCAGTCTCACGTAAAGCACAATCTTCATAGGATACATCTGTTTTATCTTTCATACCACCTGAAATAATTAATTTTTGAATTTTAAAAGTCAACAGAATGTACACAAAGAAGTTAAATATTTTATCATTTTTACGATATATTATGAGTATTTTCAATTAATTTTGTATAAAAAAAATCTATTTACTATTAAATTCCTATAAAAAAGAAATTTCATATTGTGGTTGTTATAATAAGTTGATTTTTATCTTATCAGAATTCAAAATCAATTGCTTTTTGTATGTAAAATGAAGTGAAGTAGGTCTACGTATTGTGTTATGTAGAGGTAGAAGTACTCGCTTCTTTATACACATATACATATTAAAATGTGCAAATGATGTAAGTTGTAATTTGTAAATGAAAAGTATGTATGTACATAAAATTTTATTTTTTAAATTTACCTGGAAATGAGATGTGTTTTGCATGTTTACTAACTTTCCCTGATCTTCTGGTATATAAAAGAGAAATTTCTCCTTTATTATCCACACACACAGGAATAAGAACAGCTGCTGAAGCTGAATTTTTTGAATTTGATTCAAATACTTTAGTATCATTATTCATTTTTGTATCGATATTTGTACCGGCTGCTGATTTTATTTTTTTCCGTGAATTTGAAGAACTTCTTGTATTTGATGAAGTGGTTTGATGTGTAAATTTTGTCCAGCATTTTAAACAATTTTCTTTATTATTTTCACTCAATAACGATTCACGAGTGAAATTAGATAATTTATGTAAACTTTGTGTGCGTCTTTTTAAAATTTTATTAAATATTTTTGAAAATGATATCATTTAAAAATTTTATAAATAAAAATCTAATTTTATTTAAATAAAAAAACAAAATATTTCCACCTGATGTTGATTGTTGATAAGTCAAATCAGTCAACTGAATTCAATTCAATTCTCGTCTAAGCAAAAGCAAATTGAAAATGGAAATGTAAAATTCGCTTGGAAAAATATATTACAGATGGCGTTTCACATAATTTTGTATCATTAATGTCAGTTACATTGTTATTGTTACATTCTCCCATTCACCACACAGGTCACACAGCCAATATAATAATAGGAAATGCACTGCATTATCATAACGAATATTTTTATATGAATGGCCTTCAATTTCAAAAAAATATACGTTAACCAATCCATCTTTTTGTTGCCATTTATAAATAAAATGTATATTGAGAGGCAATTTACTAGATATTTTGGTGGGAACATATTTTTTATTTCTTTTGTTTAATATTAAAAATTTTTCTTTTATCCAATTATTCAGTAATATTTCTTAAAAATACCAAAAATAATTCAATAACCATAAACAACGGAAACGTTAAAAAAAGCAATGGAGATAAAAATAATTGTTTACATACCACTTACGTGTATTTAATAACATGTAAGTTACAACTTATAGGTAAAAATAATAATAAAATTAATATTAAAACACAAATTCTATAACACAATTATTTTTTATTAAATTTTGTTTTTCTTCTAAAATGTGTTTCATTTGTTACAAATGAATATCATATTTATTTGTTTTGTTTTTTTTTTTTAATTTTTATTTTTTTTTTTTAAATTTACATAAATAAAAGTATTTCATTTTTTACACAATTATAATTCATAACAAATAAAAATAAAAAATATATACATATATATAAAAATAAATAAAATTTTTAAATCAAAATGATAATAATAAAAAAGATAAAAATTAAATTAGATATAATTAATTTATCATTCTAATACATAAATTTTCTTATATAAAAAAAAATTCATTTTTCTTTCACATAACACATTAAATTTATAACTACCTACTATAACACATATACTTACATACACAATTATATAAATTATCCTAGATGTAATTAATATAATATACCATACAAATGTATGTGTATATATATGTACTAATTTCTTTTTAAATATCTACACAATTAATTTTATCTAATATAGTTATTTATATAAATAGATGGCAAGTTTCATTTCATATTCATATTTATTTAAAATTACTTTTCTCTGTGTACTCGCATAAAATATGTAATTATTTTTACTATTTATATCCGTAATAGGTAATTTGTAAATTATTAAATATTTTTTTTTCTATAATAATTTTAATTTTGAAATTTTAACAAATCAAAAAGAAAACTGAAAAATTTTCTTTTTGTGTATACATATTATTTTTATATATGTATGTGTGATGTATTATTTTTATCAAATTTTTTTTTTCTATAATATCGAATTTTTTTTTGAATATTCAAATTGACTTTATCTATTAGAAAAGACATTATGTATGTATATGTGGTGTGTACTTACTTAATATTATAATAATTTTTAATTATTTTTTTATGTATTATATTTTCTGTTTTTTTTTTTTTTTTTTTTTTTTTTTTGTTATATTTATTTATTCATTCATTTTTTGGCACATTATCTATAAATTATCTAATTAGTTTTAATATACATAGTACATGCTATTTCGTTTTAGTAATTATCGATATTTTGTACATTAATTATAATTAGAAAAATAAAAATGATAACGGAAAAAAGAAAAAAAGGAAAAACTACATTATGTACACCTACTGTGTACATATTAAGTTTTATTTTTATTATACATTTTGTGAAATATATGTTTTTATAAATTAATTTTAGTTGTGCACAAAAAAAAAAAAAAAAACAATCATATGTTTTTTTGTTTTTATATTATTTTCTATTCTATTCTATTAATTTTTTGCTTTTTTCTTCAAAAAATCTGTTTTGGACCCTTCTTCTCATAAAATTTATATAAATTTTTATATATTCAAATTTTGAAATTTTGTTATTCAATAATAATTTTCAAGCATACCTGATGCAAAAATTACTTATTTTTTTTTATTTAAAACCAATACACATACAGAGTTCAATGCTGTGTAACATAGAAAAAAAAAATTGTTTTTTTGCAAAAAAAAAAGAAAAAAAATAGAAAAAAAGAAAGTGAAATGAAAATTTGTGCCTTATTGGATTCATATTTTTTGATTCAAAACATTTGATTCGATAAAAATTGTTTTGATATTATATAGTCGTAGCACTGTTTTTATAAATAAGATACATTCATTAACTTTTTTATTTAGTTATACAGAAAATTGAAATTTTAAAATTAAAATATATTTTTTGTTTTCATGAGAAGCTGTCTTATAATTGTATATAAAAAATCTTAAAAATTGTATTGCAAAATAATAATTTTTGTTTTAACTATAGATTTGCTTTAAATGAAGTTCATTCTTTTATATAATATTAAATGGTGAATAAGTGTATATAATATGGTGTTATTATATAATTGAGCTACCATCACTCTCGAGTTTAACTTAACTAACAAATTCGCTCGATATTATATTCTATATAAATGTATGTATATGTATATTACTATGAGAAAATTTAGAAAAAATTGACTACTTTTAGATTTTTATATTATAGAATTCGTTTTTTTAAACTAAAAGTTCCTTTGAATCTCATACACTACTTTCATTTTTTGTTGTTGTTATCGATGAATTTTGTGGTGTTGATGATGTTTCAGCTGGATATACGTAACTTTTTCTTTTAACAAAATTTGGTGATGTTCGTTCAGCTAAATTAGCTAAAAGCGGTAAAGATTCATTTTTAGAAAAAATTCTTTCTTCAGATGAATTTCGTTTTTTTGTTATTATATTAGAACGTTTATGTATTTGTAAATTATCCATTGAATTATTTGGAATTAATGAAAGCTTATCAGAAGTTTCAACTTCAACATTATCTGAATAAACGGGAAAATGTGATTCTAAAATGCCTGGCTTTTGATGAATGTGAATTGTTTCTTCAGGAATTTGAAAATTATTTCGACTGAAACGTACTTGATTTTGTGGTGTTGAAAACAGTTCTAATGATGATACAGCACTATAATATGTGTCACTGGAGCTAGTATTTGTTCTTGGTGATGTTATAAAACAGGAACTGTGATCAGATTTTTTACAGCATTCAATGTTGCTGCTTGTTGTAGTTTTACATGGGCATTTAGGACAATTACTGATACATTCATTTAATATTGCACTATCACTAAACGTAAGCTTTTTACCAATTGTTTCACTGGTTTCAGTATCATCATCAATGTTATCAGCCGATTTAGAGTTTTCACTTTTATCGCAACATTTTGAACGACTTAAACTAGAGGCAGACTCAAAGCTTTGGTCACTGGAACCACTGGAGTTATTCAAAGGCACTCGAGGACTGGTTATAAACACTTGACCCATTCGTTTGTATTGATCAATGGATCTCCAATCGTCTGCACATCTTGAAAGATTTTCAGTAAATTTTGGAGCTCGTCGCATCACTGTCGGTGTCCGTTTTTGAGATTCGAAAATATCTTCCATGATTTGCTGATTACCATTTTCATTTACTGTCAATTTTTGTAGATAACGTTCAATACTGTTCGCCAAACTAAGTGCCACACTTGTTCTGGATGAAATACTTGAAATTTCAGATAATGTTTCGGGGCTAGCAAGAGGTGCAAGACCGAACCAATCATCATGAATCAAATCTACTGGCTTCTGTGCGTCCGATCCACGTCTCAGTTCAGTCACTGGTAAATTTGTGGGTTTTTTGAGTCTGTGATGTTCGGATAATTGACGCTGAAGAATGCCTCTTGGTAAAACTTGTGGAGATGGAGATTTTACACCAGTCAAAGATCTACTTAAATGAGCACAAGTATCGAATACGACATTTTTGGTACGATACTGTTGATGATCGATACCAATGGTCTCAGCTAGGACGACTGTAGTTGCATCACTTGGTGCGGACGGACTTCTTGCTGTATTCTCATCGGGCAAACTGTTGGCATCATATTGTAGGGAACTCATTTGACTTCGGCCAAATAAACTACCAGCAATTGAGGACGTTTTACTTGAACCAGGTCCACAAGTCATCGGTATGGAGGGCATCATATCTTGTGGACTCTGTAAATTCGTAAATGATGTTTCTAAACATACTTTATGAGCTGTATTTGGTGTTGATATAGAATTTGTAATGTTTGAAAGTGGACTTTGTGGTCGATTTAAATTATTAAACATTTGATGATGATTTAAATTTGAATTATCCATATAATCATTCGGAATGGACGAAAACGCATTAGATGGCTGTCTTTGCGGTTTTCTGGGACCAATTGTAGTTACAACCTGTGAATATATTTATCAAAAGCAAAATCGAACCGATACATGTTGTTTAATTGTATTTAGATTATTATTTTATTTTATATCTTACGAAATGATTACCGTAAGGAAATTTCATGAAAATGATTTTAGGGAAATGTTCAACTTGAATTGTAGGATTAATAAAAATTTATACATATGTTAACAAATAAAAATAAAAAAATTATATGTAAATTTTTATATTTTTTCATTTCACATTTTGTGTACAGTAAGAAATTTAAAAATAAGAAGCAAAATAAATAGAAAAAAAATATTTTTTTATATAAATAGAAAAGGATGCATAAAATTCGAATAATTCATGCTTATATATAAGTAATACATTACTTACCATAATTTAAATTTCAAATTAAAAAAATAAAACTTTCACATAAATTATAAATTATTTTCTTCTTCTTATGCATTTCTGTAACAAAAAAAATTTTTTCGCAAAAGAAGAAAATTTATAATCTGTATAAACGAAAAATTATTTCTTGCTGCAAGCGAGTTTGATTACCTGCAATATGAATTTTTATTTTTACAATTCTCTATACATATATCATTGATGTACACAATTTTACAATCATGACATAAATCCTATTTATATTCGATGCTTAAATTTAAGTAAAAATAGAAATTATACTCAAAAGTTTATACTAAAATATTTCTGCCATAAACATACATATACGTATAAATTTAATTATCCAGTATTATAGCTATAGTAAGTAGCTTAAAAATGAAATTTTAATTTTGAGATAACATTTGAATTATTTTTTTTTCAATTTTAAATTAAATTTATGTTACATAAGTATATGTACATATGTATAAGTTATGTTATATTGTACATTTTTGCTGGATAATTAAATCACACATACATTTTAATTATTTTATGAGTGTTCTATATATTGTCAGTTAAATTTAAAATAAAGGATGCAGGATAAAATTTTTATTTCTTTTATATGTACTATATATACATACGTTATGTATTTATATCAGTTTACAAATTCTGCTAAATATATTTTATTTTATTATCTAATGAATTTTAGAATAACATGCAAAATTTAAAATAAAAAAAAAATATATAAATATTTCATTTTTATTTGAGCAAATATATGAAATTAAATTATTCATAGAAAAAGTATCAAAGAATTTAAATCTGTATAATATCACATGTATTGTCATTTGAATACAAAATAAAAATATTTAAAATGTTAATTAAATTACGGCATGTAGGATATATACATAGTACGTGTATAATAGGTGCTTTCGATTTGGCAATTTCGAGTACTTGCGAGTAGATAAGGTAAATGTCTGTGCTAAACCGTCTACTCGCAGCTAAGTACTCATGAAAAATTTTTCAAGTAACTGAAAGTAGATGCAAATATGTAGCTACGAAAAATTTTTGTGTCGTTCGTTTTAAAAATTTATCCTAGACACATTTTATTACTCGCAAGTACTTGAAATTGCCAAATCGAAAACACCTAATGTGTAATTCGATTCATTTAAAAATGCTCGTCTAACATAAAATTTTTAATTTTTAATTTTCTTCAATACTTTTTCGAAAATTATCAAAGCTACACAGACAAATAAAAGGAAAAACTCTATTATATCCATAGGTGTGTTTAAACAATTTTTTTTTAAAAACAAATAATCTTTTAATCGTAACAATGATAAAACTAATAATTTGTTTATATTTTGAAATAAATTACATTATGTATGTACATGTATTATAACCCTGATAGACGACAATGCTTCAATCTTTATTCTTCATTCGTGTGAATAATCATTCAGATAACCTGTGATATACATTCTACATTTTGTAGAATGATAAAACTCTATCACCATCATTGTAAGTATTCATTTAAATTGATTGTACATTTTTACTCATGTATACTCATGCCCGACTGTCATTTTTATTTTCACCACTGGAAATTTCAATATCAATTTCTTCATTTTTTTTTTGCCGAAAATGTCAATGGTAATTTTAAATTTTCGCATTGCATTCTGTCAGGGGTATAATATGTTTATGTACTTATATATGATGGAATTTATAACAAGAATATTATGAAGGTTTAACAAAATAACGAAATTTAGATAACAAATAATAACAAAATCATATGTACCACATAAATAATTTAAAAAATAATAACAAAATAAAAAACGAATTATAAAATTAAAAACATAATATTGTATTTATGTACTTAAATAAAACTGCGAATTATAGTATATGAAGAATAAATAAATTAATTGAATACGAATTATTTGGTGATACAAAATACGAAAAAAAAATATATATATATATACATATTAAATACCTTGTGTCATAAATGGGTCTCAAATCAAAAGTAGATGATGTATCTCTTTGGGCGACATTAGGTATAGGCCATTCTCTATAGGTCATAACCTGTAGATTTTTTTTTGTTTCGTTTTTATTTTCAATTTATAATCTTTCTCATAATATAGCAATTTACTATGTGTTTTTATTTTTTTCTTTTTTTTTTTTTATTTTGATTTGCAGATTATTTAATAATTTCATTTTCATTGTTTTTTATAAAATGTTTTTTGATGGATTTTTTTTTGTATTTTGGAAATGATTTTTAATATTACAAACATACATAAAATTTACAATATATGTATGTATGTAATTTATATTTTATTTTATAGGATATTTATAAAAATAGATATTTATTGGATTTTAAATAAGTATGTATTATTCAATTTCTAAAGGTAGTTTTTGACTACAAAAAAATTTTATGGGATTATGTATGTACTATATACACCAACCAATATTTACATAATAATACATTTATACTTATAAATTTTTAACTATAAATACCTATCTAAAAATGTATATAAATGTATAATACTTATTTATGATGGTACGAGTATGAATGTTGAATGTATTAAATTGTATACTATATAATATGAGGATAACGAGGTTATATAATAAAATTTTATTATCCAGCTTTTGATCGATACAAGTATAATATGATATGTATTTTTCATTTAATCAAAATTAAAAAAAAAAAATTATAATAATAGTGAATCAAAAAAACAAATAATTTTAAATCACAAATAAGAAAAGGATGATCGACTTTTTTCGACTGTATATACGTACACATTATGTAAGAACGGTTACTTTTCAGTTTTTATGTAATATAAAAAATACATAATTTATTCCAAATATTAAAAAAAATACTTTGAAATATCCTTAAAAAAATAATACATATATTTAAACATTTAGTACGTATAGTATTGAATTATGAATTCTAATAGATTTGAAATTTTAGTATAAATTCGAATTGTGAATTCAATAAATATCTGCAGTTAAACAAGTCCATGAATAATATATATGTACTTCATTTTCTAAATTATTTATTGTTGACAGAAAATTTTTTTCAAGGATAATAGTGACAAAATAAAAATAAATAAGTTCTAGTAGATAGATAAATTGAGTTATTTGTTTGAAATTTATCATTTTTTTATACACGACTGACTACATCGAAGTTTGATATTTGTGAAAATGTCCACGTTAATATTTGTGTACTCTTATTTCGTGTGTTCATAAAAAGTTGATTTTCTCTCTTGGTGAAATGCGAATATTGTACATGAGTAACACAAAATATCAACTACCAACATTTAATACTTGCTCTTCTACTCTATACAGTATACGCTACGATAGTAAGAATAGTATTCTACTGTTCTATATGTCATGTGAATGTGACTCATTTTTTTGAATTTTCATTTTGAAACTTCAAGTATAATGCCTAGGGGCGCTTAATCGGAAATCCCTCGCTGTAGATAACAAACTGTGAAAAATATTTACATAACTTAAAACAACTTCATTTTATTTTCCCTTTATATACATAATATACTTTTATTGAAAACTTTTCTGCTATTTTTTCTGAATACAAAGTATTTGGTATTTTAATAAAAATATTTTGTTGTGAAAGAGCTATCTCTGTAAGATAAGAGAGATAAGGCATGTATATCACGGTTTATTGCATGCGGCTGTTCAATTTGTTGTTGAATTAGAAATACGTTTTAGCTAATAAATAGTTGTCGAATTATTGGTATAATCATTATAACGTCAAAAAAATGAACACATAAACAAATGCCAACATTAGTATAAAGGCGTCGTAATCAATGTTGCTTTCAATAATTATTATTATTTTGGAAAAGTTTAGTATAATTAAGTTTACTATTTGTTGTACTAAACTCACGATCTGTTTAGGAATGAAACTGTATATGAATCTTTTGAGAAACTTTTCAGAATAGAGTGAAAAGAATATTAAATTAGTTTCAGAAATATAATCGAAAATATGTTTAGAAGAAAGCTAATATGAAAATTTGAAATTCTCTTTTTGTCTTAATTAACTAAGCAATTATTTATTTTATTTAGAGATTGTTGCATAATTTATTATTTGTGATTTATAAAAAATTTGGTCAATAATTATACGAAAGTATATATCTCTCATGAATTAATCTAATGATAAATTAATTTTTTATAATTTTTTTATAATTTCCTACGCTACTTTAAAATACTTTGTTATAAAATTATCGCCATTATTATTACTTTAATACTATTACATATTTCATTAACTGAGTTGAGTTATACTGGTCGCTTACATACATCATAAATGAGATTTCTATTTTTATTAAATTAACCACTACGATCCTATGAGAAAATTATTTTACCTATTATTTTAAAAAGTATATACAGATGATATTTTGAAACATTTCTAAATCATACATCGCATACATTCACTATAAATGTAATTGTATGTACGACATATAACAAAAACATTACCTCTAATTTATTTGCATGTATTATCAACGACAACTATAACAAAATAATAAAGAGAGTTCATTAAATTCAAAAACAAAATATGTATATACAATACGAATTTGAGAAATAATAATTTAAATAAAATTTCAAGGAATTTTAATTGCATATATTACGTATATGTACAAAAATAAAAGAAATTACAAAGGATAAAATAAAAAATCAAATTTAAATTAAAAATGCCAATTATATAAATAAATTTATTCATAATTATATTAAATTATACAAAAAATTATAAAGAACAAAACAAAACTGAGTATAAATAACTAAAAAGAAAACAAAATTTCTGATTAATTTTAAAACTTAGTCTATAATAGGAGAAAAATATTTGTTGTTTTTTTTTTAAATTAGACTTTTTAGGAACTTACAAATTATTCGAAATATAAGCAATAATTTTCAATATGATTTTCATTTCGAATAAATGAAATGAAAAAAAGAAACTAAATTCTAAGTATATGTATGTATAATGTATAATAAAATTCAAATTAATTTATAAATAAAATCAAAATATTAAACCACTCTATTAAACTACCTTTTAATTCAAATACTAGTATTCAAAAAAAAAAAAAATCTAATTTACATAATAATTTATGTATTATTAAAATCTATATATAAAGAGAGAGTTTAGGTTTATAGGTATATTATTATTATTATTATTATTATTGTTATACTATATAATACATAAATGCAAAAAATTATTTTTAATGCTCTATATTATAATGTAATAAATTATTGTAATATATATAAATATTGTATAGTATATATAACTATAGAAAAAAGAATTTAATTAATGTATATATGCAAATTATTTAAAGGAACAAAACATAAATGAAAAATAAATTGACAAATGAAACAAAAAAAAAAAAAACAAACAAAAAATAAGAGAGCAAAAATACTACAATGTTTTCTTTATAATATACTTGGAAAAAAAAATTACACAAAAATAAAAACTAAAATAAATAGGTAAATAAATATACATATAATATAATAAATTAAATAAATGAATTTTCAAGTTGATGCATGTGTTTTTTTATGTTTTTATTTTTATCTTTTTTTTATGATATTTTTTCTGTTTTTGGTTATTTTATTTAATTATTTTATAAACATTTGTACATACGTACGTGTATGTGTATGTCTATGCATATTATATCGTATTTGTATACACGTATAGTATGTAATATACAATTATAATGTATACATATTTGAAAATGAGACTGCACATTAAAATGAAATACTCTTCTCAAACGAATATATGTACATATGATGACAAAAACAATCATGAAAATGAAAAATATTTTATATGAAAATTTATTAATTAAAACGCAAGTACAAAAAGCGTGTACAGAAATTGAATTTTTCATAACAGAAAAAATATCAAAAAAAAATAAAATAAAAATAAAAAATAAAATATCAAAATGATAAATGGAAACTATACAAATCTTGTATACATAAATATGAATATAATTATGTATATGTAATATGTATAATGTAATATAAAATAGGATTATGAACAGGATAATAACTAATATAGGATATAACATAATATGGTTATTTTTTTTTTTTGTAATTTTCTTATTATGTTATTTTTTTTCATATTTTTTCTTATTATTATTACTATATTTTTTTTTTTTTGTAAATTTTAATTAAAAATTTGTCTCTTTATCATTTTATTTTTTTTTTTGTTTTGTTGCAAATATTTTCATTCATATTTCATATATGTATACAATAAATTTTATGATTTATGTGCATTATATTTCATATAGTAATTTTTTCATTTTTTTCATTATTTTCATCATTATTTTCATCATTATTTTCATCATTATTATCATTATATGCTGATATTACCTTATTTAAAGCTGATAAAACTTTATCTGGCATATGATCTTGTAGCATAACCGGTGATATAATAACTTCATCAAAATCAGTTGTTTCAGCCCATATCGCTTGATATACAGGTTCATGTTTTTTTAATACTTGTCTGGAATATATAAATTTTGTATTTTACAAAAAAAAAAAAAAAGAAAAATAAAAAGTAAATTATAATAAAATTAAAAAAAAAAAATATTTCATTTAAATTGTGTACATACACAAATGTTATTTTTATATACATATACAATGTAACATAATAATATAAAATATGCATTTGAAAAGATGCAAAATATAACATAAAATTTCAAATTACAGAATAAAATGCATGTATATGTACATAAATTATTGTACAACTACCAAATATGCATAAATAACAATTTATTTTATATGAATAGTATATATGATAGTACCTATATATCAATAACATGTATAAAAATGTAAAGTAAAAACAAAACACACACATATACAACATACAAAACATTATACAGAATAACTACAAAAAAAAAAAAAAATTACTAAAAATAAGAAATTTATATTCTAATTAACTTTTTCTTGTACTTTGTAATACGACTTTATGCATTATTTTTCTTCTTTATCATCATTTTTTTTTTGTTTTCTTTTGTTTTCTTGAGTTTCATATGTAATTCATTAATTTTTAAATTTTCATAGTATTGTGAAAAACGTTAAATTTTGCTTTTTGATTTATGTTCCAGATACTGTATATAAGTACTACATGTATAGCTAATGTTAATTCAAGCAAAAAAAAAAATGGTAAAAATTTATTTCGTTGAATAAATTCTTATAAAAATATTTTTATGGTAATCATATAATGAGGTTTTTTTTGTTTTTCATATTATATTTTCAACAGTTTTTCTAATACAACAACAACAACAACAAAAAAAGGAGGATCCCATTTTATGTGAAACAATTGAACATTTTCTTTTTTAGCTTCTTATGACTTATAAAACTGGATTATGTATAGACATGTATATGTATGATGTTAAAAAACCCAAATATGTAGAAAGATGCCATCATTTCTTTAATATTAATATTATCTGGTACGCCTAATAGATGGGCATTTTCGTGAGGAAAAGAAATAAAAAGGAAAAACGAAAAATACATATTATGATGAAAATCTTAAAATTTTTTGGTCCCGAAGGATAAAAAAGAAAAAATAATCAAATTTTTTTATTTATTCTTTTTTTTAAGACAAAATAATATGAATTAAAAAAACAAAAACAACAGAAATACCTCGAGGAAAGAAAAACCTTTTAATTTTTTTTAAATTAGAATTTTTGTGTTTTGAGTTTTGATTTTCCTTAGTCAATTTTTTATTATTTGTGGATTCAGAAAAGCAAACATTTCAATGACTTTGTAAATGACATGATTTCACATTTAAATCTGGAATAGAATAATTCATATACACTCACTCACTTAGATGTTGTTATTTTATAGACGTTATATATTCTTCATTATGATAATATAATTTTTCTCTTTTGATTGATTCTCGATAAATTAAGAAGTTTCCACAATCAATAATGGTTCCTCTCAATCAATAATAGTATTATCAAATTAAGAAAAAAAAAATATATATATTAAATAACCAATGGTTTCTAAATTTTTTCAGTATGTGTGTATTCATAATTATTTTGGTTTTTCTAAATTTTCATGCAACTTTAAAAACCACATTTTAAATATAATTTCTTTTTCTTCTAATTTTTATATTTTTCTATAAAATTCATTCTTAAAATAATTTTTCATTCATTATCTATTAAAAACATTACTTAATCTTAAATACATAATTTTCGCAATAAATAAACCAACAAATATGTACAATCATAATAATCATTATAAACAATTTCTATGAAGAAACACATACATTTGTACATATATATTATGTAATACTTAAAAGGGAAAAAATAAATTTTTAGAAAAATACATCACAAATACATATACAGACATATGAAATTTTTAATTTCCTTTTAATAAATTTGTAGGTCAATTGATTTTTATTCAAAGTGAAAATATTGTTGAACAAAAAAAATTTGAATTTGTTTTTATCTTCAAAAACTATGGAATAGAAAAAAAAAACTTTTTTAATAAATGTACGACGAATATGAAAATTTGCATATTTCGTAAAGTTTTTAACAAGTTTTTCATTATCACTTATATATGGTGACTATTTATATATGATGTACACAGTACACCATATGCATATATACATATATGCATATAAATTATAACTACATATCAACATACAAAAAGTTATCAACATCAATCATTTCATCAATCACTAATTTATATAATACTGATTACTATAAATGTAACAACACTTGCTCGTCTTCTCTACACATACTCTGTAGCACTGTAGCAGTGAAGTTGAGATCATTGACAATAGCAGTATCTTTAGTATACGCTATGATAGTAAGAGTAGTAGAATACTGCACACAATGTGTACTCGTATTTTCATTTTATAGAAAAACTTGATTTTCTCTTTTAGTAGAATGCGAACGAATATTGTACATGAGAAACACGGAAAATCAACTAACAAGAACAACATTTAACACTCGCTCTCTATCTGCTCTCTACATAGTGCACGCTAACGATAGTTCAAGTAGTATTCTACACGTCATGTCATGTGTACTCGTATTTTCATTCGTATTCTTTAAAAAATGTTTGATTGTTGTTAGCAAACAATTTATGAAATGTTTGATATAATTTTCTTGGTCCTTTTAAAGGTCGATATAAACGATTTACACTGTGCATGGCGTCCACATGATTTTTCTTTGTATATGTTCATATTTTATTGCAAACGTATACTATTTAAATATACTTGTATATATCTACATCTATGAAATATAGAGGGCACATAATAAAAAGTCATGCTTTCATGCATTTAAATACATAATTATATATTGAGACATTCAATAAAAATATACACAATTGTGTATCCATATATAATGTACATATACTTATATTTATAATAATTTTCTTGAATGTATGCACGCATATATATTTGATTATCATATTAAAAATCTTATAATATAAATATAATAATAATAATATAACATGTACTTGAATCTATAGAAATTTGGGGGAATAAAAGGAAAACTTTTATTAATTTACACACATGACTTTCATATACTACATATATGGCTACATATTATGTATGTATGTATGTATTTTTTTTTTCTTAATTTTTGTATGCATAATATCTACAAATAAACGTAAGTAAAACGATCACAACCACCACTAAAACAAACGCGCATTCATTTTTCTTAATAAAAATGTAACAATATATGTACATATATGTTTTTATAGAAAAAAAAAATAAAAATATATTTTAAACTTTTATATTCATTATAATATTATACGAGTATATATTTTTTTTTTTTTTGTATACAGGTATAACATACTTATAATAAGTAGATATTTTGAATTTCATACGCATATGCAACTACATATAATATATATAAGATAATAATACATAATTATATACATACATACAAATAATACATGTATGTATAAATATTTTATTTTAAGTACATATTTGAATTCAGAAAATAATTCCTACCTCCAACCACGTTCATATTTATGTCTGAAAAAAGAATTTTTTTGAATTTAAAGAAGTTAATTTTAAAAATTCGATGATTCATTTTTCTTTTAATAATATGTAATGTATAATATCATCATTTTTAAAGTCCTTATTATATACAATAATAAGACCATATATTATATAGTTTTTTTTTTTTTGGAATAAAATAAAAACAATGAATAGAAATATATGTATATTTAATATATAAATTTTCATTTACTTTATTTTTTTATTCCTAAATCCAACATAATTTTCCAAATAACATAACAACAATAACAACTATAACAACATATCAACAACAAAAATGTCTGAATAATTTCTTTAAAAAAATAATAAAAATAAAATGAAATAAAATAAAATAAAAACTACATTATTCGTTTATTTATTAAATTCCATCGGAACAAAATACATAAGTATTTGCATCGCATAGAGATCAAAATTCATATCCTTTATTTTTCACTTCTATTTTTTTTTTTTTTTCATATACTTAGTATTCAAATAATTCAAATAATGATACAGAATCTTTCATTTGTGTATGTATATGTATTTTGTTTTTTTTCATTTTTCTTTTAAAATTGTATGAGTATACAGAGTAGAGTACTATAATATTATATGAGCTTTTCATTTTGTTTTGAAAAGTTCATCACATATGTCTACACACACACACACACACACACACACACGATGACTGCGAGTACATGCATGTATGTGTGTTATGTGAACTTTATTTTATAATAAAAATACATATGTATGTACATATATAAAATTCTTATTTAAAAAAAAAAATTTTTTTCATTTTTTTCGTCTTTATTTATTTGTTTTGTTTCTTTTTTTTTTGTGCATTGTATTATGTTATATTTGAATAGAAGCAAAATAAAAAAAAAATGGAATAAAAAGTATAGAGAGTAGTGAAATCAACAAAAAAAAAAAAATACTTTGTTTATACTATAGAAGAAGAGTTAGAGTATGTAGTGGTATTAGTATACACAACGTACACTAACCTTTGATTACGTATTCAATTTTTCGTATTCATATTTTTTTTATTTTTTATTTAGTTTGTTTTTTAAAAAAATTTTTTTGTCCTTTAATAAAGTTCACAGTATATATAAATATACATATATGTATTGTATTATTTATATGTGACTATAAAATATGTATGTGGGTGAGAATTAAAAAAAGAAAGAATAAAAAAAAATGTGCTAAAGAATCTATGCAAATGCAACTATATATCAAAATGAGATAAATTTACGTACATAGTACATGATGTATGTACTTATGTATATAAAAGGCAGAGAAGAGAACAAAATAAATTACAATAAAGAATAATAAAAAAAAAAAACCGAAAAATAGAAAAAAATTTTTTTTTCAAAATTAAATGAAAAAAAAAAGAAAAAAAAATATAATTCATCATCATGCAGTTATTTAAAATGAACTTACTCATCAGGTCTAGGATGATGCCGCACTATATGAATTATCCTTCCGGGTGGATATAGAGGCTGATGAAGAGTTAACGCTATCGTACTATCCGTTGGATGGGTACTTGTTGTCCGAGCTGTGCTGCGTTGCTATCATAATGAAAATGCGATGATAATGATGACGATGATGATGATGATGATGATGATGATGGGAACAACATTTACATAAATATGAAATGTGTTTACAGAAAAAAAAAAAAAAAATATGAAAATAAGTTAGTTAATAAACGTATAGTTTTAGATTTTAACTATTAACTTGATTGTATTCATACAACGCAGATTGCACGTAAATATACACGTATACATACATACATATAATGTACATTATGTGTTTTGAAAACTTTTTTTTTCTATGTTCACATAAACATAAAATATTTTCTAAACGGTGTTTTTCATGTTGTGATATTTTTGTTTTTATTTCGAGGAAGTAAAAATACAAAATAAAAAATAAAAAACGAAATAATTACAAACATGACATGGAAAGTGTATATACGAGTAGTATATTTTATTTGTACTGCGGTGCTATGCATAATGTACTTATGTATGTATCTATTTACAAATGTGTACTGAACATATCCATAAAAGTATATGTACATATGTTTGTACCTAGCTATGCATAAGAACTGGAAAAGTCAAAGAAAATTTTTCAACACATGTGTAAATAGTGTAAAATATTAAAATATAAGAACAGAATTCCATAAGTGGAATTGCGGGTAAGGAAAATGCGGTAAAGAAGAATAACACTATTTATACAATACAAGATACATGTATAGTTATTATTTTCCGGTTTTTTATGTAGACATAGTCACATAACACTTACCTCTTTATATTGGTTTATATGTGTATCTTGACTAGACATTTCAACCACAGAAGTTGGTTCTGGTCCACAGCCACAACAGATAACTGAACATGTTATGATTTTCCACTGTATACGCATAATAAAATTTTATATTTAATTTTTTTAAAATGATAAGTATATAAATGAAAAATTAATTAAATATATGCACATAATATAATTTTACCAACCTTTGGATCTATACTTTGTTTAATTGCATTAATTAAATCTGCTCTTAGAGCCTCCATTTGATAGAGTCCTATTCTGGGCACTACATCTTTTCCTAGAACTACCGATGTGATAAATGATTTAGAATATTCAACAGCCGGCATGCTGAATGATTTTGAAAAAAAAAAAAAAAATAAAAATATAAAACATTTTTAGAATGTTTTGAAGATTTTGTATAAATTTCAAATTTAATAGAAAATTTTAATTACCTGAGTAAACCACCTGGTGGAGAGTAACTGAAACATTGTAATGATGGATACTGTGGTTTTAACATAATTGCTAATATTGCTGCTGTTCCAGCACCTAATGAATGACCGACCAAAACTAATCCAAAATTTGGTGTATTTTTCGTAGGATTATGTGCCAGAGCCTTTTGTATTAAATTCTCTTCTTCAAGTTTATTTTTGATATAAATAGCAGCTTGTACCATTCCTTTATGTCCGAGCCAATCATCACGCGGCGGATCTAATGGTAATACTTCACCTTCAGCATTTAGATCAGTTAATACATCTTTCATACTGAGTGTACCACGAATACTGATTACAACTTTTTTTTGTGTGTAATCAACTGCAACAAAAAATGGTGTCTCACCGACATCAACATGGTATGTTACATAAATTATTTCGATTTCACCAATTTGTAATGTCTTCTTGAGGGCGGCATAATTGCAATAACAACAGTTATCCTGTATCACTTCAGCTGAATCTTTATTACCACAACACGGCAGACAACATCTATTTGTACGCAACAATTGAAAAATAAAATTTTAAAACTCGTTAAAATTTTTTGAATTACATTTTAAATGTTTGTAAATATGTGTATACCTCATTTCTGGACATAATTTAATAATTCCAGAACGATTTGTTATAAAATACATTGGCCATCCATATGCACCTTGAGCAAAATACATATAATGTATAACAGTTTGAAAAAAATCATAATCTTTGGCATCATTTAAAGCAAGGAACTGTGTTCTTTCTGTTATTGGTACACCACTTAAAAATTCATATGTACCATTCTTTCGCTGTCGTACAATTGCTTTTCTTTCTAATTTTTGAAATTTTCTTAATAATATTAAACCAGCAACAACATCTGATGGTACAACATCTAATTCACGGAAAAAATCACTTAATAATCTAGCGATATCCGTAAATGAATTACGATTTCGATCACTGCCTCTCATACAACAGAACAATAATCGACATCTATGATCCCAACTATCTTGATATGCACGTATCACTTTTCTATAGATAATCGTAAATTTAAAGAATTTTCATTTTTTTTTTTTGTTTTTTTTTTTTTTTTTTTTTCTTTAGAGATTTAATTTATGTAAATACAAACCTTTGTCTCCAATTTCTGTTCATACTACCACTTCGTCTATAATTAAAACGTGATTCTGATTCTCTCATTGATCGTTGATATTTTTTCATTTTGACCCATGATCTTCCAGCTGGATCAAATGTACACCAAATTGTTATTAAAATAATTAATACTAAAACCCAATTTGATACAATTGAACCTAAAATGATACAAAAGTTTTGATATGTAGTGCTCGTGATTTAAATTCAATTACAATTCAAAAAGAAAAATGTCAAAAAAAAGTAAATTTAATTCATTTTTTTTTGCCAGAAGTTTTTTTTAATTCTGTTCGTTTATTTTTTATTTGTATTTCGTATGCATTGATTGCAAAATTCATAAAAATGTAAAGCAAAAGTACAGAAGTATACAATTAATTATATTATTTATTTATTTTTCTTTTACTGTTTATTCAAGTTATTAACAAAGTTATTATCAATTTTGAATTTCATTCATTTTAAATCGAGCAAATGAAAACAACATACCACAAAATTTTATTTAATAATCGATATTAATTTTAAAATGAATTAATGAAACAGAAGAATGTGTGAACGTAGGTAGGATGTACAGATACATACATATACAACACAACATATACATAAACTCATATATAAATTTTGATCTGATTTTTATTTAAAAACAAAAAAATTTAATCCTTTTTTAAACGTATGTAGGTATACCACTACAATAAATTCAATTTATTTATTTATTTATTTATTGTTTAAAAAGAAAAAATAAATGATTTAAAAAAAAAATTCGATTGTGTTGAGTGGATTTATGAACATAGTACAAGTTTACTTTATGAGTTACTCGTTCAAGTACACAATTAAGTATTAATTACAAACATAAAAAGGAAGATAAATTATTTAATAAAGATTTATGTTCATAACGAGATTTAAAAAAAAAGAAAATCATTTTGTGATTTTTATATAAAATAATCCGAAATTAATTGAATTAAGAGTGTGTTCTTATGGGATGCATGCATTCAACATGCAAAACTTTGAAGTTTTTTTCTTTTTTTCGCTGGATATGCAAAAATGTAAAGATTGAAACATGAGTATAGACCATTATACTGTCATAAAATTAAAGCACAGAGTGCTCTCTCTTTTTGTACAGGAAAAAGTTATGCCGAAAATAACTTTGCATTCAGCTGATTTGCATCCCATGAGAGCACAATTTTCAATTTACTTGTATAAAGTGAATATAAAAAATAAATGACTGTAAATGAATAATTTATTTACTTCATTTTTTGCTTGTTTACTTTTCACATAAACATTAAAATTTACCTAAAACAATTTCTTTAGCTGCAATTAATGGTGTCTCAAAGTAGTATTCTTTTAACCAAATTATACCTAATACTAACCAGGTAATATCGAATAATATCACAACTGTAAAAATATAATATAAATATTATTTTAAATATTTTCTTAAATCCTGGAATAATTATTATAAAAATATAATATTAATAAAATACTTATATACATATGTAGTTATTCTAGTCATTAGTATCTAGAAATTTATGTATATAAAATGTATGAATATTAAATAATAAAAAAAAAAAAATAAAATTAACTTACCGCTCTTAAAATAAAGCCAATAATTCATTGTTGATCTTGATCCTGTATCTAAAATGCTTCCTCTCATAGAGATAGTACAAACCACTAATTCTACACTTACTGATGCTAAAATGTGTATATATAGTAAATTTTATTTATTTTTATTACATTCATTATAACAATAAAATAAATAAAACAATAAAAAGAAAATAAATTTGAATAAAACATAAAATCATTTTAAATTTTATTTTCTGTTTCTGTTTATGAATGTACATTTAATGTAAATTATTTCTTAATAAAAAATAATGTTTCTGAATCATTTAAATTTATTTTATAATTTTTATTTTATTTTTGTATTTTTTCTTTTAAATGTTATTTACCTATTAAAATACATATATATCCTATTTGATAGTACCACAGAAGATTTATACTCGTTTCATTTGCATTGTAATCATACACACATATTGAAAGTATGAGAATTAAAAGCCTGTATATCACGAAAAGAAAATGCAAACAAAAAGAAAAAGAAAAAATAAATGTGAAAATAAAAAAAATATACATACATATAATATTCATTTGTTATATTTAAAAGTATGTGCATATATTTTATTATGTAGCGATAAAAATTGCAAATTATTGTAATGTAAAATAAAGAATGTAAAACAAAAAATTTGTTTTTTATTTTTTTCTCATTGAGTCATTTTAAAAAATTTTTTTATTTATTATACATGTATTCATAGAAGAATAGCATTTATTTTGCAACAATATTCTATTTATATTTATAGTAAGTAAATGCTATAGACCATTTATACATTTATATAGAAATTTTTATTACAATTTATATTATAAATTATTTGTAAAAATGTACAAAAATAATCTGTATTACAAATATTTTTATCAGTACGGTATATAGGAACATTTTGTAAATATTTATAAATATTTTCTTATTGCATACACTTGTATATAGTGTACGACGACTAATATATAAGCATATTTAAGTGAAATACAGCGATTTTCTAAAATGAATATTACTTGTACTGTAAATATGTATACACATTTATGATGGTGATATCATTTAAAATTTATTAATTTCTAAATTAGAATTTCAACATAACCAACCTATGTACATATGTACATACATGTAAATTTTGTGGTAAAAAAAAATTGTTTTTTTTTTAATATTATAAATACACATACACTTAAATGTACTGAACATAAATTACAATTATTGAAGTGTAAGCAATTTGCAAACAAAATTTAAATTATTTTCAAAATTCTTATCTCAGTTTTTGTTGTTGATATTATGTGATTTTTGCAGAATATTTATACTGTAGAGGTTTAAGTATATGTACGCCGTTTATACATTCATTAAATATTTATGTAGGTGTAAAGTGGTAAAATATATTTTGTAAAAGTATTGATTTTTTGTTTTTAAATATGTACTTGTATCATAGTAACTTCAAGTACTCGATAATACATAGCACTCACTATATAGTATGTATTATGCATTATAGTCATACTATACTGATACTAAACATTTTACATTATACATTTAAAATTATCTGGTAATTTATATTCATTTACATGCTCTTCTTTTTAAATACATATACTCGTATGTATTATATGATTAAATGAATAAAACTACTTACTATGTATACATTAATTGAGTTTATATTTACTATAATATGTATATATCATGTACGTATATATGTACATATACCTATACGAACACCACCTACTAGACCATAATTGCATTACACCATTTAACTCGTAATAAACATATAATACACACGTAAATATTATAGCAGTTTATCGCTTTTATAACTAAATTTGTGGATTTATATTGAGGTTATCATTATATTTATGTATAATTGTAAGAAGAATATTTAATGTGTAATACGGAAACGCGGTGATATTACTACGTATGTAAGTATACGTATATTTGCATTCATACAATTAAACATACGAACATATACCTATAATGATGTATTGATACAAAATTTAATTTCCATTTCATTAGATGCAGTAAATTTAAATTATTTTCGAATAGGAGGTATCTACACGAGTAGGAATTTATAAATTTATGAACTCTATTAAATCTATACCTGTTAAGAAATATGAATTTAATACTCTGCTCGTATGTACCTTATATCCCTATGTTGTATAATTGTACCATTATGTTGAAAATTGTAAACTAAAATTCATATTTAATTTTGATCACATATCAAAAATCAATTTTATCAATTTTATTCGAACAACAGACATTCTACATGTGAGATGAAATTTTTTAAAAATTCTGTGTTTAAAATATCGTTTCTATAATAAAATATAAACAATAAAATTACAGAATAATGTAGTAATAAAATTACTTGATTTTATGAAAAGTATTTTAAACTACATTCAGCACATATAAAAATTGCAATAAATGCATGTACATATATACTAACTATACCACACATAAAAGTAGTACCTACATACATATGTATGCATGTAGTAGTTTATTATAAATTTTATCTACCAATAAAATTGTTTTATTTGTGAAATAAAAAAAATTTTTGTCACCATACTATTAATATTTACGAATTTCTGTAACGTTGTAAAATATTAAAAAAAAAATTGTCAACGTTATCAAAAATGAAATAAAATCATTTAAGAGATTTGATTAAATTTTTGAACATTTAATCACTCCAAATATGTTTTTTTAATACAAAATAAAAAAAAAATTCTTATTATACTTTAAATGTAAAAAGGAAATTACTTCAAGTATTTTAATTTCCTTTCATTTTTATACTCTCGCACTATATGCACGAACTCTGAAATTTATTTATGGTATAACATTATACATTATACGTAGTACGATAGTAAGTATATATACATACCACACAGAAAATATTTAGTGTGCTCGTAAATTCATAAATCAGAATAATTGATTTTATCTTTTTGTAGATTGAATTGATTTGAACTTTGTGTATACAAATCAAATATGAATTTTGATTTCAATTATAGTTTTTTTCTTTTATTTTTAAGAAAATAAAATATAAAAAAAAATATTTTTCTTATATTATTATGCAATTTAAATTGGTTTAAATCATTGAACTGAAACGTTTAAAGTAAATTTACAAAAAGGGGAAAAAATGCTGAAATTATTAAAATCGATTAATAATTTTGCATTTAATAGTGTATTTGTGCGGTCGTTAAAAATAACTTCAAATCCGTGAGTATATTATGTAAAGTAAAATGAATTGTATAAATTAATGATTATTCATAATCGGACTTTAAATTGAATGTACACTTGAAAAGTCATATGATCTTTTCATATTATTTAATCAAAAGCAGCATGTACATTTATTACAATACATACTGATATCCTTTAATCTAAAATAAAAATGATTTTCTTTTTATTTTATTTTTCTTTATATTAAGGTCAGTGACTTTGTTGTTTGAAAGAAAAGAGTATTTTGTAGTAATGAGGTAGCCAATAAAGAAAAACCTCACCGCTACTACTTATTGACTGTTCTTGTTTCTTATATGTATTTCTTATTGTGTAGTGCAGAACAAGTATAAAGAGAAAATGAATTTTTCTCATGAATGAAAATACGAGTGCATGTTATGCAAGAGCGCATATCGTACTATAGTTAGCTGCCAACAACCTCTTTGCTATTCTTACAGTCTCTATCTATTTCTTGTATATAATTGTTCTTGTGTTTTAGAGCAGAACAGATATAAAAGAGAAAATAAATTTTTCCACACAATGACGTTACTCTCTGTCTTATGAATTAACTGACATAATATATCTACTCTTCATTCCTACCATGAATCAAACCATATATATTTTTGAAAAAGACAATGCCATAAGAATGAAACCAATGAAACCTTAAAAAATTCTTAATATAAAATCGATACGACAAACGATATGTAATGTTGTTGAACACATTAAATACATTACCTCCTAATGTATGTGTTATTACAAATACGAATTATATATTCATGATTTCATTAAAGCGCTTTTATATTAAATTAAAAAAAATTAATCAAAGAAAAATGAAGAAAAAAAAATTCTATATGTATTTTTATTAGCATGATAATTATACCTAGAGCAATAAAGAAATCTGAAATGAAAACAGTTCTACATAATATGAGAATGAGTATACGACAATTAATTGTACTGAAGATATTTTAACGATTAATTAAATTTTTATGATGTGAAGAAACGTAATATCTTTGCTTTTAAAATGATTTACTCGTACAAGCATTGTTTTACCTCTTTTCATGTTTTTATGTATAAAATTTATTACGCTTTTCATAACAAATGAAATTACGAAAAAAAATTTAGGGACATACTCATATGTGCAGAATAATAAATTTTAGAGATGAATATTATTAATTCAAAAATAAAAAATGTGAACGAAAATCAATAAAAAAATTTTCGTTAGTTAGAAAACGAACAATTATAGTATTGTGTTGTTAATTTGTACCACTTTCGACTAAATAAAAATGTTTATTTTTAACTCAAAATCTGGAAATAAACATAAGTTATAAGCCATAAGTTCAGAATTATTATTTCATTTAGTTCGAATTTTTGATAGTCTGGTCATTCTTTGCATTCGTTCAGATAATCGAGGCAATACCATATTACGTAGTACCGTATTATAATCAAACAATGAACAGTGGAAAATTGAATAGAATGATCCTATGAGGAACAAAGGTTCTATGCCCTTTTAGAAATCTTTTATGTAACACTACGCTAATCCTCAATGTATATGCAAATGTCACTGAATTGAAATGAAATTTTTCATTTATATTTGAATTTGTGCTAAATACATTATTTTCTTCTTTTCGTTTATTATTATTTATATTTCATCATTAACATCACATCATTATACAGATACACACATTTTCATTTTTTTTTTAATTAATTTTATTTTTATTATTTTACTCTCTTTGCCCTGAATACTTAATGAATCTCATTTTGTTTCGCTTTTATTATCATGATCTTATTACAAACGAATTTAATGTTATATGGTGTGTATTCTAATGAATGATTTTCATAGCTTTCCTTCATGATATTTTTGAAAAATTATAAAAAATTAAAAAAAAAAATATGAAGCGATACAGTAATTTTTGTCTTGTTTATTTTATTCGCTTCATTTTTTTTTTTTTTTTTTGAAAAGCAAGCAAGGATTCAAATAATGTTTTTCGAGGGCAGTAGATTTTTGGGACACAAATTATAATGATATATAATTAAATTAAATACAATGAACAAAAAAAAATACTTAACAGATGAATGAGAGTTTTTCAAAATGTAGACATATTCCTCGGTTGGGGTGTATTATTATTATTTTTTTTTTTCAATTCGTTTTTAAGTACATATTCATTTCATTTGTAGTCATGTGAATTGTGGAAAACGTTGAAATTTTTGTTGGTAAAATTTAGGTGAATATAAATACACACACATTAGCACACAACTTCGGTTAGAGGATGAAAATGAGTTGGGTTTTGTTGGTTAGTGTGATTTATAACAAAAATTTTCCTTTGAAATGTAGGCATAACATTTTTTTTTTCATAATCTCCATTCATTCATTTGAATCATCTTTTGCTTTTTGTTTTTTTTGAATAAAAGTAATTCAACCCAAAAACGAAAATAATACGTTTAAGGATTAATTCAAAATTTGTTTAACATACCGTATACATAACATGAAATATTGAATAGAATTTATATAAAAAACATTGACGCACCTCGTTTTACGTATACATATATATGCATTTATAATAATGCATGTATGTGAATGCAGACATTTTTGTATATGTAGGATATTAAATTAAAGCATTTTTATGAAAACTTTATAAAATTTTATGTGTTTGTCTATTTGTACATGCAATATTGCGTAATTCATGACCTCGAATTATATAAATAAAATAACTAGGTATATGGTATAAGGATATAATTAGAATCATTATGCGGTTTATTCCAAATTATAATAATCATATTCATATATTGTATTTATAACATAAGTAACTTATGTATATACATACGTACCATAAGTACATGTATGTACAACGTACAACCTTCTTTATGAAAGAATTTTTCTTTTAAAAAATAAAATAAAAAATAAAATTAGAAAATTAATAAATCATTTTGGTACACAGAAGAAGAGTCGTTTTGTCTTTTTAATAAAATCTCAAGTTTCAAAAAAAAAAAAAAAAAGGAAAAACTTTTTTATTTTATTTGTTGCAGTCCTTGTAGCTTATGTTTATCAAAACAAAAAAAAAAAGAAAAATAATTGAAAGGTAGACATATTATATTTTCGAAACCATGCATAATGTACGTGCTCGTATATACGAGTATACCATATAATATGTTCAATCGCTGTTCTGGTAACCGAGTTTTTTATTCCAAAATTACATTATTTTTTTATTTTTATTTTTGGGAAAAAAAAGTTTTCAAAACTTTTTTGAAGTAGTATATGAAAATTATTTCATCCGCATGTACTCGTATGTACCACATATACATAAATGTAAACTGTGAACTATATATATACTTAAATACACAAGTACCAACATTCTCTGTGTATTTTGTGTATATTTTGTAGAGAATTTAAGTCAATTTAAAATTTAATATAAAATTGAAAAAGTATAAATAATAAATATACTTAAGGAAGGTATATAATACGGTAAAAGTTATATGCAAATATGTATACATTATACATATGTAATGAAAAAAAGCTACAAGGATTTGTTTTTCATAAAATAGAAAATTTAGTTCAGTAGTTTTGTTTGTTGAATTGAATAATTAATTTATATTTTATATTATTCATTTCTATAGAAAGAAAGTATTTAATTATTTAAATTGTTTAGGCAAAAATTGTTACATTATTTATATAAAATGTTTGAAGTAGAATGTTAATGATAATAATTTCAAAGTTAAAAAAAAAAAAAATGTTGAATAGTTTTTATTTCTTGTTTCTTTTTTTTGCCTGTTATTTTTTTGCAATCAGTTAAATGGATTTGATTTAAGTATATACATACAGACATGCATGTACAAAATGAATTTGTCTGTTATAAAAGATTGATTATCTTATCCTTATTATTTATATACTCGTATTGCAGTTTAATTTTATAATTGATTTTATTTTTTTAATATTATGTGCTATATACATAGTTATAAATTTAGAATGATTTCTTATTAACCTTTAAAGTAAATTGACTGGAAATTTTCATTACCCATTAAAAAAATTTAATTTAGTAAAATGTAACAATTTCGATTAAATTAAAATGTGTGCTCTTTAAAAAGTACAATTTTCTTGCACAAAAAGCACAGTCAGTCACAGACATTATGTATGGAATACAAGTTTTAAAATTATTTTTTTTAGCTGCCTTTTTTGTCATTTAAATAATTATAAATATAAATATACTTATATGTTATTTTTAAATGTTTCCAATTAACAAAAATAATTAACTAATTAGAATGGAAATTAAATATTTTTATATTTGTTTATATAAATAAAAATTGAAAAATTTTTATATGTTATTTTCGAATATACTTAAAATTGTATAATTTTGATATTGTATGCGTAGTAGTAACAACATTTTCTAAAATCGAATTAAAAATTTCTCATTAAATTTTCTTAATTTTCTATTATTTATTTTATACTTGACATTCTATCGTAAAGGTAAATAAAATAAACATTTACCTTGATAGCTATTTATTTTTCCAGTGAAGCGTATACTTAATTGATTTTTTTTCTTGTTCATTTCTTATATTTTTTTTTCCATTTTAGAAATAGAGTATACAATATTAAATGGTTCAGAATTAATAGTTTTCAAAGAAAATTCACTCTTTCTTGTCATGATACTTTTAACTTTTACCATATATTATATACGTATGTTATACTATATGCTGTACAATGTGTGTATGTACTCGTATATTCAATGTTATAAGTGGTAGATATTTTCTATAGAAAAATTCACATTGTGTATACGATATCTGTTTGGAAATTTATGTTCACCGCAGACAATTTTATTTCGAGTCTTTAAGTATTTACCATAAATATACTCGTATAATGTTTATATTAGAATACAAATAATAATAAAAACAAAACTTGCATCCTGTTTACTTTTTTATGTAAGTATATATATGTATGTTATGTAAGTATAGAAGTGAATAGATATTCTATACACAATCATTGCATTAACCTTTTCACAAAGCAGTTATATCTTTAAGTTCTTTAAAAATCCTTCAATAACAAACAAAAAAGTGTACTTTGAAGAAATATAAAATGCTCGTATAAATGCAGTTCTAAATATATACATAATGTGTATGTATAAATAATACAAAAACACTGATTGCTCCTTTTTACTATAAATACACACATATGTCTTGTATATTTGGTACATGTGTACATATATAAATACGAGTACTATCTATAACTTGAAAATCTGCATTTGCATTTTGCATTGCCTTGACATTTCATATCGTAAAAAACTTTTGAAAAATACTTTTTCATTTCGAATAATTCCATATAAAAACTTTTAAAGTATATATAGAAATAAAATAAAAATATAAGAAAATATTGTGGTATTCGAAAGTGCATACAAATTGGAAGTATGTAGATTATTTTGTAGATACAAAATGTATAGTATACATAAGAGTACAAAGTGTATGTATTGCTAAGTAACAATGAAAAATTAAAACAGAAAAACATCAATCCTTACACACATGAAACAAAGCAACAGAGAGTACAAGCCACTGAATAATTTACAACCCCCCTTTAGCAATTAAATTCATTTTCGTTCTTTTTCGTCTTTAAAATTTACTTGTTTTTCGAATATTACCGCACTGAATATATTTCATTTTGCATTCATTTATGTTTTCCTTTTTATTATATTTTTTTCATATTTTCCAATAATAATAATACACAAAACAAAAATGTTGCTACCATGGTAGCAATGGTATAGCAATAAAATGAAAAAAGTAAAAAACAACAACATTAAATTGACTTTTATATTTTTGAGAAGCAATTTTACAAGGTATTTTGTGTATCGCGTATACCAATTGCATGTACGAGTATGTATAATGTGTATAATGTGTTATCATTATAGATATCCAAAGATATATACATAAATGCGTATAGGAATAGGTTATAATATCTAAATCATTTTTTATTCCTTTAATTTTACAATCACTTTTTCATTTATGTATATTACACATTTATACTTTATGATAATACAGGATATCATGTTTAAGTATCATATTAAAATGTATGTATCTAATATGCATATATTGCGTGTGCATTTTATGTTATGTAAATGTAAACGTGAGTTTAAAAAAATGTATTTATAGGGTAAAAAAGTACCTGTATCAGAAAAACAGAAATTTAAAAATAAAAATAAAATGTACCTACACGAAAATAAAATAACAAATTTATCACGAATCTATCTATACTTTATATATATGAAGAATGAATGTATGCGTTTTATTGTAGATACATAATGTACACACTCGCGATTATATGAAGTAAATTAAATATGCGTTCATAAATATATGTTGAATAAAAATTGTTGCGATCATTACAATGAAAATGTGGGACATACATATTTAAATTATACATATACCGCCCTATTTTAAAAATTTTATATGTATATGTTATCATTAATGTTTTCAATAGCCAACATATAGACATCATATATGAATTTATATATACGAGTAGTATACATGAGATAAATATTCTTTACAGAATATATGTACTATATATTGAGTGTATGTTAAAAATAAACAAAAAAAAATTAATATTTCATCATAATGTTTTATCAAATCTACGAATTATTAATGAGCAAATATTTCATTGAGAAACGAGCAGATAAATTTGTATTAGTATGTGTAAAATATACGACATTATTATAATATTTCCTTCTTAAAGTACATAAGGAAAAAAATATTTATTTTCGTAAAATTCAAGTAAGATTCCATTTAATTTCATTTTTCTTTTTTTTTCTTATTGGATAACGGTGAAAAAACATTTTTTTTTTTATTATTGAATAAAAACCATAATTAGTAATTCAATTTGAAATCACTACACCATATATATGTATATGTATAACTAAAATATATAATATACATACATACATTTTTTGATCATTCTGCCGTTTTATAAGTACTGAAAAAATTTCATATGTGAATCTGAATTCATACTCATATCATGTCATACACTGCATACTCGTCGTATGTATCTTACAATAAAAACTTGTAATTTTTATCCTTCATCAACTCCTTGTAATAATATATTTGATGTTAACAATCATCAAATATGTACACATGTATGTAAGTACGATGAATATGTGGATATGAATATGTGTATGTATGTACGAATATTACACCATACACACATATACTTGCACACCTACGGCAAAAAAAAAATTTGTTTTTTTTTTTTTGGAAGTAAAAAAAAATTGAAAATGAAAATCTTGTACATGGAAATAAGATAAAAAATATTGATTTTTAGCTCTACCGCATACAATATAAAAATATACATTATGTATCTATACATACATTTACAAGTATATAAATAATGTAATACATTTTTTTGCCATTATAATGTCATAACTTTATGTATCACACATTATATATCATATTTTATAAATACATACATGTGTATAGTATATGCATATAAATATATTATGCATACGTTAACATGGTATATGTATAGAGTAGATAAGGTATATTAGTTATTTTATAAGAGCATAAAATGACGTCATTGTGTCAACCGTTATTTGACAGTCAATATAAAGCTAAAATATGTTTTAAAAAAATTTTATGACTTTTTTAATTGATTTAATAACACATTTCTCACGTCACATGGTATGAAGAGAAAGAGAATAATTTTTTATTCCATCATACCAGGTATGATATGTACCACATATAATACCATACCATGTAACCGCATTTTCATTCATGAAAAAAACATCATTTTCTTTTCACATATGCTCTGCACTACATATACCATGAGAAGTATACGAGAGACAGGAAGAGCCAATAAGTAGCATTAAGCAACGCTATAGTATCTTGTATACCATGTATTCATGTAATCGTATTTTCATTCATGAGAAAAATTCATTTCTCTTTATACTTGCTTTTTACTACACACTAGAAGAAGTAAAGAAGAAACAGAAAGAGATAGTAAGTAGTAGCAATGAGGTTATTGGTAGCCATTGGTAGCTAACTATTTACGTACGATATACGCTCTTGTATTTTCATTTTCATTCGTGAGAAAAATCTTTTTTCTCTTTATACTTGCTCCGCAGTAGGCACTACACACCATGATATTACGTAAAATAAGATATACACATAAGTACAAAAATTATGTGTGTGAGAGTTTGATAGAATTGATCTTAGGGAGGAATATTTTTTATTTATTTTATTTTAATTTTTTTTCGTAATATTCTTTTTTCACCATTTGCACTTATGATAAAAATGTAATTTATTCGCATCTGTATTATAAAATGATTAAAGCGCCTTCAGGTACTAAAGGATAATTATGTATTTCTACGCTTCCTTTAATCAGAAAAATGTGCAATATACAAAAGAAAAATACATTTTTTCATTTTCATAAAAAAAAAATAAAAATGAAGAAAAAAGAAAACAAAATTACAATTTAATTATTGTTAGAATTTTTTTTTTACAAGAAATTTCTTGCTGTCATTAAAAACATTATTCTTCTATGAATCAGTGCTTATTTCCGGTTGCTATTCCGTACGTATATATTGTACATGCATATGCATATAATTGAAATTCATAATGACAAAAACTATGCAAAAGAAAAAGAAAAAAGAAAACATTTTTCCTTATACAAAACATTTATGAAATTATAATTAATTTGATATAATTTCATTTAATATAATTTTTCTCTTTTTTCAAGACCTAGAAATATTTATAAAATTTCACCTGGTATACGAATCTTTATAGGATGGATACACACATAACACAATCTAAAATTTATTCAAACGTTCAAATTTATTAGGTGTATTGTACAACACATATTGTATTGAATTTTTTTTTCATTCTATACTCGCATACATATGTACCACTTATTCATATGTACTTCGTGTGTATTTTAATTTAGAATATTCAAAATATATAAAAACAAAACTGAAAATATTTTTAACAAATTTGCACAATAAATTTTGCAACGAATGCATATATAAAAATAAAAAAGAAATGAAAAGCTTACTCTTTGTTTTTCATTTTCACAAAATAATTCATAGGAAAATTTTAATTTAAATATATACGGTACTGATATAAAATGTATACCAGCACCTGTACATTATTTTACTGGTTTTCATAAAATTTATACAATGAATGCATTTCCTTTCTGGTGTTTTATCATACGATTTAAATGTACCTCTGTATAAGGTACAAGTATTTTAGAAAATTTCTGAAATCTGTAGTATGTTACTGGGTATTTCATACGGTACAGTATTTGGTTTTATGAAGTTTGTATTTCATGTAAATAGTTTTAGTTTTATGTGTTATGAAGTTGGTTATGAGGTTTATAGTTCTGGATAACAAAAACTTTATTTCTGGGTTTTATGGGGTTTTTTTTTTAGTATTGTTCAAGTAGGACGCAAAAATGTTGTAAATTTATTATAAAATTTGAAATGGCATTGTAATAAAATTACTCGTAAATAAAGAAATTTTATTTTTATGTGATATTTCGCTTATTAAAATAAATCTCTTTGTGTGAAATACACTTTTTAAAGGTAACAAGTAACAAAAACATACTTAATTTTGAAAAACACAACAACATATAGTATAAGATGTATCAAATTAAAATATTCAGTTTTTTTTTTTTTTTAATGCGATAGTGTATAATAATACACATATAAGGGGGGTGTAGGCATGTTGGACCAGTGAACAGTGCTTGTACGAAATGAAATGTGATTGTTTATTTTTATCGATTTTGTAAAAATTTATAAATTGAGTACTGTACTTAATTAATTCTGAAAATTATTGACGAAAACACTTTATAATGTAAATTTGATGACAAAATCTTGTAAAAATTTCAAATGATAAAAGACTATACTGTAATGTATGAATATATTTAAAAGCTATTTTATTCAATTGTAAATCGATTAAAAGTATACATATACCGTTATATCAGATATACGATATAAGCGGTAAACATATGTTTTTCTATATAAATTATTTTTTATTTTACTTTGATACATCATTTTTCACTCAACTCAAAAACTTTATTATCATTACTCCCACATACGTTATGTAACGTATTTACAAATTTTTGAATAATTTTTTAAAAGAAATTCGTGCGTATATGTGTGTGTAATATATAATGTGTTCTTGAGACTACATAAAATACAAATCAAGTATATTATATTCAGACGATAACTTTTATTTACGGTAAATTGACATTTTCAGCATACACTTATTCTTGTGTATTCGAATAATATTAACAACTTCAATGTTATATTCCACAATATCATCATACGTTATGTTATAGATATTAGACGTTATGCATATACTTAGTGATGGTGTGTGATGGTACTATTTATTATATGTACAAAAGATTTATCAAAGCAGACAAAAGTAATCACTTTTTAAGAATATGTATAGTTACATAAATAGACTTAATCAATTTATTGTTCAGCCATATAGTGAATCTTTATTTTTGACTATTACACTGTAAATAACTACATACAACGTATGAAGGATGATGCATGACACACACACACATAATATAATGTGGTATGAAAGATAAAAGTTACTATTTATTTTCTGTGCAAATCGACTGTTCATTTTATCAGAGTATACTTGTGTTGTATGTTTATTATAATGCATGCATTCGTATATAGTAAAAAGAGTCATTCATTAAAGATGGTTTGAATACTGATATGTCTGATGAATATTACTCGTACTATATTAAAACAAAGTTTTGTCTTTTCATTAATATAACGTATAGAAGAAAATATAGTAATAATAAAACCGCTTTTCAAATTCAAAAGAAAAAGAAAATTAATTTCACAAAAAAAAAAAAAATTCAATATTTTCATTAATTAGATAAATCAAGCAATGAATCTTGATATGTCTTTATCGAGTAGAAAAACGTTCGTTTTAATGAACTTATGTACTACAAATATGTATACGAAATAATATTTACATGAATATATTCATAAAAATTTTTACAACGCGCACTTAATAATGAACAATATTGTATAATTTATTATTTGCAGATGCATTATTATTTTGTTTTTCATATTTTCTTTAATTTTTATTTTATAATTTTTATTTTTTAAATTTTAACATCATTAAATGATAGTAATTAAAATTTTTGTAATAGGATTCATGTTTCATTTTTAAATATACCTATGTACGTATATAATATGTTTGTACAAGAAAGTTTAAATGTTTTATCCTCATGATAACTGATATCTATTTAAACTTGAAGACAATAAACTAAGTAATATACACACCGCACTATATAGATACCATACAGAATGATAATAATTTTTGTTATTTTCTATCTTAATGAGCAGAATCCAAATGAATGGACTCTGTAACCAAAGCAATAACTTCATACATTAAGATGATTTATACTATATATGCATACATTTATGTACGTTATGTTATACTATATATTTAGCTAAAAGTGTAATAAAAGAAAAATACATATATAAATTTTAATTATTTTCTTTAAAATGAATTCGAAATTTTCAAAGTAGGTCAAATTTTCTAGTTTAATGACAAATAAAGGAATATAGTGTAGTGTGTATAATAAAATATGTTTCTATACGCATGTTATATACTAAAGTCCTAAAGATATGATGATGGTATATTAATGTTAATGATATCAGGCAAATAGAGAATCTTTGAATAAGAACAATTTTACATAAATAATTAAATAGTGAATTAATGAATTTATAAATTTTAATAATATAATACACATCATAAAAGTTCAAAATTAAATTTTCAAATATTTTTCTATCCTAATTCATATTGTATGTGCGTAAAATAAATCAAGAAAAAGTAAACATTTTATTAACGGATTTTCAAATTGTATTTTATTAAAATTTTAATTTCAATTATATTATATTCGTATATTTATGCTCACCATATTAATATCCCTTTTAATGAAATTCAACTCCATTATAAATAATATAAAATCATGATACCAAATATCATACACAATATTACATTATAAGTGTACTAAATATGCACACATAAACAGTATAAAACTACAATACAAAACTAATTTCATTTACCACAATATACAATTTATTATGAAAAATCTTTTAAAGTAATTATTAAAAAAAAATGTAATTTTTGTAATTATCATTATATGCATATGAAACATCACTCCAGATCATTTAAAACTTTTTTACAATTATTACTAAAGTATGTACTCGTACCGAATACTCGTATACCATTTTCCATTATTATCATCTCATCCTCATCATTTTCATTTTTATTGTGCAGGGCATGTAGTAAAAGTGTTTCTATCTAATTCAATTTTCTTAGTTTTTTTTTTTTTTTTTCATTTTTAATTTAAATACATATTACATTTTTTTGAAATTTTTAATCTAAAAGTAGTTTTGTAATGTTTCTATTTTTTAACGTTTTCTATAAAATTTTACGATTATTACATTTTTATTTTATAATTGCTATACACATAACCGCGAGTATTTTCTAATTATTTTCAGAGCATTAAAAATGCGTTATAACTTTTCTTCATTTCTAAATGAAAATAATTTACAATTGAACAAAAAAAAATTTCAATTTTTATAGTTCGACATTAATGGTGTAATGGTTAACATTAAATTTTAACATTTTTAATATTAAATATTTTCTATGCATTTCGCATTTTCCAAATTGATGACATGATGATGGTATCTTTAAATAATTGCACTACATGAGTATTATGTCATGTTTATACGTATTATTATGATCAATTGTGTACGTAAACATTTAATTTTAACTTAATGCGATAAGAACTTTAAGACCAGCCAAGCCAATACACATGCATGTAAATTGTCATAAATTTTGAAATTTGTCATAATTTTCAAATAAGATATTATAAAAATAATATCCATCAATTATAATTACAATACCAGTTGTTTCTCTTGAATGAAATATTTTTTTCTTCATTAATCATTTTTCGTAAAAGTAGTATATGTCTAGTATACTCCCTGTTTAGTAATTTGTTGTATTCAAACTTTTGTGAAATATTAAATTTCTTTTTTAAAATTTTAATAAAAAAAAAAATAAATAAATAAAGGAGATACAATCCACTGAATGCGTATGTTTATAAATTTACTCGTACATGTATACGTAGAATGTGATATTCCTTTTAAATAATATGAGAACTTCAACAATTTTAAATAAAGGTTTCATATAAATAAATGTACGTGTATGTTGTACATTATGTACATATTATGATGTGTATTCAAACAAAATTTCCACAATACAACAAACAATAAAATAAATACAAATAAAAGTGTTGATATCATGTACCCTTTTTCATACGGATAACACATACATTTTTTGTATATAATTATACATGAAAGTTATAATGTATAAATATAATTTTTCATTCATATAATATACATATGTAGATACTACTTATATTCAAACTCATTCAAAAGTAAACTAAATGAGAATTGAAAATTATATGTAAAATTTTATTAAAAACACATCTCCATATGTAATATACATTTATGTAGTAATCATATGTGTTCGTGTGTGAACATATCATTCAAGCATTATACTTAAATACTGTATAAATGAATCTATAAAACGTTTACAGTATCTATACATTCTGTTGCTTTGCTTTTGCTTATTCAAATATTTATGAAAATTGCAATCTTTGCTATTTACAGCATTTAACAAAACGTCTGTTAAACTGTTCTATTAAAATATGCATTCATATTATGTACATAGTACATACAATACTATCGTATAGCATTGGACTTGTACACTCTACATGTAGATGTACATAATCATAAAATTTATAGAAAGTTACATATGTCTATAAAAAAATACATTTTGCAATTCATAAAAACGATTTTAATTTAAATGAATTCTGACCAACTATCCTACACATATGAATTTTGTTATTCATTATATACATATTGCCAATTGTGATGTTATACTTACGTACAAATACATAAATAGAATGATAGTTATAATTTTAGTGGAATATTTTGCAATCGAAAAAATTTATCTTTTCAAAAATAATTTAATATGTCATTGTGAAAGTAATCTATGAATAGTTGATTACAACAATATGTATATAGGAAAATAGAAATAAAACTGTATTCATAAGCACGTATTGCTTGTACGTATAAGAGCTTATTAAAGAAAAAAAAAACGAAAGCAATTACTATATACGAGTATGTTTTTAGTTAGTGTATTCAAGTGTGTACTTACCATATTAAATGTATTGTTAGAAGGAATGCAGCCGGTACTATAAGGTCATCAGAACCAACAGACCACCTTCGACGGAAGACTACAAGTCCAGGCATCTAATAAAAAATTAAAAATAAAAATAAATTACATGCTTTAAATTGACATAAATATTTTATATATTATCCACAGTCTTATATTTGTATTTAATGTGTTATGCATACATATAATATACTTGCATATTATATATACGAGCAATGTATATTCATGTATAAGTGTACTCGTATGTATATTCAATAAATATCTAATTTTGCGTATTATTTTTTTTTTCTTATCTATTCGCATAAATTCTATACAGTCTAATTAACTTAATTACAGAAATATCCCATTAAAGTAAAATAATTTTTTACATTTTATTCTCCCTCTTTAGATCTTATATTTGTATGTATGTTCTGATTTTTACTCAACATATTGCAGCACACATATTTAAGTTTGCTATGGGTTATTCGATAAATGCAATATAAGTCAGTATTAAAATTATGATATGAATAAATTAAAAAAAAAGAAGTCGGAAAGAAAAATAATTTCATATAACAAAAATTATATTGTGTTTGTATGTATGTATATTTCTATTTATTTCTCTATCTGAGAAAAATTATAATGACGATAACAAAAAAAAAAAAAAATAAATCCGTTTAACTTTCTTTAATTTTTATTTTCACTGCAATCTAAGGCAAATAATAATTTTCAACTGGATTTTCACATAAATTGTCATAAATTTTCTACACTTACTCGTACCTATACAGATTAAAAAAATATTTTTTTTTAATTAAAAACATTTTCCATTTCAAAATTAATAACATTTTGATTTATACAAATTAGAAAAAAAAAAAATTCAAGATAAAATGGATAAGGAAAAGGAAATGTTTTCATTTATTTTTTATACTTATAATAAAACGTAAAATGATATTTTTTCTGGCAGAAATAGAATATGTATTAAGGATATTTTTTTTAAAAAATATTTACTTATAAAATATATAATAATATTTATATAATAGCTATATATATAAATTTAAAATAACTTTTTATGTCCGGAAACTAAATAAATAGATATACACACGCATACAAATGTATATTCAATAGCCTAGAATTTATTCGCTTTCAAGCAAATATACCCAGAAAATAAATTTTTTATCGTATATATGAACAGAAAATATAGTATTCATATGCAGTTCGTGTGCTACGCTGTATATGGTGGTCGTATTAAAATAGAGACGTCAATAAATATTGCACCTACTTACTATATATACGTACATATAATGTATACCTATGTATATCTCATATCACCTGTTGATCATTTGTTTGTGCAATTAATTTAACTTCTATATACACAGATAAAGATTCACAATCATGCATTTTTAATCGCATCATGGATATGCTATTATATGTGCATATGTATACGTACTCTACTATTTAAAAGATATAATTGCATAATTATAGCCCTCTGAGGGCTTTTCACTATAAAATTATAACTTTTGCTTTGTTTTGTGATACAGATAAATTGAACCGTATCTATTCTATATACCTGTATTTATTGTACGTTCATGATATCATTTATGTATATACTGTATATGTGCGACGAATGTATTTATCTTTGTTGATTGCTCCTTTGGATATATTTTACACTTATATGAGAAAAATGTGAAAAATCTATAAATCTTAACACATTTGTTCTTACAAATTTAAAAAGGAAAAAGGAGAGAAAATTAAAAAATTTTTTTTCAATTCGATTCATTGCATATGTGTTTGAAAAAATCTCTTCTCTAAACAAATTTCAATTAAAAATTTGAATTCGAAAAAAAAATCGAATTTTGTGAATTTATTAAGCGAAATGCTTTCAAAATTGTGTAATACTCGTATATACTGGAGATCACACCATAATGAAATGAAAATGAACACCATGAATGTTATGTATTTCAAAATCAAAAATAAAATTGCTTTGAATGATGATGAATAAATATCTGATAATTGTATCTAAAGTAAAATTTCGTAATAAATTTTTCTTAACATTTTCAAATGGCTGACTTCAGATTGTTGTGTTGTGCAATTTTCATAGTTCATGACTACATAAAGTATCTAGCATGTATATTCATATGCACACATACATACGTATATATATAAAATGTATTATATACTCGATTATTATTATTATTATTATTTAAAGTTCATATTTTCATTTCATATTATACACTCGTACGTATATGTAACATGCATCGCTACATATAAATTTCTGCTTTCATAAGTAAATTTGAATAATAAAAATAAAATTATTGCAAAGTTTTCTATACATATTTTGATATTGCAAAATGCAACTCAAACAAAAAAAAACAAAAAAAAAATACACAAAAAGAAAATTGAATTATTGAAAAGTCAGAAAATTTTGAACTTTGTTTGCTTTTTTTAAATTACAATAAAATAGCTTATACCTACATTCATATGTACGTTAAGAAAGTAGGTTTGTTGTATACATTCCTATGCACATTATATACAAATATGTATATATACATAATTAGTGGTATGGAAACTTTTTTTAATCCAAGAAAATAAGTAAAATTTATAATAATAAAAATTGTATAATTTAACCGAATTAAAATAAAGTTTCATTGTGATTTTGTTGAATTAATTTAAAATTTTAAAGTTAAAACTTTCAGATAATTCACAAATGGGTGCACAACTAATGGTGTTTTCGTTCATGAATTTTGTTTTTTTTTTTAATTGTATTCAAGTCCAGAACACCTCCTCCTCTGGCATAAGCCGTGAAGAAATCGTGATTGTATGCTTGATATGAGGCTCAAATGCTGTTTGAATGCTGTTGGTTAAATCAAAGTAAACTTTAAAAAAAAGAAGAAGAGAAAAAGTTGAAATATACAAAAACTTTGCTTTCATATGTAATTTTCATGTATTTCATGTGCACAAAAATATATTGCATGTTAAGTAAACTATGATTTCAGTAACAATTCATTTCGAAAGTTTTTACTAAATAAACAAAAAAAACTATTTTTTTTCTATTTTCACTGTCAATACTGTAATTTTCACTTCATACATATATGTGGTATAAGCAATGTATGTAACAGACACATACAGCATCGTATTGTATTCGTATGTAATGATGTAATATGTGTGTTTATATAAAACTCGAATTTCATTGAAGAATCTCAAATAATGTTCAACTCTGCTACGTAAATGTGAAAATTGATTTTCCTTTAAAACTATCAAATCACAATTTTTAATCAAAATGTTGTTTTTTTTTTCTTCTAAAAATCCTTTTTCATATCTACGAAATTTCAATAACAGAAAACATTCCAAAAAATCTCAGTTAGCCCTCGGGACATCGTATATTTATTTTAATTTTGTTTCGTTTCACGTTTTAATTTTTCTCTTTTGATTTATTATTTCGGTTTCGTGTGGTTTTGTTTATCTATAGGTTTCACTTTGAACGCTTTTTTTAACGCTGTAGGTATTTTTATCTTATTGTTTTCACATGAAGAGATGAAACTATAAACAGAATCGAACATAATAAACACAAATACCATAATAATGAATAGATTTTCTTATTAATAAATAATATACGAGACGAGGATATGTGGATTTTAATTATATTTATAAGAGTATTTTGTGTATGTGTTTATTGAGACTGTCTAATAATGAAACATGGTAATAAAGTATAATTTTGTATAATGTTATCTGACATCTTCACCATGTTATACGAGTATGTTATTGATAAATTAGAAATGATTAGAAGCAATTTAGCATGTACACGCATGTATAAATCCACACATCCTCATCTCACAGGTATGGAAACATGTACATAAAAAACTGAAAAGCCACATAGGATATATTTGTGCATGTGTAGGTGTAAGTGTGTTCACAGGATATTTCAATTGAATAAGGATACATTTATTAGGATATAAAAAATTTTATTTACAAGAAAAAAAAAGTATAATATGATAAGAAAAATACCATCGACATAAATATACCAACTTCTCATCCTTATGTATTGAATATTTTACATATAATGCATAATGTATATACACACAATCACAAATACGTATATATATATATATAACATAATTTTAGATAAATGTGTGTATATAGGATGTATACATTGTCTTATCTTTTATATTTTATTTTCTATTTTATATGTTTCTGATGTCAGAATAAAGATGGCTTAAATCTGTATAAATTTTTATGAAGGACTATATCATTCATTTCCTATACATTTTTTTTATTTTTCATATAAACATGTAAATATTTAAGTTTATATAAAAATTATGTGAAAATATAAAATATAAGTATATGTACATCAGTGTATGCATATGTATATTACTTCCTTATGAATTAAATTTAGGTCGTATTCATATATTGTTTGAAATAAATAAATTTTTATATAAAAATACATGTTTCTATAATGTAATATATACATACATCCATATGTAAATAGGTATATACGCATATCCCATAAGTATGTTCTGATGATTAAATTCATATACTCTATATACGTGTATTTACATGCTCGTATGTATGTGTACATCTATTTTACAGAATAAAACATTTATAAGGATAAATTTTTTTATGTATTTAAAAGGGAAAATATATATATATACGTATATGTACACACAAGAATGTATATAGGAAAAGGAAAATTCAAACAAAAATAACCATTTTGTTTTTTCAATTTGCTATTTAAAATATAAAAATGTATAGATAATAATATGTATTTATGATGTACACATATACCTAGGTATACTATTTATGTACGTAAGTAAACAAATATATATGTATGTTTGTGTACATATGTTATATACTATACTATGATATATGCGAAGTATGATTACTGAATCAAAGTTAATGAATCAGCAAAATAAAAAATTGATATGAATGACAAAAAAAAAGTACATGTTATCATTGTAATAGAGATAAAATTTAGATAACGATCTTGAAACATTGCAAAACCCATAAATTTTTGTTTAAAAATTAAAGGACAAAACGTAAAATATACATAAGAAGAAAATTATTTTATGTTACATAGTATTATGTACATATAACGAAAACATATGAACCATCCATGTAGGAGTGAAAATAGAATATATAAAATTTAAAATATTCCATTTATCTTTTATTATGTACATGTCAAATTAAAGGATATGAATTACGATTATAGGAATTCTTTACTTTATTACATTATAAGTACACACATACATACATAATGTAAAAAAAATTGATTTTATTTTCTTTTATTTCCTTTGAATTTTTTTATATGTTTCCATTTTCCTTTTGAATCCTGTTTTACCGGTATATATTATAAAAATTATTATGTATATATATATATATATATAAATTCAAACAAGAAAATAATTCGATATTAAATTCATGTTACCTATTTATTAATTTTTTATTTGAATTTTCGAATTTTATTTTGTTTTTTTTTTTTTTATTATTTCTCAACATTCTAAGATGTTTAACAAATTCATATCTACTTAGTAAAATTACAAATTGAAATTTCTTTATTATTAATTATAATATAAAAATAAAATTTTGATGAAAAAAAAAAATTCAATCAACATTTTTTATACAGTTAAATGGTCGTTTTATGTGAATTTTTTTCACGCATATATCATACTAGAAAAAAAAATTCAATCTAGGTTTATGATAAAAGGAAATCAAAACTTATCAAATTCAAATAAAGTAAAGTTTCTTATCGATAATTTGAATATCTATTAATAGGTATATATAGGGTATCCACGCAATTATTTTCTTTATTTTATTGCATACGATATATATTTATGTTTATGATATTCGTTTTAAATGAAAAAAAAAAGAAAGAGAGAAAAAACAGTTTTATCATATTCTTTAAGAATCTTTTTTCATAATTTAAATATCAAAGTGGTTTGTGTATTATGCAAAACAGAAATGAAAAAAAAAAATTTAAAACGAAAAAATTGATTGTGCCAGTGCCAGACACGAAAAGTCAATAAAAAAATGCCATAAAAGAATAACAACACACTGTATATACACCTCTATATGTATACTAGTATACATATTTTCATTCATGAGAAAAATGTATTTTCAATTTATATTGATTCTGCACTACACATCATAAGGAGTATACGAGAAACAGGCAGATACAGTGAGCAATAGTAGTACCTAACTCGTATACCATGTAATCGTAATTTCATTCATATGAAAAGCTATCATTTTTTCTTTTGTACTAGCTCTGCACCATAAGAAGTACACAAGAAAAAAGAAGAGACATTGAGTAGTAACAATAAAGTTATCGGCAGCTAACTATAGTACGATATACGAGTAGGCTATAGTGGTACGTATAGTCGTATGTAAAATTAAAAAAATAAATGAATAAATGAAAACAGTATTATAGACATTTTCAAATTTCAATAATTTAAGTAATGTATATATAGCTTAAAAAAACGAGTACGTACATAGACAAAAGTAAAAACTACAACGAAGAATACCGTCCGTAAAATAAAAGCAATATAAAAAAATAAGTATGTATGTATTTTACGAAATTTGCGAAATAAATTGAAGGCTTATGATATGTAGAACATAAATACAGGCATATGTAACAATATAGGTAATTTATATAAGTAAATTTTTCGAAATAATTTCATTGAAAATCTCTGACATAGAGAAAATATATTACAAAATGGTTATGCAAAATATTTTCTATTTTATTATACTTATACAATATACACATACTCTTCTATATATGCATAATATATAAATAAAATTAACTATTTAAGTATGTATATATTATTCTGTTCTACTGCAGACGTCCTTGATCTTTATAGGATGTGTATGAACGAGTTTATAGTTCCCTATATGTTAATATATGTATGTGTATGTGTATGTGTATATTGCCATATTATATGGCGCCTGTAATTTAAATTTCTAAATGTTTAACTTCCTCTACAAATATTAATATTTATTATATACCCGTACCCGTATACCCATATCTATGTATATGCATGCATACATACATATATGTATTATGTTGATATAGGATCGACAAGTAAAAGCACTTTAAATACATTTCAAATACTTATATACACACACAAAACTGATTTTTAAAGGACATTTAAATGTAATACATAATATTATATAGTGTAGTATATGAAACATGTTAACGGTAAATTGCGATTATTCAAACGAAATATATTACATACATATATACACATTATGTATATAAACGTATGTATATATATAATTTGTGAACAAAAATATAAAAAACTACACAATAATTTGCAATTGATTTTGCAATTTTTCATTTAAAGCAGATTTTGTGCATGTATATAGATGTAGTGATATGATAAATATATACATATGTTTATAAGCACACATAAATTTATTATAAATATGTATGTATCTGTGTAATTTTATATTATTTTCACTGAATACAGTAGGTGTACATTTACTTTACATACATTTATGATATTTTCAACAAAAATAATGGTTTTCTCTTGTTTCTTAATAAATTTTATTCATGAAATACTCAAGTAAGTACTTAATGTTTGCACTAAATACAAAATACAATATTATATACATATGCATATGTTAAATTTCTCAGGAAAATGATTGATTTTCTTCCTTTATTACCATTATTCGGAATTTTTTTTTCTTTCCATTGTATATATATACTATATGTTTTTAGATGTAGAAAATTCGAAATTTGAATGTAAATTTTTTATTTACATATGTTTTATATATAAGCTGTAGGTACCTAAGAATGTATTGTACATAAAATTTTTAATTTTACGGAATATAAATATTCTATAAAAATATAAATTGCTTTTCTACTTTATACACACATGTACATCACAATATATAAAATTTATAAAACAGAAAATAAATATAAATATACAAAATTTGTTTCAACTTACTACGAAAATTCAATACATTTTTATTTTGAATAAAATCTTTCATAAGCAAAATACGTAAATATTAAATTTTTAGTGAAATTATCTATTTATTCACCATTTTTATTTATCGTTTTTACGTAAGAAAATTTGCTTGTGTATTTTTGAACACATATAAATTCATTATTTTCTTTGAAAAAATGAATTACATATAATTTTTTTTATATATCAATAAGATTTTTAAGATAGGATTTTTCAAAAGCTTAAAATACACACGAAATTTATAATACAAATGAGTATAGTAGTACGATAGTATACATAATAATATCTATATACCTAGAGGATTTGTTATCTATAAAGTCACTGTCATATTTTTTTTTCATACTTATAGATTAACAATTTTATGTACCTACCAAAATTTATATATCTAGTATTAAATAATATACTATTGTTAAAAAAAAAAAAAAAGATTTAGCAAGACATATTTAATCTTAGTCGGCTAACATTATAAATAACATAGTTTTAAACTTAGAAATTAAGAAAATATGTACATTGTCAAAAGGTCTCAAATAAATAAATAATAATAATAATAATAAAGTCACTGTCACATAAACTCATATAATATAATATGACATGCAAAAAATGATTATTATTATTAATCATTATTTATATTTTTCTATAGAATTTTTCAAAATATTTTTTTCTATATTTTAATTTTTTCAATTACGTCAAAATATTTACTTTGAAATGTTACATTCAAGTACCTAAATATTTTTAATCATATCCATTACATATGTACATAAATATAGGTTTATATACGTTATATTTCCGATAGATATTGATATCATAATGTTATTTATAAACGGAAATTGGGAGTGTTACAATTTCCTCAAATGTTAGAATAAACAAAAATAAACAAAATACTTACCATATCTTCGTACGTGTATAAAAAAAAGTAATACATAAATACAAACATACGAGTATATTGCAAAACAAAAAAAAAAAAAAAAAATGGACCATATCGACTCAAAATACTATATTATATAAAATACAATCATTTTAATATCAAGTGTAGGTATAGTATAATATTTATATACACAACATACAAAAATAGAAAGACAAAAATACGAATAATATATGATACGGTTCATGCAGTTATATTATATGTATTATGTGTAGTCGTATATTTATTTTATATATAAAAGGTCAGACAAGATTTATGATAAGCAAAATGAAAAAATACAATTTCACTTAAAGTAATATTTTGATATGGTGTAGTATATAGAATTCTTCTAAAAATACGAGAATAATATTTAAGTATTATATATCTATTTAAAGATAGGTATATTTTTTGTTTCCTTTACTTTTTGGTATTTAAATCTTAAATTATTTAAGTATTTTTAAAATTTATTTAAATAAATTTTTTGATAAATAAAAAGTATTTCGTTTATCATCATAGAAATTTCATCGTTAGCAATAAAATATTAATTTTGTAAATTTTTATGATAATTACAGCGATTATAGAATGCACATCGTAAGGCGAGGAAAATAGTATGTATATAAATGTATAATTTACTTATATCAGAGAGCAATGAAGAAGAATTTACGTTGTCTGATCTTTCAGTTGCGGAAGACTGCCGACTGCCAATCCAATGATATTTCGAAAATATTTCTCGAAGATCAAAGATTTTCACTAAAATGATAAGTAGTTGTTGATATATGTAGATACGAATTTGATTAGATGACAGCGTTGAAACTGATAATTTTTTTTTAGAATGATTTAGTAAATTCTGCTTTACACCAATAATTGAGTTACATATTTATTATCAGTAAATAGGCTCGAATCATCTTTTCTATGCTTTTTTCCTCTTTTCTTAGCAAGCTTCCTTTCATCCAAAGCTGAGTGAAATTTTGGGGGAGCGTCGTGAAAGATAAAAATGAGCAATGAAAATTATTTTTCTTACTTTTTGTTGATTGCTTTGTTATTTTTAGGTTGTCATGAAATATTCGAACTTTGTACTTTGTGATCAGTGTGTCTGCGCTCTATCACTGATGAATCATTGAAGCCGTAAAAATATATAAAATCTGAATAATTAGGTACTCTTCTCAAAATTAAAAAATAAAGTCGAATAATAAAATGTTAAATTTAAAAAATTATCACATAAATTTAAAAAGAAAGCAAACAGCAAACATTAAAAAAAAAATATTGACAACAACAATTAAAAATGTGCACATAAATTAAAATTTTAATTTAAATTAAAACACAACTTGTGTCACATTATATGATAATTCAATTTATTTTTATTTTTTTTTAATGTGTATATGTACAACATGTTTTCAAAATGTACGTACATTATGTGCTCGAAAAACATAAATTTGTACACATTTTTTTTTATGAATTTCTTTTTAATTATTTCCTTGTTAAAAACATATCATATGTACACGGCTACGGCTCTACTACGCTACTATCTACATTTGATACGTAAACATCAATATGGTACTATATATGCACTTGTATACATATTTAAATCTGCATTGTACATATATATGTTCAACTACATAAAATACTTATACGTATGTATGTCATGTCTAAGAAAAAAAGATAACGCGTTCATGATAACGTCAATATTAAATTATTGTATTCGTACATAGTGTACATTATGTGTATTGTATGTACATGTTCGCATGTATTTATAACCGAATAACATATAAGAAACAAATATTGTAGGTAAAATTTGACAAAATAAAAAAGTAGAAAAAATTATAAAATAAAATAATATTAAACAACTATAATATTAAATAACAAAATGAAAAATGTGACGTGTATTATTATATACGAGTATGTATTTAAATTATTTTTATTAATTTACAATGAATTATTTAATCTTTGACATTAATTTCATTGCGTTATCTTCAATTTTTTTTTTCCACACTCTTTTATATTTAATAATTTTTTATTTGAACATATTTTTCAATATATATCATATTTATGTTATATATGTATGTAGTATATACAATTCGATGATTAATTAATGAAAAAAAATTTAATCATCTTGTTAACGTGTACAATACATCCATACATATATTCGAATATTATTATTTTCTGAATGACATATTAATTAAAACTGTCTACTCGTATTATTCACGAGTTCGAAATTAATTGTATAATTTATTTTGATTTAAAAATACATACATATACACACATATGTATATTGCATTCTTGGAATTTCATTGATGATTTTTATTTTTGACTTTTTTATTTTCTAATTTTTTCATTTTCGGAATAGTAATAATATAAAAATAAAAATGATAACTCGGATAAATAAAAAACAGAAATGCTTTTTAATTGAGTTTAATTGTATGTAATTCTTTTAGTAAATAATGATTTCGCAGTTCCATCATATTGATTTTCAATTCGTGAGAAATTCATTAATAATTTAAACTATCGATTCATAAATGAAACTGGTGAAAATTGACAAATTATGTTTGATAAATTTTTCATAAGACTTTAAAAGAATATGACGTGTGTAATTCTTGTTAGGTTTTCTTGCGATCCTTATTGATACAAATTCATGAAGAAAATGGCTGTGAAAATTTGCCACCTTCAATTTAAAATGCTGATGAAAAATTATGAATTGAAGCAGTACCAAAGCTTATACGTTCAAAACCAATATGATAACAAATGGTAACAGATTGTCAAATTATAACAAATGGTAGCAGTAAGTTTTAATATTGTAAACTTCATGTGTTAAAATATTTCCAATTTTTACTTACATGCCTGAAGAACAAGATACTGGATTATATATATTATATGATAAAATTCGATCAATTAGGAAAATCCTGAAAAACTGAAATAACAAAAAAGCTGTGCAAACACAGAAAGTTTTTTTTTTTGGCACAAAAAAAGTATAAACCAATAAATAAATTTCACAAAATAAGCAATAATCTTGTCATTGTTATTATCAATTTAATTAAAAACTTTCTAGCAATATCTTAATACTTAGACTATCGTTTACTGTCAATCTATAATCAACACAGTACATCACACATTTTTAGCTGTCACATATCCGCCTCATCTATATTAATAACGTATATGTATATCATGTTCTAAAAGAAAATTCGTTATTTTATTTCTTTTTTTTTTTAATTTCAGAAACTCAAATTACTATAGTCACAGATAATTTAATACTGTCCTGTTTTCCATATAAATATATATGTATACTCATAATTATACATATATGTATGCATATATGATCTAAATCTATTTTTACTTAAATATAAAAAAAAAAACTCTGAAATTGTATAAATTTAGCTAACATCTGAAATCTATATACGAGTATGAGTATAGAGGCAGAGTTACGAAAATGATTTTATTCAAAATTTAACATTTTTGTTATATGTATGTATGTACTTGGATTATAAAAAAAAACAAAAGAACAAAAACCAAACAGGATATATTTTCGTATACAATATGTATACGATTATATGAACTGTTTCTTTGAAAACAATGATGAAAACATTACGTTTTTACATGCATTTATTTTTATATTTGTGTATGTAATTATATAGATAATCATTTATATAATGCATAAAACATATATGTACATATAATATACTTACGTTCTACATCATACATAGATTATTATATAATGTAGGTATATAGTATACTCATATGTAATGTAGACAAAATTTTGTAAAAAACAAAAAACAATATTTTCCATTTTTAGATAAATGTAGGTGATTTTACTTTAGTACTGTATTTTGTATTTTATTGTTGTTTCGTTTTTTTGTTTTTGTTGTGTTTTATTTCTGTATACGTACACAATATAACACCAGTATAATAACAAAAATCAATATTTCAAGTGAAAATCTCATTTCCTAGAACATAAACCCAAGGTCCAATTGGTCCAGAGTATACAAGACCATTTTTTATTTCGTTGTATATACGAGTATGAATGTCACATCAGTATACAAATGTAATATACGGTGGATATTATGGAATTAAGAATTTTTTTGTTATAATATTACAAGAGTATAAAATACGTGTATGTATGAGTGTACATTATTTTTATGTACGTTCTTTTCTGTAATTGTTGTAAAATTCTTGTTCAAGTTTATTCATCAGAATGGATTAGGAAACATTTTCAGAATATTAAAAAATACTCTCTCCTTATGAATTTCTCTCATCGCTATTTATATTATATGAGTATATACCTACATAGAAAACATTCTTATATTTATAATGAAACGAAAATAATGAATAAATAACGAGAAAATATATTATTATGTATATAACAAAAATGTAAAAATGTAAATTAAATATACTAGTATATATTTTGTTTATTATTTTTGTCTGCAAATGATATTTTATATTTTATCTATACATATACAGTGAAACTTCGATTATCCGAATGCCCGAAAATCCGAATTTCCAATAATCCGACTGTCTTAAATTTAGGCATTAAACACTCTATAATCGGAATTGAATGTTTTCTGTAATCCGAATTGTTTGATAAAATAAAAAAAAGTGCTCTGTTCCCATTTTCATAAATACATATTATTTACTATATTATAATTTACTGTTATTAGCTAACTGGAATTTTCCTGTTTTGTTTTGTTTGTTATTTGTACATGAATACAAATTTGTGCATTACTTATTCTTATTATAAGTTCTTGAGTTCAAGTGGTTGGTAGAGAAAAATATTTCAATTTAAAATTTGTTTAAAATGAATTCTTCCAAAAAACTTGCTCATAAAACACTGAATTTACTAGAAAAAGTAAAAATTCTTGATGAAATAAATAAAGGAAAAACTATTTAGGAAGTTGCAATGAAATATGGAGTTGGAAATTCAACAGTGTGTGATATAAAAAAGAAAAGCGAGAAATACAGAAAGTAAGATCTAAATTTGGTTTATGGTTTTTTAATTCATATGTACCTCAATTGGAAGAGTATCAAATTACTAATAACTTACCATTGAAATCCCTACTTCTGGTAGATAATGCTAGATGTCATTATGTAGAAGAACTTGCCACCGCAGACTGCAAACATAAAATAATGTTTTTACCGCCTAATTGCACCAGTCTTATTCAGCCTATGGACCAAAATGTCATAAGAATTGTGAAACTGTACTATAGAAAAAGTTTGGCATTAAGAATTATGGCTGCAGAAGATGATATATCTTCAACTTTAAAAGCCATTAATTTAAAAGACTGCTGTGATATGCTTCATACTGCATGGGAAAATGTTGAAAAAAATACTGTTTCAAACTGTTGAAAAAGCTCTTTCCTCGAAAATGGGATTCAGATGATAACTTACCACTTTCAGTTTGGATTCAGAAGAACAGAACTGAAGCAAACGATAGCAATACAACACTGCTATGCATTAGAGATGCGTTAAATAGAAACTCAACTTTCAATTTAGAAACAGGAGACATATTAAAGTGGGTTGATGAAGAAGACAATGACGGTAAGTCCATATCCTCTCCTCAGTATCATTTACAGATACAGAATCATTAAACGATGCAGTTATTCTTCCAGAAAAGCATACAGTTGCTGCGCAACATTTTAATGCTTGTATCAAATGGGCAGAAGAGAATAATGTGGACATAGAAAAACTATCAATGCTCAGAGAACTTAGAGATAATGCACTTGAATTATCTTTACCTCGAATGCAGCAAACAAATATTAAAGATTATTTTAAAAAACAAAATTATTTTTAAAATTATTTAAAAAAAAATTAGTTTTTAAAAATTTTTTATAAGAAAATTCTTTGAAATAAATTTTAAAAAGTTAGTTCACTTTGATACTGCACTGTTTTTATATTATTTCGAGTGTATAATACCACCTCGATAATCCGAATTTTTCGGTAATCCGATTTAGGCCTGCCATCAATTGATTCGGATTATTGGAGTTTCACGTATGTATATATCAATGAAAAATGTTAATATTTGAATGTATATATTTATATATATTCACACATACACATAGTTATGTGTTTAACCATAACAAAATAGAAGATTTAGTTGAATACCATCCTTAAAATTTTGCCATTTTTATCAATTTTGAGCATTTTTTTAATAATACACGTCTTTAATACTATCAAATATATGCAGGGTGTTTTTTTTCTACGTGGCACTGGATATACCACGATATTCTTCAGACTATTTCATGAAAAAAAGTGTACTAGCAAAACCTTCTACCGACCTTGTTGCCGGCGCTAGAGGTTCTAAATAAAAAGAAATCCTGAAGTCAAAATTTATGACGAATTTTTTAAAAAATTTTGTGTATAAATTGGGTTCCTGAAAAAAATTTGCACTACAAAAAATATTTTTATTTTTGGAATCGAGGCATAAAAATGTTCCTTTTCAGACAAAGAAAACTAGAGCATGATATCTTTATCGGTTATTGAGTTATCAAAGATCAAAGGAGTGCAGAAATGGTAGAAAATGTCAAAATACGTAATAAAAATAATATTCCGCAATGAAAAAATTTTAAAAACTTCATTTGGGCACATCTTTAACCATTTCTGCACTACTTTGATCCTCAATAACTCGATAACGGATAAAGATATCATGCTCTGGTTTTCTTTGTTTGAAAAAGAACATTTTTATGCATCGATTCCAAAAACAAAAATATTTTTTGTAGTGCAAATTTTTTTGAGGAACCCAATTTATACACAACATTTTTTAAAAAATTCGTCACAAATTTTGACTTCAGGATTTCTTTTTATTTAGAACTGAATTCCAAAATACTTGTTGTAGTATATGAAAGAAAATGTCATTTAGTTTCCTATTATTCTCTAGAACACTAAATTTTCCAAAGTATGGTGTACAAAAAGTTACACATGATTTTGTGTTTGAAGGTCCTGCAAAAAAATCAAAATTTTCAACGCCCTCTAGCGCCGGCAACAAGGTCGGTAGAAGGTTTTGCTAGTACACTTTTTTTCATGAAATAGTCTGAAGAATATCGTGGTATATCCAGTGCCACGTAGAAAAAAAACACCCTGTATATATAAAGTGACAACAAGATAGTGAAAGAAAAATAATAAAAAATTAAATGAAAATTGAATAAAAAAAAATTATTTTCATTTCTTTATTAATTGATTACTTTTCCAGATACTGCTTCTTTTGTGTTCTTTTATATAACCAATTGTCCTTATGTTCACATTGAAAATTCAACAAATATATGTATACTTCTGAAAAAAATTCAAGTTGAATAACGAATGAAGGGCATTATTTTGATGGACATCGTGTGATAGTAAATAATGCATAACAATATGATTTAGATCTTTTATTATATTTCATGTTTTATATTTTTCACTTTTTTTTGTTCAGATAAAAAAATTCTTGTCGACTCATTTCAAATATTTATAGGTGATTTTTTTGATTTTATATATATTTTTGACTTTTTCTCTTGACAATCACAAAAAAATCTACTAACAAACAACATTTTATTCTTGCTCCTCTACTCTATATACACTCTGTAGCAGTGAGGATCATTGAGTATAACAACAGTAACCTATAATAAACGCTACGCTACGATACATGAGAAACACGGAAAATCGACTACCAACATTTTTTACTTGCCCCTGCTCACTACTCTAAACATACTCTGTAGCAGTGATAGCAGCTAGTACGAGTAATATTTTGACTTCATCATGTGTACTCATTTTTGAATTTTCATTTTGAAACTTCTAATGATACTTAGGTTCGCATAATAAATAAACATTTAGATTTTCCAAAGTATTTTGCATAAAGTTTCTTATGAATCAATATTTTCTTAAATGTTTTATTTTTGTTTTACTTTTTTAAATACATACATGTGTGTGTATCTTATACATAAGAAAAACGTGTGTATATTTGTTTATAATTGAAAATTTTTTATGGCTGTCATGTTACATTAATTGTATTTTAATTTGCTATTTTTTTTTATTTCAATACATATACAACTCATTAAAAACTATAGACAATTGAAAATAAAATTTTTTCGATTTTAAATCAAATAAAAAACCAGAACATTTTTTTCCTAATAAGCGTAAACAATCGAATCTAAAAAGAAAACATTTTAATTTTAACATTGCAGACATAACTAATGTACATATGTATGTAGAGTTTAAAAATAATTTTGCTATATATGCTATAAAATGTATGTACGTATGCAAACTCTAATAAGTAGATTACAATGGTACACATTATGTCGATTAGTAAATAATAGAACAATATTTATCTGTTTTTTAGATAAATTTAATTGAAATTGTATTATGATCTAAAAAACATATTACGCATATCTGGCATTTAATTGGATCAAAAATGAATAAGTTTTCATTGAAAAATGATTATTACGTCATTATAAAAATTATTTACTTGTCTCAGATATATGTACATATTCATATATAAATTTTGCTTACATATACACAATAAATGCATAATTAAATCGAAAAAATCATCTAAATTTCATCACTACAGAATATAGATACTTTATGCATATATCGTGTAAGCCATTATTTTTTATATTTAATTTCATGTATATTATAGTATATGTATAGTATATGTATCTATACATTATTTTCAATTTGAAAATTTGATTTAATTGATGAATATTTTTCATCTTATGTAGTATATGTATGTGATGTATGTGTTTGAATATTTCTAACGCAATTTGTCTAGTTTGTGCAATTTTATTTTGAAACAAAAATACAAAATTTTTTTTCTTGGTACTAATTTTATTTAAATGGTCAATGTTAAAAGAAAAAAATATTTTTAAAAAGAAAATATACAAAATTGAACAATAGCAGCTAACAGCCATCATATGTGGTCTGTGATCATTTATAACAAAATTGAAATAAAAAATTTAACGAGAATAAACAAATATTGGCTATAGATCAAATATAATTTTTCAAGTTAATAATTAATAATTTATGTTTATCGGACAAACCAAAATATGTAAGTAAGTAAAATAAAAGCTGAAAAAAAGAACTGTAATTAATCTTAGTAAAATAATTGAAAAACTACAAAATATGTATAAGAAGTAATACATGCATTTCAATGTTACATAAATTGACGTATACAGAGTACAACATAAATTAGATTCTATAGTGTAACGAATTTATGAAATGGTATAATAGTATAATAAAATGAAATTTATTATTATCTACGAGAAAAAGACAAACAACAACAATTTTACTTTCTAATTAAATTTTTTAATAGAATTTTTGATTTGGTTTTTAAATTTTTTTTTTAAAAATTACCTATCGTGTAAATGCAAACAAACAATATAACATCAAAAAAAATAAAACAAATAAAATTTATATTTTGTTTTTCAGAAAAATATAAAAATGAAAATTCACCTGTTCGCTACACTCAAATCCACTTTTTTGTTGTTGTTATTGTTCTTACGTAAGTATGTACATGCATATTTAAAATTTATAGATATTTATTTAGTGGTGTACGGTGCACATGTTTTGAAATATAATGTTAAATTCATTTTGTAAATTATTATTAGAAATATGGGATTATAACGTAAAGACGCGATTTATTAATTCAATGAAAATTATTTTAAAATAATAAATTTCCGTTTAAATAGCATGTACACCCATATACCCTGTATTTAACTTGCAAAAATTCAAATTTTCCGAGTTATTATACTGTACACATATCATGTAAAAGTAGTATACTGTACATATTTCGTGCGATTGATTGTTTAACAGATTGAAATTTATTTTGAACAAAAAAAAAAAAAAAATAAATAAAATAAAAAAAATAAATAAAAATAATGAAAAACATTTTATTTTTGTGCACGTAATAGATATTTATACAAGTATATAAAAGAGTATATATACAAAGTTATAAAAATGATTACTATGACAATTTCAAATAAATTGAATCCGAAAATATTTTTCATAAATCTAAAAATATGTATATAAATATTACAAAGGTACTGTATTTAAAGTATATACATATATACACATATAGTAGAAAACATAGAATGTAGAGAATGTATATGTATAAAATTGAAATTGTAAAAGAAAACCCGAACCCAAATCAAAATGTATGTAAATAACGATTTGTTTATTCATTTTATATTATGTACATATTTATAATTTTTAAACACATACACATATATAAGTACATATGTATACATACTATGTTATATTTGAACGCTTAACGACAAAAATGTTCTATAAATTTTTGTTTTTATACATAAAAAATATTGATTGATCTATTTTAAGGGAATACAACTCTACAAAATGTAATGCTTTATTTAATTAATAGAAGAATTTGTATATATGTACATACATAGTATATATATTCAAAAATAAATTGGTGTAATTTTGAATTATTTTTTTCATGAATAATTTTTTGTAAGAAAAAAAAAATCTGTATAAATATGAGATGAGAAAAATAATCATGTTTTATCTTGATAAGGACATAATGTTACAGAGTGAAAACAATATTTTTTTGTTTCTTATACGTATACTAACCAATACACTATTACATATACTGTTTTTTATTTTCATGTATAAATAAATTTAAAATTTTAATGAAGATTTTTAGTACGAAAATTGAACAATATACTGGTCATAGTTCAATTATTATTATCGATGTTGGAAATGCTCCAAGAAAATTAAAATAAATAGCGGTTAATACAAAAAAAATATATATGTATATAGAGGGTGATGTAAAAGAAAAATGTACAATATAAAAACATACATATATCCATACATATATACATATATACATACTTACATAAATACATACCTACATATAAGTTTTATTCCGTATAATAGCGTACTTTCGTATATAGTATGTATACATAAAGTATCTAAATATAATATCATGTATGTAGTATTATAGTCGTTATATGTACATAATACGGGTATACAGATATTTTTTTAAGAAACATTTTTTTTTCTAAATTCACAAGAATTAATATCAGTTAAAAGGGTTTTGTTTAAATTCATTTTAATAAGAAAATCGATTTAAAAAAAATAAATAAGAAAATCATTTTTCTCTAATCCATTGTATACACAAAAAAGTCTCTCATCATGCATTCATATGTATAAAATTTTTTACTTAAAAGAAATTATTGAAGCATTCATCAGATGTGGGTATCTTTTATAATTCTTTATTAAAACAAACTTATTTATATTTGCATGAAGTATACATTATATGCACCTATATAGATATATGTATGTAAATAGGTATATTTATCTATATCTACTTATGTACACTTTTCTTTGTATATTACATCCATATAATATATATTTTTTAATATAGGTACTTTCATGTAAAAATTTACATACATACGTATATCATACATATATGTACATTTTTACAATGTATTTTTGTACACTTACATAACACTCACAAAAAATTGCTTATCCTTTTGTGTTTTCTTCTCATTTAATCTTTTTATATGTCTTAATATAAAATTATATTAATGTGCTTTATACATAATTATATAAGATATTATCTTTTTCGTTGCGCATAAATATATACATACTACGAGTATGTCTCCATTATTGATTTAAATATAAATATACATAAATATATACATAATATTCAAACAAATTTTGTAAATAAATTTTTTTGAAAATATCTGTTAAAATATCGAAACAAAATGTGAAAAAAAAAAGAATATAAAAATATTTTTTCCTATGTATAGAAACGTACATATGTAGTATGTGATATGATTTATATTTATTGATTAAATGATGTGTAAAATCAGATTGACATATTTTTATACTCGCACATATCACATGTATATTGCATATGTACATACATGAATAAGTGTAAATCGCATGTATAATGTTGCACATTATTTATACATATAGATATGTAAATACAGTGTTTTGCTAATTGATGCAAATAATTATAAAACTATGACATCATTTAAAGTTGTATGAGAAATTATAAATGAAATAAAACAAAATACATATTTAAATACATAATACATACACTGTTTGTCCAACGTACACTACACATTCATATATATATAAAAATATGCATATGTGCACATACATATTGAATATAAGAGTAACCACCAATAGTTTTTGATTACATTTTGTTGGTATAATGGATGACATTAATTTAAATTGATTTATTTTTAATACAGAATACGAAGAGAAGAAAATGTTTTAACAAAAAATTAAAAACAAACATTTATGTAATAATGACAAAATCATGTTCCGTAGATGTTATTTATTATTCAATTCTATTTATAATACTGGAATTTAAAACAATAAATTGCATACATTATTTTTATACATGCACGTACGTATATGTTATGTACTCCCATGTAACCGTCACATAATGCATTGAAAACTGATTACAACGTGTATGTGATATTTTGTGTATTGAGACTAGTACATTAACTATATACTGTCTTATGCCTTCACCGCCTATACTACAGGTATAAATCAGAAATTACATACAAAAATAAATACATTATAGTGTATAAGTACATAATATAAAATTTTATTTATTAACCTTTGCCTTTTCTTATATTTTCCTTTTTTTTTATTATTTTCTTACATGGAAAAGATAAAATGACCTTGCTGTTGTTATTCATTCGAAAATTGGAAAGGAGAAAATTTATTACATCAATTACATATATGTATGTATATGTACATATATTACATATTACAAAGTATATGTATAAGTGTATAAGTACATAAGTATAGTACATATAAGTATAACGATGGTCATATATATGTGTATTGCATACACATAACACGATTTAAATTCAATTATATCATCTTTTACTTAATATTCAAGAAGAAATATAATTTACATATTGTAGATTATGTATACATAACACACGAACTTCAACGTTAAAATTAAATATGTATTTTTTTTATAGATTTCCGAATGAATTCATTTCTAGATAAATACATTTTTAAATGCAAATAAGTACACTAATTGAAAAAAAAAAAAACAGGTAACATTATATGTCATGTCTAAAATGTGTGTTGTACAGCCATTATACAGATAGAGTATGGTAGAGTATTTGGTATTAAGTATATTGTAGAGTAGTGCATCATACTCGTATCTTGTACTTACAATGAAAAGAAAAACTGAACTGATCAAAACAAAAACAAAATGAATAAATAAATAACGATATAAACATAAACAACATATTGTTGTATATTATAATAATCTAAAATAAGGGAATATATTTTTTTCATTATTATATGAAATTTTATTAATTAAAAAAACACAGTGTGAAATCTAAACTTAATATTTAATGTTAGGATTATTTTTATTATTCATTCTACGTGATTCTATACTTTAATTAAGTACATAAATCATGAATGACACTGTATGGATTAAAATTTTTCTAATTTATAATCTTGAATAAGTTTTTATTAAATGATTAAAATAAAATAGTATATATGCTTACGTTTTCTATTAGTAACTATCCAGCATAATCCTTGAAAAATTGAATTTTTTTCCTAATTAATACTTTATTTTTTAGAAGCTTCTCATGAAGCGTTTTTCAGACTATGATTTTTTTTTTTTTTTGAATCGAATATAAAATACTTTTCTTCAATTTATATTTTTTTTACATTTTTTTAAATAAAAATTATATAAACCAGCAACTTTTTTTTTTTTAAAATGAATAATCACATCGTTGAGTTTTCAAAAAATTTCACAAACTCATAAAACATCCTAAATCTAAACTAAGATTCAAATTTATAAATTAAAGTATATGTATATACAAAAAACTAGAAAATACATAAATATAAATTATATGTACAAACCTACATACATGTGTATGTAGATAGATTAGTTGCGAGTGAAACGATGAAACGATTAAAAATTTTTTTAAGTTTTCTTCAAGAACACACTTGTCAGGTGAATAACACTTAGCACATTAATTACTTTTATCACTTAATAGCTTTTATTATTTATTTTCTTTTTTCGTTTCACACTTATTTTCTTGTTGTTATTGGTTTTTTTTTAAATTAAAGTTTAAATTGATTACTGTTCTATATTATTTTATTCTAAAACAAACGTTGAAATTATTATTATTATTCATGCATGTAGCTTTCAATTTTATGCTATAATAACTTTTATTAGAATACTAAGTTTTTCAAATCGATCATTTTTATACTTTTTTGTTTTAGTAAATTTGAAATGGTATTATATGAACACATTTAGATCCGTTGCTGTTGTATTTGTTTGTTTTTGAAATGAAACTTTATGCTGCATAATACATTTTAACATTTTGCAGCATTTTCTCGTTACTGTAATTGGAGAATTTTGTTATCACTTTATTTCTTGAGAAAAAGTAAAATCATCTTTTTGCTTTTCTTATTAGTGACCTGCTTTAGAGAAGAAAATAGCCATAATCATCATCATCAATTATTTATATAACTACTATGACTTTTGTATACATACAAGTGTTATATCTCTAATACATGACTGCATATAAGTATGTATGTTGATATAACTTTCTACTTACATTTTCGTATTTTTGTATGTATCACAAATTTTTTTAGTTACTATCTGAAATTTTTATAAAATTTTCTCTCACCAACAAATATGATTTTTAAAAAAAAATGTTGTCCTTTTGATGAATTAAAATATTAAAATACAACGCAAATTTATATGTATGCTTTCTTTTCAATATCTGTAACTCACGGACATACATATCTTCTTTGTTATAAATGAATAAAAATATAACTGCCGGTATAAAATTTCATCTTAAAAATATTATCAAATAAAAAATGTTATCCATCTTTATTTTTACAACAATTTAACAATAAGCATTTTATCTATTCATCTACATACAGTATTTATCGTAAAAATGTTCACAAATCACATCACAAAATAAATGCACAACAGTATATAGAACTCATTACACTCACTAAAAATACTTGTTTTTTTCACAAAATTAAAAACACAACAAAATAAATATATATAAAATGAAATTTTTGTTTTCCACAAAAATAAAAATCAAACAAAAAAAAAAATAAATAAATAGGTAGATAGTAGATACGATAAAAATGCTTAAATACAAAATACTGACAAGAATCGTTAATCCAATTTATAAATTTATTTTAAAAACTTTCTTATTTTTTTCACATTAGCAAAAATATTTTTGTATCGTGTAAAAATAGATACAATTATTATGAATTTAATTAATTTTTGTGAAAATTTTATAAAATTTTAGAAATTCATTTCAATATACCAGAGAATTATAAATATACACAAATATGTACTACATTACGAACAGAACTCAACTGAACCTCTGCCGCTAAAGTTGAATACGTGTAGCATCCAGCATGTAGCTTGTTCACAGTTCACAGCGCAAATTTATTGAAAAAGTCAACGATAACCCAGGTTTTCGAAAATACACATTTTCTGGTTTACTTACTATACACTACGACTACATACATAACGTGAACGTGTGTTATCTACATATAATACGAAACGAATACGAGAATATATAGCACAATTATTATGAATCTTCATGTATGAACTGAACATACATATGTATATTAATTGTGTTTTTTATATATGTACCTACAACTACAAATGTTCGTTCGTTTTATGTATACCTACCTACATATATAAATGTACTTCTATATGAAATTGTTATCAGAAAAATTGTTCATTACACTACACCAAAATAAAAAATTAAATCAAAAATAATACTGTTTTGTATGTACATTATGTTCTATATATGGTATTAATATCTGAATCTGAATCCATCTTTTTTACTGATTCTGACCGAACTTCCTCAATGTTCAGTCCAAGAATAAACTTTATCATTGATTACATACTGGAACGGTACTATCATGTACTAAGTACCTAAGTACTATGTACTATACAATATAAGTCTACAAACTACATTACGGTTTACGGTGTTCATGTCATATGTATAAATGTGTACGCGAACAATAAATATGTGATGGGGCATATGGGGAATATGGATAAAAAATCTAAAAATTTGTCGTATCATATGTTGTATGCATGATGTACGTATATGCACAGAATTATGTATACATATAATATATAATACTTATAATACTTATATGTTTAGAGAAACATAAAAATGTATTGTAATTTCATGAAAAATAAAATTGTAATGTTAAGAAAATAACAAGAAATTTGTAAATAATGAAATGCATCAAAGTGAAGCAGCGTTAAAGTTGAACGTAAACAACTTTATATAGTAGATTCTTTTATACACATACGACATACATATTTATATTCTTATATATAACATGTATATGTATATTATGGTAAAAGGTAAAAATATAATTTATCTACCTGTGTCCAGGTGTTCACGTATAGAAACATATGACACACATAACCAGTCCAGAACCAGATTGTATTTGAATTGAAATTCCCACCATTCCCACATCAGTTTTAACAATTCCAATTCCGAGATTTTATCAAAACATATTTCATTTACTTTTTCATAATACTTTATTGTTGCATTAATAAAATTTAATAGTAATTAATAAAAGTAAGTACTTCATTATTTTATATTCAATTTATTGATTTAAATATTTATATAAGTAAAAAATATTTCTTTGAATTGAAACGGAAACCCTAAAATAATGAATTTCCCCATGAGAATCAACAGAATAATCAGTTTTTATTGTTTCTCTAAATTTTCGCTTTACTCCAATAATTCTCTACAAATACAAAATATGTATGTAAATAAATTAATATAATAGTATTTGTTAAATAAAATTTGCAATATGACGTCACTTTTGCAGGTATTTGATTTAAGCATGCTCAGTTCAAATTATCTACAAAATTTCGTATAATAAACAAAAAAATGTATAACGATATAACTTATGTTCTATGTATGTTCTTTCTTTGGTATGATACTGATACATTTACAGTGAGCATGTACATCGAAAATTCCCTTAAAATATGATACATTTTAGAAATTAAGTAACTTTCTACCCATTGTTTTCGGTTGCAACACAATGAAAAATATTTTATTGCTTTTTTCTTTAAACTGAAAAAGAAGTATATGCTTTATATTATATATTTCAAGAAGTTTAAGTCATTCAATTTTTTTTGGTCAATTAAAATCTAAAAATTATTACTTTTTTATATGAAGAGTACCTACTTATCAGAATTTAATTTAAAATGTAATAAATATGTATACATATATGATGTAATCACATATCTATCTATATCATCATAACCAAATGATATAAAAAAGGAATAATAAGAAATTAAGTACATACTATAAGATTGCATTTTTTTATTATGGCAATTATTTTCGAAGATTAGCAAGAATTTGTTTCTCTAAATCTAATCACAAAAAAAAAGACCAATTAGAAATTATTTAGATGTCCTGCGCTTTAAAGTATTTACACTTGAAACTAGAAATTTAGCACTTAAACTATTTAAAAAAAAATTTATTTTGATGTTTTGTTTGTCAACAATAATTTTCTAAAGCATGTTGTATTCTAGATACATATAGTATGTTCAATTATTATGATGTTTGTATATTTATGTATGTACTTTGATATGTAATAATGTGTATATGTATGTACATATACATATAGTAAAATGTTTGTAGAAAAGTATGTAGAGTTGTATGTGTGTATGTATGTCTTTTCCCTGAATATTATATGGATATAATACAATACATATTTTGCATATAAGTATAAAAAGATATGAATGGATTATATACATATGTACATTTTATTGTTGTGTTTACTTTATCAAAAAGTTTTTATGATGATAACAAAGAAATTTAAAACTTTCTTTTGCGGGTTATAAATTAAGTTTTCTGTGTTTGCTCTTTTAAAATGCCATATATTTTTACTTTTATACTCGTAATAATTATGAGTACATTTTTTAAAGTGTATTTAGACTTTTAAATATATGAATATTGTTACTTTAAAGATACAAAATTTCAATTTTAATATTAAATTTAATTTAATGTCAAATTACATGTTTTTTTTCTATTAATATCAATTCTATAAAATTCAATTTCATATACATACATATATTCAATTTCACATTATGTATACGTATAAATGTGTAGTTGTAATATCGTTACCACGACAAATCTCAACATTTAATGTATAAATATGTTATTTGAAACTTTCTCATTTCGATAGAATATTGAATGTTACCTATCTATATACATATTTGTATACAAAATATAAATATATAATTCATTTCAGTTTGTTTATTGATTAAGCATTAAATAAAATACATAAGTACAAATAATGTTACATAAGCAAGTATATATACTTACTCTTACATATATGTATATAAATATCCATATAGGTACATCATTATGTAATACTTATGAACGATATTCATTATATATGTATATATGTATATATTTTTCTATACGAACATATGTATGTCAGATGTCACTACAACTAAATTCTATTGTCACAAAAGTTAGACATACAAAACATTTTACTCATATACTCGTATGTGTGTAGATATAAACTTTACTTTCAAATTTAATCAAATTTTATTTACGAAAATGAAATTATACATATATTAGGTATGTACATGTAATTGGATCATTTTTAGTCTGTAATACAGTAATTGTACACGTCTCTATAGATATTCTCTTTACTACATATGTACTATATAAATAAAGATATAAAAATCTACATATAAATATATGCATACACCTCACCTCATATAAAAATATTAAATCAAAGACTTTAAACATCTCTCTCTCTCTCTCTATAGATACTATTTATAGATGCTAAAAACTTTGATTAAAATTTATGTGAAATTTAATTAGTCCATGGATTTTGTTTAAATAAAATCAATTTTATACACAATCATTAGTAATATATGTAGTATGCATATATTTATATATGTATGATTTATGTACACATTATATGTGTAAGTTATTTTAATAAATCTTTTAATATATATTTCTTAATGATTTTATGGTATAAAAGTCCTGATATTCGTTTAGGATCTTTGAAAATTTTATATATGTATGTACATAAATTTAAAATATGTTATAAATATGATATTAAAACTATACACTTACATACGTTATATATTCGTATATAATTTCAAATTTAACACATTTTGTTTGATGTTTAGTTGATATTCGAAAATGATTTTTTTTTTTAATATTTTTATTATGTACAAGAGACCAATAATTTGAAAAATTCAAGTATTTTATATGTAAATTTTTTCTTTTTTTTTTTCAATTTGTATTGTGTATTATTTGATACGTTTTTAGAAATTTTTCTGTCAGGGACAATAATTATTTTTCAATTTTAAATGTATAATTTTATGTCAAAATTTTTAAAAAAATATTTTATTTATGTTGCTAGTAGTAATTAAAAATTTGAAACTAAAGGAACATAAAAATAGAAAGAAAAAAGAAACAACTTATTTCTTCAAGTGAAAATAAATTTTTTCGAAAATAATTATCAATACATATGTTTTCTAATATTTTACTATACAGTACGTAATAATATGATGCATGAATATTTTGAAATAGCTCAGTCGTTAAAAAGATTTTTACACACTGCAATAAAATAATATAGTACATATGTTACTTTTTATGTACATAAGTATATATGTACATTATATGTATAATACATACTCGTAAATATAGCATTATTTTTTAATTTTAGTATTTGACAATTTGCTTTATTTTAAATCATTTTTATGAAAATTGATTAAAAAATTATAGTGAACACATATAACGTGTGTACTATAATGTATTTATATACATTACATACATTTACATACATTGAACATTTTTCTTTAAAAAAAAATAAATAAAAATAAAAATGAACTTTTTTTTTTATATTTTTAAATATACAGTAAGCTTGATATATATAAAAATATATGTTCTATAAACACACGTGACAAGAATTATTGTTGGTGAAATAAAAATAAATCATAATTAATTTTTAGTAATTATATCTACATACACAATAAAGGTTTAAAAATTATACAGAAGATTCTGCTGTGCAATAATTAAAAAAGAGAATAATTAGCCATGATTATGATGATGATAACGTGTGTGATACTGAAAATAATATTAAATGAAATTCGAAACATGATGTAATATATAAAAGTAATTACTTCTTAGTAATTAAAATACAAATCATAATCATAACCATAGTTGAAAATCTCTTTATATAATTATTTTGATGTAAAATCAGCATACTAAATTTTTGCAAAACAATGCATGTTACCTTTGTATATGATTTCTTTGTGCATTATTTTGTAAAGCGGCATTACGAAATAATTAAGATGAAAACTATAAAGGATCTGTAAGATCTACAATAAATTGTATATGTATATAGACATATACATATGTACATAGAAGAAGTAAAGTAAAGCAATGAAAAGTCTTAGTCATACTATATGTTATGTTATAGTGTATTCATTTGTTTTATATTCGCCTTCATACACAATGCATGTGCTGTATATAAAATCCCTTTTGTATTTTTCAAGTAAATGTACAATAAATATATAATGTATGTATGTGTAGTTTATTGTCTAAGCAAAACTTTAAAAAGTATATATATATTAGTTATAAGTACATATATATTACCTACATATGTATATACATATAATGAAAAAAGAGGGTGAATGAATACGTGAGAAGTGTTGAGATTTTTATCGATTATAATAGCAACATAAACAATGTCACCCTTCATTAAGGGATGAAAATATACGTGAAGTATTATTATAAATATATAAAAATATGTAAAATATATACACATACATAAAATCGCCTTATATACATTTACAATTTTATATCATTATGTATGTGTTTGCAGTATCGTCTGTAGGTATATGTGTTTCATGTAGTGATGACAATATATAAAATTTTATGTGGTTTTGGTTTTTCACGATTTCAATACTATATACATATGTATGTACATATATTATAGACTAAACAAATAAACAATAACAAAATATATACATACGTACGTACATAGTACGGGTTACATGCATGGACTATAAATCCATACATCATATGCAAAGCACATTAATTTTTTATATACATTACCATTACCTATATAATATATACATACACAATATTCATATTTAAATATCGTAATATTTTTGTTTGTCTATATCGTCGTTCATTTTATTTGAATATTAAATAAAAGAAAAGTGTATTTCATAAGTGTCCTTGTAAAGTACATCTTAAAGAGAACTTAACACTTAACGCTACCATGACCTTCTAAAGTGAAATTATATACATTTTATTTTGCTGTTTTTCTTCCTTTGTGTAAATTTGAAAAATTTTTACAAAATAAAAATTTTCTTAAGTCATACATAAAATTTAATTTGTATAAAATATTTAAATTAAGTTTTGGTTTAAATTTTAAGGTGCTGCAAACAATAAATTATGTAAATACATATACATATATAAATAAATAATATGTTTTCAAAGCACGTTACTTGTGATAAAGTAACTAAATTTAATTTAACAATAAAATGTTTAAATGTTCAAAGCAAACGTTTATTATATAACATTTACAATGGAACATTTTATTAAATCCAAAATGTATACTCACTAAAATCCTAAAATGTAATGTAAGAAACGTAAAAAACAGCAGGAAATTTCAAAAAGAAATTTACTTATATCCATTATAAACTTTATCGCAAATTCATGTGTAAAAAAAACAAAAAATACATGATATGAAAACAACATTTTCCTATTTTTTCGCCTGATAAAATTCAAAACTTTCTTACAAATTCTAAATAATAGTTGATATAATCCTAAAAACATATAAGAAAATAAATGAAGATTATTTTTTTTTCGAATATACAAATGCAACCAATGGAAAATTCAGTTTTATACATTTCGTATTTCACATACAATTTGTATATATTTAATTGTATGTACACTTGATGTGTCTACAGCTTTTGTGTTGTTATGTGTTACGTAACGTGGTGCTGGTGGCATATCGTGGGGAAAACTTTAAGCAAACACCATGCACAATATCTTGTTATGCCACAGCCACTATATATAGGAAACTCAAAGCAATTTTTTATGTGCAACTATTAAAAAGGATAACATAATTCCCTTGGGTGGATTATATAACAATATATGATAACATAAATGTAAAACTGTTATACGAATTCAAGAATACATCTAAGCATATAAAACTAAAAAAAAAGTGTACATATATAATATAACATATAGTAATATAGAGTAACGTAAAAATGAATAAAATCCTCTTCATAATGTGATGCGTCAACCCACTTCCATTCCAATACTACAAAAAAAAAATCTAAGAAAAAAAATTCAAACAAAAATGAAATTATTTTACTAGATCACTTGTTATATTATCATGTACTATAATGTGTACGTACATGTGCACATTCCTACATCCTCTGTATATAGTTAATGTACATAATATACAATGTGTATATTGTAATTTATTTTTATATATTTTCCATAAGTTTAATTCTTTACTGTGACTGAGGGTTGCATATTATAAATGATACATTCATTCATATATGTATATATAGTTTCATGTTTGAGAATTTTGTATTCGAAGCGTTGCACTTTATCACTTTTCAAATAAGAAGCATTGCCTTTATTTTATTTTTTTCTTTCCATTTTGGTTTTTCATCATCATAGTGAAAATTCAAAGAAGTCGTTTCGTTGTCATGTTTGAATGTTGTTCATTCTGAGTTTAACTACATTTTTGTAGATGTCACCATCATGTATCATCATCCCCTATGGCATTTTTAAGATGCCCTTTTGTTAGTTTTCATATATCTACATATAATGCGAACTATGATGATGATGATGATGGTATGCATATAACATTAAAATGAATCATGACAGCACGTATTAAGAAAGATTAAATTTTTCATGAATAACGTTCATGTTTCATGTAAATTTGTGCAAATGTATGATACGAGCACACAAGAATGTAGGTATAATGTATGACAAAATAAAATAAAAATTGTATGTATATATAATATTTAAAATGAATATCACGAAGTCATTTATATATTTATGAATAAAATTAAAAATTAAATATAACAAAGAAGAATAAAATAAAATAAAAAAACATCAAATTTATATGCTAAAATGAAATTTTTCTCTTATCCATTGCCCTTGATTCCATAACATTTTCTTATAGTATGGACATAAGCATTGACATAAGTAAGTAGTATGTAGTATGAAATGAATGTATACGTTTATGAGATGTATGAATGAGTTAAATTTGAAGTTAAATTTTGTTTTATTTTTTCTTCTTGTAACGGATAATAATTATATCTTCTTTTAACTGATATTGGCCGATATACAATAGCGTATCCGTATGTAATCCATAAACTGAAAGGGGAAGAATTCATAATACATATCTGTATCTGTTCCATTACACAGTTATTTATTTATTTTTTTTTCTTTTCTCAAAATTCAGAAAAGAGATAAATGTATTAAAAAAAATTTGAAGAATACTTTCATTTGGCACGTGCAACAAAGAAAATTTCATTCTCGTCAGCCATTTATGTGTATCATAATACAATGAATATTTATAATGGTTTTCCTTGAATTTTTAATGGTATATTTAAGTGAAATTCTACACAAAATTTCAAAATTTCATACTACGAGTATATATACAGTAGACATTTTATACCCTTATTAATTATAATAATGATATATAAAATAAACATAAAGAATCGATTCCTATTCATAGTTCAGCAAAGTATTTACATATTTTATTCTATAAATTCTTTACAATTTTTCTAAAAAAAAAATTTATCGTAATTAATTAGAAAAAAATAAAATAAAATAAATTTTTTCATAAAGAGAATACAGCCGTAAGCACTTTATTCTTTAATAAAAGTTTGATTTTGATTTTTTTTAATTCTAGCATAAGTTCATATAAATTTTTTTCACAATTACTTGAAAAAATTTGAAGGATTAATTTTAAAGAAAGAATTTTTTAATAGAAAAAAAAAAACAACAACAGGAAAAAATGTTTTTCTTTGATGTAAAGTTTTTGTATATTTCTAAATTTTTTATATTTTTTATATTTTAATGAAATTTCTGGAAAATATTTTAAAAAAAATTGAAAAAAAAAAAAAAAATTTTATGAATTTATGTGATCAGGATAATTATTTTTTCTTTATAAGAATTTTTATTCATACGTACATTATGTATGTATCAAAGTATCTATGTATACTTAAATCGTATAAATAAATATGTTTGTTTAGTACACATACCCGGTTGAAATGGTTCACTAACTAAAACCGAACGCAAATCCATATGGGGGCGCGAATAATGACCGAATGAAAGTCACATATCGGATTTTAGAAAAATAATTTTACATAAATCACGGTAAAAAAAAATTGAAATTTATATATATCGTATATCGAATATTTAAAGAAATAATTTAAACTTATTTTTTTTGCAAAATATAATAAAATAAAAAATCAATTTCTTTTAATTTTCTTCTTTTTTTTGTATTTTTTTTTTTTATTTTATTTTATTTATAGCACAAATATATATTATGTATATATAATGTATATTTATAATAATTATATGCTCATATTTCATGGCATTTGATTCAATATTTCTTTACTTTAAACTTTTCTCAAATTTTTTAATATTTTTTTTTTCCATTTTTTTTTCATTGTTATCAATTTATTTTGGACTTATTATATTAAAGCATTTTTTTTTTATTCAAACATTATTATATTTTTCAAGTTCATTATTTTCAATATTATTATTTTTATTTAATTTAATAATAAATTTGATGTTTTTTTTGTTTCTTTTCATTTTAATTAGTTCAACATTTATGATTTCATCTTTTTTAATATGTATATTTTTTTTTCATTTTTGTTTTATCGTAATATGTATATATTTGAAAGACGAAATTACATAAAATAAAATAATAAATCAAAAGAAATATAAAAATTAATGAATTTTTACAACGCAAAGTATATGTAATATATGATAATATAAACTCGCCATCAAAAATAGTTTATTTTCTATTTTTATTTTCATTGCTATATTTTGTAATATTTTTGTATAATAATGTATATACGTTTATTTAGTAATATGTATAATTATATGTATCTGATGATGCATTTTATATATAAACATATATATATTTTTTTGTAGCATTTTTGTAATAATTACATATTATTATTATAATTATCATTATTAATATTATATAGGTAATACAAGCACAAATAATATTGTACATTATATTCATATGTATATGTATGTATATAGTAATTAGATTTTGTTTTTTATTTAAATATATATAATATGTATATATATATATATAAATGTATGTATTAATGTATGTATATAATATATATATATTTTTTAAATAATTCTTTCCAAATATGAGCTTTTATTTTAAATACTTATTTTGTTTCTTTTTTTTTTTTTTTTTAATCATATATTATTTATGTATACTGCATATAAAGAATTATACATTTATGGCAAAAATATGAAAAAAAAAGTTGTGTTTTTTTGCAAATATCTGTCTTGTTTATCTTTTATTTTGGTTAAAATAATTAACAAATTAAATATCATTTTATCATTTGATCACGATTGATTTATTACTATGGGTGTGTTAGTAATTTTATTTCCAAATAATTTATGCGATTTACTACATACATAGGTCAATCATTTTGTTTTTTCGATTTTTGAAAAAACCATTACCGCATTTCACATCTCTCATCCAATTGTCCAAGTCCAAGTAACTAGTTCTTAAGTAAACTTTTCCAAAAAATGAACAAATTTATTTCGTTAGAAAACGATATATTCTTGATTGAATCGTATAGTACGCCTACATTATATACACGAGTAGTATATATGCGTAATGATAAAATGATACTTAAAATGTTTTCTTATTACATGAAATTTTCTGTTAACATCATATTTTATTTTTGTAATTTATCAATTTGATTACCTACATATATGTATATATTATTTTGGTTTTTCTTTTTAAGAAAAAGAAAAATTTTTTTTGTATTGTAAATTTGCTGATGCACAGTAAATATATATATGACATTTTTGTCTATTTTTATTTATATTTAAAAGGTGTATAAATACATTTACATAATAAATTTTATTTATTTTTTTGTTATTATTATTAGAGGACTTTGAAAAGGAACAATATATAAGAGTAAAGATAAGAAAAAATTTTTTTTTTGATTTGTATTTTTGGATTTCTTTGATTTTGTTTTATTTTTGTTTTTTCGTTTTGTTTATTTTTGTTATATAGTTTATAATATCCTTTAAAAATCTCTTTGCATATATATGTATAACCTACACTATAAATATAGCAAACTTAAAACTGATTAACTTTAAGCTCATTCCCCTGCAATTGAACTAAACGAAATGCTTCGCGTATAGTCGGTGTCATTAATAAACGTAAATTTTCTTCGGCTTCAGCCGGTAACGATCGTAAAAGTTCCATCGATGCAACAACTAATTGTGCTAATGCTGTCCTCTTATAATTTGAATCCTTTAGAATGCTTGTTGCACGTTGCTGTTCGATTTCTGGTGATATTTGTTCGGATTCTAATTTCTGTGGTCGATTCGTATCAAACGGATTTGTTCGTGATTTTGGCTGAAATTCACTAATCAAATGTGTCATTGTAATATTTTCTTCATTTTCTACTGAATTTGATAGTTTTGTTGGTGAATTTCCGTTACTGCCTGTCTTACCCGAAGAACTTGTAGAAGGACTTTTATCTGATGTATCTAATTTTGTGGAAGAATTACATAAATCATCTAATTTCGAATTCGGATTCAATTTGATACGTCGTTCATCTTTTAAACTTCCATTCTCGACATCATGTATCGTTGAGTTACTCAAATACAATTCACATACCAAATTCCATGCGTCTTGTAAACAAAATAAATATCTAACGAAATTTTCTTTCTTCTTAACTTTTGTTGTGTTCAATCTGGAACAGGATTCCAGAATGTAATTGAGATCATCTGTTCCCAGATTATATATTACAATATCGTTAAGATATGAATCTACCAATGCAATAAAATATGTCATCCATGATGAAGTCATCTGTTTGTATAGGTTTGCTGCATAATCAATGTTTGATACTTTTTGCATTAAAAACTTCAAACCTGGACGAGAATCAAATTCTAATGAACTGGTGAGATACTGCTTAACACATCGTAATAAAATTTCTTTTGATCGAAAGTCAAGTTCATATTCTGGAGCAGATGAGGGCGAAGATGTATAATTATCAAAAATGCATGTATGTACAATCGATGGTACACATTTAAGCCTAGAAAGTAAAAGTTTAGCGACAAGTTGTAAAAGCATTTGATTTGCCAAAAGTCCTACTACTAAATTTTTATATGGAATACGTATGACGAAGTTATCTAAATTTGAATTAAAACCATTATTTAGAGGATATAAAAGAAATGAATAACTTCTGTCATCCGGCGGATGTTTTGTATCTACATGTATACTAGTATTTTTGTTACTGTTAGGTTCACGTTGATTGTCCAAAAGAAATACTTGTTGTGCTAATGCATTGATTCTGTTTAATTCTTCTATAGTACTATCTCGACGAGCGGCAACTTTAACATTGGCACAGTCGCCATAAAAACTGTTTGACTTTTCGTGGAATGCAAATGATAATTGCCTTAATGGTGCAATTGTCACTGTACATGCTCTATGAATAGCTGAACATGCTATCATCCATTGCGATTCATTAAATAAATGCCCGGTGGATAGAATAATGTGCTTTAAACATGAAACACCCACTCGTGCAATAGTTTCTTGTGCTTGAGCAGAACATTCGATCAGAACCAATAAAAGTTGTTTTAATGCAAGCGTTGCAGAAGCGGGTATTTTAGTTGGCGATTCTGTGAATGTGTTTTCATCACTGGAAGAATTATTTTCCAATTTTCCATTTAGTACTTGCAATTCTCCATTATTCACAGACGGCTTATTTGCATCATTCATTAATTTAATTTGTGAATATTTCGAGTTATCTACAGGTCTAACTATTGTAGTCAGTCTTGCTTTTAGTGTTGGATTTTTTTTAAGCTCGAAACTCATTTTTCTTTGCGATTTATCAATAAATTCAACAACAAGATCGGTTGTCATGCAGCAACAATGTTTAAAATTTTTCTCAATTAACAACCAATTACCTCCAGTTTTATTGATGTATCGTAGCCAGTCTTGAATCATTGGAATCAATAAATGATTCACACAATAAAAGCCAAAATCAATTCCGGGACTTACTGCTAAATTTTTGAAAAGTTTAAAGATTGTTTGCAAAATTGGAGCCTGATGTGAATTAGGACAAACTATTAATGAATTAGTCAGTCCGTCTAATAATAGAAACCAAACTTTCAATACACCACTTGGTTTATCCATTTCATCTATTTTAACGATTGTTTCCTTATCAATATGTAGTGATCGATATGAAATCATATGTTGTTCATTTCTGTTTTGCAAATAATCATTGCCAAAATACGTAAAGTTTTCCATGGAATTTGGAATATTTGCGTCTATGATATGCGTGTATGTGATACCTTTTATTTTATATGTTGAATGAAAATTCGGGCATTTCGGCATATTGTACATGAAAGCCAAAATAGATGAACATCTCTCTAAGAATCTTAAGGTTTCATGTAAAAATTCTATTGGTCTAAAACTGTTGTCTTCATCGCCATTACAATTATTGCTACTAGATACTTCCAAATAAGAGAGAAGACATAGAATACAATCTAAGCCAGCATTTGCAAATACTAAAGTATTATCACTGTCAAGAAATACGCGGAAAATATCGATAATATTTCCAATATTCAACATCCGACTTCTCGCATTGCGAAGTGTTCCGAAAAGTGGACGCCAGCCAGAACGAATTTCGGTTCGATGTGCTTCAACGATTTCATATAAACAGGCGACAATTTGATCCTAGGATAAATTCTGGAGTTAATTTATGACTCCACAAAAATAAAACATAATCGTACCTGAACATCAACATCACATGTATCCATGCTCAATAAATTTTCGAATGGCTTCAATAAAGCTTCATTGAAATGAAAATGAGGCAATTCTGATTGTTCAACCAGAAGCGCGGTTATAATGTCATGAATATACTCAATGGCACGTTTAGAAATTCCTCGATCTTTATGACAAGCGGCCTAGAAATGCAAAATAAAAGATCAATTCAGAGAAAATTTAAAACCATTAAACAGTAAACTTACATCCATCAAGTGTGGTCCTGTTATAGCCCAAACTTTTAGAATATGCAAAAGAGGTCTAGAACTTCTAAAAACTCTTAAAGTAACATCTCCAACTCTATGAAGTAGCAAAGACAAAGGAAGTGAATCTGTTTTCTTCCATCCTCGACTTGGCCACCAGACTCTTGTTCCTTTACGAACGGTTGTACTCTTGTATAGTTGTTCTCTAGACGCTCTGCAAAGACTCTTGAGGAATTGACAAAGTGATGGTAAACTTAATCTTTCAGCAGCATCATTAAAAAGATTTTCAGCTTGATGTGATAAAGCACATAATACTTTTGACGTGTCTGCTTGAGTCAAAAGTGTCGTCTCATTAGATCCAGTGTAAGGTTTTAGAATTGAAGAAACGTTCGTATTAGGACTTTGTAGTGGTGCTTGAAGAAAACTGTACACATCAACGCTAAACACAATAAAATGTACACACATCAATGACACGTATAATATTAAAGAATATAATTAGAATTTGCTAACCATGTCTCATCATCGTCAATAGGAATAGAAGACAAATTCAATTTATCGTTCCCAGAATTATTGGAAAATGTTTTCTCATTAGATTCGAAGCCTTTTCTATTGGTTGTTGGACTTGTAGTGATCGATGGATTTTGTAAACTGAAAATTTCATGCTCCAACTGAGTGACATGTCGACATACTGAAAATACTGATTGCCAACATTCTGGACTGTAAGATCCCAAATTTAAGCCTCCATTCAAAACTACATCCATTGACATAGCTTGACTAGCCGATATTCTTGGACCAGAGGTTTGACAAACGTTTGTTGCCAATAAATTTAAAATTTTTCCAGCAAGATGCTGAAGATTCAACGAATTGCTTAAAGTCGCCGCCTGAAATGAATATTATTGAAACAAAAATATTTGTACATTTTTGTTTTAAGTTATTTACCGAATGTAAACCATCTAAACACATCGCGTATAGCGCTTCTCCATTATTTTTGCTATTTTTCATCTTAACTCGTAAAGTACGCTTTGATAGTGCAACTAAACGATTTGTTCCTGAAACTGAAAAATCACCTAAACCTGTACTAAAAACGGTGACCATAGAATCCCAGCAACATGTTAACAATCGTCGACATAATTTTTTAGATGCTTCTCGTCTGTCATTCTGATCTTCGCTGAATCTTACAACTAATTGAAGTCTTTTCCATTCAGAAAGCATTTGAGTCTGACCAAAACCACCAGCATCACAAAGCATATCCACTAATGCACATCTGTCGGACTCTTCATCTTCATAGTGTAAAGTCTCTAAAGGATTCGAAACCAATATGGACTGATACAATTCACATAACCACGGTGTAGATAAGTAAACAAGTACTCCAGCATTTTGCACGGAAGTTACAAACTGTTGTTCTGACATCGGTATTAAAATTGATTTTTCAACATCTTCGTAGTATCCTGCCCTTGTCAGTTGTAAGCTCAGTAGTAGTGCAGAATAGATAGCTAAATAAATGCCATCAGCATTTATAGCAGTCACATTGTATTCAAAGTCCGAATAATTCATACTGTTTTCCTGGCAAACAGCAGACGCAAATTCTTGCATTGCTTCATCGACTTCAACACAAGACCTTAACCGTAGAAGTTTTGGTATCAAATCATTTTTCAATGCTTTTGCAAATTCTTTTGCATGTTGACGATCGTTATCAGTATCGGCACGTACTGGCATGATAGGTGCTTCTAAATGGGAGTATGGCCACAAATTTTCAACTTTTGATGAATTTTCATCACTAGAAGAAGGAATTTCATCTTCAGGGCCTTCAGTATCACCAGAGCCGTTAGAAGCCATATCGTTTTCTTGTGCGTGCTCAACGTCACTATCTGATCCAGATGATGTTTCAAAACCATTCTGTCTCAACTCTGCAACTGCATCTCTATATGGTGCCGGCAAACGAGCCATCGATTGATACGTTAAAGGACCTGTATAATCTGCCTCTCGCAAAGTTGAATATCGATTGTTGATTATATCCACTATCTGTTAGAATTTATCAATTTGCAAATAAAAGTTTTCGAGCTTAGAATGAATATACATACTTGATCGCTGATCGTATTCTCATTTATTTCGCCAGAACATAATACTTGTAAACTCTCAAGTAATGCAACAATACATTCGACACTTGCTTGTAAAGAAGTTTCACTGCCATTTCCGGACTGGATTGCCAATGCACATTCTTCCATGGCATCGATAAGTCTGTTTTAACGAACGAATTAAAATTGTATAATTCAATAAGATATCTAGACACTTACAATCGAAACATAGCCATGTCATCACTACATCCCTGTGAAGAATTTTTATCCATATATAAAATAACTGACAAATCAACTAATCTTTCTGGACTTCGAAATACTTCTTTAACACATCGTAATGGATCTGTTCGATTCTGTGGTGATGGTAGTAATAACATTCGATGAAACAGAGCTTCTAACATTGGTCGTAGTGATCCATGACCACCGGCAATTCTTAAAAGTTGAATTCCCGTTAAGTAAACACAACGAGCTTGAGGACCATCTAATCCAGGACCCGTGAAAAATCCTCTCGTTTCATTTTCAATTATATGTAGAGCATCTCTGAGGGTAAAATGTATATTTTATATTTTTCAATAAAATTCCATGAAAATACTTTCATACTTATAAGTGAATTTTTTGTCTAGTATAACTCTTCCGGGTGAACCTAAAGCTGCTGCCAATGTAGGACAAAATTTTTGCCAAAGAAAAGAAGTAAAGTGTGGATTTGCATGAACATTTCTTGGCAGAGATGATGTTAGCGTTAAAATGCATTCTGTCAAAAATAATGAACCAGAAGTTTCAGTCTTTTTTGGACTATCGACACGAGGTTCAATTAAACGACTGCATAACCATTGCATTACTGGAATGACTTCATTATAAACGGCTGAAGCCTGTGCAGCAGTTATAAGACCAGCTGGAGCTGTTTTTTGTACTTCTTCAGCTTCATCTTTGAGAAATGCACAAAATGTTCTTAAACATTGACTTGCGGCAGCCAAAGATGCAGCACGAACAGCACGTGATCCTGTTTCCCAGCATTCTCCACATCGCGATAGAATTTCAATTAACAATCTTCCGTTTAGAGTACATGTTTGAGAACATGCCATTGCCAAAAATAGACGCAAAACATTTACAACTGTATCTTCAGTACTAAGAGAAGGTGTAACGCTAACTGTTGCTCGAAGTAATTGTGCTGGCAACCAGAGAGAATCATCCTCCGGTTCTAGACCAATGTAGAATCGTTCATCTCGGATTATTCTCTAAAATGATTTGTAATTTGTAAAAATAAATAAAAATATTTATATTTTATAGGATATATTCATGAAATTGTTTGTTTTTTTTTTGTTTTGCTTTGTTTAACTTCAACTTACATGTAATCCATTGAGACCCATTGTTACATATTTTGGTCTTCTTGTTTCAAGAGTCATTTGTAATGCTGTAAGACAAACTGAACGTAGCTCGTAAGATGGATCACGATGTATTCCATGTTGACGATATAGTTTATCTGATAAAACAAAAAATTTCATTTTGAAAGAGTCATATAAGTCATATACATTTCATGAAAATACTTCTTATGATATTTACCATAAGCTATTTGAGCTGCTTGTTTCAGTGTGTTATGTTTTGAACCCGTAGCTTCTTTTACTATTTGCAGTAATAATTCTTCCATATTTTTTTTTATTTATATTTTTATTTATTTTATTTTAAAATTTTAAATTCATTGTGCATAAAATATTTTACAAATAAGTAATCCAAATGTATAGCTCTATGGGGATATAAAATAAATTAGAAAAATTTATTAAGCTGATTTATGCTACAGTGTGCTACAGTCCTGCAGTACAGTTAATTTTTAGAAAATGAAAATAATGACAAGACGCAATACAGAACAAAATGTTTGCTTTTATAATTATTACATATTATTCAAGGATTTTGATCGAAAATTTATTTTACCATATGTTACATATGAAAATTGTACATCATACATACACTAACAATGCTAAAATTTATAACGAACAACTTATACTAAAAGTGAAAATGATTTTGAAAAATATTTTCGAAAAAAAAAACAATACAAATTAAATCAGAATTCTTCTGAGAGTAATTTATCATAAACATTTTTTTTATTGTTGTATGATAACGAGACATTGAACTCCGAAATGCAGCATTACAGATCGATATTTTGTATACACAAACTTTTTATTTTTTTCAATACTTTAAAATCTAAAAAAACAAATTATGGTATTTTTATGACCTGAGTCATTTCATTTACTTTCATGATTTATTTTTTTTTTTATTTTCTATTTAATTATTAATTAAATTTTATCTACACAATTATGTAAAATTTTTAAGTGGTGTAAAACCTTTTAATGTTTTTAATTTTAAAAATAATTATCATTTCATTTCTACGCAAGTAAATATGCAAATATTTGTAATTCTAATTTTATACTTGAATATATCACATATCCTTAAAAAATTTAATTTACTATCCAAATTCACTGTCTTCTGTTATTTAAACACTCACCTTAAATTTCTAAATGACCGTTTTAATTTCTAACTACAATTCAAATTTATTCAAATTACATTTATACGAAATAAAATACTTTTAAATAAAAATACATAGAATAATGAATTGAAAAATAAAAATTTTTAATTTTATTTTGAAATTGTAATCAACTTTTTGAATAGTGTCACGGCCATATTTGTTAGTTAAGTTATAATTATATGAAAATTTTTATGTCAAATAAAAAATAAAATTAATTTGAACGCATGCGTTTCATTTGAGCAGAAATAACACACGTAAAATAAATTGACAAATAAAAAATATTAAATAAGAAAATCAATATCCATTTTATGTTGTCTCCTGATTGTGTATAAAAACAAAGTGACGCCATAATTTCACGTGGTTATTCTAAAATCCACGTGACTTGTATGTGTATGAAATGTGCATATTGCGAAATTGTATTGTGTGTTGGTTGGTGGTAATATTTTATAGTACATATATAAGTATTTCCGTAGAATAACATTGAAAAAGTGGAAAATTAAAATAAATAGAAAGAGAAAAAATCTAACAAGTAGTCGATTATAATATTATAGTGAATATTAGTTGTTCGTTTTTTTTTTTTTCGTTCTTCATTACCTTCTTTATTACGTCTCATTAGTTAAGATATGATATATTATTCTGAGTATATATGTGGCTTTATATAAGGCAAATAAAGATAAGAAAAATAAATAATAATCAGAATAGCATGAGAAAAACCGCCTAGTCGTAACCGGCAGGGATAATACATACATATATAATATACATACAAATAATATCTACAAATAAAGTTGTCAGCAAATATATACCATACACGTGAACTTCATTCATAATTATATGAACATAACAAAAATGTATTTATGGGTAGTACAGATGTAAATAAAAATATATTTTTTTGTTTGTTTAGTTTCAATGTAGCTAGGTACATAATACATATGTAGTATATTAAAATAATACAAAAGTCAACTGGTGGTCGTAGTCGTAGTAGATCGATCTTTTTTTCTAATTTTCTCTCATTACAAATTATGTACGTTGTATTAGCAGCTGTTTGTTGTCTGTTTTGATTACGCTTCATTACGTGTTACAATTTAAATATGATTTAATATGAAGAAAAGTGAGTATTAAAATCTTTCCTTAATTTCATAGTCAACAATTTAAATTTTTTGAAGCATTAAAATTCAGCTTGACTTTAAATTGTTTTAATAATTAAATTAAAGATTAAAGGATTCGTCGAACAACGAATAAAATAAAATTTCCGGAGTTTTGCATATTTGTGGGCTGATTTAGATTCAATTTTACTATCTTCAATATTTTCAACTTCAACTTCAACCAAAAAACGTGTATTGAGTTTCGAATTGATTTCAATTTTTTTTTTTAATTTTTTATATCCGATAGAATTTTTAGATATAAAATTAAAACCATGTACATTCAAATATTTTACGTGTATTTATTTAATTTAATGATTAAAATAAAAATTAATTTATTAATTTCATTTAAAATACAAAAATTTGTGTTTTTAATAGTTTTTAGAGCATTACTTTAAAATTTTTAAAGAATATTTTCTTTTTTAAATATTTTATTTGACTGTTTTCATCTGCCAAAGTCCATCATTCAAATAATGATAATTTTCTACACCAACACCCTTATTGATTTTAGCTCTGAAATGAGATGAAATTCATAAATTTTTTAGAACTATGTATAATTATTACAATTGTTTATAAATAAATAGTTACATGTCTTCCGTTGATAAGGTTGTCACACCTATTGCTATTGCATGCTCTTTACCTTCAGCCATAATAGCTACTACTGTATCTTTATCGACTGGAGTCATACATGCACCTGGCGATGTTAATCCAGGGCACATAATGTTTGCTCCACTTAATACAAATCTTATAGCGCCTTTATCAACTTGTTGCATTGGCAAAAAGAATGGATATTTATGAAGTAAACGTAAAGTAGGTAACCATTTTCCTTCTCTTTGACGGAAAAATAATTGTTCACCACTGCTATTTACTAATATTTCAATATGATCATGGCTGTAATACAAAGTATACATGAAAATTTCTTAAAAATTAATAATATTATGGATAATTTTTATATACCATTTTACAATACGGAATGCATCCTTTTTTGGTAATATATTATCGATATAATTTTCTAAATGCGGATATAATTCTAATAGATTAACACGTATATGCTTTTGAACAGATGATTTCAATTGTTGTACACCTGATACACTTTCTTTTTCATCAAATCTAAAATTAAAAAAATTTTTATAAAATATTTAGATGATCTTATTTGGAAGAAAAAATTATAAAATTGTTTAATAATTTAACAAGCAAAATAACCTAATGCAATGCAAGTGAATAAAATTTGTCTATATCGTATTACATAGAACATATTGATACTTACTTTTTAAACATTTCAAGTATGAAGAATACAGTGGATTATATAGATTTGATTATTTTATAAATTTTATTTTAAAATTTCAACAAGAAGAGAAAACCGGTGTAAAAATTTATTTAATGCTTACTTTACTTACTTACCATTAACACTTGACATTTACATTTTTGACAATACATTGACAGTTAAAACTTGAAATTTGGATTTGGCAACTAATTACAGATGATGGTTATTTTCTTAAAAACTGAAGTGTTGACAACTTTATTCAAGCCATGCCATAGTAGATTTAATTTTCCAAATGTGCACTGGGGTACTGCCAACTCCGTAAATTAAGCTATTAATAAAAGTATGAAAAGATTCATTCATTCATGTTTTATTATTATTATTAATTATTATTATTAATATTATTATTTTATTTTGAATAAAAATAGTTTGATTTTAATCTTTCATGCAATTGAAAAGTTAATTAAAATTTGTTTTCGCAATCATGACCATTTTTAAAACAAAAATGTGATGACAAATACGTTTAATTATCTTCTCTTCTACATAATTTTGATGTTATACACCCAGATTCCAGATTCCAGATTCGATACACCATACAATTTTTGCTATTTTATTAAAATTTCAAGAAAAAGTCACTGAGAAAACCATGAAAACACTACACTCTACAGTTGAAGGCAAAGCAGTTTTCATGTTCCATCCACCATCTTCATCATTTATTGATTTGACAATCACAGTGACAACCGTGATAACAATGACAGTGATACATCTACAATCTATATACATAGTAAATAAGTACGTTTCGTATACAAAAAATAGAAAATAATGGTTAATAATTTCATTTTTGGTACTTCAAGATTAATTTTTATCATTAAATAAGTGTTTAATTTTATTTTAAATGGTTTTAGATGACTGTTATAGTGAGATAATTAACAGAATGGAATGTATACCAGCGCATTTATTAACGAATGCCGAAATAATTCAAATATTCAAAGAGGTTAGTTAGCTTATTGTTATTGTATACATGCATACAGATTCAAATAAGTTCTTTAATTTGTAAGTAATCATGATATATTTTTCTTTTTATAGAGGCAACTAGATATTCCCGACGTTGAAAAACTAAGTAGAAATGATCTAGTTACTATATTCAAAAATTTTGCTGTACCATTAGATAAAAGAAATATAACAAGAAAAAAATTCCATCTATCATCGTCATCATCAGAATCATTAGAAAAAATGGACTGTAGTTCATCTGATGAAAATATTTTAACCGATAATAATGATAAAATTACACGTAAACGCAATCAATCATCAAAGGTAGTATCTGATACTGTAACAAAAATGTCACGTATTACATTAAAACTGAATGTAAATGGTAATACATTGAAACGAAATTGTCCAAGTGAAGAAATTTTATTGTTAAACATACCACCAAAACGAAATAAAATTACATCAACATAATGGCATAATATAGAAAAATTATTAAAACTTTCTTGTTAAGGTAAAATGAATTTCTATAAGGTTAAGGATATTGAAGAATAAAACAAACCCATTGAATAAAATGTGATCGATTAACGTGAATTTATTGTCCAATAAAATCGAAACGTAAAAAATAATTAATAAAAATAAAATAATTGAGAGAATTGGGACTTAATATTTTATAAAATTCGGACACATTTATACAACTATAAAATATGAGTAAAATAATTTTGTTTTTAATTACAATTTTTATATGTTTGTTCAATGTAAGCTAAAAGTCTTATAGCTATCTATTGAGATTTATGTATGTACTTAGTACAAAGTATGAATGTATATTAAGAAATAAAATATGGAAACAAAGTTTGTGAAAAGCATCAATCAATGTAAATTATTTAACGCAATTTAATAATAAACATTTTATGTGTGCTTTGTATAAGTTTTTTAATTCGTAAATTATTCAAATTTTTAGATTTAAGTTTTCTCCAATTTTTAATTTGTAGAAAATTACTATAAACATAATGCGTATATTGCACAAAATGAGAATGAAAATAAGAAACAAAAAAAAAAAAATGTCGAACTTTAGAAATTATTTTCAAAAAGAAATGTGTATCTACAAAAAATTATTCGAAAAACAAAATTTGTTTGTAAAATTCATAGAAAATTATAAGAAATATAAAACATTGAATCAGATGAAACAGATTTATGTAGAAAGAATTTAATCAATAATAAATTGATAACATTTTATGTAATCATACTCATCATATACTTTTTTTTTTACAAAGTAGCAGTGGAAAAGAAATGAAAATAAATCTAATAAAATGAGGAATACTGACTGACTGACTGATGAAAATTTCTTATAAACAGGAAATATATATTTCTAGAAAAAATAAGGATATGAATCTATAAATAAAAATCAATTTTAAATTTTGTTTTTTCTTTTGAATCAGAAATTAATGATGTGTGCAACATAAATTTTTATTTAATTTTTTTTTTTTTTAATATTTTATCTCAAAGATTTTCTTAGTTTATTTGTTTTTTTTCTTTCAATATTTTGTTTTTATTTCGGTTTTATTTTTTCTCTCTTTAAATTTACAAATAATAAGAACAATATACTATATATAGTCACTGTAATAATAATAATAACTGTTTTATATACAATTTAATATCATTTATTTATTTTAAATATTCATTCCTAAGGTTTTTTTTTTTTATTATTTTTATTTTTTTATATATATTTTTTGTTGTTAAATTACGTTTTATAATATTTTATTTTTTACTATACTATCCTATCTACGATTTGTTTTATTTCATTTTTGTTTCATTTTCTTTTACTTAGTATCTAAGGAACAAACTAAATACATATGTAATATAATAATTGTCCTGTTATTTTCTTCTTCTTCTTCACCTTTTTTTTATATGTTTTAGAATAAAAAAAAAATATTTTTTAAGTAAATAAATAACATTTACATAATACACATTAACAGTTTGTTAGTACTATTAGTTATTAATATATTTATATGTACTTTTTTTTTTTAAATTTATTTTATTTTCATTAAAAAAATTATTTAAAAATATTTTTCATCTTTTATATTCATTTATTTTTTTATTATTTCATTATTTGTTTAGTTTTTATTAATTATATGTACATATATATTTTTATTTTCATTTAAATAATTTATACATGTATTTTATTTTTTGTTATTTTCTTTTTCATATACATAAATATTTTGTTGGGTTTTGTTAACATATTTTTGTATAATATAATATAATATATGGTAGGTAGGTATATGTATGTGTGTATGAGTAGGTAGGTATTTAATAATTCATGATGAAGGATGAAGGTATAGTTTGAATGAGTATTTATGATATTGTTTTTTTTTTTCTTTCTTTTTATTTATTTCGTACATTTATTATCATCATTATATATTATATATATATATATATATTTTTGTTTTTGTATTTTAAAGATATATATTGTCACAGGAAATACATTGGGAATAAATTTTGACTAAAATAAACTTAGAAAAAATATTTTACTTATGTTTTTGATTTAAATTTCTTTTTTTTTTGTTCTTTGTTCTTTGTCTCTTTTATATATAAACTATGTAAATACATTTTTCTGTTTTTAAGTAATCTCTTTTTTATACCATGTAGTATATATATGTATGTATATGTATGTACTTTAAATTTTATATTTTATTATATTATCAGTTTTTATTTTTATTTTTTCTGTCTACATAAAAATTTATGTAAATTAATGTAATATACCTATTTACATATTTTTTTTTTACGATAAAATCAATAATAACTGTCTGTTTTTTTTTTCTTGTTGAATTTCCTTACAATATTGTAATTGCTACTGTACTGAATAATAATGGTATAATTATTGACATATTTTTTTTTTTTGGTTTTGTTTTTATTTTTTCAAATTTTGAATTCTACTCAAACGGCTGTTTCATGATCAGTTTCATCAATTCGTCCAAGACGCCATGCATTCGGATCACTTGCTATAAAACAATTTTGAAAAATAAAGAGAAAGAAAACATATGTATGTAAAAAAAAAAAATTGAAATCAAATGATTATATTTAATTCGGTTGAAGAGAATTAAAAGTTTATCTAATAAAATCAATAATAATAAATAATACATTTAATTATTATTTTTTTTTTTTGCTATGTATACTAATGTACGTACGTAAAATATCAAACTTCTACAATTTATCTAATTAGGTATCATGTATTTTTCAATTTCTGTTACAAAACAAAAAATTACAAAAACAATCCATGTTATTCTTTATGTTACTTATTTTGGCAATTTTACTTTCTTTTTTGGCATGCTATTAATTCCATATATTATATTACAATAAATTCAAAATGCAACAAAATTCTTTTCTCTGTCGTAAAATATTTATTTTCTAATTTAATGTAAAAACTAATTTTAATCCATTTGAAAAAAATTAAAATAATTAAAAATTCTAGTGTGAAAAAAAAAGGTTTATTTAAAATTTATATTACATATTTGTATTTTATTTGATTTTATTAAATTTATTGTTTTTATTTGTTTTGTCATTGAATTTTATTTATGTAAAAAATTATTAATTAAAAATATAAAACAAATAAAAATACAAAATGAAATGATACACGAAAAGAAAAATTAAAATTTGAATAAAATCACAAAAAAATTCTCTCAATCTGATAAATTAAACTTACCGCAATAATAATACTTTGATATCCTAGGTAAGGCTATATTTAAGCAAAGATTAGTGATATAACAATAATGTAACATTTATTATGTATATTTCCTTGGTTTTGTTCAAAAATATTGTTTTTAAGATTCATAATTTTTTTAATTCGTTCAAAAAAAAAAAAAAAAATAAATTTTTTTACTTTTAAATTTTTTTCAAAATAGAAAAAACGAAAATTATTATAAGCATGGGAAAATTGCCATGAAGAATTTCAATTTCAACTGATTTGAATAATTTATTTCGTAGCAAATCAAAAACATTTATGAAAAAATAAAACCAAAAAATTTTTTCTATGAAGAAATTATCAAAACGATTCAAGGCGAGATGATGATGTTATAAAGCTGTCGCATGAAATTAATTGCACTATCAAATTAAATTATCAATTGTTTTCATGATGAACATGTTTGATTTGCATGATTGTGGTTTAATGGTTATTTTATCCAAATTGATGATAGAATATGATAATTTGTGATTGAAATTGATTGCATTCGATCGGATAATGGCATAATGTGGAATGGTGTTGTGATGAGTGCATTCCATGAATTGAAATCTTGGCACAAAATAGTTGATCTATTTATTCCCTAAATTATTTAAAATACAATACCAGTAGTCGGATCGTCGAAATTGGCCATAATCAATTCTTAGACGAAAAGATTACTAAAAAAACATTTTAAAAATATGTACAAATATCAATTTCAAATTAAATTAAATTGCATACCACTGGGGTTAATAAAAAAAAATCTATACTGGCGTACTCTAGTGGCAGGAATGAGTACATTTTTAATTATTGAATATGCAATTATTTTGTAACAGAATTTGTACTAATTTCTGGGAGGTTTGAATTTTTTAAAAAATATTTTTTAATCCTAATAATTATGATTGCCTGGTATATCAAAAAAATTTCGTTTGCAAAAATGGCTTATCTCAAACGACAACTATTTTGTGTTGTGAATTATATAGAGGAGGAGGGTTCAGTTAAGAGGGTTAGTTAATTTCCAATGGAAATTATTCTAATAATAATGAATGTGTAGATGAACACTCATAATATATGTACATTTATAAAATACTGAAAATATTAGGTGCCAAAACATTGAGGACGAATTAAATTTATTTATTTGAATAAAAACAATCAAAAAGTGCAAATGTGGAAATTATTATGTTACAGAAAATGAACGAATTTATTGATGTGCAGATAGATGAAAAATAATAAAAACATTTTTTTTTCTTTTTTTGATTTATTTCAAGAATTTAAATAAAAATGAAACATATAGAAAATTGCTATTGAATCAGGAATCAGTATAGTAAAATGAATTAAAACTTTTGTTTTTTGAGCATAAATTTTTCGAACTTATTGAAATTTATTTTATACAAATGAAAATATAATTACATATACATACTATACATTATGTAGATAAAATTTATTATTTGCTGTTGTTTTATTTTACTTTTTAGTTTTGATATTCAATTAAGAGTCTACTGTCTACATAGTATGTATACATACATACACACATATCAATTAATATTATGATCAGTAAAGTTTTAATTAAATATTAAAACTTTATTATGTTGTAAGATATAGTAGATAAATAGATTACATAGATACAATAGATTATACGATCTACTTATAAATAAGAATGATATAAACAATAACAGATAAATACGTATGTTATTTTGACATTTTTATTTAATTAATTTGTTTACACTACATTATATTATTTTATAATAAATTTGAATAAGTATACACATACTTAAAAAATTTAAAACGAAAAAAGTACCCATGTGTGTATAACAAAAAATGAAAATGATAAAAAATGTGTTTTGTGTTTTTGTTACATTGTTTGGAAATTTCCATTAAATTCAGACAATAGAATAAAATCAATATGAGACAATCAAATATATATACTATAAATTTGACGTAAATACAATAAATGAGAACATTTTTGATATACATATTTTTAATTTTGTTTTTGAAAAAAAATTTTTTACGTTTATTTCATTTCAAATATTTACCTATATACATATAATTATTATGTAATGTTAAAAAAATACGTGTAGATATGCACATAAATAAATTTTCATATTTTTTGTGAAAAAAAAAAGAAAAACAGAAAACACCAAATTAATATACAACTAAAATATTAAAACAATTTAATAAAACACCACCCATGTTTTGTATTCCACTTTTCCGAAATTCCACTTGCGAAAGTGAAATTGGGTGTACTGCATTCCACTTCCACTCATTTTTAGTGAATTTAATTCCCTCAAATTTTTGTAAGTGGAAAAAATTAATTTACATCTATTGAAATCAAGTATGATTTGAATATTTTTTTTTGTTATACATATACGAGTATATTTCATTTCAAATTTAACAATTTTAATATAAACTTTGACACTTGAAGAAAGGCTAACTAAAAAAAAAAATAAAAAAATTTGACACTTTTTATATATAAATTACGTCAGATGATTTAGAAATTAATTTTCGAACTCCATAATTCCACATGGAATGCAGAACAACAATTTTCATTCGGCGTGGAATTGAATTCGTATTCCACTTTCATTTTTTGCGGAATCCAGATGGGTGAAAGTAAAGCATTTATATTAAAGCGTTTTTAAATGTTTGAAAAAAATTTTTTTTTTTTTATTTGAACAATTATTGAAGTATTGTTATATGTATCTGTATATGTATAAAAATACATTTACATATATAAAAATGCAATGAGATTGAAAAACGAATATGATATTATGTACATATGTATGTAAATGTATGAGTAAAGAATTTGTAAAAAATATTTTAATAAAATTACATAATTATGAATTAATAAGATCACACTATAAACATTTTAAAAAAAATAATAATTTAATTAAAAAACAATCAATAAAAAAAATGATAATAATAAATTGTTATCATGTGTATTATATGCTATGCGCATAATTTACAATGTTATGAAAATTATTATAAATGTATGTAATATAGAAATTATTAAAATACAAGTAGGTATGTTATTATATTATAATTGATTTATATGCACAGACAAAATATTAGGTATCGTTTATTTATTTATTTTTGTTTTCGTTTAGTATTTTTTTTTAGTATTTTTTTGAATTCCTAGCAAGATGATGTATTCAAATCTCTCATAATTTTATTATTATGATTGTTGACGGCTATCGAGGAAGCGGACATCAATCGAACTCGCTTAGGAAGCGGACGACCAAGCAGGGGTACATGCTCCTCTAAAAATAAACGAAAAAAAAAAGAAAAGAAAAGTAAACCATATATAGAAAATAAAATAAGGAAAAGCGAAGATACTCTCATCGGAAAACTCAATAAATAAAATGAAAAAGAAAAAAAACCAAAAACCAGAAATTAAAATTATAAAATAAAATCGAAATCTAAACTAATAGAGATTTGACAAAAACTATAAACTAAAATGAAATTGAAAAAAAATAAAAACAAAATTATATAATTCATAGAAAATAAGAATTGAAAAATTATTCGAATCAAATAAATAAATCCTTCTCATCAATCTGATACGTATTTGGTATTATGTATGTACATGTACAATGTTATTTAAGTTTTCGAAATCTACAGTAATCAGTGTATGGGAAATGAAATACATACGAGTATTGGAAATTCATTAAGGTACGATGTATGTTTAGAAATTTTAGTCTGAAAATGTCTTTAAAACATGCAATCGTCACATTTAACCGCATGTGACCATGTTTAACATTGTAAATATGTATATTGTTGTTGTATTGCACAGATAATTTATCTATTGGATTTTAGAATATATATAGACACTCATTTATGTACAAACATAAAAGGATACATTTTTCAAGAAAATTGTGAAACTAAAAAAAAAGAATTGAAGAAAAATAATAAAATGAAAATCCTTTTAACGATTTTCTTTTAAAAATTCAATTTACAACGATCGATACATATAATGTAGATAGACATTTTATGCATTATATGTATATTGGTGAAAATTATTTTAAAAAAATTATCATATCATATTGCAATTTTTTTTATTATACTTTGAACAAATAATATTTTTTTTACTTGTTTTGTTTTTACAGATGCATATGTATATCATAAGAATTTTTATGGATTTCATTCTGTATAAAAAATGTGACACGATAGTTTGTTATGATATAGATGTTTGAAACTCTAAAAGGTGTTTATATTAAATGTTATAAAAAAAAATAAAAAAATAGACAACTGAAATGATGATATTAAATGAAGAAATAATAACTATATATACACATTAAATAAAATTATGTCTTTTTTGATTTTTAACAACATTTAAAGCTTTCTTTAAAAAATTTTTATTTTATTTATTCAATAATTACGTCGTTTATAACGCTGAATTATAAATGATCAAAAACAAAACGGAAAACGTGCACATTCAAATGAACAAAAAAGAACATTCTAAATCAAAATTCAATCTATATCAGATAAACTATTATTCCGAAAAATCAAATTAAAGTCATAAAGTTGAAAAGTATGTGTAAATAAAAATTCAAATAACTCATATATGCTCGTACATTTTGTACATTATTCTGTTCTGTCTTCTGAAATGTATTTTTTTCTGCTTATTTTGCATTTTAATTGTTTGATTAATTGATTTATTGATACAATATTAAAATTTTTGATTTAATTTATACTTTTTTTTTCCATTTGTTTAGTTGGCTGGCTATATGGTTAGGTTCTTCCAATTAAATAATTTCAAATTGAATTTAAATGAAAATAAAATGATAAAAATTTACTTATTATGTCTACTTTAGTTTTGTACCAAAATTTTTAAATCAAACATACACATAGCGATAGTGACTGTAAAATTGTATTTCATTTTTGACTGTAAATTTTGAATATTGGTGGTGGTAGTGTTGTTAGACATTTTAAATGGTAAATTTCGATTTCGGCATTTTTAAATAGACAAACATCAATCAAATTTATATGCTGTTAAAGTTAAAGTGATGAAATTCACAATGAAACTAAATATTAGAATATAAGTATGTAGAAAAAAAGTCGATTTTTTTATATATTTATTTTTAATATGCAATTGTTAATATAAAAGTAGTATAAACTTAAATTTAAATGTTCATATACATATATACCTAAATATTTTTTTTAAAGTTTTTATATGTTTTTGGCTTCATTCCAAAACGTCGATAAAATGAAACACATCAAAATTCAGTTGATAAAATACTAAATGATGAAGGCTCTGTATGCCAATATATTTATATTTGTATTTTGCATACTACAGACCAGACCACACATATATAAAACATGAATATGAATAGATAGACAGATAGACAGAGAGAGGGCAATTGTTAATTATTTCGAATCGTTGAGAATTAATAATTATGCTTTTCAAATTGACAAAAAAATATATATATATATATATAATGTAAAAAAAAGTCTGTTCTGAAAAAAACAAGTAGTTTTGAAAGAGATGATAACAGTTTGTCATAAATAATAATTTGACTGTTATTAAATTTATACTCTTATGTATGCATTTTCATAAATTATATTTAAATTTTATACACGTAACGTATGTAATTTGTATACAGGCTGATTCGTAATAAAGTGTTCCAACATAAACAATCGATTCTTTGAAGTGTTGTGATCAGCGTTTACGATGCGGTATTTTTTCGTAAAAACCCTTCTTCATCCCATTTTTAAAGGTTTAAACTTTATTGTCTGTGCAGGAAGATGAGCTCATATAAAAGGTTATAACTTCTGTTCGAAACTCAATAGGAGGACAAATTAGATTTCGATAGAACGTTTTGCATTATGAGCTTTTCAGCAGTATCTTACATGTCCCGATCTGTTGCTAAATGTGACAGATATAAACGTTCAAACTTAGAATTTTGAAAAAATGTTGGCCTAAAATTTACATTTTTATCCTTCGTCCTAAAAAAAACATGCACATTATGAAAAAATGAAACCTTATTAATTTGATCATTGACCACAACACTTCACGGAATCGATTGGTAAATGTTGGAACACTTTATTACGAATCACCCAGTACATATACGAGCAAAATTTATTTGTTTCAATGTAAAACAAAAATTAATTCTGAATAGTTTAGAAACAAAAATATAACAAAATTTATTCAAATTAAAATATAATAAATTTCAAAATAAATTGAAATAAATTTAAATATTTTCGGTCTTTTAATAGTTTATCGTACAATTTATTTGAATTTCATTTTAAAAAGAAAAAGTAATAATTCTACAAAATCATATACAAAAATATTTAAAAAGAAATATTAAAATATATGTACATATGCATTTAAAAATAATTGTATTTAATAAAATAAAAATAATATATTTGCACAAAAAGCATACAGTTAAATATGCGTACAGCGTATACAAATATATGTTTGCACGAGAGTATTAGCTTAGCACATATTGCATATTTATGTTACATTTATACATACATAAATAATAATTAAATTTGAAATACACATTTAAAATTTAAAAACAACATAAATATATAATTTAATTACATATGCATACGTATATATGTAAAAAAATTATTAAAAATGAATATACATTTTAATTTTTTACACAAATCTACTATAAATGTACAAAAATACGAAAAATGAAATATTTTTGATTAATTTTGAATTATTATTGATTTTTTTCTAAACATATGAGAAACAAAAAATAAATGAAATCAAAAATAAAAAAAAAAACAACTATATATATTTGTTTTGATGTTATCGATCAAGCAAAAAATAAGAAAAATAATTAAATTATCGAATTTTTAAATCTAATTTTTTTTTTCATTTTTTTTTAAAATTATTATTTGAATATTTTTCGATTTATAGTTTTAGTATATAATATAGTGATACTAAAGTATAGTAATAGCTTAAAAATGAAATTATTTGCACTAACCTTGTAACTGTCGATTTATTAATGCTGTCAGACCATGTCCTTCATTATTTTTTTTCATAAGTAACATTGGTTTATCCTCGGCTTCATCATATCCACCAGATGGTAAAAAACCATTACTAGCCATTGTTTCACTGACCTATAAAAATACGTATGTATAAAATTTTGTACAAATACAGTACAAATATGCATTGCACTATACATAATATTTTGATGAGTCGAAATGATTTGTGTTGTATTTAATTAAATGTTAAAAATGATATAAACATTTTTTTTAAAGTTAATCAAGTATTTATAATTTTTACGAAATATAGAAAATATTTTTGCAATTTGTACTGTTTGCATTTAGAATTCTAGGATGCAATCATTAGCGAAACATTATTCTTTTTTTTTTTTTCAAAGAATTATAAATTAAAGTTTTATTTGAATTTTTTGTTTTCCTATAAATTATTGTTCACTACCTCTACCTATACGAATCATAATTATGCGAGTGTATCATAAAATTTTGTTCACAACTGTCTACTTTCACTTAGGTTTATGTATTGTATTTGAACATGTACATGAGTATACATTTATGCATACTTTCATATTCATATAATATATATACATAAATCTATATATGCAGTTACGTATAATTACTTAAAGTTGTGTAAATTAGGTCAAGTAAGCAGTAAAAAAAAACTGAACTATACACACTTCTGTATTGTTTTGTGTAAATAAAAATTTCATTTTATACACAGGAATAAAAAAAAATACATACATGTGGAGGCATGAGTATACAAATTTATAGATTATTAAAAATTTGTTTACAATAAGGTTGCAATTCGTTTGAAAGTGTATGCGTACAATATTGTTCCACATGTTATATAATGCACATCATAGCACAGCAAGTATGAAAAAAAAATTTTCAAATTAATAAATTGTTATTGATTATAACAGCCATAACGGAAAATTGTATTTAAAATAATATTTTGAACTTTTCTCTTTGTTTTTAAAATTAATCAAAATATGTCAAATTCGTATATCAGAGTCTATGTATATATAGGTATAGTATAAAAGTATGATGTACGCATGCAATACTGGCAACACATACTATGGAGCAGTCGAGATTATTGACTATATATAACAGTACCTATGTATATAGTCTACGCTACCATAGTACGAGTATAGTATTCCACATATCATGTGTACTCACTTTTGAATTTTCATTTTGAAACTTCGAGTGATGCCTATTGTATATAGAGGAAGGATAATTAATTATTTTTTCTCCTTTTTGTTATATTTCATTAAAATACATAACTACTGTTTTGTTATTTATTTTGTATAAGTATATACGTATGTACATATGTTTGAGTATAATATGCCTTGTAATTTTATATATTTCATGAAAAATTCGTTAAAATAAACACCATAATAAATGAAAATTTAATATTCGATTAACACATGCATCATTCTACACCACTATATAATTCATATTTATATCAAATAAATATTGTACAGGGTGACTCGATGGAATTAACACTTCGAGGAATCAATTGGTACATGTTGGAACACTTTATTACGAATCATCCTGTACAATATGTACACAATATTTATGCGTTACTTGATATAACTATACATATAACAATGTATTTACATCGAACAAATTGTCTTTTTAAATGACAAAATCAATAAAACTCAAAATTAATTGAATTTCTTTGCTTTTATGTTGTTTCATTTTGTTTCATTATAAAAATGAAAATATTGAATTTATCACAATTTAAGAAAAATGAAAATTTTTTGATCGATTTTTTAAAATATTTTTTGCGTAAAAATGAATTTAATCATCCAAAGTTATTTGTTTATAAATAAAATTCTGCTCTATATACATAGTGTTATTTTCAGAGTAATTTTTACAAGGTAATGTAATATAGGTAATTTAATAAAAATTAAAATAAAAACTTTCATAAGAATTTTTATGAATTTACACAAATAGTGTCAAAGAAAATTTCTAAATTTTCAACACGGACACTTTTAAATTTCTGTAAAGTGTTATTTTTGAATAATAAATACATAAGTAAATAAAATTGTATAATGCATTTAAGTATTATCCTGTTCTGATAGTATATTACCTGGTATATTACAAACATAATATTATGTATAAAAAAAATAATAGGGGTATGGAAAATTATTTATTTGTAAAATTCTAAAAATTTATTCTCCCGTAAGCTTATAAGAATCAATATCGCCCACATTCTTGTTTAAATTTCTTGAATTCTTTATTATTGACTTAACACATTTTTGGAGTGTTTGTGAATGTTGGCATTGTGTATATTATAGCACGTATATTGTTTATTAATCTATGTGCATGTGCATAGAATGCTTTTGTATATATACATTCTTACAATAAAAGTTATGTTAAAGAGGTCCGACTAAGAGGTAAAGTAGACTAATATATTCACATACTATATAATCATCTGTGAAGTAGATGTAATATGTAAAATATGTAAAAGGATGAAATATAAAAGAATGTAGAAAAAACAAAACAGATTGATTGAAAACAAATTTACAAAAAATAATTTTTGTTACATCATTCAATCAATTACGATCACGTTATGAAAACATAAAACACAAAATTTTCTCCTTAAAAATTATCCTAATAATTTTAATATTTTCTTTTATACATATGTATATAATTTGTAATTTGACTCTTTGCAATTATGCACATAAATATGTACATGAGTATGCATCCTGTTATAGTTATTTTATAACATTTTACCATTTTACCACATTATGAAATAAAATTCAAATTATTTTCATTCATTATTCATATACATATGTGCATATTAAAGGAATTTTAATTATTTCTTTTGGTTTATAATAGAATTCAAAACATTTTAATTTAAATATTCCCCTATGTATATACATATATGTATGTATGTATATGAGCACACATTTAAAAAAATAATTTAAGTAAAATAAAAACGTTTTTATGTAAATACGTGTACTCGTGTATTCGTATTATATGTTTAGTTCGACATTCATTCACCATAATCACGTTTATTATGACATATGCGACTTACAACAATTTCCCGTGAACTGTACATATATATATGTATTTCAATTTATTCAATAATTCACATAAATACTCAAAATTGTATGTACATATGTATAACGTTCTATGTTCTATGTTCAGATGTATTTTCATATGTTAATAATTTAAAAGGAATGTGCCTTTTATGTTGTGTATCTATACGAATTTATGAAATCCCATTCGTGTATTCAAAGTGGCGTATTATTTCACAAATAAAGTAAAGTGTAATATATACCATTCATAATAAATATTTACCTACACAAACAAGCGTTTATATGTATTTCTATTTTGTACTAACCTGTGTAACTTGCATAAGTTTTTTTACAACGTCTCGTCCTAAGATATGATCAAAAACAGCCTGTAAAAATGGTTCTGCCATTATTGATAATTTCAGTTTATCTCTATGCCAAATGAGCACTCTTGATTCTTCCATTGCCATAATTGACACCTTTAAATATTTTTTTTTTTTTTTTTTTTTTTTTTTTGCAAAAAGAAAGATAGAATAAATAAAAAGAGAAAAATTAATTATGATAAAATAAAAAGGATATATGATATATAGGTATATACGAGTATGTATTCATTTTTATAATCTTTTTGTGCAATTATGTATTTGTATTCACATTTAGTAATTTACTCACTTGAAAATAATCATCGGTGGAGACGCCAAACCATTCAGGTGAGTCTAGGAACTGATGAGGAAAAACTATATGCAAAGCTCTTTGATTTTGTGATACAACTAACCTAAATTTTAATTAAAAATAATAAAAATAAAAATGTAAAAAAAAATATATTAGATTAGATGAAAATTAAGTAGAAGGAAAAAAATATTAAACGATTTCAAACAAATTTCAATTAAAAAAAAAATGCAAACTCTTGAAAATCTATTGAATTTGAATGTTGTGTTATGATCTCTATATGTTTAGGTATTTGTTTTTTTTTTTTTTTTTTTTTTTTTAAGAGAGAAATGAAAAGAAAAAAAAAACAAAAATTTGAAAGTTTTTTCATATATCTGATCTTTATCAAATTAATTGAGAAAAAACAATAAAAATTAACTTATGATGGTTCATATTAGACAGCGTATGATATAAATATTATTGTACAGTTTCTCAAAAAAGTATATTGAAATCATTATCATATTAACGTTCTTTCGTTATTATTTGAAAAATAAAATTCGCTATAAACAATTTATCTAAATTATAAAATTAATTCAAAATTTCTTTGTCATTTATTTATTATTTTGTTTTTTTTTTTAAGTGATCAATCAATTAATAAAACTTATAAAATTACATATGTATCTCTAGAAATTAACTTCAATTTATAAACCAAAATTAAATTAGATAATAATTTGAAAATATCATATACAGTGTGGGTACTTACTTTCCAGATAAAACTAATGATAAGCTATCGACTTTTGTGACTTTTTCTTGTGCGTACACCTCTTGATATTTAAGTGAACGTACAAGTTTCATACAATTTAAAACTTTTTTAAATTGATGCCTTGATACACGAAGTGGTTTAAATAACGCATCGTAAACCTGAAAATAAAAAAAAAAGATAAATAAAAATGAATCATAAAAATTAGAACTTTTAAATTTAATATAAGTTATGTATACATGTATATTAAAAAAAAAAATAAAATAAAACAAATAAATTGGAAGCTATTTAATCACAATAATTCACAATATTATGAGCCAACGGTCAATAATGGTGTAGAGATCTAATCTACTTCCACATACCTAGTTTATGTTCATTTATATCGTATGTTGGAGTAATTTTTTTTTTGTTTGTTTCTCACACAATTAGAAATAAAATAAACGATACATTTTGGAGTAGTGAATCATTTATTATAACTGTAGGTATATAGTTTTATAGTAATTTTAATATAAAATGTATGCAAATATGTGTATAATATACTATGCATTTGTATATTTGAATGTTATCAGGTGTTACAAGATCTATATCGTAATTGTAAACAGTTAGTTTCGTATATAAAATATAATTCAACATGAACTTTTATACACGTATAGAACATAAATAATATAGTCACGCACGTTATGGTCATAAGTTTAATTATGTAAATATTCTCATAATACATATGAATATGTATGTATATATAATATCCACTTTTTTCTTGTTATATTTTCTTCAATCATTTTAATTGGATTTTATTTTATGAATAATTTCGCGTAAGCATTTATATATTGAATGTACAAAGTCTTTTTAATATCTAAATTTAGATATTTTCTGTTTAATGCGATTGATACTCAAATAAAATATGTACATATGCGTACAGAATATTGTATATTTATGTACATGATACGAGTATGTATGTATATGTTCATACATATGTTAAAGCCGAGAATATTTATGCATATACATACGTTAATATAGATCACAAAACAAGTACTCTAAAAACAGAAACGTCTAGCTAGGTACCTCTATAGGTAAATCTATAACTCGTGATCATGCATGACACACCTCCCACAAAGCATCAAAATGTAAAAAATTTAATTTGGTATTAGAGATTGTCATTAAATATGTTGTATTTGTGCATAATAATAATCGTTCTTTGTACACTGTATACATATGCAGATATAATAGCCCCCACATGCTATATTTTTACCATTTATTCAACAAAATAGTAATGCATAAAATGTTCTATTAACTGAAAGAGACATTTTATTATGTTTTAAGAGAAAGTCAAAATTGACAGTTCTATGAAATTGCCTTCATGTTAAAAAATTGGACATTCAACAAGTCAACATATACGAGTACATATTTATATAGACATATATTATATAAAAGAATCAACTAAAACTATATTATACGAGTAGTCGAGTACATACACAATAAAATAACTTTAAAAGTACTCGAAATATATGCAGTATATATTATACACATAATATTATGTATGAGTATGCATTCATGTACGTACATATATGAATATTAAATTACAAATATTATATTCATTGTTGATTACATTCTTTTTTTTCTTCAGTTTTTTTTTTTTTTATTCGTTTTTGAATTGAACTGAAATAGAGACCAAGAGACAAGTTCCCTATGGCAGTTTATGTTCATTCATAAATTGTATTTTTCTTTGTGAATTTTATTTTTATAACATCTTTTTTTTTAATTTTTTAATTTTTATTTTTTTTTATTTTTATAATCAGCAAGAAAATGTTGACAACTTTTACAAATTCTAACTATGGTGACTGGATCCAACATAATAATAAGTGGGACGTGTCACTTTTTATTATAAAATTCATTTGAACATTTTTTTTTATGTTGATTTGTCGTGTCAAGAAGACAATACTGATGATTAGATTTCATCATAAATTTATTGTACATAGATTACATAAATATTTATGTATGGACGACATGGGTATATGGTATGTAATAAATATTTTAAACATTGAACAGATATTTATCAATTGACAATCATACATTTATTATCTGATTCCTGTTTACTTCTTGTCTAATAAAAAATCTATCAGAAATGTTTTAATGTGAGGTACGTAAATTGATCATTTAGTTAACAACAATTTTATCAGGAAAATAAAAATTGATTAGTTAAACTAGTTATACAATTATTGTTAGAGCGCCTATCTAAATATGGATAAATACGAGAATAGTAATATATATGTACATTAAGTAGATCATCATCCTCGCCAGCATCATATGTTCATCGTGTCGTTGTACTATTTGACCTCTTCACACAATCATTTATAAAAATATGTATAAAAGTTAGAGAAAATTTAATATTAAATTAGTTACCATTTTTGTATTTAGTCTTAAAGTGTTGAATTTATAGTCAGTTATCATTTAATTTTTGTCAGTGGGAAAATTTATTTATTTATTTTTCTTTTTTAAAATTTTAATTTTTACTTTGTAACATATGATATCTGCATTATATAAGTATGTACATAAATTACAAACGTATATATATAGAGTAAATCGAGTCAATTGAATATTATTTACGATGAAATGTGTTGAATTTTCATTGTGATTTGTGTGATGTTGATCAAAATAGCAATATATGACACTAAAAAGACAATAACCTAGAAATTTATTAAAATCAACTATAATAGCGGATTTAAAAAAAAATGCAATAGGCGGCATGCACTGTATACGTTTTGTCACGTAGGCCAAAATAATGATTTCGATATTTTCATATAAATACTACCTACTCGTACACGTACTTCTTGCATTTATGCATTTCACATTTTGTTGCAAATGCAAAAAAGGGATGATGATCTCTTCAAATATTAAATAGTTGCTCTGACTGAAATTCCGGTCGAAATACTTAGCTAAGAGCACTTCAGTATCTATACACAAATTACTCTAAGAGAATGTTAAGTACCTAATTTTTTTAATTTATTTTATTCAAAATGTAAAAGTAAATGCATGTATTAGATATTATAAAAGCATTACTACAGTACATATTTACATTTTCTCGTCATAAGTTTGATAATAAAACTGAGTATTAGTAGTAGTAGTACCAGAATTATATTTATCTATGGTACATACATCTACATGATCAATGATAACAATAATACTGAGCTTACAGTAAGTTTTTTATATATGTATATAGAAATAGATGCACATTTGAATACAATTGCAATACAATTTTTGTTTCTAAATAAATTTACATAATATACATAATATACATAATACATATAATACTGGTACTAATTCACATGTAAAGTAGGAGTACTTTCCATGATAATCACTCGAAGAGTTAAGAGCTTTATGATTCATTGATATATAGTTCAGATGATCTATATTTTACTGAACATCTGCACATACAAATACTTCTCTCATTAGATTTCGGTCTTCGTATTCAATTTAAAATTGAAATTTGAAAAATTTATCTTTTCTAAATGAGAGCTATAATATCAAACCACTTGTTATAAGCAAAAGTTTGAATTAAATTAAATGCATTCAAAACCAAATACAGAATATAGTGAGTCTTTAAAAATTAAAAATTCAATTTTCTAAACAGTGTATTAATAATAATGATGAATTTTCATGAATGAAAGTCAAAAGAAAGTTCTAGCTGGACGCAAAAAATATGAGTTATTTATGGACATCGATATTAATAGTCAAACACAAAATAAATGAACTAAGAAATGCGATTAAAATTTGCATAATTACTGATTTTTGTCTTTTAAATATTACCATTGCCATTGCACATTTTAATTTTCTTTATAAATACAAACAGAAAAAGATATATAAATATGTATTACAATATTTATACTGCAATGCATGCTATGTATGGATGTACTATATCCTATTTGTTATAAGAAAAAAGTAAAACAAAATATTTTTTTCAAATGAATTGATGAACGAATGATATTATTTAGCCAGCCAGAGTATTTTTATGTGCAAATACATATATGCATATAAATTCCATAATGTGCATATATGTATACATTTATACGGACACATAATTGCATTTTCCACCGATATGCAAATTGACGGAAGTGAATTCTAACTTAATATCCGTTCCTTAGACATTAATGTCTTAAAAGATTTATAATGAACAATTAAAACGTAATTTCTAATACGAATTATGTTGACTAATTACTCCCATATATGCACAACAAAACAAAAAACAAACAAGGAGAGAAAGAAATATAAAACGATTCTTAACAGATGTGAATTTTATTTACTTATTTTTTTTTTTTTTTTGTTTCTTTGTTAATGCTTTGCTTTTTCTAACACCTAACATATTGGTGATTGTAAGTGTAACGGTAATTTGGCTAGATTTTTTTTTTCATATAATGGGACATAAATTATTTTGTGTACCTTGTCAAAGGAAATTTTCTTATATCCTATATATAAATACCTACGCCTACACAAATTTGTATAACTTCATTATTCTTTTGTTTTTCCATTTAGCGTATATGAAGATACACATGTACGCATAAACAATTCGGGTATTATAAAAAATCTTTTTAGCATATTCTATTAGAATGTCATTCAGTATTCTCGTCATAATATGAAAGGAAAGGATTGTTTATTAGTAGTAGCAAAACCACAAAATATATCTCAAATAAAAATGATATCTATACTTTGTTAATGTCGCTGTTATTATACATATAATCTTAATACTAAGGTACATGTACATAATGTACATATGTATACATGCATATAATTTGTAATAAGTCATTAATGAATGCTACTATGTGTATAAATGAAATATCAATAAGAATGCAGAATACAGCTTCAGTTCAAAGACCTACTTCATATATGAGAAACAAATTAATTGATAGTCTGACAGCAACAAAAACAACAATAACAACTTGTTGACGCCGCTTGTCTTTAATGAAAAACCTCTTAAAATAACACTTCCAATCATTCAAGTATGTATGTACATACATAAATATATATCGTAATTTTATGTGAATTTAATCTACGCATTATGTACTTGAGTGTGGGCATAAATGAGATCTAAAAGCAGTTAAACATATACATACATATAATTATACAAAAGTGATACCTAAACAATTAAAAATGCATATCATTCATACGGATGGTGAATTTTATCAACCGGCTCTTTTTTTTAGAACCCACATGATTAGCTGGCTAACCTAAGCCAACAGACTTACGACTATAGTAAAATGAAAAAAAATCGTTTCGAACAATTTTATGCTACATATACAACAAAACAAGCATTCGGAATATCTGAAATTGGACAATACATTCGAAATTATATCGAAACATCACTACACTATATATACCTAAATGAATGAATTAGTTATCTTGTCACCATTTTTGCTATATTAGTCAATTCCATTATTTAAGTTTTATAGAGATATTAAATTTTTTATAAGTAATAACATGCGGTACATGACGGGTTTAATTAAATCTTTGTAAACATTCACGCAATTGGTCTTAAAAAGAACGTCAGTAATAAAATACAATTGATAATCCTTATCATCTGTGCATTATATTTGTTTGTACGTATGTATTCGTATGTAAGTATGAATATATGCGAAATTCTAGTCTCTGAACAAGAAATTTTATATTATGTACATTTTTTTTAAATAAAATAACATATTATTTTGGTCTTTTGTAATAAATATATACGAATGAATGTACATTGTACATGAATTTCTTGTATAAGTAATTTTTTCACTTCATGAGTAGAAATATCCATACTTACCATATAATATATTCACTTGTGTAGATTATATTAATCATGCGATTCTTTGATCAATTTTATAAGTCTAATTGGCAGCATTTTATCACATTTTCAAATCGTGAAGATACATTATATGTGATAAAGAAGGAATAATGAAAACAAGGAAAATATTCTTTTATTATATACGGTACTAGTACTAGTATAGGCAATTTTAGATAAATGGAAAATTTTTGCATACCATGTAGTTTATTTTATTAAATATATTTTTTAAGCACGTGGAATGAAATGGATTAATTACATACGCAGATACTACTTAGTATCGTATCTATAGTTGATTATAATGATGCAAAAGTGAAAAATGACAATTATATGCAAACAACATATTAGAAAAAAAAAAATCACATCTGATGTAAAGAATGGATACAAGTTTTATGGTTTTATATCTTAGATTTGTATAATCTGTATTTAATCTTAATAGCGCTTATTATTATTATTACTATATCATTATACTATTATGTTTAGCTAATTATAAATTAAAGTACAGATTATTTGATTATAATAATTTTAGTCGTATACGAATAGTATGAATAAATCTAGTACGTTTTATCCTTAACCTTATAAATGATGGGGATTTTTCTTAGAGTCAACTTGTGGTTATTTATGAAATTAAGAGTTTATTTTCTATACTATTTTCAGAAATTGAAGTCAGTACAGGCAAGATAGGCATGCTTTTCTATATTCTTTCACATTGCGTTTGTATAAATCTGTCTCGTGTGTGGGGTGATCAGATCTCAATTTCAATCAAGACAGAGATATATTATTCAGAATTTCCTACAAAATATTATATGTGAAGTTATCAGAAACTCATCGGGTAACTTTTTCCATAAGCACAATACTGACTTCGATTTCTGAAAATAGTATAGTTTACACACTTCATAGATATATCATATTATGTATTATTTTCCTTGTTTCTCATGATAAAATCAGCTAAGTAATAACACTTCTGTAAACGGTAATGTTATATATTATCATCAAATTATGTAAAATCAGATTAAGATTTTTTGTTGTATCTTTATTATTTTTGATAAACAAAAGTTATTTGTGTTAATAATATTAGAATATATGTATTATTATTATCTTTTGTAATTTATCAATGTATTACATATTATAACTATTAGGTATATTTAAAAAAAATTATATTGATGCTTTAAATATTGTATTTATTTTTCATTCAGTTACATTCTCTTATTATTATATTATTATAAAATCATGTTCATATCATCAGATATACACGAGTGATAAAAAATAAGAAATTTTTATTAAATTGTATTATATATTCCGGTTTATTATATGTATATTTTATGCGGAATGTCGCCTATTTATTTATTCAGCATAAAGAGCATATCGTATGTGTGTACTATATATCACGGTTTTAGTTTAGTGTAGACATATGTAAATAAGACTGAGACATATACATGGTGCCAATGATAATGTTTGTCATTTGAAATTTTTAATCCAACAAAAGAATTATAAATGTATGAATAATGCCTACAACAATTAAGGATAATAATTTTATACAATTTTATGATCATACATTTACAGTATGTATGTGTTACTATGCAGATATCATCATCATATACGAGTACATTAGTAAAATAATTTCTTAATAAAAATTAAAATAACGTACAAGTGTTATAAAGTAAGATGCGAGCTGCTTTAAATGAATTTTAATGATGATTTTATGTGTAATGACACAATGGGTGTTATACCAACTGTCTGTAACAAGCAAGCATTATAAGGTGTTTCATAAGAATCCATATAATTAAACATACGTATAGTATTCATTTTCAAATTTTAATATTCAAAAATTGAAAAATGAAACAGAAAATGAGTTATTTTGCAAAATTATTTTTGTTATACGAATATAGTTTTGTGAAAAATCAATTCAATGTTAATACACAAATGTACATTTATATACTGACCAATAAACAAGTAAGATTATATGTGTACATATATGCATCGTGCACATATAAATTAATATTTATTTTCTTGTGAAACACACTGCATAAATTTATGTGAATTGATGTCGAAAATCAAATTAAAAAAAAAAAAAAATGAAAATCTTAAAAATTTTCTGCAAATGGTGAAGAGAAAAATATTGCTTTATATTAGTTTGTCATTATACATATTTCTTATAGGAAAAACTTTTTCATTTTATTTGTAATTGCATGTACATATGTACGCATAACATTTATGTATGTGTGTGTGCGATGTTACAGAGTAGCATTAAAACATCTATAGGCGATGAAGCCATTTATATTCTGAATGTCATGCAAATATTTAGATACCGATATGAAGCACATAAAAGATGATAATATATACAAGTATACTTATTACTTGTATATATGAACATAAATGTAAAAAATTTTAAATTTTTCGTACAGCTATAGAAAATGTATAATATAACACAAATGTGTGTGTCTATGTATGTATAGTTTATGATTATGCGTGAATGTTTTATGTACGCTTTAAGCAAATACAAGCAAATATGTATGTATTACATGGTTCAACTATATGTTTTTGTTTTTGTTTTAAATTTCTATAACGCTATAACTTATGTAATGTCAGAGAAAAACAATACTTTATATTTTTATTTGAAATTTAAAAAAAAAATTATGTGTAGAATATACACTTGTAATTACAAATTTTATTTATACTATATGACTACACTACATTATATTAAATAGGAAGTCCTTGTCCTTGTTACCTTATACAATTCTTAATATGTGTATGTATATTTTCATATAAAATGAAGAGCTTGTAAGTTTTTCAAGAATGAATAAGTTGTGTGTAGAGGGCTAATACGAGCTAATACGTATAATATTGCATGTACATAAGTACATACATATATGTTTTTGCTTTAATAATTAACATATGCACGGATAAAGTTCGTTATTTATATATACGTATGTATGTGTAAGGAATAAAGGTTTAAAAGATTTTAGTACTTAAAGAAGTTTGAATTAGAAATTTAAACAAAAAAACACACACACACAAAAAAACTAAAGATTAAAATATAGAAATTATAAATTTTAAAATGAATTTGTATAAGAAATATGATTAAAAGAAATTCTAATCACATTTTATATATTTCGACACTTTAAAAATAAATTAAGTTCTTATCAATTGTCTAAAGATTGTCACCGTCAGATTGAATTAAATTAGGCATGACAAGAAAACCAAATAAAATAAATAAAAAAATTTCAAAAAAAAAAAAAAATGTAATATAACCTTTTTCTTACACGGGTACTTTATTTTTATAATTCTGATTAACATTTTTGATGATGAAATGGAAAATTTTTGTCTTATCACTTCTGCATAGATACTCAATTTTGACACAAAAAAAAAAATTAAATGATCTAATATTTGAATTAAATTTGAATATAATTTATTTCAAACATCCATAAAGATTATAAAAATATTTTATAATGTAAATATTTACACAAATTTATGTCGACATACATATACATACGTACCTACATACACGTACGCACATATATATTATTGTATGGCTATTGTTTGAAGATGAAAACTACGCTCAATTACTAGACATTTATATCGATATGGAACAATGATAAATTTTCATACGAAAAATTCTGACAATTAAATAATAAATTTCGTGAATTTTACGTCATACGAGTATTAATGCGTACTTTGTCATTATACAACTTCACACACACACACACGTTACGCGCCGTGCCATATACACATAGACATTATTGCATAACTGATCATATTGACTTGATTCACAAAAATGTCATTCATGGTTCTGCGTTGAAATAATTGGAACCGATATAAATTCGTGTACATACATATATACGCATATGCGAGTATAAAAATGAATTTTTTTAAAAAAAAAAAAGCAAATCCTATATTGAAAAGATTAGATTATCAATTATTGTAGAGTGTTATATAGAGATAATTAAAATTACAACTTAATTTGTTTGAGTGTGTACATAAATTTTGAAATGATATGACATACGAATTACATGTATGTACATCTGTACATATGCGTTATGAATATGTATGTTTATATATATACACTATACATACGTACTTTTATTAATGTACGTATATAGAAGTATATTTTATAGCAAAATTGTGTATACATCAGAATGTAAAATATTAAAAACAAATAATAATAATGATATAAAATGTTTGGTTTTTGTTTTTATTATTTCTTTTGTAAGATACTCGTGTAATCATTGTTTTTTATTTTCATTCGTTAAATAAATACAAAACTAAAATAGGTAATATGAGCAAAAAATATCTACATACATATGAACATATAAATATTTTAAATTAATGTAAATATTTATGTATCTACATGTATGTTATAATATTACATATAAATTGGGGTATGGATACTGATATGAGATACGTAAAATAAATTCTCATCGTCATTACATTCATATTCATTTATATTCATGTTAGGGGCAAATAATTTATGACACCTATGTGAAGATTGGCACGTAAGCTCTAATTTGTTTCATCGTTTTTTTTTTTTTTTTAATTTTAATACAGTAAAATTCTGAGAAATAAAAAACATAAGAAATCAACACGACGTCATTATTCTATTATGCAAAATATGTAATTTGCTTTTGCTTTTCTCTCATCTATTTATTTATATACACATAATGTAAATATAATAATATGTATACAATGACCGCAGCAGCAAATTTTGGCCAAAAATTATTTTATTGTCCGAGGTAATTACACTATGATCTGTTTCGATTACGTCAGACTAAAAGAAGGGAACGAAAATGAAATTTGTACCTCGATTTTGGTTTAAACGAAAAAATTTTTATTGCCGCGCTAAATGATATTTTTTTCTTGATTGATAACATAACGATTGATTCTACACGTCTTGTTTCTAACTGAATTCAACTTTTATTTTTATTTGTTGATAGCAAAATATTTTAATCATAATCAAGAAAGCAAAAACAAAAAATTGAAAAAAAAAAGAAGAAAAACAAAATTGAGTTATAATTTATTTCAGTGGCCGTTAAATTGAAATTTTAAATTTAAAAGATGCTTTGCTTTGATGTATTTTTTTCTTTACGTTTTGGCTTTCTAATTATTGAAATGATTGAAAAAAATTATCTGACAGTTATTCAGTGGTAAACAAAATTTAAAAAAAAGTTGAAAACAAAACAAATAAAAAAATATCTTTGATGGACCAATAATTTATGATTCTGTTTATTCAATTTAACGAATTCTTTTTGTTCATTTATGCCACATGTATATGAGATGAGATTACGAATCATTTTTAAAAAAACACATCTTAACATTTTGAATGTATTTCTAATAAAATTTTTTGAAAAAATTAATCGTTTTTATAAAATCGTATAGAAATACCATTTTGATTGTTTTGATTTCAGATTGCAGGTGATCTTCACGTGATTTTGGCGATATTTAAATTTCTTTCACTACGATATAAATTTTTTAATATTAAATCACAACGGAATTACGACAGGTAAATGTATATACATATATGTTTGCAATAAAATTAATAAAAATTCACCATAAAGAACATGGAGAACATGGAACATTTATGGAGAACATTTATGAATATTTTATTCAATTTAATAGTGCCAGAAGCAATGAAATTATCATGCAAAAATTATTATCATCGTTTCTTAATTTCATTTAGGTGGCATTTTTTAAATTTTTGTTATTCTTTTGCTACAAAAAAATTTTGATCTGATCAAAAAGAACTTGTTCATAAGATTAAGGACGTATGGAAAAAGATGAATTTTTGAATTTGTTAAATGCTTTTATAGTATACGAACGAATACGACTGCTGAATGCTAATACTTCCCATATACAGCATATACATATATAATTTACACTCTGACAGGTTGAACAACCGAAAAGATTATAACAATAATTTGAAGTCATCATGATTTCTTTTAGTTTGGTTGCATCGTATATGTACGTATCAAGAGAAGAAGAAATATTATATCAAAAAGGTTTACTTCCAAAAAGATTGAATTTGTAAAATTTACAATTTGCCGCTATATATTTTGGGAAAACAATGATTATGGTATGTGGAAACATGTAATATCAAAAACACAATATAGGTAGACGTATACCGTATATGCTATATACAGTGACAAAAAAAAAGGATGTTACACGATTATTATTTTTTGTTCTGGTTACTTAATTTCTCTTTTATTCGCATACTTTATTTTGTTACGCGAATTCTTTATAAAAAGAAAAAATTAATATAAACTCCTTTTGATAATTTATACCATAAAATACTTGTTTGAAAGGAATTTTTCTCACGAAAAAAAAAAATTAGAAAAAAATAATTTATTGGTATTGCGGTGATGGGTATTGTGTTTGAGAGAACTTATTTTAGATTTCGAAAGAAATGGTTTCTATTTTGTTTGATAATTGAAAATTTATTGATCACGGTTATTTTGGCCCTTCTCTTTAAATTCGCGGTTCATTAAAAAAACTATGTATAAGTATTGTTTTATACATATCAGTAAAGTTGAAATTTTCTATAATTCATGGCGAATATGCAATTGCGATATGTTATATAGGTATATTTGTAATCACGTATAAATAGATTCAAAAATAACAGAAATCTAGAAATTTTTGCAGAGATACGTGTAAGCTAATAAGTACATACATTTTCTTATTAATGAGAACAATAAAAATGTTTGTAAATAAATATTATGAACTTTGAACACTTTACAACTGATACTGATTCAGATTACACTAACAATAAAGAAAACATATATCAAAGAAATGCAAAAAAAAACGAAAATTTATAAAGTCTAGACTAGAAGAAGTTTCAACTGAAATTTCCAACCAAATTATGTACTCATCTTTACAAAAAGATATTTATGATATGTGCTCGCATATACGTACATAAAACACATATATTATGTTTGTTGCATATGTAAGAAATGTATTGAAAAATATACATATTTAAAAAAGCGATACAAGGACTAATTATTAATAATAAATTCACTCTCAGAGTTAAGAGCCGGTAAAATTCCGGTATTGAATCATTCAGTATTTTCCATTTGTTAATGTATGTAATATTTCGTGTTACTTATGTATTCTTTTTCGCCGATCAACAACCTAAATACGTACATATGTAATGTATATATACCTAAATAATCTATCATCATTTTCTGTCACTCATGATGATCATTGGATTTAAACCGGACCCTAAAAATCATATATTATATTGACGATGATGACCATACCAAAAGGGGTATTTCATATTTCATTTCATCCATGAGTAGAATAAGCGAAATCATTGGATATCGTGTAATATGTAAAGCTTAAAATCGTTGCCATTTCCCCAAGTGCAAAATGCACGTACACATTTTTTGCTAACGTTGATTTAATGTACATGCAAAATGTAATGTAACAACAAATATATACAGAGTTTAGAATGTAAAGAAAAAAGATCAAACAACAAAAGCACAATGCACTTTACTGATCTTCGACACTTTTTTAAAAATAATCTGTATACATACATACATCTGTTCATATGTAATCACCTCCCTCGCAAAAGTACACATAACACAAATATACATATTATGACGTATATTTATATTATGACAGGAAACTGAAAAACACACATACATACATTTTATAGTAAATTTCTTTTTTTTTCAATAAATCCACTTGATAGTGACATCGATTACCAGCAATTACTCGCATTATTTAAATATTTACATATATAGCACATTGAAAGCTTGAAGAGCTTCTTAAACTGAATTTTGATGAATTAAAAAACAGAAGTCAGGTGGAAATTTATTCGAATGGTTTATGCATACGTATGTATGTACGTACACGCATGTACCCGTTTGAGAACACAAGTGTTAGTAATAGTATAATGTATAATATATAAAAATATATTTCTCAGTTTCTCAGAAAATAAATAAAGAGAATTATGAATATTTTCTGAAAAAACTGAAATATCTCTAAAAATATATGATACTCTCTTAGTCTATTTAGCTTTTTCAAAATTCAAATTAATTGCATTGACTTGACTTGTGTATAAAATCGCGAAAAAATGAGTCGCGCGAGCATTTAAGATTTATGAATGCTTTGCTTACGTTGTGTAGAGTGATTTAGTTAAGTTCACTACGGTATAAGAAAAATTATTAATTAATAAAACTTTTATTGTTAGAAAGTATACATAGTCAAATTCAAAGAGATACGTATACTTACTTACATTATATATTTATAAAAGAAAAAATGAAATTATTGTGAAAAGTTTGAAAAAATATATCTTTACTTTGCATCTAAAAAACGTGATAAAAGTGAATAATCAAGTCGCGTGCTGGTGCTGGCTATAATTTAGAATCATTATTGTTTCAGTGTACAAGTATACAAATATTGTATACATACCTGTACGCCTGTACTTTAGTGAAGTTTTTTTAAAATAAAAAATATTAAAGAATATAAACAAGTGAATTTGAATATTGCATAATACAATTTTTTTGTGTTTTTTTTTTGTTTTACAAAAATGTGCGGTAAAAATGATGTCAATAACATCTTATGTGTTTGTGGTGTAAATTCCGATTGTATCTGTAATATTGATCATAATAAATCAATAATTGATACTAAAAATAATAATAACGACAGCACTTTAAATACTTCTAAAACAAGTGAAATAATAGTAGATGATAAAATTCAGATAAAATCATCAAATATGATTAACACAAATAATGATAATAATAATGTTTTAATGAAAGAGAACAGTGTTATTGTTGCTAAAAGAAATTATGGTGATATCTTATCTATTGCTGTACAATGGACAAAACGTTCAATACAAAAAATGAATCGTTTTACAGGGAAGATGCAAAGATCTAGAGCATATAAGTGAGTAAAAGTACTTGTGTAAGTTGTAAGATACAAAAGAAAAAAGCCATAAGTGCATGCATACATAATACACATACACATCTATGGGTATGCACATAAATTCATGTAATCATCATATACACATATCTATATACATTTATTTTATGTTCACATTTTGTAAAAAAATCTATAACAAATCTGTCATATAACATACTCTATAATATAGCATAAAGTATATGAAAATGACATTTTTTTTATTTCTGAAAAATTTCCGCTGTTATTTATTTTCAATATAATGTGAGAAAAATTGATAATGTATTTAATGCCAGCATTTAAGAATTAACATGTTACTAAGTGATTTTTCAATGAACAGATTTTGTATATGTACATACATATGTACATATACATACATATATTTTTTTCGTTTAGCATAGAAACATATCTTTCATAATATACCTATTATATGTTTAATCAATATTGATATGTTTGATTGATTGATTGATTGTCGACTACATTATTACTCGTAATATGATTAGATCACATTTTTTTGGGTGAATTTTGATTGTTTTTTTTTCTATGTTGTTAAAAATTTTTAAATAACTACATATATATTAAAAATATCATATAAAAAAATTGGGACGATTTAAAAAAGATAAAAATTATTGTAATATGTATGTACCTTAAAAATCTTTATTCATTCTATCAGAAAAAAAAGTAATGATTTCTTTTTCATGACGTATAGAAAAAAATTGCAAGTTGCTATCATTTATTATAACAAATGTTCGGTAACGTCATTAAAAAGTTTCAGATTTATCAAAGTTTAAACACAGTTTTCTTTTTATTGTGATCGAGTTTGCACTTGATTTATTATCGAATTTGTCTATAGTACCTATTATAGATAGTCCAAATTTAATTCGTAATTTTGATATTAAATTGTGCAATTCAAAAACGTATTTTGTATCATATTGTATAGTAATCATATGTTTTTTTCTTCAATTTTTAGACAAAACAAAACAATTGCAAAATGCACATAATACTGGTATTGTTGCAAAAAAGTTTTCGAATCATGTTGTGGTTACACACGAATTATTGAATATATTGTATAATAATGTTAAATAAAAATTATTTTTAAACAAATGTCGTGTCATACGCTTCTATAAATGGTATTTTTGTCAAAAATCATTTGAAAGAAACTGAATAAAGAAATATGTATACAAAAATAGTTTTACAAAATATACATACATACAAATGTATGTATATACTCAACAACAAAATTAATGTGAACTTCTATGATACTCTTAAACACGGTCAAATATTCATTTGCTTAGTAAACTTTCCATTTGCTATGGTCCATATTATGATGACTTAAATGTCGAATTCATGACTTATATAAGTAATGTGTACGTATGTGTATAAAAAATGTTGAAAATTTGCATCAAATTTTTTTCATAGAGAAATTTTTTTTATATCTTAAAATTTGAAAATTTTTAAAAAGCTACAGAACAATTAATTTGTTGCTTTTTTATTGGTTTCGTTTTGTACGGGAAATAATTTTATTTTGAATTCGCAAAATATTTTTCTAGAAAACAACACTTTGTTGCCAACTAACTACCTACTCTCTGCTATATTGTATGACAAATAAAAATATTAAATGCAAATCACATTTACTTATTCATGGCAATTATGTAACGTTCTAATTCTATATATATCTTTGTATACATATATGCACATTCGTATACATACATGTGTATGCACATACTGTTAAATTACAATTTAACATATGTTTTATCGAGTTAAAAATATTTTTTCTGAAAGGCCTAAAAATAGCTTGTATTAAAATTACCTTTCCATTGAATGAGAAAAATTCTATATAAATGGATTTGTTGGCTTTTACATAATATACAGCATAGGTATACATACTTCCTGTTCCGTTCTATTTATTTTTTTTCAATACTTGGCATTTCACATGATATTAACTGGATAATTTTTATTTATTATAAAAATTCAGACAAAATTCAAGATTTTGCATGTCACTTTTATAGACAAAATTTGTATGTGCGCTTGTATAGCATATGTACGTATGGAAAATGTAAATATACACACAGTTGGAATGTAATTATTTATAAATATATTTTATTTGTTTTTCAAAAAAACAGTAATAAATAAAAAACAAAAAAAAAAATTGAAAAATATAATTGAGAAAATTTTCGCTAAAAAATAATCTTTTACTGGTGTGTAGTCATAATAAATTTTGATTTTAAATGACAAACATAATGTTTATGACGCGCACACAGTTCACATTCAAATTTGTGTAAATAACACAAAATCCGTGGTACTTGCATATATTCGTATGTACTTGTGTATCACGAGATCTTTACGTAAAAAAAAAGATAATATAGGTAATAAGTAAATTAATTATAATCTATAATGTATTAACTTACGTATAATAAGAGTACAATAATTTTACAATAAGATACGTCATATTTTATAAAAAAAAATGATTTTTTAAACATTAAGCTAAGTCCTGCCTCTTCATCTTTTTTCTTTTTAAATTTTACCTTGCACTCTTTTTAATTTATCACTTATAATGTATGCTTATGCACATAATTACAATACTCGTCCAAATTAATTGCACATTGTGCGAATTGCATATATAATTAGTGTAATTTTTGTGGTAAAGTGTATGCTGGTCAGGTGAAAATTTTATGTTTTTAATCGTTTGTCTTGGTTTTCAGAGGCGGTCAACAATAAAAAATTGACAGAGAAAATGATAAAAAGATTTATTGTTCAATTATTATTATTTTAATTAAAATGCCTAAATGGCTACTTATATACATACGTAAGTACATAAAAGTAAGTAGACTATTGGTAATTTTTTGGTTAATAACTGGAACAAATTTAATACTTTTTTAGAATGTTCATAATACCATTCTAAAATTATATAGAATTCAATTTTAATAAATAATATCATATTATAACAGTCGTACCAACAGTCCTAACTGAAAAAAATAAATAAAAATTAAATCGATTTTAGTCGGTATACAATCTCTGAATGTCTCCGCATATACATTATTTATGAACTTTGTACCACTATAATTCGACAAGGCAGATATTTTTGTGTTCAATTCCTTTTTTATGTTCATTTTGTTTATACTGAAACTGAAGGGTAATGTACTTAATCATCGAATATTGACAGTGACGGCTTATTTATAGTGACATATCATTCATTAAAAAATTTAAAAATTATGTTTTTCTTTCGAAGTTTCATATTATAAAAAATATTATTGAAAATGAAAAAGGATAAAAATGAAAAAAAATATTTTTTTTTTACAAAAATTTATGATACTGTGATTTGTATTTTTGATTGGATTTTGTTTTTTTTCTTTTACATTTTGTTTGAAATTTTATAATTTTGTATTGTTTTTTTTTTTTCTTAATCAAAGATAAAGATAATATTATTTTATTTCTCTTATTTTAATTTTCAATCCTCAAGTGATGAAAAATTTATTACATTTTGTTTTAGCATTCAATGTGGGTATAATAATATGTATGTATATGTACATACAGTGCATAATATACAGACTTACTATATACGAGTATATTACAATTAACAGAAAATTATTACATATACACATGTATGTATGTTTAATTCGAACAACATGTGTACATATGTACATATAATACAGCCTTGTACCACTTAAATATTATTTCAATTTTACATATTATAATTGCATGATTTTGTATGTAATACTGCTAAATGGATTTATGAACGAACGCACATATACATAGTATGTTGTTACTTATTCACATTTTAAAATACATACTCGTATATACGCACATACATACATACAAACATAATCGTACATATAGAATTTTACGTACACTCATTCAAATTGTGCTATTTCAGATTTTAATATAAAAATTTGTTAAAACGAATATAAACTATATAGACAAAAGCTACATATATAAGAATGAAAAATAAAAATTTCAAATTGTATAATAATTTTGTAAATTGCTTGCATTTTCTATAATATTTTTTCTTAATTATTTATTTGTTTATATCATAAGACAAAATCTTTAAATATGCATCTGATTATAATAATAATGGTACAATTAAATTAGAGAATATTTATGTACATTTATTTAATGCTATAAATAATAATATGTATGTCCATATGGACAGATTAAATAAATCATATACGTATACATTTATGTATGATATATGAATATTTAATTGCAATACGATTAAATGCATTCGTTAGTATGTAAATGTATAAGAAGAAAATAGAAGATGTAGAATATAAATATTTTGTTGTACTTATATATCACTGTATGTACGTATAATACATATGTGTGTACTGTGTACGTGTATAATGGGACATATGGTGTTGCAATTAAAATGTAATTGAAAAGAAAAAAAAAGTTATACTTCTAAAGGTACTTCTCCACGATGCAATTTTTCTTGCGCGAAATTTGTCTTGCATGCAAGAAAACTTGCAGTACTTCGTACACACGACGCAATATTTCATGAAAAATATGCAATTTTTCTATCATGCAAGAAAAAAATATCTTTGCAAGAAATTTTTATTGCACGAGCACTTACACGAAATTCTCATTTTCTTGCCTATGCATTATATGTCAAATATTAAATATTTTTTTATTTTTTCAATATTTTAAGAAATGAAAGGCCTACCTTTCTAATAATAATAATAATAATAATAATAATAATAGAAAATACATACCAAATTCACAAGAAGTCACAGCACAACACAACATAAACAAACGAATGATAGATAACACAGCAACCCATTACATTTTACTCAACTGATTTTATTGCATATGCAAGAGAAATATTTATTGAAATAAATTTTTCTTGCGCGAAATATTGCATATCTTTCTGCGTACACTATGCAATAAAAAAAATTGCTTGCAATAAGAAATATTGCATGAAATACGTTTTCTGTGCAATATTTCATCTTTCTAGGCAGCGTACACTTCGAAATAAATATTTCGTGCAATTTTATATGTCAAAATCGTATTGCATGCAAGCAAAATTGCATCGTGGACGAGTACCTTAAGAAAATATTTTATGTCTCATTTTCATTTTTATTTTCAATTTTTTTTTCTCTTTTATTTTTGTAATGTACACTTTTAATATAAAATGGATGAATGATTTTTAATTATTCATGACTGGAAATCACTTATACTTACTTATTATAATACTCGGATTTATACGGAATAATGAAGTGGATGTGGCTGTGGTGATAGCTGGTTACAGAGTTTGTTATTGAAACTCTAACCAAAATGCAATATATATATGAATGCTTGAATGTATGTGTGATATATTTCGTATATGTATGTATTAATGCCAAGGTACTAATAAATAATGTTATCGTATTACGTTAATACGAGCAAAAAAGGTGTCAAAAAATTATGTTATCATTATGGGTTTAATTTGAATTAGGCGCATTTAACATATAATTTAATTATTATTAAAAAGTAATTTAACATGTGTCTTGTTATTAATTGATATATGAATGCTTAAATATTGGCATAATTGTTCTTATTAATTGCCAACTTATAATATATACAGTAATTAGTTTTGAAATTTTAATTTCTCCTTTTTTTTGCATTTCAGAATTATATGTCGAACAACACAACCAACACATATTATTTCTGTTGGAATTTTATCATTTGTTTTGTTAGCTGTATGGCCAAATATATTACAGTCCGAGGAAGATAAAAAACATTTAAAATTGAAACCGAATCACAGTGCATTGACTTCAGTCACATATTTGGGATCATTTGCTGCACATTTTGGTGCACAAATTTGGATGACATTTGTGTCAGGTAATTTAAAATTTTATTTATTAAAATCACACAATGATGACATGAAATAACACGTCAATCATTTTTATAATAACATTTTGTTTTCAAAAAAATTTCTTACGTAAAAATATTTTTATTTCTTATTTTTTATTTTTTTTTATTTTTAGGTCTATCATTATATTTTGCATTGCCTCGTCATACGTTTGGTCTATGTCAACAAATTTTATTTCCAAAATATTTTGCAATGAATTCGATTTTAAGCATTTATACTCTGATTATGTTCATCAAAATGATTGGAGGCAAATGGGAATATGCATCAAGTATTCAAGTTGTTGCATTAACAGTATGTGCTGTTATTGAAGTTTTTGTTAGATTATATTTAGCTCCGCCTCTATTACGTTTAATGAAAGAAAAACATAAATTTGAATCGAGCACCGGTAGTGGTCAAGAAATTGGATATTTAAATCAAGGTGGTCTAGTACGATGTCCGCATTATCAAAAAGTTCATAAATCATTTAGAAAAATTCATATGTTGATTGCAATAGGAAATATTACTACATTATTATGTACATTTTTGCATTTACATTATTTAGCATCTAAAATACGTGTTAGTTAAATAATTCTAAATTAATTAATTATTTGTTAGATGTTAGTCAAAATGAAGCAAAAAAGCAACTATATGTTCAGTGGCTCTCAGTCAAAACCGTACAAAGATAAATTGGTAAAGGTTTACATTTTAACCCCATTTTCGGAGGGGATAGGGTAGTAGCGCAATCCATAGAGGGGGTGCTCCATATAAACAATCTGAAAAAAATTCGCTCGGATATAGCCCTTTGAAAAAAATATTTTTTTCCACTTTATCGCCAATATCTTCAATGTTACAAATGTGTTTTATAGCTCAAAAAATGTGTCTTAAAATTCCCTATATTTTGAAAAAAAAATTTTCAAACAGTTCTAGTAGAAGGATAATAGGGGTTTTGACTGTGAACTAAATTTGGGTGTTATTGTTTTCTTTTTTCTATAATTTTTACAAATTAACAGTTATTGACCTGAAATCTTGTAAATATGTTTATAATCCCTTAATAAATGATATATGTTAATAGCAGTAAATTGCGATTATTATTTTTCAGTATAGAGAGAAAAATATATGAAATTTATCTTTGTACGGTTTTGACTGAGAGCCACTGTATGTAATTCAATTTATCTTGACTATACGCATATAATTTGTATATTATCGATTTTCCCGCCTTCAAAAACTCTACCTATATGATTTCAATAATTCATTTTTATTTTTTATTTTTATTTTTTTTTGCAAATTTCTCTACATCATTTTACCAAAAAAGAAAGTACCTATTTTATTTTTAGAAATGAAAAGACTGTGATATTTGAGGTAGTATTGTGCAAAATGACGAAAAACAGAGAGATATTATATGTAGATATGTGTATACATATTATGTAAATTAGAAAAATATAAATGAAAGACAGGCGAAATAATTTTTTTTGTAAAAAAAAAAATTAAAAATAAAAATAAATAAAATATAAAAAAATATTATATAAAAATATTCTTATATACTATACGAATAAAGAATATGTAAAGAATTTTCTTCATTTTGCATTTTGTGCTTCTTCGTTCACATTTACCCATCAGAAATTTTCATTTTTTTGTATAAGTTAAGATTCTTTAATATAAACAGATTCTTTTACATAAACAGATTATTTTACATAACAAACAATAATAATTATCATATTATACAAATTATTACATTATTTTTGTTTTCATCATTATAAATGTTTTTATTTTATTATTTTCACTTTTTTTTTTTTTTAAATATAATTAGACTGTTTGCATTATCATTTTATTTATATGTAAAATAGCGACGGTCTATTTTTTTTTTTTTTTTTTTTTTTTTTTTTTTTTTTTTTTTTTTTTTTTTTTAAATATACACATATACATACAATGTATATAGTATATATTAAGTGCACGCAGATACTCAGTCCATTATGGGACCGCCGATCAGTAATTTATGTCAGATATATCATCCAGTTTATCATCAGTAATCAGTTACTGGTGTACATTATGCTGATAGGAAAAATTAATGATCGACTTGGGCAAGAGTAGTGCGCTGGCTGGGGTTCGAACCGTGATCTCAGCGACGGCCTATTATTATAATCACAAAATTAATTTTAAGTGTTAGTTAAAACAATATTTAGTAAAATATACCTATTTATATTATAATATTATAAAATTTGTCAAATTTTAAAAACAAATTGTATTTATTGTATTTGTAACACACATATAAACGAAATAATTAATATAGATACACCTAGTTTTAAGTTATTAAATTTTTTCGAATAAGTTATATAAAATTTTTTCGAATAATATTCATTCTTTGTAAAGAATGACATAAAAATATAATTTTTAAAGATATATAATTGTATTTTATTTTAATTTTTTCTACAATATACACAGGGTCATATTCAAAATGTAATTTCAGTGTAAACATTTGTTATGCACATGAAAAATTATGGTATTGATTTAAAGAGAGGTAGCTGCATGATATGTATGCAAAATATTATGAAATTTTTTACCAATTCAGAGATTCTCGTGACCTTTTTTCATATAAATTAAACATCGGGATTATTAAAATTTCAGTGAAACATTTCAGTGAAAATCCAAATTTGGAACTAATATAATGGAAGAGTATAAAACTTGATTTGATACATTCTTGTGCATTTAGTAGCATTGAATACGATAACACAACAATTTCACGTCATTACGCATTGCGTAAGTTTATGATTTTAAATGAATACCCCTAGAATTGTTTTTGATTTCTTTTTAGGGATTCCTTACATAGACGTAAAAATCACTCAAAAACCTCTCTCAATTGTGAATGTAAATGTAATGCACTGGATTGTTTATAATACTACATTATCGACAAATTATTTTTCACATAAGAATTTTTATTTTATCATAATATAACTGGGTAAAATTGTTAGGTATGTATAATGAACATATCTGAAGTATGTTCTCTCATTCTTCAAATATGTAAGTGAATCAATTACCTATTTTGTAACTGAAAATAATTGAGTCTTTTCTTTTTCTTTTGAATTCAGGTAAGTATTACCGTTTCAGTAAATTTAATTTGATATTATAGGTGATTTATATTTGTTGTAATGTTTGCATATCTTTAGGAACAAAAATAATTTTCCATATGGTTTCAGTAGCGTACAAATTCAATTTCAAAAAATTAATTTTATTTCTCAACTGAAAAGAACTAACGAACTAATCATTTGATTTTATATTTGAAAATTAGTGTTACTCAATGAAAAATTGTATTCTTTCTAAAATTACGAGTGCAGGGAGTGCAGTGAAGCAGTGATTGAATAAAATATGGAAATTTAAATACATATAAATTTATTTATGAATTTTCATTTTATTTTTTTTATTATAATTTTTTTTTTCAAATAAAATTTTATTGTTTGAAAGAAAATAATTACCTTGTTATTTAACAGCGAAATTCTCATAAAAAGTTATGAATATACCATGTGTATTATTTTATAGTTTTTTTTTTTTCATACAAAATATTCATATTAAATTCAATTGTGTATGCACATTTTAAGGTGTGTTACGAAAAAAAAAATGATTACTCCAAAGCGAAACTTATATGCAGCTATAATACTAATAAGTATAATTGGTATAATACAAGTTATTACGTAACATAATGAATTACTTTAGTATACCAAATATCAATTATGTACATACTTATACACGAGTATGTACGTGAAAGCATGTTTACAATCAAAGTAAATATCAAATAATTATTTTGGTAATTATTAATCTGATGTACATATTTACATTTATTTACACGAGTATATACGTCCTTTTCCGGACCACCGTTGAACTATAATTACTGGTAATTAGATTTTCGTCAAGTACTATAACCAACCATAACCAAACAGTATGTATACATAACTAATTAAAGTCTGGACTAATTCTTTTCTTGCTGTTATTTTCTCATTCTTTTATTTTATTTTTTCTACATAACAGAAAAAAAAAATTAATATTTAGACGAATTGTAATAAAACTAAACGGTATATAAGAGCTTATTACACAAATTATGTATATTTCACGCAAAGCTTATTCAAATTTTTTCTATAAATTTTTCTAGGAAACACAGAAAGAATAAAGTGTGTACCTAAGTAAGCATTCGTATATACATAAAGAAAACTGAAATTTCCTATAATTATATTTCTACTTATATTTTACTTCAATTAATTCGGCACACGCATATATGAGTCTAACACGCTAAAAGTCAATCTTATATAAATTTAACAAATTTGTCTATTTGTTAATTATTTAAATTTTTCCGGATAATCAAAAAATAGTAGATAAGTATGTATAGGTATGAAAATGGAAAAGTTTATTCCACATTTAAAAAGGCATTTTCCTTTCATACAAATTTTTATAAAAGAAATAAATAAAAGTAAAGGAAAATTTTCATTTACCTCATGTATAGATATGTATACCTAATACCTACTACATTACATATACCTACATATAATACAGGTCAAAATTTAATCTTAAAAAGTCAATGACATACAAAATATTCGTAGAAGAAAATAAAAAAAATAAAAAGTTTGAAAAAAAAAAAAAAAAAAAATTTGATTATATATGTACAATATTTTGAAGCGAAGCGTAACTATAGATTTTATATAATTTTGAAATTACGAGTACCTACCTACATAATAAATAAATTACACGTCGTACAATGAAAACACCAAAGCTCAATTAGGTGTATATAGACTCTAGACTAGTACTACATCGTTCTACGGTGATACGTACAACATACATTATGTATGTAACTTGTAACACATATAAGATAATACTCGTATTTTATTCTGTACAAAAAAAAAAAAATTTAAATAAATGGATGCTGAAAAACATTATTTCTAATATAATAAAAATGAAAACAAAAAATTGATTGTCATTAAATGACGTTAATTGCTGACAACTTTGTTTATTAATGATGATGAAATCGCACGCACTGTGTTTTTTTAACACTCTAAAAAAAATCGATGTACATATTTCTCATTTTATGAACTTTGATAACAATAGTAAAATTGAAAAATTAAATCAAATCGTACACATGAAAGTTTAATAAAAATCGACAAGTTTTATTAATAATCATAATCCTCATTTTTGTCATTATGCATATAAATCGTTCGTTAGATAATTTTAACTTTATTCAATTTTTTTTAGATACCTATTGTAGATTATAGCAATAAAAGTTTTTTATTTTTTTTTCCATATATCAATTTTTGGCAAAAATTCAGAAAAAATACGGGAAAATCAATAAATTTGTAAGACTGCAGTTTTTTTCAAGCTTACATGACGAACTTTAATTTTGACAAAAATATAATTGAATTTTCTTTGTTTTTTATTTTGTAGGAATTGTATTTTAATCAAATTTTTTTGAAACATACAAATTTTATTACTTATCAACATTTGACTTTTTAATATCTGCTGTATGTATAGGTATACATGCATACATGCATACCTATATTTTTATTTCAATTCAAAACTCCTTTCGGTCAATAAAAACATAAAAACATATAAGAGAATTTTTTCATAGATTTTCATAAAATATATTTTATATTTTATGGATTTTATTTTTTACTTTCTCACTAATATAATAAAAATCAGGATATTATATTTTATTTATTTTATCATTTTATTACAATTATGTTTTTGTTTTTGCTTGAAAACGTACCACGTATATGTAGATATTTGTTTGTGTGTGTGTGTGTATGTGCAAAATTACATTTATATACTATGCACTTATATATTCAGTGATATGATTTTTAAAACAATAAAATATTATACAAGTAAATGTTATGTGTTGTCTTATATGTAATCGTAATGTACATACTGGCATGCATTCATTCATGATTCACATAATTTTTTAGCTGTACATACATATATACATACACAGTGTACTTATGAGTATTATATAAGATAAGATGCACTATTTATATATAGATTTGTATGTATGTACATGCTCTATTTTATCTATTTCCCATAAAAAATATAACACACGACGAGTTTAAAACAAAAATAAAAATAAATATAGAGAAAATATGATGAATATTTTTCGCTTTTTGTTTTTATTATTATTATTATAGTTTTATCTAAAGTACCAATTTATCTCATTTGTCGCTGCACTATCTAAGAGTAGATATGTATATATTATAAAGAGGAAAAAAAATTATATTGAAGAAACTTTTTCTTTTTTGATATTATTTTCTATATGTATACGATTTGTACAGTACACGATAACTAAACACTTATTATTATTTTGTTGAATGCTTAATGCACATTTATTTGTATGAATGTGTATGTGCACTTATACACTCTAATGGATGTGTATATGCACATAATAAAAAAAAAACTGTATACTACATTTATGATAAAAATATAGAAATGTAGACAACTATATGAAATATTCATTTCCATTACACATATACAATGTGCATATATGCATGTATGTATGTATATGATTTTATGTTTTAATTTCAAAGATTCTTTTATTTTTCAATGTGCATATGTATGTATACATACACATATAAGTTTATACGTAAACATATAAATGCATATGCAGTTTCAAGGACTCATTGAACTAGCTCTAAGTCCTTAGCTTTAATATTATACACATACAAACATTCATATGTATTATATGTGCATATAGATATATGTTCGTATATATGTTTGTATTTTATAATACATATATACCTAGCTACATAACAAATATACAAAAATATATTTATTGTCAATAGTATATAAAGAAGATGCGCTTATGCATATATTAACTTATGATTATTATGCCAAGTGTCTTTTATGTCAATACAGATTTTAAAGAAAATTACACACAACAATATATAAGTAACATATAGTGTATATAGGTATATATATATTTGTATACAAAAAATACGTAATATTATGCACTTATAAATGCATAAAGATTTGTGTATTTGTTGCAAATTTTATAATATGCATTTATAATATATGTGCATATCTACATATTTTAAATAAATTCACAATTGATTTAGATTTAAGCTTTGAAAAAAAAAATATTAAACATGTATTTTATAAGTATTTATTTGTTTGTAAGTGGATGCGTACATACACGTATATATACTTATGTCTACATATGTATATGCATGTAGATACATATAAAATATATTTTTATTTTTATTTTTATAACGTTTTATTATAATTTGATTATTATTTTTTTTCCTCCTCTTTTAGTTTAATTAAATGGAATGAAAAATTAAATGACGTATGTAATGTGCGTATAAGTAGGATATAATTAGAATTTTATTTTATTCAATGACTGACTTAATTACATATGTTTGATGACCTTAAAATGAGATTATTGTATACAAATATTAGCATATTATTTTACATCTTTGGAATTAATGAAAAAAATTGTTTTTATGTATTTATTATCTTGTATTTATTTTATTTTATTTTTTTTTTTGACTAAAATAAACAAAACAAATTACAAAAGATTATATAGATAATTTATTGATTTAAAACAATTATTTATCTGCACATAATATTGTTTCCTTGCCAAAATTAAAATTGAAACGGCCTTCTCTAGGGAATATAAATTTTCATATTTTTTTTTTTTTTTGTGAATTTATTGAATTGAAAATTGTATGAGGAACATTATATCCTTTCATATTTTTCATACATTTTTGTTTTTATTAGAAATGATTAATTACTGCTGGCAATAAATTAGTGAGAAGTCAATTTTTCTTTAATTTAATTACATATATAGGACGGTGGCACAAATTTGAAAATTTTCCATGAAAAAATAAACAATATAAGTACATGCATATATACGAATACATTATATGAATATTATATAAAATTGGGTAACTCGTAACATATTGAAATTGACTTTTGTTCTCTAGCGACCGATATTTCAAGACTGTTCTTTTTTAAATAAATATTATTGAATAATATCTATAATGGGTTGAAGAGAAGTTAATAAATTTTATTAACATGTTTGTACATAAATGCAAGTACATATACAAATACATATGCTTGTAAATGTATACGTGTATGAAAAATATATAAGAAAATTTTTCTTAAAGCTGTTTTATGAATATATACACATAAATCAAATATTCAATGAGATTAAAATTATTAAAAGTTAATTTATTTCATCGTGTTTAAACATTTCGGGTGTACTTCCGTTTAGCGGAACCCGAATATTGGAACCAAACCAACTTTAAACGATAGATATTGACGTCCTGAGCAAGGTTAATACTGACCATTTTTGGCGCAAGTGACATCTAGTGGTCGAAAAATGCAATTGAAAATTTAGTATAAAATACAAAAAAATGAGTATAATTCAATAACCAGAGATCGTACAGGCAAGAATAATGGCTCAAATGAAAGGGTACAGGATATTCTATACTTAATTTTTGCAAAAGGTCCTACCACAAGGATAACAAAGGATATTTTATGATTTTTGACTATTTCTTATATTTTTGCCAACTTCTCATAAACAAGTGAAGATATCTGAGTCGAATTTTTCGTAATTGAAAAAGGACATCAGAACAAATTTTTCCAGGCAAACGCTAGATCGTGGTCCTTGAAGGAAATGTTTTATTATTAAGTTATTTTAAAGCTATGGATTTTGGTTACTATAATAGGTTTTTGGTTACTATAATATCATATATAGGACTTAACAGAAGTATAATAAAAGACATACACATGTTCAAGAATGAAGACTATCGAAAATGCGTAAAATATCCTTTGAGTTTAGTCCACTTGTTTCTTAATCTGACGATTTGTTCTCAAAATATATGTAAATTATAATTTAAAATGAATGTTACAGTCGTTACTTTACATGTTGTTTTTTTTTTATTATTATTTTAAATTGTCAAAAAATTTATATAATATTTACATATATTTTGAGAACAAATAACACTTAATTTTACATTAAAAAATTTTTTATAATACAAAAATAATGTTGTATTAATTGTATTGATTGAATTACATATTTTTTCTACCTACCTACCTAGGTACTTGTATTGTTGATCTATTTTTTTAATTTTACATTTCTACCTGATAGCATTATATACTTTATATAATGTTTTATTATGTGATCAGTTAGGTTCAATTATACAATTATGTTTTATTAATTTTTGATAATAATTGTGCATATTTTATTAAATATTACTTTTTTCTGAAAATTAATATAAAAAAAGTTGGATTTTTCGCTTTGGCAAGTAAACATTATTAGTGAAAGTTTCTAAATATTTCTAAAATAATTATTGAAATAAATTGAATATTTAAATTTTTTTTAAATTAATTTATTAAACGTATATAAGTATACAGTTTTGATTTGCAAGAGCAAAATTGAAATTTTTGAATAGTAATTTAAATTGTGAGTTTTTAAAAATATTTTTTATTTTTTCGAATTTGAATTGAATTTGGAATTAAATAAAATGTCATCACGGTATATATAGTTCTCAAAAATCTAAATTTTATCCTCATTTTAGACATATTTATTAAGAAAAAAAAATTTTCAGAGAAAATATCTGGAATTTGCACAAGTTGTTGCAGAAACTAATAACTAAAGAAGAAACCATAAGATGGCTGGAGGAAATAGAAATGATCCCAAGAACGAGACATTGTAAAAAACATAGGAGAAATATGTTAGTTGAAAAGGACAATTTCGCCGGATACTTCCTCTTCCTATGTATTAAAAACAAAAGACGCCATAAGTATTCTAGAGCGGAAAATACTTGGTTCGAGAGGTGTCATGTTGCTCCTAGTGTATGTATGTTGATAACATATTGTTTTGCATACAACTGCAGTTATGAGGACACTATTAGAGAGTGTTCAATAACTGGAGTTGTAGTTTCTAGTGAAACTATATCTGATTGGTTCTCTTTCTCAAGAGAAGTTTGTATGATATCGCTAGATGATTCATTTGTAGAAGAAGGATTGATTGGCGGTATCAACAAAATTGTAGAAGTAGATGAAACTAAAATTGGGCGTAGGAAGTAGAATAGAGCGGGTTAGAATAGTGGAAGGAAATTGGATAGTCGGGTTAATTAAAAGAGGATCGAACAGATATAGATTAGAAATTTGCGAAAATAACTTGTGGGATAAACAAACTTTGACAAATATTGTAAGGAAGCATGTTCTTCCTGGAACCTCTGTGGTTACAGATTGTTGGAAAGGATATGTAGATTTGAATAAATATGGTTATGTACACCAAACTGTAAACCACAGTGACAATTTTGTTGATCCCGAGAGTGGAGCACATACACAAAATATCGAATCAAGTTGGAGATTTTTGAAAAATAGTTTTAGAAAAGGAGGGTTTAGAAGTGAAAATTTTGATTTGAGATTGTGTGAATTTTTATGGCGTCGTAAAATAAAAAAAAATAAAGTTGATCCTTTTCAACAACTAATAGACGATATCAAAAAAGTTTATATAGGTAGAGAATACGTTGTATACATATAACTTTTTGTAATTTGGTTTTTTATTTTGTAGTTTTTAATATATAATTATGAGTAAGTATTAAATTTTAAGTGTTATTGTTACTCTTGTTTTATGTTTTTGATATATTGTTTTTTATTTTATCTACATAATAGAACTATTATTAAATTTTATAACGTTTTAAAAGAAATATTTTTCTTTTTATTTTTTATTCGTCTATCTTGCGTAGGGACCATGCTAATATCTTCTGTATCTTTCAAATTTAAGTATAATTTAATTTTAAATTATACTTAAATTTAATTTTTACTCAAATTTCATTTTTTCCTTCTACAAATGCACAATGCACACACTGCCAGATTTGCCTTCTACAAATACACATACATACACATGAACAATGCACACACTGTCAGATTTCCTTCGACATATATACACATACACACATGAACAATGCACACACCCTCAGATTTGCCTTTTACATATGCACATACGCACACATGTACACGTACATTTGGGATAGATAAAGTACGTATGTCTGGACGATCTCTGGTTATTGAATTATACTCATTTCTTTGATTTGTGTACAACATATTCAATTGCATTTTTCTGCCACTAGATGGCATTTCTACCAAAAATGGCGAAACAAAAATTGTTCAGGGCGTTATTATCTATCTTTTGAGATACATAAAGTGTCTGTACGATCTCTGGTTATTAAATAATACTCATTTTTTTGTGTTTCATACTAAATTTTCAATTGCATTTTTCGACCACTAGATGGCATTTGCGCCAAAAATGGTCCGTATTAACCTTGCTCAGGACGTTATTATCTATCGATAGGCATAGACAGAATTGGATAATTCGGGTTCCGCTAAACGGAAGTACATCCAACATTTCTGTATAAACAATTTCTATATATTCTCTATTTTATAAAATGACCTTATGTAACTACATAATATACGAGTTACGAGTACACACAATACATAAAATCACATTAAAAAATAATATATAAACTTTCACTGGCGATAAAATTTTTTATAAAGCATGCATGAAATTCTTTATATTTATATAGGAATGGTATGTAAAGGTACATCATCTATGAGGTAAGTATATATGTAAAATATATAATAATTTCACATGAATTTTAAATATAGGTAGATATTGCCAGGATGAAAATGTTCAATGTCACAGCAAATGTTTTCCGTATGTTTATTTATTTGCTTTCTACCTATATTTACAATAGGGAATGTTGTAAACAGTATATAACCATATTTTTTTTTATAATACATATGTATATATTTTTTTATATTACAATTTCAGTCAGAAGTACGTGTGTATATGCATATATTCTTCAAATGTTGACGATGAAAACGGAGGAAGAGCATGTACAAGGATATTTTATTCAGTTCACATATTATGAAGGATTACATATTCTTTTACTATTTGAAAAGTAATAACAATAACAACAAAATAAATGAATAAATAAAATAAAAACAAAAAAAAAATGAACAAAAAAACTAAGCCAAAGTCATATAAAACATGGTATCCTGTTTTTTATTCAATGCGAATTAGTATAATATTCTATTAAAAATGAATGAATCCATGATCTTTTGGCACAATTTTACAATATAAAACATTTATTACGAATGTATAAATTGTTTCTTTTTCTACATTCCGAGTACTTAAGAGTTAAATGACCATGTTTTTTTTTTTTTTAAATTAGAATATAGGTCAAAACATTTATTTATAGATTTTTCTTGTTTACACGGATCTAGTTTCAATCTGAAATTTTTATCTATACTCGCCTACTCTAGTGTAGTATCTAATTACACAAAAAAATGAGAAGACAAATCACTATTCATCTTTCTACTTCTTTTTCTCTTTTTCCTACTTCTCAAATACTCAAGAGTTAAACAAAACATGTCTGTTTTCAAATGAATATTATATAGGTCAAAATGTTTATAGTTCTTATGGTACACGGAACTTGAAAAAGAAGTAGGAACATGTGTACGTGAAAAGTAGTTTTTCTTCTCCTTTTCTTGTGTAAAATATGTACTACACTATAGTAATCGTGTACGAAGAAAAATTTCGGATTGAAACAAGATTCGTGTAAACAAGAAAAACTGATAATTGTTTTTACCTATATATTTTCATGTGTAAACAAACATGATCATTAAACTCTTGAGTATTTGAGATGTGAAAAGAGAAGTAGAAATAAAAGTAGAAAAATAGGCGAATAGTAATTTATCTTCTCATTTTCTTGTGTAAGTTATGAAAGAGGCGAGTACGGAAAAAAGTTTCAGATCGAAACTAGATCCGTGTATACAAGAAAACCTATAAATGGTTTGACCTTTATATTTTCATTTGTAAACAAACTTGGTTATTGAACTCTTGAGTATTTGAGAAGTAGAAAAAGAAGTAAGAAAAAAATTAGAAAGATTCGCAAATTTTAGTTTCTCTTCTTCTTTTCTTGTGTAAATTATGTACTGTACAATTTGATACAATTTTCAATTGAATATAAATTCTCAAATAGTGTTCTGTTCTATGTATGAGCATCTATAATATCGCTTCTTACATATACATAAGTACGTAAACACAATAATTTTTCTTATTTCTATACTTCGTTAACCACTAAAAATCCTTCAAGATAATTTTTTCAATATGTTTTTTCTTTATATACCTACTGCTGCTACTACTATAATAGAGTGCATATTAGAAAATAATAGAGAAGCTCAGCAGTATATACAATTTAAGTGTCCTTCATGTTGATTTTTTTTATTGAAGAATGAAAAAAAAGCATTTTTCTTTTATGTTACCTATATAGCTATCACTTGTATAGTCTACTAAAATACTGTTTGATAAAAATAATAACGACAAAAAAAAAATAAGAATAGTGTACGTAATACCACGTAATACGTAATATATGTTTTATACGTACATATATATACGTATGTATGTATAAAAATAGAGAAAAAATTATAAATAGAAATAAGAAAATGACATGACTGATGAAAATATCAAAAATAAATATTATTTTAAATATATAATATACGCATAAGAAGAAGTTGTTGTTTAAAAATATGAAAATTATATTTCTTTATCCTTTTTACTTATGATTATGATATTGGTATATAAAAAAGTGATATGAAAATATTTTAAATTGCTTTGATTTGAATACGATATAAAAAGAATAAAAAATTATTTAAAAGTACACGAAAATACCACAACGTCAAGGTAAGTTGCGCTTTGGCTAACTGATTAAAATGACTGGACTGGTTGAACAAATTGCATATCCGTATATAGAGAAGTTAAAGAAAATCAATTTTTAATTTTACTATATTCTACTATATTTATGCATTCTATTATAATTCTATATTCATATGTATATATAATCTTCAGATGAAATGAATCATAAAATAAAAAAAAAATTATTATTTTCATATCTAGACTAAATTCATGTTTCAATTAAAAATTTCTTTTAATGAAATAAAAATGATCCTTTTGAAATGTGAAGGTGAATAGAAAGATATGAAATTTTTTTAATTAATTCGAAATTTTATATGCTGATAAAAAATAAAAATGATTATTTCATTAAAATTCTCATATTATTATGAATAATTTTTTCATTTAAATATAATTTCTTTTAAAAAAATTTTATTCTATTGTTAAGCTTCATCATGTTAAATACAATTCAAATCAAATTTTTTACTCTATTTTTTGTACGTTACATGAATAGTCGAAGTTTTGTTTAAAAAAAAAATTTCACTTTTACATTTTCATTGTTATCGTTTTTTTTTTTTTGTTTTTTTTGTGAAATTACATACAAGTGCAAGTATACGTCTACGTCTATATAGTTGCACACTACACTATATGTAAATGCACAAATAATTATATGAACTATTCATATTGTAGGGAATTAATTGTAAACTTTCTAAACTTTTTCATGTTGGATTATTATTATTATTACAATATGAATGGAAACAGAAAAATTAAAATGAATTTTATGTATAAATATACATATGTACATATATGAACAGTGTTTTTGTTTATTAATGTAATTATTTTGTAAGTTTTTTTTTTTATTTTATAATTTTGACACACATGAAGTAGGAGTACATTAACAAAAGTGAAAAAAAATATATTAAGGACTATTATGATATAAATTTTTATAATTATATATGTATTTTTTTTTCATTCATTCATTTTTTCACAATGCATAATTTCAACACATGCATTTGTGAATTTTATTTAGAACTATTCGTACAAATTCTAATGACATGAATACAAAAGAAGTATAGTTTATAATTTTTTCACAGTAATTAATGAAAATCAAAAACAACTTTTCCATTTTCATTTAATGCCAGAAGAAAATTGATTTTATGTGAGTGTTAACTAAATCAAAATAAAATAAAATCACGCATTTTCATATTTTTTATATCCTTTTTTCTCTTTTTTCTTTGTTTTAATAAAATTCTGTTTACAAATTTTTGACTAAAGCACATGTATGTAGGTACATAAATATATCGAAAAAATTTCGAATGGCTTTTATTGTGATAGACTTGAAAATTTGTGGAAAATTTCTTCATGCATATACACATAAATCGATGAATACAAGGCAAAATACGTGTATATGCATATGTAGATAAAATTGTATATATATGTATATAGTATACCTCTATGTTTATTCTGACAGCGTTTTTGTTTTTATAAGATGTATATACATCGTGCAATACATATGTATACTGTAGATATATATTTGTATATAGTTCTGTGTCTGTATACACATTCTATTCATATAAAATAAGTATGAAAACTAGGACATTCAATATACATTCTCATATAAACATTATATATAATGTATTTTCTATTCTATATAATACATACATATAAATACATATTACGACTATGTTCACCACACTCTATAACTCCTATAAGGTTGAAAAAATTTCATGTTGAAAATTGTATTTTGGTTTTTTGTTATTTTTCATGTAAAGGTGAAGGTGCACACAATATATGTATAATACAAAAACAATTTATTTGTTAATTTTATTTTGTAAAGATACCAACACTTGAAGAATATGAGTGTAAGTGAAAATAAAAAAAAAAAAATAAATGAAAAAATATTCACATCATTGTATGTAATGTAATATATGTATATATACGAGTGAGTACATATAATGCTTATATAAGTATATTTTTGTTATATGTACCAAGTACATAATAATAATTTAACAATCTAAACACCAGTAACAACAATCATTTACGTTCAATATAATTCATCTGAAAGGAAAATTATTCATTGAAATAGCAAATTTGCGTGACTGTAAGAATACCTATATATGTATGCATTTACGAGTATATTCGTGTATTGGTATACAAAATATTATATATTGTATAGTGAAAGAGGTAATTCGATTTATTTTATAAAGATGGTTTACGAAAGACTGTACACAATATTTGTTTTCCTTATAAGTGTAGATACATTATATTATATTGGTGTATGTATATTTGTAAATATTATTCAAGTATAAACTTAAATTAGGCACACAAAGTTCAAGAATCTTTTGTCACGAGCCATACTTATGTACATATGATAAAAAACGATAAGAAATATAACCGGGAAAAATAATAATATTTTATCATGAATTATGTATTTACAATTATTAAGTATATTTTTTTCATTTACATACTACATATATTAATACGGAAAGAATCGTATAATTCGTTACGACCCACAAGAAAATTGATAAATTTCTTTATTGACTGATTTAAAAACATACATACATGATACTCTCATACATTAGATATATACATATATAATATGTATAGAATTACTAAATGTCTTATAATTGACTTGTTAACCTAAATTTTTTATTTTCATTATTAATAAATTTTAGATTGTAGTAGTAATAAAAACTGAGAAATACAATAATGTATTAATGTATATACGAGTATACCTAGTGTTAATTTGAACTTAATTATATTTTTTTATAATATCAACAGCTGATATAGTATATAAAATAAAATTAAAACTTTATACCAAAAATGTCATTAAATTTTCTTGCATTATACATAAGCAAGTACTTTAATTTTATTTTCAATTTTTCTTAATTTTGTTTTGTTAATATATTACTTCGATTAATATATGTGATTCTTTTTTATTAAAATTTATATCTCACACGCTCATATTCATTATATGTACGTATGTATATGTATACATATGTATATATAAAATAAATTTTACTTTTCTTTTTATTTTTTCAGTGTCTGATACTAGATTAGAACTTTCTATCGAAACTACTTTAGATAAAAAAATATAATTTCACTTTTTTGTTTGTCATTAATACATATACTTTATATACTTTATACTATGTATATAGATAGAATATAGAATAGAGCGTAGACCAACTTCTATTTGGAATTCATCCAACAGTCATATATTAAAAAGAAATGTCTAAACGGACAATGCAGCACAGCAATAAAGAATTAAACGAGTAAATGACTCCGCCATCATATTTTATATATTTTCATATCAATGCACATATGGGTTAATATCATTGAAATTTAAAAATCGATTTTCTAAGGCTTAATGTATTTACTATATATACTTGTACATATTCACAGTATGTAATTTATGTATATGTAGAGAGAGTGTGTGTCTGTGTGTGTGTGTAGAAGACATGCATATACAAAAAAGAAATTCCTTGGAAATTTTTTCTTCTTGTATATCTATCATCTATCATATTCATATACATATTGTGAAATGTTATGAGAAAAATATTGTCTTCTGTTCTGGATGAGAAGAAGTATGGTATGATTTAAAAGACAATTATTATTTTTATTTTTTATTTTTTTTTTTTTTTGAAAAAAGATGAAATTTTAATATAGAAAAAACATTGCATATAATATGTACGTATGTTATGAGAGTTATAACAACGCTTCTCGTCATGAGATCAGATCATAATATGTACATACTTATGTAAGTGCACCTAAGCACATACATAAGTACATATTGATAACTTCTTATATATACATATATGAATTACATTTTGCATTAAGTAATTACATCATAAATATTTAAAGAAATTTTATATTTTTATAAATTTATCTCTTATCTTCTAAACATATATGTACATGGTTGGTTTTGTTTTCAAATAAAATGAATAATATACATTTATAGCAACAACGCGGGAATATTTTCATAGACTGTTTAGAATTTGTTGTAAACAAATTATTTTGATCCAAGATCCAAGTTTATTTTAAATATCCTAAAAAATTCTTAACACGCACATATACAAGTATTAATTATAGGCGCCACATATCTGACTAGGACTACATAATTTTGAAAAACACGAATACATAAATGCATATTATCATACTTATACGAATGTGAATGAATTCAATATTCGATATTATATCGTTTGTTTCAAAGTTTTGTTTTATTTACACACTCATATAAAGCACTATATAAATGACTTGTCACTATATATATCGTTGTAATCAAGTTTATTGCGTTGTCACAAAAAGAAAATCAATAATTGTAAAAAGTTTTTTACTAATTGGAAAAAATATTATATATAAGGTAGAAAAAGGTAAACATTTATTTATTTTTAAAAAAGGTGAAAATCGAAAACACAATATTCAAATAAAAAAATACAACTAATTATTGTGTGTATAGACTTACCGCTTCGATTTCCTTTTCGAATCTTACTGGTCGTAATCGACATAATAATATGATTAGATAAATGAAATTAACACCTAAAAATAGTCCAGACCATAGCACAATATCAGGTGTACATTCAATTAGATAACCCCACATGGCCATTAAAACACAGCCAATAATTATTGTTGAACGCAACCAAAGCATTCCGTACGGACTGTGCGGTGCAATGAATGCCAAAAAAAAGAATGCATTACTTAGTTGATAATAAAGATGATGTGGCCTTTGCCATAACAGGCACTGTTCAATTGACCAATCTCCAGGACCAACAGATTTGAATGTTCCATTGTTATCCCATAATATTGTACCACCATTTGTGATTCCACTTATTCCGGAAACACTTCCGCTGCTACTACTACTACTGCCACCACTATATTCAATTCCCACTCCACTATTACTAGATTGTCCCGATGATACAGCTGCTATTACTGATGATGGATCACTATTGCTCGCCACATTATATCCTATATTAATGGCTGCATTCGGACTTGTCGACTCGACAAATCCTAGTGCTAAAGCACTAATTAGTAACATTATATTGACTCTCTAGTTACACTATATACAACGCTCTAGAGCGTATCTTTCGAGCTTCTCTTATTTTTTTTAATCTTTTCTTTTATTCTTTTTAAAGTATACGATTACGTATATTGTATTGAATGAAGAGTAGTAGTTATCGTTCGTTAATTCATGTACAATTTATAGTAGAATAAAGTAGTATCTTTTTTCTAATAGATAGAATTTTATGTCCAATTATTAAATGAAACGTTATCCTTTGGGTCAACATAACTATATACACTGCAAACACGTTTCTCACACATTAACTTATTTCTTCTATTGTTTTGTCAAACATTTTGTTTTCTTTTTCCTCCGTACACAAATAGCATAACAAACGAGAACAAATCATTTTATATTGACATTTTCATAATATTTCGAAGAAAATTTTTTAGTATGCACACAGTTTACCATATGAATGTCGACTGTTATTATCATAAACGAATCCCAATATACGAGTAATAGTCATATGTTTTTCCAACAGCAGTCATAGTCATAATACTTACATGCAGATAAAAAATGAAAAAGTAAAAATAAAATAAAAAAGGAGAAAAAAAAATAAAATGTGTTGACTGATTGTTGTTTTCGAAGAATATCAAATCTTCACGATATGATAATGCGACAGTATCTATAACGAAAAGAAAAGAAAAATTTTATTTCATTTTGTGTTTATTTTTGATAAATAATTTTGATAAAAATAATTTTTAATATGAAAAAATGTACTTTTAAAATGAACATGTATTGTATATATTTATAAAAAAGAAACGACATAACATATTTGAGAAATACTTGTTTAACTGGACATGAAGTTCAGAAGATACATATGGGTATAATGTAATAACGTATAAGTACAATGTACTTACTGCATACATATTTGTTAATGGTCTTGTACTACAATTAATGTGAATTAATTCAATTTACTTCATCGTTTTTTCTGTGATGACAATTAGTATGAGAATGGAAAAGCATTAACCATTAAGTATAGTAGTTGCCTGTACGTTTGTACGTACATTATGTACATAGTACGTATGCGTCTTTAAAACGAGAATGTGATATACTGTTTATTCTGAATTTATATTCTGAAAATGTGGTCATATACTACAGAACTAACTTGTCTGTTCATTTTGTCATTTATTTATACTTTTTTAATGCGATTCTACTAATATTCGTTAATTATTATTAAAAAAAAATAAAAAAATTATTATTTTCTCATTAAATCAATAACAGCAATTAGAGGAAATTTAATTATTACTTTTTTTTTTAATTTTATATATATTATGCCTTCGTATATAGTCATAAAATATAAGGATAAAAAATTCAATTAAAGATATGAGATCAATATTACAAAAAACTTGAACATGCAATTTATTTAGAAAATGATTTTTCATAATACCTAGGACCTATATAATTGAAGTAAATTTTTTAATAATCTATTTAATTTGTATTCAATTAATAATAATTTCTTTTCCTTTTTCAAAGAGAAAATTTAATATTTTTTTTCAATCCACACCAATATGTATCCATCCATACTCAAATATAAAAAAAAAGTAAAATAAAAAATATAATGCAAAATTAAAGTAATGGGCGTCAATTTTTTTATTCGATGTATTTTATCACCTTGTAGATATTTTCATGCAATTTTATAATGAAAATGACCAACTATACATATATACTAAAAATGAAATGTTATGGTACAGAAAACACGTGGCAATGTGGTTCTGTCAGCTGTTACAATAAAATCATGAAAATCATTTATTGTCACGAAAATTTATTATACTTTCGTAAATTTCTGCATAATATTAAAAAGTTTTTATCCCCTTATCCATTACATATCTATATTGATATTTATATATTTTATATGAGTACATACATACATTTATATAGTATTTTTAAGATAGTAATCAACAGAAATAGTATAAGGCGATTAGGCTAAAAAAAAATTGTCTTTATTTATTTAATATGTAGAAACATTGACAGTATAGTATAGTAAGTATATAATCAGGGCTGGATTTACACATAGGCAATACAAAAACATTTTATTAAACATAAAAAAGAATTTTACACATATCATGTGAATTTTTCTCTCAGTAAAATACGAATATTGTTCATAACAAACACGGCAAATCATCAAGTAACAACTGTTTATACTTGCTCATCCACTTTATACATATTCTGAAGCAGTAGAGATTATTGACTATTACAGTACCTATAGCCTATAGTATAAGCTACGACAGTATACGCTACGATAGTTCGAATAGTATTCTACACATCATGTATACTAGTATTTTAAGTGTTAAGAAGAAGTTGATTTTCTCTCTCAATAGAATGCAAATATTGTAAGTACATACACATAACAAACACGGAAAATAAACTAACATTTAATACTTGCTCCACTACTCTATACAAGGGAAATCCGCCTCTGATGTATTTGCGTGGTGAACATATTCAATTTTTCAATTCTTTATAATACACATAGTCATTCATATTTTAGAAATTGTAGGGGATACCATACCATTTTAGAGTTGTATGTATGGTGTATGTAATTCAATTTCCAATTTATTTAAACTTTTAAAGTGTAAGAAAAAAAATGAAATTAGTATGTATGAAAATATTGATGAGATTAAAGTAATCAATCATTTACTCAAAATAAATAGCTTTTGATTGACAACACAGTTTACAAATACATATAATAGTAGAAAGTATTTATAATTTTTATAAAAAATTAACTAAAGTAAGCCGAATTGAGTTCAAATCTTAGTTAAGTAGTATGTGAAGGAGTAACTTTAATTACTCGTAAATACATAATTTAATTTTAAATTAAACAACAGCTATTAAATTTAACTAAATTTTCTAGTAATATTGTGTGGATTGTATACAACATACATCATGAATTTATGAAAATCGAATCATATATGTACATACTTTATATCCAAAATTTGGCATGTAATATGAAAAATTACATTCAAAAAATTTCAAATTTAAAAGTAAAAGTATTAGTTATTAGGAAACACCTCGTATAATAAAATCAACTTTAAATATAAATGTAAAAATGTAATTTATAATGTGAGGTCAGTGTTCTAATCTAATTCAAGTAAATAAAGGTCGTTTGGTCTGCTTAAGCTATAATACACATTATCATCATTTTAATATTTCTAGTTTTGCACTGTATTTACGAATTTGTTTTTTTTATATATACTTTTATGAATGTATATGCTTATATACGCTACATATACTAATGTATAACACGCACATTAAAAAATTATTGTACTTTTAATATTTTTCATTTTGGTAAACAACCAAATGGAAGTTTATATGTTATTTATGAGTATGTTTCATGTATGCCATATGAAAAATTGAACTACTTTATATATGCTCTGAACAAAATATTCATATAATTCATATATTATTAATATGTATATTTATATATATTTATGTATGTAGGTACTTCATATTCATTACACATATGTACACATAATGCCGACAAAATTGGAATTGTATACATACAATTATTATTAATTTATAAAAAAAACAACATCATACATTATTTCATATGTACACATACTCGTATACTATGCTTACGTTTACAATTTATGATTGATATGACTAATATAATTTATGTGTGAGTTGTTTGAATGTTATATTCATATGCGATATTAGTTTAATCAATAAAAATTTAACGAATATAAGTGTATGGATAGATACGAGTATATATAATAAATAAAATGGCATATACAAGAGAATATGGAGTATTATTATTATGTGTATTGTATGTGTGATAATCAAATTATTTATTATACTGTACTCGTACAATAATATGCTGTACCAGAATCAGTCATGATGCATTCAAGAATGCAATCATTGTGCATTATGAACTACTTTCTTTTTTATTAAGTATTTTATATAACAATGACATTTTAAATTCTATATCCCCCGTTTTTTTTTATTTTTCATTTTTGTAAAATGTTAATAACATGTATAATTTGTATACAAAGTACAAGTACATAAACTTTAGACTTTAAGAGTGAGTGGGTGTATATATACATACATATGTGTATGCAACGTACGGCATTCAGCTTATTCAAATACATAATACAATTTTCATAGTTAACTGCACAAAAGATTATTAATGAATGTTTATCATATTATAAGTAACTCATAAATATATTTCATATGTACATACGAGTATGTACATGAAACGAAATCGTAAAAAATAGTAAAATACAAAATAAAAATTTCATTGAATTTTATATGTAACATGTACTCGTAAATGTATTTGTACATGTATGTAATTATTAAATTTATCACTTATTATATGCACATCAATAAAATAATGGAAAAAGAACAAGTCAAATTCAAATGTGACACAGTCAAAATTTAAATTAATGTACGAGTACATTATGTATAAATGCAAATGAGTTTTTGTTTTATTAAATTTATGAAAGCGAAATGTTTTGTGCGAAAATTGTTTTATGAGAAAGAATGATAAAAATAAAATGAGTTTACATTTAATTGTCTTGCTTTTATCATATTTATCTATATATATATATATATATATGTAACATGAAGTTTTATTTACAAATATAATTAAAAAGTAGAAAAAAAATTTCTCTAATATTTGCATCAACAACACAAATAATTATTTATAACATGTTCACATAGACACTTTTTTCTTTTCAATAGTATTATATATATTATGTTATGCACACATATGTACATATAGTGTGATTGCACCGTACTTTATCATATTATGTACATATGTGATATGTATGCACAATCATCTCATGCTTTAGATTTAATTAAGAGTCTTGTCGAAAAATTAATTTCACTTTCCAGTCACGTTCATTATATTATATGGATTATAAATTTTTCTGATATGTTTTCATCTTTGCTTTTTTATCTATTTATGTATTTTTTTTTATTGAATTAAAAAATTATGAAAGCAGAATGAATATATAGTGTAAAAATTATTATTTATGAACATGTACACGTATAATACGAGTACATAAGAGTGTACGAGTACATAATCTAAAAGATGTGAATTGATTATAAAAAAAAAAATAATCCGAATGATATATGAGTTAATATTTTGTTATTGTTCGTTTGCAAATAACATACACATATAGAAATATGTATACTGAATATTTTTAATTAAATTACAACTATGATATTTCAATTTATACTTATTTGTATGCATAGGTATGTGCACACAAATAATTTTACTTATAAATATATATTTATATACATATATGATTTTTTAATTAACACCAAATTAAATTAAAAACCAAATAATATTAGGAGATTATATTACATACATACATATGTCCAAATATGTACATATATAGGATATTCATATATTAAAATAAATTTATTTATCATATGAGAAAAAGAATAATAATTACAAAAATAAATCAATAAATAAATACATACTTGCCTAGATTATACAAATACATAAGTGCATTCACATATAAACATGAATGTTTTCGCACGTGATAACATAAATTCCACCTTTGATTAATACTAAATCAAAGAAATGTTTTGAATATGCATTCAAGTAAGATATGTAAAAATTTTGAACAATCATTATTAAAAATTCTGTAATTATATGAATTTGAAATATGAAAACTTCAAAGCTTAAAACCTTTAGAAAAATGATGATTTTATAATTCAATATAAAGAATCAATTCAATTATCTACTGATAAATAGAATAAAAATTAATTACGATTTAATTAAAAAAATTATAAACAATAATAAATTTCTAATTAAAATTGAAAATTCAAATTCAAAATTTTAAGATTTTACATTCAAATATGAATTTTGAATGTACAAAATGTATGTAGTATATACACTTGCATTGTATGAACAAGAATATTTCTCTTTCATTCGATTTTAAATTAATAAAATTTATTTAAAAAAGAAAAAACTTAAATAGAACACATGCATTTCTATACGGTTACATATATCAATTTTGAATGAATACATGAGTGTGTAAACAGTGTACATACAATGTGTATTTATAGTGTACAACTATTAGTTTTGCGTTATGGTAATAAATTTGTGTATGATTTTATGTATTTGTTTTTATTCTAATTAAAAAATTATATTATAACATGAATAACTTTATTTTATATGAATTTATAAGCAAATTTTTAGGTGCTTTTCATGTATGCATTGTGCAGAAAATAAATAAATCTAAATATATTTCTACATTCGTATGTATATACATATATGTATGTGTGTATCCATATATTTATGTACATATTCGTATGTGCATGCATATGTCAATCATATGCGCTATAAGTAATTAAAAAATTTCAAATTCATATGGTACAAAATTTCAATACGATATAGTATGTACATATATAACATCTAAATATACAACATATGTGTTCTCTTATGGAAAAAAATATAAACAAATAACTGCATTTATAGTTACAAATATAGAAAACAAAAGAAAATAAATACATATATACATATATACGCATATATATAAATATAATTTTCAATTTAACTTGAAAGATATCAATAACTACAATATTATGCTTGTACCTCTATATATTAATTAATATATAATACCATATATCGAACATTACATACTATAGATGAGTCTGTTTTGTTTATGTATCAAATATACATTCATGTGTTTTGTACATACAAAAGTAAATAAGTTATAACAACATAAAATAATGTAAAATGTACGTTAATCCATATATACATGTACACTTGAAATATGAATGCGGAAATTCTGTTTATAAATAACTGAAAATTAATGCATTCACGTATAAACACAAGAAATAAGTACGAGAAGAAATATTTGTAAAAAAAATGTGTTCAATTTTATAATCCGTATTGATGCTAAACGTTTACGTTTACGTTTATATCAGAATTCATACATATGTGATGTGTTTTCAATCAATGTGCATTGTGAAAATCAATTATTATTATATAGGAACGGGGTGATTCAAGTTCAAATAGACTTTTGAATATACAATACGAATACTAAATATGAAATGTTTGAATTATTAAAATAATCAAACATATCGATATTTCATATATTAAATACATAACTATTTTATTAATTACATACATACATACATACATCAATCGAAATTCAATTAGATTGATTTTATAGTATTAATTTAGCAAAATATAGATGCAGAGTAGAGTGTTTGTTTAATTTTTGTAAACTTCAAAGTAATAATTATACATCTGCCACAAGCTAATAGTTGAGAATTTTTTTCTCAATTAAACTGATATGAAGGGGTAAAATGGTACTAATAATAGTGCTCTCTTTAAAAAAAAAATGAAAAATGAAAATTCAAAGTGGATCTAATTGAATTTCGATGGCGGTATGAACAATATGTAATCATATGCATAAATAAGGAAATTAATATTTGAAAATATTTTTTGTAAACTTTTTAATTATTTTTCTTAAAATTTATATATACGAGTATGTATATGCAATAAATTCAAAACATCGATACCACATTGATGTAGACGCTATGCTGCAAAGATGCAACCACACCACCAAAGAGACTAATATTTGGATGGGTGGATGGATAACGTTATAAGATGAACGTAGCCGACGTAGTTAGCTATTAACATGTAAAGAATGAGAAACTGAAAACTGTAGTTGCTGAAGATAGAAAGATATGGAGAACGCAGTTGCAAGAGCTAATATGAGCATACTAATGCTGTTGAAAAAGAATTCACAACATGATGAAAAATAAAGAAATTTATATTTCAAAATGTTTACATATTCACATACTATTTCTGTTCTTTGAAAATAAATTCTAAATGGATTATTGGATCTTTTTGTACATAATTTGATAGATAAGTATCAATATAAATTTAAAGATTTGATATAGTAACTATAAACATGTATGAATTGTATAATGTATATATGTATAATCTAAAAATAATTGAGTTCAAAGGCAAAATTCCTCATGCAATTATTTTAAATGGAATTAAAATTAAATATACACTTGTACTCGTAAAATAGAAAATTCTACGTAAATGTAAATTTATTTTACTTATATCTATGAATTAGTTTTTCTTTATTACTTTTAGTTTAATGAGTTCAAGCTAAGAACAATAAAAGCAATTTATCAATTTCACTTTTGCATTAATTAAAATCTCTTGTTTATATGCATGTAAAAAAGTTTTGATTATATTTTATTATTGAAGTGTGTATTTACTTTCAAAACTGAAGGTTAAAATCCTACAAGCATTCGATTGTGTGTATATAAGTATGTATAGCATACATATGAATGCGTGTACAATATTTTTATTATACTTAGTCAAATTATTTCAATTTTTTCAATTGAATTTGAATTAGTAAATAATCTTTGCAACAATGAATAAATAATTTTCAAAATATTAAGTATTCGTATCTGATCTAACACATAAAATTTACATGCATATTGTGTCAATAAATTATGAATTAAAGTCCATAGCATTTTGAACAAACAACACATATACAGAACATACTGAAAAATTCTGTTCAACTCGTTTAAATTCAAATTTCAAATACCATGTGGCACAAACAAGAATATATGCATCTTATCGTTCATTCATACTTCATTCTTTATTTCACATTTATTCTATACATTAGACTTTGACTCAACAACAATACTAAAGCTAATAAATTAAAAATTTTAAATTTGGAAACAATTAAGATTAGAATTTATGGCAATTTGTTCATGATGTACACATGCATGCTACATACATATATGTAACATATACATATGTATTTATTTCCGGTTATAAATTATTTTCGAAATTTTATATAAAAAGAACATTTTTAAGGAACATATTTTGAATAAAATTCCAAATATCACACCAGATCTAAACAGTTTGTTTGAATCATCATGAGCAAATTTTTATTTATTTATTAAACTTTTGAGTATTTTCTTTTTCAAATTAATACTTGAATACAAATTATGATTTAGTGTGGAACGATGTGTTATATAAAAACTAACTACATAATATGACTATTAGCAAAAACTATATATATATGTACTCCTAACAATATTATAATAATTATTATAATCGTATATTTCAAGTGACAAATCATAAGTAAATATTAATTATCAAATATGTGTGGGTTGCCTTTTTGGTCTTAAAAATAAAATGTAAAATCTTCGCATTTCACTTTGATGAATTTAAATTTATTTCACTATCTCTTCCATCGTGTATTTATATATAGTTTATGGATGGTTAAAAGCAAAAACAACAACAACAACAATAAAAATAGGAAACAAAATGATAATAAACTGTAAATGACGTAGGTGATCATGAATTTACATTGCTATAATATAGCAATCAGAAGGCAAGCACCTACTTCTTATACAACACAATACACAAAAAAAAGAAATACACTCTCCAAATATGTTTATTATTGTTATTTACTTCATTTATACGACTTTTCATATTTTCGAATGATTTTTCTTCCATATTTCAATTTTTTTTTCATCTCTTTCTTGAGTCATCAGAGCGTAGGAATAATTTCAAGCTTGTTATTATGGAATTACATATATACAGACATTGTTAGATATTATAGTTATATGATGAGCAATTATTTTATTAATAAGCCGATAAAGTTATATTTTAAAAAACATAAGTAGTTTTATGTACTAAGTTTTATAGTTCCATTTCTATTTGTATGTAGGTATAGATAATTAAGTGCATAGTACAATGATATTTAATTGGACCTCGGCATTACATAATATTATTTTTCTTTTTTTTTTAATTAGATATAATTTGTTTACAAATATGAATATATTATATGTATAGTGTAAATTCTCATTTCAATTGCAATTAGGTAAATACTTACAAAAAAAAATAATTTAATTAAATAAATAAGTGACACTATTATATTTTAATAATTTTAAAATTAGTTTATGAGTAATGTTGTAATTCTATATCTATATAATAGTTTACACTATTCAAGGTCTGTAAATACATATATAACTAGATATTCTCCTCCATTATTTTTGTGTGCCATTTAATTAAATTATCAATTTTTAAGGAAACATTTGGTATATATAATATTTATCTAATAAGATACAGTCTATATTTATCTGTTGAAATACATATACATATATAAATATATAATTATAATACATAAATTTATTTCATTAAAATATATACGTAATAATTAGGTGTGTATTTACATTTTGTGCATCCATATATATGCCAGAGCCCAGAGAATTAATTGTGTAATATGACCGTAATATACATTATACAAATAAAAGCAATATCAAACAACTTTCAGTAAAAGTGGTAAAAGTTATAATAACCAGAGTGAAGACTAGGAAATGAAAATTCATTTTTAATTGCAATTTTGTATTATTAAAACATATCAAATATCTCACTCTAACATGTTTTGAACTTTTCCTATCTACCTACATACGTACCTACACATAAATACGTAAGTTTTAAATTTTTATTAATAGGTACATATATTTTTTTTTTATTTATTTTATACAAAACATAGAAATATACAGTATTAATATATGTACAAAGATTATCTACATATCTATGTATATACATGAATATTTATGTAAGTAGAAAAAGGTTAAAGGTAATCACACAATCTAACACACTATAATACTGCACCTACAGTATATATACTGAACTAAGCCTTTTTTATTTTAACTTTAAGACATAAAATGTGTTATATATATGTATGTAAATTCATTTGTAATCACCTTTATGAAACAATCGTCTTCTTTTCTTTTCTAATTAAAAATATGAAATATAATATACTCGTACTTGATTTTATGAACTTTTTATTTCAGAACATAATTTAATGATATACATGCATACAAGCATCAACCTATAGTCTACTAGAAAATGCAGTTACATACGAGTATATATACGTATGTATACATACAGGGACGGCCCTAGCAATTTTAGCGCCCGGCGCACTTTTGAAATTTTGCGCCCTTCTTGTTTATGTATACATGGTGTCCTGAGTTCGAGTGCAGGCATTTTTCCAGTCGCTAGATCTTGCTGACAAACGAAAAAAATAGTAAGGGGGGGCGGTTGGTTCTAATATCAACGAGTGAGTAGAAAGAGGGCTTAGAAGGTTTTTTTTAGGTCAGGTGACTTGTTTCCTATTTGTGGTTATAATTCACGAAATTCTCGTTCGGTCGTTTCGAATTATTTTGCATTCATTGGAAAGATAATCAATCAGTCTTTACTTTGATACTTAAATTGTACAGATCGGTCCAGTGATGCCAAAGATATGGTACATCAAATTCAAATTTTCATAGAAAAAAATGCGAAATTTTGAGTTCAAGGTTAAATATCTCAAAACTTTGCCCTGTTTTTTTTTTAATTTTGTTTATTTAAAATATTGCCCAATGAATTGCCTTTCATTAGCATTTTATTTTATTCAATTATCTGTCGTGGATTTTGAGTTATGGAAAAAAATGTAACTGTGGGTTCTACCAATTTAATATATGGTATAATATATATCATATATTTTATAATTGAATAAAATATATGCTGGCAAAATGCCTGCACCCGAACTCAGGACATCCTGTATAATCTTTTCAACGCCACCCAAGAGGTAAAACTTGATAGACGCGTTTTTTTTAATGAGGATTCCCCCGTAGGGGATAATTTTTTTTTTCAATATTGCACTCATTTCAAATATTCAAAAAGAAAAATCTTATTAATTTTTGTTATGCAATAAAAATACGCGTAAAAAAACCAAATATAATTTTTGAAAAACAATAACTTAATTTAAAATAGTTTTATATTATGTATAATTTTTTGAACTTGCGTGCAGATATATACTGATAAACTCTCTACCATGTATAAAAAAAAATTCATTCAAACATGCAAAATAAAAATGCAAATATGTAATAGGATATTTCATCTGGTTTTTAAAGAATTTTAAATATGACTTGAACGTTGAACGGTTAAAAACGTAAAACAATAAAAAAAAAGAAAAATTTAGAAATTTTCACATCGTTTAATGGCTAAAATTTAAGATCATAAATTACCTTCCTACCTAAAAAAATTCAAAATTTAAATTTTTAAAAAGATTTTAATATCATTAAAATTTTGAATATCATAATTAGAATAGAACACACAGTGTACAAAATAGTATAAATAATATGAAATATAAGTTATAGTCGGCGTCACAAAATTATATTCTACATCTTATTTCGTTGAAAGAATATAATTTATAGAAAAAGATGTAGAATATAATTTATACATTGGGTTGAAAATAATATTAATTACTAAAAATGTTTTAAAATATCTATTTTTTTTTTCAAACAAATTCTCTTGAGTAATATATCAAATATCATCTAGATTATATAGAAGCAAACGACTAAAATGCTGTAAAATTTCTCACACAAAAATTATTATCAAATATCATATCAGTTAGTCTTATTTAACGCCGGCTACTGTGCAATTGTATATATAACATTAAAGTAACAACATCACGATGTATTTTTTGATAAATTACATAGTATATGATATAAAAACAAAAACAATAAGTTCCTATTCGCTTTTCCTTTCCTATTCGCTATTCCTATACATAATACCACATGACAAGTAAATTGCAACAACAAAATATTTTGAGCAAAACAATATACAATTGATTATGTACACTTATCAATATCAATGCACATAGAAAAAAGAAAAGAAAGAGAATGAAAGAAATAACAATTATAGTAAAGTCTGTACGTGTACAGCATAATACCAATGATACCACAAACAATAAACATACGTATACTGATACACATTAATTTGTACATACATTTGTATATACCTAACCATTGAAAGCACTAAATTATAAATATAAAAATTGATGCGTTGGAGCAAATTTTATGAGTGCTCCATTCTAACGCATACCTCATAGAAAAAACTAAATAATATTTGTATGCGATGCTTTCTGTTTTAATATGTAGATATTAAAATTTTTTCATGCGTTGGAGCAAATTTTCTAAGTGCTCCATTCTAACGCATACCTCATAGAAAAAACTAAATAATATTTGTATGCGATGCTTTCTGTTTTAATATGTAGATATTAAAATTTTTTCATGCGTTGGAGCAGATAATTTTAGTGCTCCATTACAATGTATTTATGAATTTAGATTTAGACTGTTTGCTTTGCAGTCTAATAAATAGAAATAATAATCAATGGAATTATGTTGCTTTTGAATATGGATAGACAAGACAGACAATATACATAAATGATAATAGATGTTTGAATATTTATATATAGATATACGAGGGGATGGGATATAGGAATATAAGAAATTATATCTACATAATTATTATCACAGACAATATATTGTCTGTGATATTATGTACACAGTATACGTATATTCAAATGTAGTACATATGTTTTTAATATGTATATCATATGCTTATATAAGAATGATTTTATATTTTAGTTTTAATTTTTTTTAATATCATTTTGGATTTGGCTCTCCATTTCCATATTGTACATACACATACAAATTACATATAAAAAAAATTTTGAATTTTTTTCTAAATTTGATATAAATTCATATATCATTAATGGTCTAGAACACATAGATATTAACATATAAACATAAGAAATGTTTATATTTTTTGTATTATTTGCATAAGTCTAATATTTTTTTTTTGAATATTTATATAAAAAGTTTTATAAAAAAATGTGGATTATTTTTGGCGCCCCAAGCTTGCAGCGCCCGGAGCAAGTGCTCCACTTGCTCCTATGGTAGGTCCGGGCCTGTATACATATGTAAATAAAAATAAAAATAAAAATTGCATCATAATAATAATTAAAAAAGAAAAAAAATTACGTTTAATATAAGAAGAGTGTAAGTGTTACGTGAATATGATATGTAGGTATATGTTCATCATATGTGATATGAAAACGTATTTCTTGTATGTATCATACGCGAGTATAATTAAAAGTCTCAGGTGACTTTCTTTTCAGTTTTATTTTTTATTTGCATTTTTTCTTGTTCTTATATATTTTTATTTTTTTATTTTTCTGCTATTAAGGATGCATAGCACGATTACGAAAATAACAAAAGGAAGAATCATAAAATCAGGTCATATCTTGTAGTACTTTTGTACGTATATATGTATGTATGTACATATATACTTGTATGTATGTCTTATTTTTATAATATACTTACATATATGTACGTATATATAATGTCAGATATATTATAATAATACTGACCAATATGAAAGGGAAATCAAATTGATTTTGAGTCAAATAGTAATGAAGTTTTAACAATCACCTAGTCGTTTTTTAATTTACAAGTAAGTATGAGTACATAACATTCATTACCTACATGTTTTTAATTTCTGAAAATGTACATATGGCAAAAAGAAACAATACATATTTAACATGAATAATTCATAATGTTACATTATGTATTCACGTAAATAAGTAATATTTGAAAATCAGCTGACTCTAATAATGCATAATTTATAATCAAAAATATATACATATCTATCATTTAAAAAATTGTTTGACTAAATTCTCATGATACTCATATACCTACTGCATATTATATGTATATATTTTGGAAGTAATATTTGGACTGAATTGAATTTGAATTCTAAATGAAAAAAAAAACAAAATGAAAAGAAAATGAAAATAATAAGTCATTATATTTTGGATAATTCATTTTTACTTACCGGATTATATGTAAGGATTGATAGTAGACGCGCGTGTCCTATTTTTTTCGATTGGAAGAAAGATGGATTGGCTTTTAAACCGAAAAATATATATCTATGTACCTATACCTACTATTTGACACACATGCGGCAACTCTTATGAGTATGTATGTGAGTATATACAAGTCGATGCAAAAGTATAATACAATAAAGAAGAATAAAGAATAAAATGAATTTTCTTTTTTTTTTTTTTCGAAAACTGCCCTTGTCCTTGTGCGCACCTACAACTTTTTTATTAGCAGGCAAATTTTCAAAATTTTTATCCTTTTATATTTTTGTATTAGATTTAAACTTTAATTTGATAAAAAATATCAACACAATTTCGTTGTAAAAAAAAATAATTGGATTTTATTCTCCAATTGTAATCACTTTTAGATAAAAACAAAACTACAATAATACATTTTATATACTGCTGAACTAGTGTATAATGCTTATTATAACAACACAGAATAAAATATACTAATTTTTATTGGCACAATGAAATTTTCGATGAATTTCACACTATGTACCATTATTTTCTTTTACAGATATTTCACATAGTATATAATAACCACTCATGTACAAAAACTAATATGAAATATTTTATTTAATTTAGAATTCACAATCACTTATAATATATGAATTTGAAATTTTTTATTTTTTAAAATAGTTCAAGGAAATATTTTTTATTTTTTTTTTTTTTATAATCCTTTTAGAGAATAAAAGATCAATGAATGTAAACTCGATGAATAGCCGCGATGGACTGGACTATGCGGCGACGAGGCAATTGACATTTCACACATTCATACACACGACCACGCATGTACACAGATACATTCTTCGCTATTCGCCAGTTGTATTTATCGAATAGTCCTTTTTAGTCGTTGTTCCTTATTTTTATATGTAGATGTGCATATGTTTATTCATCATTGATTCATCATCGTCTTGTCATATTTGCATTTGCCTTATGTTGTGTGTAGTGTAGTGGTAGTGGTAGTGTATCCTTTTTTATAATTTTTTTTTGCAAGTTTGTTTAGTTTGATTTGTAGCTATTCGTTTTCGTGCATTTATCAGTTACCTTACCACTGTCTCTGCCGCATGTTTTTGTGTTTTTGTTTATCAAATACATTTTACAATTTTTAGATTACCAAATTTTAAGTGATTATTTTACATTAATTTGCGGTTATTTCCAAAATTTCTTTATCATATAAGAATATTCAAAACAAAGAACAAAAAATTTACAAATTTAAATTTTACGAGAACACAAACCGATTACACAATACACAAAGAACCGATTTCATGTTACGTGCATCTACATATGTACTTCAAAACTTAAAAAAATTACACATATTAAAAACAAAGCCACTAATAAATTATAATATTTTATTTAAAAAATATACATTTAGGTAGGTATACAAAATAAAGCTAATTTTTGTTCACAATCAAATATGGATTTGTTTGTTTTTAATTGTGCAAACAAATCGTAAACGTAATTTAATACAATTCAAATATGAATTTCTGAATTGAAGAAATAAATAAAAGTTAAAAGTACCTAACCAGTTTTCTTTCTGTCTATATTCTATATTCTCTAACGTAGCGTTGTCGATTGTCGAATGTTTTAGGTTGACTTGACGTCGACTTTGAAATGTTGAAGCCATATTCCATGCCATATTGCCATTGCTCTGGGTTTTTCTGTTGCTGTTGCTGCTGACGCTGAGTGCTGATTGAGCTCATGTTGCCATGCCATTGCCAGTTGCTGTTGTTGTATGTACATATCTGAACTGAATGTTGCATTTAATTATGTTTTGTTTACAGTGGGAATTGCAACAAAAATAACAACAACAACAACCGAAACAACTGTGAGTGTGACTCTGACTGGGACTGTGCATGTGATTGGGAATGTGATGTGAAGTGAACTTCAATTCGAACGTGAACGCCTAAACTCTAGCTCTACTCTAAAGTTTTCAAGAAGGCAAGAACTAGAACATAATATGTTGAATGAATTGCAAATTGAAAATGATGAATTTGATTTGATTACGAAACCAATATGGAGTCAAACTGGCCAAATTGAATAATTAAAATTATATTTATGAGTGATAAACTGATAACCTGATAACAAAACAAAAATGACATAATGCATGACACAACTACATCGCCGGCATCATTTATGCATCAACATTCAACATCAAGCAAAACACAGAACTTAGTATTTGCTGAATGCTGAATGCTGATGTATGATATATGTATATACATATATGCAATGCATATATTCATTTTCATTTTATATACTTGCATCTGTATGTTTAATAGAAAATAATATATTTTAATTATATAGTATGTTAGTTAGTATGTATATAATTTATTGTACCCCTACACCTACACACATCCATCATTAAATGCAATGCATACATACTGGCAATACGTCAAATACATCAATACGCAATACGTGTGGCGTGTATATACACATATATTTATTGCTCATTACACTGAATTAGTATTTGTTGGCATGTGGTTGGTTAGAGTTAGTATTAGTAGTGGTATAGTTACATTTGGATTGATAGAAATAATTGTTTATACTTTTTACATAAACAAGAAATAAAGGGAAATAAAGCAGTGTTTCAATTTATTGTTTAAAAAAGTATTTATTATTATATAAATTTATTTATTTATTTTTGTTACTTTTTTATTTATAATTTTATACAATGTAACTCATGTAATTGATGCCCTGATGGTAAAAATTCAATTATATGATTATGTATATTCTATATTATTTAATTTTATTTGATAGTGGTAACTCCCAAAATGAACTCAATATCAAGTTCAAATTATGTATATAATGGGAAATTTGAATAAACAACATTAAAAAATTAAAAAATTCAAATTATAAATGGAAAAGAAATATTTTGCATTGATAATTAATATTTTGATTATTATGTAAAGTGTATATTTCAGATAAAAATAGAATTTACAAATTTTAAATTAACTCAAAAGAAAAACCGAAAAACATTTATAAAATCACAATATGCAATTAGCAAATTTTCGCGCCATCTATGTAGTAATAGTCGAATTGAGTTAAACAATTTTCAAATTAAAAAACTTAAAAATATGTTAATACAAAACGGATAAAACATGTTCAACTGACCATTTTAGTAAATTTTTTTTCTTCAACTGTTTTTATGATTTTGGTACAATAAAAAATTCAATATTTATGTGTGCATAATACAAAAATATAATATTCTGACCAACTCTGTGCTGTGACTCATACTATGAAATCTTATGCAAACCACCAATACAAATATTGATATGCAGTGCAGTTCATTTTTTTAAAATTAATTTGCATCAATTAAAATGTGCCATTTAAGTGCATATGTTTTTTCGCTAAATAAATATTATATGTACGAGTATTTATTTTTATTTTTTGAATTATTTTTGGTTGTAAAAAAAATCATTATGGATTGAGTCGTTTGTAAACTACGCTGAGTATTTAGATTTTTGAAATTTTTTTTACTGATAGTCTATAATTTCCATTATAATATAATGTAATAATAATTTTCTATAAAGTAGTAATGTAATATTTATATATACAATATACATATATGAACAAAGAGTTAATCAAACTCATGCATCAAAGATAACATTAAAATATAAGACTATTCAAGTTAATTTCCGTTTTTTGTGCAGGAATTACTCAAGGGTTATTATTATTACTATATTTGATGTTTACTGGAAAACAAAAAGAGCTATAAACATTCAAAATACGATTATATATGTATGCAGATGTGTACAGGTATGTGTAAAGAAAAAAAAATCGTTTATTTCCGTAACCTGATTAAAATGAGATTATTTTCTGAATGGTAAATAACTTCGATTAGGTTTTGTCGTTTTTTCTTTTTTTATTCATTTTATTCCTTATTTCATTCACTTCGTTATTTAAATGTTTTTTGTTTGTTTATTTAAATAATTATAAAGCTAATTTAGAACATATTTTTACGAGTATGTACTATATGATTTGTTCTTTGTTTATTTATATTGCTTTTATCAAAGAACTGTGAAGAATGTATTAAGGACTTGAACGAACCTTTTTGATTTAAACTCTATTGAAAAGACTTTTTCTTATTATTTTATATTTTCATATATTTTTTGTTTATTTACGTATTTTTTCCTTTTTTAAATGAATGATAGTTTATAATGTTATATTTAATATTTTCTTGAATATATCTGCTGCGCTGCGCTGTATTATGAGTGCATATTTTGATGTTTATATTGACTTTTAAAATTTTTTTAAACTTAATTTAAATGGAATTCAATCACAGAAAATATGGTGCGAAATTTTAAATTTATCTTCACAAGACTATAATAAAAAAAATATGAGTAGGAAATAAAAAAATAAAAAAAAAACACTAAGATCTGTTGAGCATAATTTTTAAATATTATAATTATGAATGAAAAAAATATATATATTTACATCTATAATAATTTATGGTATGTATATGTACTACACTTATATGTATATCTAGAATAATGAACGCATTATTTGTTTGGATATAGACTGCAATGCGAAAATCATAACGATTGTATTTTTTATAGAAACTAATACCCTAATGCCTAATACATGTTCAGGAAAAATAAAGAGTGTAATTATTATTCAATATACGATCATATGGATGATTGACTTTATTGGGCTTAATGGTTGATCAGTATGTATAGATTTTTGATAAGACTTACGATATGAAAAATTGAAAAGTAAGCACAAATCGTATATGTAAATGCAATTGGTATTTTCGAATTGTCTATTGTATCAGAAACCAAATTAATGAATGAAAAAATATAAAAGAAAATTATCTAAAAACCAATGACAGAAGTTCTTTTTATCCTTATAAATGTCCACGCCATTTTTATAATAGAATTATCTTAAATTCTATACTTGTATATAGTAAATAAATAAACAAGATAATTCTGACTCTGAGAGCTCGTACTCGTATTCATGCATGTGTGTAGTGAATATCATCATATGTATTTATAAATATTTATTTTTGTATACTTCTTATACCATATACCATACTAAACAAACAAACACACTCATACACATACACCAAACATTTGTATATTTATATAGATATTAAAAAATTAAAATACAATTTTATCCATTAATTATTATTATTATTATGATGATATGCATGAGGAAAATATAAATGAAATGAAACAGCAATAAATTATGAAGTAGAATCATAAAAAAAGACACTTGTTGTTGGCTTGCTGCTATACATTTATATGTACATATATATAAATATTTGTGTACACGTTGAAGAGCATCAAAATGTGTAAAATTTAATAAATCGAGAGATATTAAATATACAAACTTACGAGTATACGAAACGGACAATAAAAAAAAATTACACATATGTATATGGTGGTGTGCATGTAAAATATGAAACAATTTGAATTTGAAAAATACGCGAAATTGATAGTTGAATTAAAACTAGGCTTAAAGTTTCAACCGTTCCAATTATAGCTATCATGATAATTATGAAAAATGTTTTTAGTAAGTTTAAAAGTTATAGATATATACATTTACATATACACTACATAATCCGCAATACTAAAACTAAAACCTCATCAGGCATCAGAACAGAATCAATCCATCAATCACCATAGTTATTTTTCATCATATGTACGAATGCGATCAGTATACATATTACGAGATCACGAATAATATGAAAATGGAAATGAGAAGTATGATATTATAACGATTGAAATAAACGTGTACTCGTATATGTTTGTTTTGAGAAAAATTAAATGAAAAATATAAATTATACAAATACGTATACATACCATGAAAAATACTAAAATATTATACTGAATTATATTTTAAAAAAAATATATAAAATTTTCATTATTATATTTGTCTGACTTCTGTTAGCCTGTTCTAAGTGATCATATTGTGTTAGTGGTTGTTTGTTATACTGGCGTTACTGATACTGTTTACTGAATCCATTCAAGTCTTCACTTCATAATTTTATACTCTTACCTCTTACGTTGTATCCCCTCGTGTATTATAGAATAGAAAACAGAAACAGAATATCGGAATTTAGATTCAACAGATACACTGTTGAAGTAGACTGTAGAACATAGATGATCAGTTGAGAACTGACCGCTGCTTCGATAGGTTCATCGAAGAACCTTGGTGAATATCGGTTGAATTATTCTTTATACTTGATCATTTGACCACTTATATAGTTATTAATTAACAGTGTAAATTGTTTTAAATTATTAGTTATTAAATGTAATCCGTGAAATAGTGAGCCAATTTTCAGTGTGGTTTAAAATAAGCAAAGGTTTTTCATTTATGTAGGAATACATTTCAAATTTGATTTACTGGTTTTTTTTATGTGAGTATTCTATTATATTACTGTATTGTTAAACTGATTTTGTGAAATGATCATAATATGAATTTGGATATAATGATAAGTTCATTTGAAATTTTATTTAGTTGACAAAAAAAAAAAAAAATATACATATTTGTATATTTAAAAGTGTGAGTTTATTATTATTGAATTCATTAAAATCAAAATAAAAAAAAATAAATAAATTATCCATCCCAAACACAAGGGGATAAGTGAACTATGTCAAAAGTTAAATGCATGAAGGGTGGAATATATTCACCCTTCAATAACTTTCATGATAATTTTCTAGTGCTAGTTTTAATTATTTTTACCTGTTATATTATGCAATTAAGTGAATGTAATAGTGAAGGTATATTAGAATCATTAAATGCATATAATGGAAATGTTATAAGTAATGGTGCAACCAACCAAGGATTGGATATAATTACGTCAACGGACCATATCACCGATGCTTGTATCAACAAGTGTCCTGAGGAGGTAATGATCATGAGGAAATTTTAAAACGGAAGAGTAAACTAACATTCTTTACGTTATTCGTTTTTTTTTTCTATTTTGAGGGTATACTATAGTATATGTATAATTATTTTGTAAACGATCGACTGATTTTATTTCCGATTTGCAATTGGTACAACGTATATTATATACTGTAAATGAGAAAAGAAATTCTGTTACACTGTTTGAAAATAATTCACCTAAGATTTTTTTTGATATACTCGTATGTATAAATATTGTCTTGAAAGATATCGATTTTTTTTTTATTGAGGTTTAGTGAACTTTTGTTTCTATAATATTATTTTATCTTATATATGTATGTATATATTTAAGAAATTTTATTATCAAAACAAATTCTATGTGTTTTTTGTTTTCTTTGAATTTTTAGTCGATAACCCATGTTGAACTATTCTTGGTAGTATATCTTCTATGAGATGAACAAAACAAGATTTTCCCACTTTGGCGCTTTTATTTAATTTCATTTTACATTTTACGTTATGATTTGTTTTTGAAATGAATTTTATAATACAACAAAAACTTATACTTATACTCTTTGTACATATGCAATAAACACAAAATATTATAACTTATTTTTATATGTAAATGTAAACGAATGTATACATAAAAACGAAATATTTATATATACTTTAATAATTCTGAGATTTTATTGTATTTGTGGTAATAATTATATTATGGAATGAAACAAGTATAACAATAACATAATATTCTGTATAATAATAATAAAAAATTTGTCATTAAAATGCCTATGTAAATGAGTTAATGGGTAATATAAGTACACATAAATTTTGAATTTCTTATCAAATTCTGTAAATTAAATTGATTTCAAAAATAATAATTCAATAAATTAACTATAGCAGATGAAAGGATCCGACAGTATTGATCATTTAGTTTTATTTCAGAAAAAAGAAAAAAAAATGAACTAAGTCAAATGAACCAAAAACATGAAGAATGAATGATTTGGAAATGATTCTTTTCTTATTTCGATATCATCATTATTTTTTATATTGTCAAAGTCTGAAATAAGATTAACTGAAAGTATTTTCGAGAAATTTCTTTAAAAAAAAAACAAATATTAATCATATAAACAGTAAAAATTTATAATTGCATTTTCTGTTTCATATATTCAAGGATAACGATATAAAATTAACCAGTTAATTTAATTAAAATTATAATTGTATATTATCTAGAAATTTCATATATGTACACGTATGTACATCTATAGACTATAGATGATGACTGTCAATAAAATATTGTTAATTAGCAGATGAAATTCATGAAAACAAAACTCCTATTAATTTTTAAACAGAAAAATTATTGACAGATGAAGGTTCTTGTTTCTTTTAATTCTTTCATTTTTTCATACATATATCAATACATTTTTTATTTATTTTAAATGAAGTTACAGCAAAATGTAAATTATATTATTAATACAGATTACTATATACAGTTCAATATCAGATCAATCAAAATTAGTCATAAAAATGCTTTATAATATGTATAAATGTAAAGCATTGTTGTACGAGTATATATATTCAAAAAAAAATTTTTTCATAACGTCAATTATAAATAAATAAATAATAAGACATGTACATATGTATGTATGTCATATATTTTTGTTTCTGCTCTACTTTACATTTTTGTAAAAATTCTGTGTTTATCATAAATATACATACATACTCATATATTATGGAATTGTACATGAATAAAGTAAACAATGCGCATTTTTATATTATTACAAAACGTTAACGTACATTATATACATTGAGATTTAAGTCTAAAAAGAGATCATAACACTTCAACCTTTTGAGTAATTTACAAAAAAAAAATAATAATAATAATAAAAAAATAAAAAGAATGTAAAAAAAATTTATTTCTGTAGCTATACGCATATTTTTAATTTTTCTCTCGTATTTTTATTAATTTTGATTTCATTTTTTAAATTTATGAATTTATATTTTTAGTACATTTTGTAGAGTGTTATCTTTGTTGTCAAACAAAATACATACATACTAGACTGTTGGTACAAATATGTACGATCATACATATATACAGTCGAGCGTATAGAACGATAGTAATTATTATAAGGACTCAATTTATAAAGATAAAATATATCTATATGTTTAAAATTTTTTATTCATCAAATTTTATAGAATTTAAGAACTTTTTGTTCAAAAATTTTTTATTTATTTACATAATAAACACAAACAAACGTATATAATTGGTAACTTTATGTCTGACCAAAAATATATTTTATGTACATACAATATTTTTTTAAAAAAAAATCTCTATCTCTCTATACGTACGTGTTTTTTTAATTATTTTGGTGTTAACCGTAACGATTTTTTTTGTATATTATATTTAATATATAAGTACATATACGAGTATAATAATACAAGTGTATAAATATACATATACAAATATGTCTATCTATATTATTAATTTTTTTTTTTGACAATTCAACTGATAATAATTATTATTAAAAAATAATAATTCATATATACGAGTACGTTATTATGTACTATACATATATGTTCGTAGAAAATAGAATTATTTTAATCATTATAATTTTTTTTTTTAATTTTTGATTACATACACTGTATACACAGAATGCTCTATTAAGTTTAATTAATATTCATTTCATATTCATATTCTACTAAGTACATACAATACAAGTATACATTTTAAAAAAATTATTCACGTGATAGTGTGTATATTGAAATTGATTATACCTTATATAAATATTTCAATGTATGCATGTATTTTGTATAATAATCATTATGCATACATTTGTTAGATGTTAGCTATATTACATACACATACATATGTACACATACAAATACATATATACAAAATGTACTTGAACTGAAAATATTTATAAAAAAATATATATTTTGATTTGATTACGTACTATGTATGTATATAAATATTATTTTATATAAAATTGTTTATAGAAACAAATTGAAAGCTATTAAAAATATGTAAATTAATATGTACATTTTAAAAAATTGATAAATTCAAATTGAAAAGTAGAAAATGTTTAGAAAAGGTCATAAATTTTGAATTATATATATATATATTTTTATTTGATTGATAAAATGAATCTTCACGTCATTACAATACATATATAAAAATTAAATTATATTATCCTAATTGTTTTCTTTTTCTCTCCGATGTTATATTTTTATACATAATTAATAATAATTAGGAAAGTATTTTATTTTATTTTATAAATTCAGGAGCACAAATAGCACACTATACAACATGACATATGGTATAGACGAACATATACTGTGAATTGCTCTTGACATTACACTTTTTTTTTATTTTTGATTGGCTTATACATGCTTATACTTAATATACGATTATAATCATGAATAATTATAATTTCTAATTTTAATATACGAGTATTATATACGAGATTGTATATTATAAAAATCTAAATAATTTCCTTTCAATAAGTTTTTAGCATCTTTGAACTCTGAAATCTTTTTGAATTTCATTAATAACAATTTTCGATATAAGATAATATGTGAGTGTGAGTGGATTATGAATTATGTATAGTTTGGGTATACATACATACATGTTATACGTTGTACGAATATAATATATTTTAGGTAGTTGTATAATATTTGTATATGTGTATGAAATTCATGCACAAATTTAACCCACACTCCTTCATATTTTCTCCATGCCATTTTCATTTTTCATTCATTCAAAGTAGATACATAATAAAAAAATGTTAACAAAATACTCATATATGTAAATAAAATTATATACTTAGATATATATATATATATATATGCATATGTACACATATTCATATGTCTATATAAGTAAATTATTAAAATGCATATATACATATGTTAATAGCTTTTGTATGTGTGTTTTACATTTGTCATATGTATAGTACTTTTGTTAGATACATAATTTTGCCCTTTGAATCAATTTATTCAATTAATGCGGATGAAAATTCTTCATAATTTCATACACATAATGTATCCGTCCGTATATACGAGTATAATACGAGATACGAGTACATTATTATATTTACATACATACATTATGTATAGTATTTGTTAAAGAAGAAAAAATAATAAATCCTATGATGTGTCTCGATTTATTTATTATTTTTATTTATTTATTTTTTTTTTCAATATAATTTTTCATTCTTTCGTTCATTGCCTTTCATATATATATATAGTACATAAATATTTTTTTGTTTTGTTATATACTGCCGGTATATTCGACGGATTTTAGCAATCTGACATATTATTCATATTATTCATATATTATTATTTTTATAATACTATTGTTATTATATTATTAATATTGTGATGATATATATAAAATAATAACTATACGTAATATATGATAGAATAACGATGACAATAATAAATATAATAAATGATGCACTCTAAGTCTAGATTCTAGAATATCTTTATTGCAGTGAAATATATTTTTGATGAAAACTAAAGTCGAGAAAAATGAAATTATTACATACTTACATATGTACATATTTCGTATTTTGGTGGTAATAAATTTTTAACAAATTCAAAATTTACTATAATAATATAAAAAACTAAAATTATAAATTATAAAATTTTAAAATCGAAAAATAAATTGTATTCAATTCTGTAGTCAAAATTAGCATTTGATATTATTCATGACAAAGAAAAAAAAATTCCCTAGAATCCCAGCTAATTAAATTTATTTTGTAAGTAATTAACTGGTATATTATGCATTATTTAAAATTAAAATGATAGTTTATACATTATCATTGTTTTCAATTGCATATAATTAATTATAAAAAATATATTCATTATTTTTTGTTTTTTTCATTTTCACATTAAGTAAATTTTACAAGTATTTGATTATTTTTTTTTTAATTTATTGAATTTAAAATGTTTTTCTTTTTATATAAATGCAATTCATGTGTATCTATACATTAAAAAAAATAATATTTACATTATATGAAGACATCGATTTAATAATAAAATTGCTGTTTAATAAACGTGTATATATTGTAATTTATCCATATTCTGATAAATTCACGTATCTATACATTTTATGTTATGTTACGTAACGACTAATTAAGATAAGACATATAAGACCGGCTTTTTTTCATACACACATGCATATTACGTTTTATGAACAGAGATTCACGAATATAATATAGACTTATATAAGATTGTGATGTGATTGTGATGATGATCTTTTTAAAAAGATATCTACTTTTTGTACGTATAATATTTTTCAAGATATTATAGCAATAGACAATTTTCTTAAATATATTTTAAAATTTAAATTAGGTATTAATAATTTTTATAGACAATTTTAATTTTCTCGCAATATTCATATGTATGATATATTCAAGTGTAAAATTAAATATATGTTTATGAATATTTCACACGAACGTATAGAACTTTTATTTTACTTTAGATATGTGTATATATAAATGAGAATTATGTATGTATATTTTTCAGTTGAATGGCATATGATATGATAATATATCATAATTCCATTATAAATCAAATTAATATTTTATAAGTCTATAATTAAATATACATTTATGTACACATGTAGTGTATGAAACTATAACAACACATCTGTTTGCTATATGTATGGATGAAAAAAATTATTAAATGTTATTAAATGATCAACTACTAATATTAAGTATTTTTAAATGACTTTGCCTATTAAATTTTTAAAGTTATAAAAATTTTGAATTATAATACGTATAATACCAACAAATTACATTATAACATTGATAAACTATGAGTACATTATTCGAATGAAATACTGTGTACATATTTGTAATTAAGAAGGAAAGTATCCAAAATGATAAGGGGAAAAAAACTATCAACTATCAATATGACATAATTTTAAAATTCATCATAAGAACCTTATATGTATAAACATGTATACACATTTACATGCGTGTATAAAGTTGAAGAATTTTTTGTGCCAATACAGCTAAAAAGACGAGTATGTATATATGTACATATTGTGGTTTCGAAATTTTTAAAAAACATTTGATGGGAACGGAAGAAATTTCCACACATGATTGCACATACAATATATATATAGATACATAAGCATGTAGGATGTGATAAAATCAAGTTTTACCTGTTGTCCTTTTTGAAGGTGATTGGAATTTTATAAAAGAAGTCAAACATGCAATTTGTTTAAATGAAAAAAAAAAAAAAAAAAAATTAAAAATTTTTAAATGTTATAAAATATACATATTTATTTTTAGTGATTTTATTCAAAATATGGACAATTTTCTTAATAAGAGCTTAAAAACAAGCTTAAATTCAATCAGATTATTTGAATATATGTATGTTATATATATATATAAACAGCGACAAACAGGAAGGATGTATCCGGTAATTTTCATGAACACCAAATACATCTATCTATCTATAAAAATTTTGTGCAAATTGTATTATATTCTGCGACCCCTTTTCTAACTGATACAATACAAGAGAAAAAAGAATTATATTTAACTGAAGAATAAAAATGAAAAACTAAAATGTCTATACATATAATCACTATACTAATATCTCTTATATATATGTAGTTTATTGTCAGTTTATTTGAATTGTTGCCACTTGTTTTACTTTTATCATTATTATTTTTATTATTATATTGTTATTATTATTATTATTACTTTTTGCACTCGTAATCGTTTTCAATGAATAAAAATTTCATTCACAAATCATATACGTATACAAACATACATTATAACAATATCTGGGAGGGTATGTTCATACCACAAGCATATCAAAATTATCAGGTTACTTTCAAATAAATTATACAGTTTATCATTATTTTTTTAAACTTTATCATTATCGTCATCATTATCGTCAACATCATCATCAACATCATTATTAACGTATTTCAAAGTGTTCCATTTAATATTTTTAAATTTTTTTTATTTAATGCGTTTGTATACATATAAAATTTATATCGTCTCTGCAATATACTATTATTTAATGCATTTTTCGCACAAAGTAGCACAGTTACATTTTAAATTATTATTAATGCAAATAATATTTATTTGAAGAATATGTAATATTCTTTTCATAAAATATAACGACTTTTCATTAGGTCCTTAATAGATTTTTAAAAGAAAAATCTTATATTACATTTATACTAAGTATCTTATTTGATGTGTAATTTCGAAATTTTCCAAGTATTCGTCCGTTTATCTGTACATTATATAATATATGTACGTAATTTTCAAAATGAAAGTATATAAGTTCAAATTGTGGGCAACTAATCGCCCAATACCAAAAAAATTATTTTATGAATGATTTTCTAAGAATTATTTTATTTTTTTATAAGTAAATTTTTTTTTATTCATATAAATTATATTTTTAGAACATGTATACATGTAGTGTGATGTGACATTATACGATCACTCCAATATATCATTTAAATATGGACGCTTAATTACTTTCATAAAAATATTAGAAAACCAATATACATACTCAGTCGTGTATATAAATACTTCCAAAGCATTGAAAAAAAAGGGTTAATTTCCTGCTAATACTAAAGCATAATCATATAACGATATGTGGGAGTGAGAACTTTTTTGCTTACACAATAATTTTTTCCAATCATTACGCAAAATATAATTATGTATGTACAAATACCAATATTATGTATAATGTGTAGCTGGTATATACACTTGTGTTCATGTTTAAATGAATGTATACATATGTATGTACACTTATTGTATATAAATCATAAAGAAATACAATCAATTGAAATGAATTCATCTGGACATCATGTGTTCACTGTTTTTATATAAACAAACATTTCAACACAAAACACAAAGTATATAATCTCATGCATAAAAATTTGAAAACTCTTTTTTCGAATTGTGTTCAATTGATACAAAAAAAAAAAAAAAAAATAATAAAAATAAAAATTTACATTTGTGTATGTATACGTAATATATTCGTTTATGTACGTATTGCGATGATAAAAAAAATTTAATATTATTAGTTTTGAAATTTGATATAATTTTAATTTTATAATATCATAATACGATTACTAAAAATTGTTTACCATTTATGCGTGCATATATGTGTATTACAAACGTATAAATATACATAATACGAGTTTATATACGCGAGCTTCTCTTAAGTGTAATTTAATTCTTAAATTTCATATTCTGTTCAAACAATATTAAATAAATTTGGATTATATCTAAATTTAATATAAAAAATCCTTCTTGTTTAATATTGAAAATGAAAAAGTTCAATTCATATAAATATTAAATTCTTCAGAAAAACAATATTTATAATTATAACACCATTATAATGTTTGTTTATTTAAAGAATTTAAGCTTCACAAATTTAATTTTCAAAATGAAACTCATAAGTAGTATGTGTTCGATGTAATGTACATATAATATATAATTCATGAAAAAGTTTTTATTCAAAACATTTTAGACAGAACAATAAATGTGTACGTAGAATAATAATATTTATTTATCAATGATATCTCAGCAATTTAATAAAACATTGAATCGACCTTCGTGCAAAATAATTTATTTAATATATCATATCATAATATATATTTATTCTTGTTGTATGGACCTTCTATAAATACATATATATATATATAAATATGTATTTGTATTTGCATATTGTGCATGTATAATTTAAATAATATGTGTACATATATTACATGTGTATTTAAAATAATTTTAATATTGTTAACTAATAATTTTCATTTTCATTTTGAATTTTATACTACTACTATGACGTTATATCTATGTATATAGATATACTTTCATATGAAAATTAATCAAATTTTAAGCGTATGTATATGTAAATACATATTAAGTACAATCAAAAATGTATACGTTTTGTGATTGAACGCTTTTTATATAGTTACATCTATACAAATATGTACATATGTACAAATTACAAATAGATAAATAATAAATCACATTGGGTATACTCAATAAAATTAGTACACACACATATATACATACATGAATTGTGTATTTTAAATAAATAGAAGATTTAAAATTATATTAGAATAAAACTAACTATTCGAAATGATAAAATTTAATCTGAAAACGGTGAAAGAGATAAAAAACAAACATTAAATCTCGGCATATCATGTATGTCATTTTGATTATTGAAGATCTTTTAATATAAGCAAGTATATGTGTATTTTGTATATTCATTATTCTTTAAATATATTATTATAAAATTAAAATTAATAAATATAGAGAGGGTGATATGTGGTATTCTGTTACTATGTACATACATACATGTACATAATTGTATTTCATATTATGCATATATGAAATAATGTTCGAATCTTTTCATAGAATAGTTATGTATAATTTTCAATTCTTATACAGAGATTTTAGCAAACAATAAATAAAATTTCTATTATTTTCATTATGAACGACAACGACTGGCACCAACATCACCGTAACCGCACACAAAGCGATTGATCATACCAATTACCAACCAATCATTATAATCATACTATAACTATCTATATAATGAATGATCATCATCAAAATCATCATTATCATCAGCATCAGTAACATCATCATAATGATCAACATTCCAAATTGTTAAACCGTTAAACATCCATATATTCACTTTTATTTTTTTTTCCATTCATTTTGTATTATTGCTATAGTTAACTACTGTACTTGATGATGATGATGATGATGATGATGTACACATCTTAGATGTGATTTGTGTATTATAAAGTAGACGTACAATTTGTACATGAAATTAAATCGATATAATATGCATATACGTATACATATAAGAATAAGTAAAATTATATTTTCTTCAGATAAGTGGTGATAAGAGTTCTTGAAGATTTTTAAAGAAAAAGACAATCGGTGACTTGTGCGATTGTTCATTTTACATAGTTTGGACAAAAAAATGTTAAAGAATAATATATATAATTTTAAATATAAATTCCTGATGTATTCAATATAAGATATTCGTTACTATAATATTCAATACAAATTTATATTTTCAGTTTAATTATAAAAAAAGCAACAACAAAAAAAACGAATAATATATCTCTTCTTATCATTCTTTTATTTTTTTCTAGAATAAAAAACAAATAAAACTATGTATACTGCATTTATAAGATATTTAAAATGAATATAAGACAATATGTTATCAATAGTAATTTCAATATTAGAGTGCATACATGTGCATATACTTACTCGTTTATATCTGTAAATAAAATCCTTATATGATCTATTACTTATATGTACATTATATTATCAATATGTATTTGAATATTTTTATGCACTTTTATGTGTACTTATGGTACATATACTTACTTTATGTCGGCCGGCATAAAATATATACATAATGTACATGCATCTATAATCTATTGAATAGAATTCTTTAAGTGCATTAAAAAAAAGGGTTAGAAAAGGCCAAGAATTCTTTAATACTGATAGTGCTGATAATGTTATCGATACAATGACCTCTTTTTTTTTTTTTATTTAAAAAATGATGAGTACTTGTACAATCTACGCACATGTATGTAATTACTTATACATATGTACATATGCGTAAATTTTACACATATCAAATAAGAAAAATGTAAACTATATTTTTTTTTTTTGCATATATTTTTCTTTTGAATCGATTTGACGAACATTTGAAACCTAAAGGATACTTGAATTTCCTGTATAAAAGGATATACAAATGACGGATAAATTGAAACGTATTTCCGTTTTATTGTTTTTCAAGTCTATTCAAAAAACCAATAAAAAAAAAATTATTTAATAGAATCGACAATCAATCTAGCGTAACGGTAATCATATAAATGTAAATGTATGTATATAGTAATCAATATTTAAAATATGAGTGATCACAGAATGATATGAATGATTATGTATGTTTGACTTTTTGATATTATCATTATATAGAGCGCAAGTTAATTTACAATAAATTTATTATTATGTGTTAGATTATATCTATAACGAAAAAAAAAAAATAAATGAATAAATTCAATTAATTTTGAATTTTTCTAAACAATTAAAATATTTTTAGAATTAAAACCAATTTAACCAAATTCAGATTTTTTTTTAGTTTCGCTATAAACTTTTATTCGTTTCAGTAAATTTTTTGAAATTATTTTTGCCACTGTGTATATGAAGTACGATATACGAATACGACACGAACACGAATATGATATGATATATTTTACGATTCAGATAAAATACATAATATTATATAATTATTATTGTAAACGAGTCTGTATGTTTATATGTAAACCAAACTTTATTCAATTTAAAGCTTCAATTTTCATTAAAAAAAATTTAAATTTAAATATACGACTTGTATATGAGTACATCATAGTTGTATTTGAACTTCCGTATTAATAATATTACACATAGCTTATATATGCTTGTATGTACACATATGTATTTTTTATTATGTACATATTTACTTATAGACATACACATTCAAAATTATCGTGAAATATCGTACACAGCATTGCAAATTCTATATAATTCCAATGATGTTATATCTACGAAACTATCTATTAAATAATTAAAATTCACATTCAAACATATTGTATGTTTCAACTATGCGTACCTATAGATTTATCACAATATCAGTTTAATCGAAAAATTTTATAATAATTCAGCTTAAATTTTTAACGATTGAGATATAATAAAAATATTCTAAAAATTTTTTTTATAGATTTAAAGAACTGAAGCTGGCTGATTTCATTTTTTGAAAATGTGTATTAACATAGATATACATATATACGTATGTATTAGGTTAATATAATTGTTCAATATGTATTTAAATATTAATACACATTTACAACAATTAAAAAATAAGATTTATGTTTTATTTTTTTAATTTTTCTTATAGTGCATCGTAATGTAAAATATAAAAATGAAATTTATTGTAAATTTTATATTCATGTATGGTACTTGTTATTTGTTTGTCCTTATATCGCGTGCTCATCATTAAAATATATGTATAACAAGAACACAGATCAAATAAAAAAAAAAAATTAAAAATAAAAAGATAAAAACAAAATGTAAGCAATTAAAATTATAAAATCTTTAATTAAATTGAATTCTAACTTCAGTGTCCGACTTGCATGACCATCGTTAATATTTTATAATGCAGAACATATATGTAATGTAAAGTACATATAATTTGTATATATGTAAAATGTACTGCCTATATGTGCTATATCGCACACATGTATGAGGTTATTAACTGCTTACGGAAGCGTTAATTTAAACCTTTTATGATTTTATTTTTACGGTTATGCATTATTAGCATGGACTGTTCTGCTCTTTTACAGCACCATAAACTACCATATATGTATGTATACATTTGTGGATATTATGATTGAAAATTTTTTATGTATACATATATGCTCATGAATATACATTTACTTATTTTATGTATGTAGATTATTTGAAAATGAAAAATTTAATTTTTAAATAATTCATTTGGAGCATCAGACAAAATATGTACATTTTTAAATATACATTTTAAAAATAATCCTGTTCTAGCAAAACACATACAAATATAAAACGAAATATTCACAAAATTTATTTATAAAAGCATCATATTTTGCACATACAATTATGATACGAGTATAGTAGAATATAATATATGACGAACGTTTGTGTTATCCTTTCAGTGAGTTGATATTGATTTTTTGGTCCATTTTTTGTGTCTCATCTTCCTTGATAAGAAATATGATGAATAAGGACCGTGTGGCCTAATGGATAAGGCGTCGGACTTCGAATCCGAAGATTGCAGGTTCGAGTCCTGTCACGGTCGAAGTTAAATTTATTTTTTTTTTCTTTTTTTTATATCATAAATATTATTCAAAATATTAAACAAATTTATTTTAGAATTTTAACAATTTTTTTAAGATATCATAAAATGATTTTCTTTTCAAAAACAATTTATTTCAATTTTGAACATTGATTATACTCGTATAGTAACGTAGTAGCTAGTAGGTATGTAATATGATTTTATTCTCTTTTACAGAATCGAACTAATTCTGAACATTTAACTGTTGGTTGTGATCGAGATTGTTATGTGAGACAGGTATGTATGTTTACAATATGAATAAATAAATAAATATATGTAAGTGCACATAGATTCTTATTTCGATAAAAAAAAATCATACAAGAAATTAAAAATTAAAAAAAAAATTAAATAAGGGAAAAGGAAAAAAAAACATACTATCTGTTGTAATGTATGTTTCAAATCAAAAAAAAAAAAAATTTCATACTCTAAAAAGTTAGTCGACCTAAAGTGTAATTATCGAACCATAAATCCGGTCCGGAAGGTACTGTACTGTACTACATATAAAATTCTTTTCTAAACACAGGTAAACATATAGTACCACGTGGACAAGGCAGAACATGAATGAAATAGCATATAAATCGAATGAATGAAATAATGAATGAATAATGGAAAACACGCATTTGTACCCATGAGTGTAAATACTTATCATACTGAATAATGTACAAGTACAAATATTTTTATTTTCCTGTTTTTTCTTTACATCATTTTTATGATGCCATAGTGCATAGTATAATGGAATTCGATGGTAGAATATACGATGGAGTATTCATATTCCAAATTCCATTTATATTAAAACAAATAAAGTAAATTAAAACAGTGAAAAAAATATATGTATAAAATATATAAAAACTTTTTATGTATCTGTTTTTTCTTCATGATTTCGATATCCTTTTTTTACTTTTTTTTTTTAAATTATAAAAAAATTCCTTTTAAAAAAATATTCCACAGATATGCAGATTTTATTCTGATATTTTTATAAGCGAATACTCTATACATATAGTTTGTAGTTGCTGTTGTAGATGGTATATAATTCGTTATATTTGACCTGACATAAATATTCATTTAAGAAAATATGTATAAATAAAATATGTACAAATCATATACGTAATTATATCTATAACAAATACAAGTATATGTACATATATTTATGCAAACTATACCAAGTGCACTTAAAAATTTCAATAATACATAATCGTATATATGATAATGTAAGTATATTTCATTTATGTTCATTTTTTTTTTCTGTTGCTTTCATTTGTTTTCAGTGATATTTAAATATGTGTATACATATACTAGTATTTTTGCGTTAATATATTTTTCAATTTTTATATACATACATATATGTATACATATGCTTGCGATGTTTGTCAATTTATGGCACAATCCGTATGATAATTCCGGAAAGCGAAGGCGGTATATAAAATTAACTTATAAAATTGTTTTATATTTTTAAGATATTTTATTATTGTACAAAATTATCTATGTACACATCTATCTCTACAAATAACGGTAAATATTACATATTATTTACACATGTATATGTAAGTATATACTACGCACGCATCATACAAAATATATTCTATTAGAATTTATCAGATAAATACTCATATAGTTACTTAATTTTTGTTATATATAATTTTCTTATATGTGTACTTTATAATAATAATAATAATAATAATATCTTCTTATAATGTAATGATAATAAATACATATTTTCTTAACACACACATCTACATATTTGTATAATATATTATATATATGAAATGAATATATACATAAAATACATATATTTATTTATTTATATAGATATACATTATATACTCTTATATGTGTATATAATCGGAATCAACGCATTTCAACTCAAAAGATTGTTTACAATTTAGCTAGATCTTCATGCATGTGCATATATAAACTCATCAATTTATAAATACATACAAACATACATACATATACTCGTATGCTCATATATGCATTATATATTTAAATTATATATGAATATATATTTTTTACATATGTATGTGTGCATATATAAATGAATATATAGTATAAAATGTTGATGTCTCTTTAATTAATTGTAACATATAATCATCAATTTATTGTGATATAAAAGTATCTTTATACGAATACAGTAATAAGTTTATACCAAACCAACGTTATGTATTTATTAAATTTTTTTTAACGTATGCAAATCTTCTACTGTTCTTAATTGAGTAATGTATATGTGATATATACAAATAAAAGAATTACCCACATTTTATAATAATATTTTAATAATAATCAAAAACTCTATGTTTGTAAACAATTATAAAAACTTACTAAGTATATACATATTATATTATATTTTACCTTCAGTTTCAGCATTTCAGTTTATATTTTGTCTTCAGTTATGAGATGAGAAAATATCAAATATCAACCAAATAAACCACAACATCCTAAGGCTTTTACAATTTTTATTCTTTTTCTGTTATAGGTTTTTATTCAATTTAACGTGATCCTCTTCAGACGATACATTTTATCAATCATCTACTTATGTACAGTTAATGAGTTTATTTCCTGATTTTTGATCAAGTTTATATGCTTTTTATATACCAACCACCTTATATATACTATTTTATATATTTTACACTATTTACACATGAATTATTATTTTAAAAAAATAAATAATAATACTGAAAATTATAGTTCGATGGTGTTCAAATTTTAAATTAATTTCTAGTCCATATATATAAAAGATCGTGAATAAATTCATCAAAGAAAGATAAAATAAAATGAAAAATATGAATTAATCTTGATAATGTGCGCGCACATTATAAGTAGATATATGAGTATTTTTACTGCTTGATTAAATATATCTTTTGACTATTTGCCGCTTAAATACAAATACATATACACAATTGTATGTATGTACAGTGAAACCTCTCTAAAGCGGACACTCTCGGGACCAAAAATTTTGTCCGTCTACAAGAGGTGTCCGCTTATTAGAGGTGGTCTATATTAGTCAAGTAAAAAAAGTTCACTTTTATTTCACCTTTTCCTTTATATCAACAATGCAAACACATAATTATACGCATTATTTTTTCTATATTTATTCTAAATAACAAACAAAAACAAAAAACAATTAATTTTGATATTTGATAGAAAAAAAGAAATTGAAATTTATTTATCTTCTTAATTAAAAAACGAATCAATTCCAAACACTAGAATTCGTCTATGCAAAATACAGTTACTTGCCGCCAGTAAAAAAATATAATATGTACTACATAGTCACACGTGCATTATCTACAAATAAAATTTATACAGCCGGACTTTTTTTCGTTCTCTAGACAACGGTAAAAATCTAGAACATAAAAACATGATAACGATCCTTCTATTTGAAATTTTTGTTTTGTTTGTCTTTTGATTTTCTAGTACATAATATGTAAAAAGTGTCCGCTGAAGAGAATATTTTAGCTTAAAATAAGTAAATTTAGTGTCCGTGTCCGTTAACCAGAGGTGTCCGTCTACAAGAGGTGAAACGCCCATACATGCTATACGGTGACGGCCAAAATGTCAATTTGTGTCCGTTAGTGAGAGGTGTCCGCTAAAGAGAGGTGTCCGTTAAAAGAGGTTTCACTGTATATGTTTATACAATGAATATACATATATATGTAGTTTTACTTTACTTTTAATATAAACTGACATCATTTTCGTTATTGAATTCGTCATAATCGAATTAAAACAAAAATTGATCGAAAGAATTTTTTTTTTTTACTTTTTGTTTAAATATTTCTTTTCGGTCAATGTTAATTTCATTGAGACAGATCACAATATAGACTGATACTATTTGAATTATTTTTAGATTGTGAGAGGTGAAAATGTATTGTGTGTAATACATGTATTAGATGTACGAGTATTAATAGTAGTAATTAAAATTATTAAAGTTTTTTATTCTCACCAAAATAATTACAAAAATCTAAATTTTTTTAAATACCATGAAAATATATGTATAGGTATGTACGTAAAATTTAAAAATGAATACGAGTACTTTGTTCAATAGTTAAAACATTTTACAGTGAGATTAATCACATATGTGATCTCGTACATCTCTCATGAATAAGAATTTCTGTTCACCTTAATTGCATTTCTCATAATTCCCAATTTCCGTTCATATCAAATAAACATATGTACGAGCGAGTAAGTACTACAGTTACAAAAAGATAAAAAAAAAAAATTATGAATTACATATATTTACATAGGCAGTACTAGCAGCATCTTAAATAGTTGTCTAATTAAAAAAGTTGATTTTAAGAAATAAAATAATAAATAATAATATATTCTTTAGAACAATTGTATACATTTTTTTTTTCAAAATCACCCTGTACTATTTACTTTTATTTATTATTATTTTAACCAGAGTATTTTACGTAATAAACGAATGCATATTTTTATTATATGTTTTTTTTCTTTCTTTTTTTAATTAATTTCTATTACATATCATATATAAATACATCACTCATACTCATATGTAAGCAAAAAATATGTCATTTATTTTAAAATATGTATTTAAATGTGTATGGTGTATGTATACATCATATGAAACGAACACCTATGCATGTACACACAATACTTTAATTTTTGCATTGTGTAATGTATAATAATTTCAACAATAAAATTTTTCATATTATTTTTATAAGTGATGTATTTACAAAAATGTACACATATAATACTTTTTGTTTTGACGCAAAAATATGAAAAATTGTATATAATAATAATTGTAGGCCATCATTATTTGTAATTGTAGTCATGTGTATTTCTAAGAATTCGTAAGTAGCTATATGAATGTATGTAAATAGTATATAGTATATGTATATTATTTGAAATATTAAAATATAAAATTTTAAATAAGCGGTAAATTGTATCTTACAAAATGTAAATTATACTCTAATATGTTACAAAATATAAATATGAAATTATTTTGTTTATTATGAAAATTTTGTTGAATTATTTTCACATTTTCTCATGAAATCTTTTGATAAATTTATTAAAAAATTGTATCTTTCACATAATAAATGTAGATTGTTTTTTTTTTAAATTAACACTTGAAAAGGATCTTTTTTAAATGTGAAATTATATACTGGAATAAATTTTTTTAAAATATCATAAGTATTGTAGTTAGTATAGTTGCTACTATATGACATATGTATATGCATGTCTACATATATAATGTTGCTGCTAGACTGTGTAATACAACAATATTATTGTTCTGTAAACAATATCAGATCGATTTACAGACGTTACATATATTATATGTGTATATGAAATGTATACAATACCATGTCTCCCATTAAGGATATGATAAATTAAAATTGCTCATCTCATAAAAGCTATAGTAAAAATGTTATTTGTCTTATGTGTCGTCATATCACTTGAAGAGAGATTTCAATTTTCTGATGAAAATATAAACAAACATTTTTTTTATTCATTAACCGCATCGCATATTAATTTAAATAACTGTGCATAAGTGCGTACATATGAATGTATGGTATATTCAAAAAATTTTTGTTATATTATAAGTCTGAGTCAAAGCATAGCTATAATACATATTTTAATTTTTCAATTTTACAATTATTTATTTTATTTAATTTTTTTTTTAAGTAAATTATGTTTATACATTACATTACATGTATATGCTACTGAATATCTGGATTATTTCGATAACAGGTTTTTAAAAAAATTTTTTTTTTTTGATCAATATCATATTCATATGCGTATAAAATTTGTATACATATGCTTTATTTGTTTATATTAAAATATGAAATTTGATTCGAAGATTGGAATAAGTATAACTATTACCACACATATAAGAAAATATCATTTAAAATTACTTAAAGTGAGTTTAGACTGCTTGATATGTCAAATATGATTTGGTTTGATTTGTGTCAAAAATGTTATCAGATGGTGTGAAGCCATGTGAACATATCATATTTGACATATCAAATCATGTCGAGTTCGACATTTTGGAATTAGAACATGCTCTAATTCAATTTGACTTGGGTTTGACTTTTTATTTTGCTATTTCCAGATTTTCAATCAAAGGATACAGGTAAAATTAAAATTTTAACGTTTTGTGAATAATTAATTATTTCTGCAACACTTTTATAGATTTCTTTCACATTTATAGAAAAATATATTTTAAAATGGAGATATCTTCACCAAAAAATAATAACTTTTAGCATCCATTTCAAATCGTTTGCAACTGACAGTTCAATGTTATGTTTGACAAATCAAATGGTGTGAAAACATATAAACAAATGGAAATGACTCTTGTCGTAGCAAATCATAAGCTACGTCATTTTCATGTCGAATCACAAATCATGTTTGACATATCAAGCAGTCTAAACTCACTTTTATTATTTTAAGGCGAGGACAGGCATACATATGTATGTATGTATATACATAAATTTTACATATTTTTTATATTTTAATACATGAAAGTAATAAATTTTTATTTGAAAAATTCCAAATATTTATTACAAACAAATTTCTAATTTACAGAAAAATAAACAAAAAGGACGATATAAGTATACAATATTGAAATTTTTTCAAACAAATACACATTTTTTAATATTAATGTTTCTATATTTTTTTAATTTTGACTGATTATTATTATTTGTTTTGACTATAGTAGCATAGTTTTGAAGTTCTAATTCATCATAAATTCTTATTGACGTTATATTGAAATATTTAATTTGAGAAACATTTTATTTGGCGCCAAGACAATAATTTATGTCAAAACAATCAATTAAAATTAAATTAAAATCGATATACCGTGAAAAATTTTTTGATAAACTTTTATTATAAAATTATGTAAATAGTACAAGTAAAAGACGTAATTAAATGATTATTGTTTAAAAAATTATAATATTTATAACGTTTATATAATTTACGTTGCATTTTATAAAAATTGAAAAAAAGCATTTTTTTCACAGAAATTCTTAATACACATTATACTTATAAGTATACGAGTACTTAATGCACTTGTAAATACAGGAATTAATTTCGTTTGCAATTATTTATTAATAATAATTTGTTTATTATTATTTTGAAATGATGCAGTTGATTTATTTTTACATTACATATTTATGTAAGTTTAATAAATTAGTATCGTCTATCGTGTATTTTATAATTATCATATCATATTACATTTATTATAATGAACCCAATGAAATTGTAAATATAATAAGATAAGTCTGTATATTTATATATATATATATATACGAGTATATCATACTTATAATAATAAATTAGAATTTGAACACATGTGCATGATATGTATTTATATTTTTTCTAAGAAATTTTAATCGAAATCAAGGATTTAATCTTTAAACTTTTCATATAAATGCATGCATTAATATTAAAAGAAAAATAATAATAATAATATTCTGTTTTTATGCGTGTGTATATATGTATATTTGATAAGATGATTAATTTTAAATTTAATCTATTTTTTTCTTTTTTAAATTCTAATGATTTTTATGATTCGAAATTAAAGTGTTAGAAGTGAAAATATATGTATGTGCGTATTTATAAAATTTTTTATAATATATAGGAGAATAGGAGTGTATTGTACATTGTGTATATGTTTTATCAATTATTGTGACCTTTTTGTTAATTGTTTAGTTCATTAAAATAATTAGCAAAAATAATTAAAAAATTTGTTAAAAGTTATACATATGTATGTGTATCAAAGACAAACAAAAAGAGAGAAAACTAATTGATTTTATTTTTAAATTTTTTATTCATTTAAATGAAAAATTCAAATGTAATAAATCGATATTTTTAGCTGACATTTTATTAAAAAAAATATTTTTAAGTCATACATAAGTATATACATATGTACATATATGAATAATAAACTCTTATTTTTTGTGTAATAACATTATGATAAATAAATGACATCTGATGTATAATTTAAAATTTTTTAAATGTCCATAAGAACGAGATTATATGTAATTAAGTATACGAGTATATGTATAGTACATTTATCAAAGTATATTTATGTATATTTTTCATTTTATAGAAAGTAACATCATTTACAATATTTTGTTATTATATGTTAATCAATATATTATTATTATTATTATTAGTATGGCTTGATATGAATTAAAGGAAAAAAAAAAGTATTTTTAAAATTAGAGCAGAAAAGATCAGAGTCCAAAATTGGAAAAAGAGAATAAATATGAATATGTAATGTACAATATATAGTAAATAAACGAGTACATGTGCATATGTATACACATAATCGAAAGTATATGAATTGTAATAGTCATACAGGCTTATAGATAGTTTTATACATACAGTAAAGGGTCAGTCATAAATCAGAATTATCTTAAATCGCTGATACTGTATTTATTGTTTGTCATATAGTAAATCGCATATATGTGTACGTACATACATATACGTACATATATATACTTGTACATACTAAATATAGTCAAAATTAAAATGACATTCGAAGAGTGAATGAAAAAAAATTATGGATATTTTTTATTTTTCAAATTTTTCTTTTTTCTTTTAAATTTTAAAATCCATTGACCCCTTCTATATTGTATAAACGTGTATTAATTTGAACAAAATGTGTACTATATTCATTTAAACAATTATACACTTACACATTATATGAGTATTTGGACGTATGTGTAGTGTACATGTCTATCCAAAAATGATATACGTATACGTACACTAGTATATGTATACTATATTTTTTGGACAGTGGGTAATTTGTTTAATTTTAAAAATTTTTTATGGCACTAATTCAAGGAAGGAAGTATATTACTATTAAATAAGTGTAAATTAAAAATGATTTTCTTCTTTTTTTTTATGTTTTGTTTTTTGGTTTTGTCTTTAATTTCTTATTATAAAGTGAAAGTAATTTAATAAATTGATAGTGACATCATGCATGTTAATGGTTCAAAATTTATGTTATCTCTGTTATTAAAAAATTGCTTTATGAATAAAATTTGTTTCAAAAAAAAATTATTTAAAATCAAAATTCATATTATAAATACACTCGTACATGCGCCGTAAATACAATATTATTTTCATAAATAAAAAAATAAATACTTTAGAATATGTACATATATACATACATATATGTAATATAAAATGAAAATATGAAAAATTTTTCTTCTATATTATATTATAGATTTACAATATTCACATGTATTCATATTTATCTAAAACTAGATAATTTTCTAATGGTTACATTTTTGGGTTAATATGTATATTTAAGTCTGTGACTTGTTTTAAAACACCACTATCTTTGTTTTGTTTGAATGACAGATTGACGTTGATGTTAAAATCTTCTTTCATTTTATTATCATTCTTTTTTGTATGTAACATATTCTCAGCTATCGATATTTATTGAAATATGTGTTATTGGAAAAATGTATCATACAATACTATGTATTATAGAAAATTTTACAAAAGGTTTCATTCAAATGTTGTGGTACTATGTATAGTACCAGTAGTACGTAGTATTGTTTGTTGTATGTTTTTAATATCATTGATAAATCCGCCCTCTTAAAAAAATAATACTGAAATCATTCTGATTAACTGTCGTTTTGATTTACACATTAAAAGATTGATTGACCAAAACTGAAATAATTTTTAGGGAATTACTATCAATTTAATTTATAAAATTCCCAGATTATCATTAATTTTGTTTTGAAGATATATAAACGGGTATTATATCTGATCTGTTATATCAAACAACAACAACAATAACAAATAACAACACAAAATATTTATGCAGTTATACGTGGTGAATGATATCTAAATGAAGTGTTATTTGTTTTGTGTTTGAAATGAACATGACATTTACATATCATGTACAATGATTGATGTGAAAATAGGAGTACAATTTTATATATGAATTTTTAATGCATTCATATTTTTTTCATTTCTATTAATTTTAGTCAAATTAATATCTTTACAGCATTTTTAATGTCCGTTCATTATATAGAAAAAATAAAATTTATTTAATTATTTTCTCTAAATAATAAATCTATATTTTAAAAGTTTGGGAAAAAAGTATCGGGCGCTGTCTTCATCAAAAGACAGTTTAAAAACATATATAGTTCCTTATATTTAATCAGGTCCCCCGATGTGTATTTAAATACATTTAAATGGAGAATATTTAATTGAATAAATATCACCATATAAAAAAAATTATTTCAATATTACCAATTAAAAATGCCCGATACTTTCCCCCCAACCCAATAAATAATTGTAGACCTATTATAGATAATATCAAATGAAATGTAGAAAAATCTTCAAAAATGAATTTTCATTATAATTTTTCGAAATTGTTGATTTCAAAATGACAAATAAAATTTTATAAATTGAATGTCATACTTTTAATGATAAGAAATTAAAAAATTGAAAAATTACCATAGATTATTAATTTTTTTTTTTTCATAAAAATAAATAAAGTCTAGAGAAAATAAAGCGTAACGATTAAATACTAAATGAAATATACACATACATATACACATTCTATGAGGATGTGTATGTGCATTTGTATCACGTAAGTATAAACGAAAAAATTACATCATCTCTTAATTTTTTTTTTTAAATCAAACATGAAAAATACAAAATAACTTTCTATCTTTATCAACATTTCTGATTTATTATTTCTATATTCAATAATAAGAGAAATGTTTGTATTTTATGATGTCCTGTCTGACCGTATAATATGTATGTATGTGCACACTTTTATATGTACGAACACAAATTTCTTTTTCAACCAATTAAATTCGTTTAAATGTGAATTAAAATTTTTATTGAGTTTTCGTTTTCTTTTTTTAATCAAAATTAACTAAACTCTAAAATAGATTATCTTGGTAACAATATAAAATCATGTAAAATCTGAACTATTAGACAGATCGTTCAGAAAAATAAAAGCACAAACTACATACACGCTTTATTGATGTCATGAAGTTTTCTTCTATATAAAATAAAATTTTAGGGGTTTGTTATCAAAATGTCATCGTTTTGTCAATCGTTTTTAGCGTGTAACTATAATTAGTGAGCTTGATGATAATGAACTCTTTTATTAATTTAATGTGTCATATCCCATATTATATACAGATTATTTAATGTATATACACTCTTACACATATGAAAGCGAACATTTAGCATTGAAAAAAATATTGTCAAAATAATTCTAATCTAACATAAGAAGTAATGACAATTATTATCTGATGAAAATTTTAATAATTTTATTTTGTTCATTATTTTTATTAGAAAAAATTGCTTCATAACTGAAATACTATATGATGTGTATACGATTTGATTATTTTTTCTCTCTTTCTCTCTCTTATATAATTTTCATATGAATAATGTATATAGACTTACGCATTTTTAGCATTGCAAATAGGTATGTATTTACCAGTACGAGTTCAAATTAAAATACATTATATAAAATAATATTATGTAACACAAACAATAATAATTCTACAGAGCCTTTGATATCGCTATACTGACTGATATGACTTTTGAAATGACAATCCCACACGCATTTAATTTTCATATTATAATTTATTTTAATATAAAAAAAATTATACACATTAATGGAATAGAGATCGAGATGAACTGTTCGCGTTACTTTAATAGTATAATATCGTACAGTCGTAGATCATATTGTTTGATGAATAATAAAAATTATCATTGTATTTTATTTGAAAAGAGGATTTCACTTTTTATTAATAAAAATATAGTAATGTTCAATTTTAATTATAAAAATTTTAAACTGAGCTAAACAACAGAAACTATTTTCTATAAAAACAGAACGTATTGATACGCGAGTACTCAGGCTCACATATGTATATTTATATCTATACTACATATATATACAGTTCTATAAACTCAAATACGTAACTCAAATTCTACTGTTTAAATGGGCGTCAGAATTCAGAATAGAATATGTATCTAATAAAAAATAAAAAAAAAAATATAGTATATATGTATTGTGGCTCTAACACTATGAATTTGATAGTCTTTTGAACTATTTATCAATTTTATTATTATTCTGAGATTATTTAGAAATGATTTCTTTTATGAAGCACACTACGACACTACTAAAATTGTACTGTTATTTATTGATAGAAATAATTGAGAAACTAAGTAAAGAAATAATATACCTATGAGTTATGAATTTTTCATTAAATACATAAAAATTTACTCATATTTGGTATAGAAGGAAAATGAAGTACACATAGATTGGTAAATAAGTTTAATATAAAAATCCTTCATCGTTTTAAATTGTATATAAATAGCACACATTATCTAGTAATCTATAGTTGTATATAAATAAGTTGCTTCCTAACATTTTCTTTCATTCGAAATCCATTACATTCATTATGATTGTGGTATATTATATGAAATATACGGAAATGTAACGGAAATTAAAATCATAAATAAATTAAATGTCTTGTATTGTTATATCACAATTTAAAAGAAAAAAACAATTTTTTTTTATCTTTTACATATTAAAATTATTTACTTGTATCTCGTATCTATATATATAAAAAATGTATTCATTATTATTGTTTTTATATGTCATTAAAAAAGAACCACAAATCTATCCCTCTTTTAATTGTTGAATTCTCATTATCGTCATCATCATCATCATTATGATCATCCTTAATTTATAGTCTGTGATCCTAATTGATGCATATATATGTTATGTATATAAATTTATACTTGTATGTATGTACATATTCGTATTATAAAGTACGAAGATAAAGTAGTTTTATATCTAGTTAGATCCAGAATGATATTTTAAAAGCATGTGGTCATTTGAAATTCATTTTACATATGTATATAGAATTTTGTATGTTTATAACATTATGTATACAAATAAGTATATTCTAGGCACAAGAACAACTTTTGTTATTATTATTTATGGACTGATGGCCGTCGGTGAAATTTGCCTTTTCAGTTTATTTACAGGTTTTTTGTTTTTATATTTATTTTTATTTATCATGCTGTTATGTTGTCGTCTAAAATATGGTCTGGAAGACAATTAGCATTTCTCAATATTCTCAATTAATCCTTCTTAGGACATACTAGTGACATAGTAAATATATACTCAGCTAATTCAAATTTTCTAAACGTACATACATATGTGTACTCGCGTAATGTACATATATATTATACATGAATCATGAATACATGTGTATGTGTGTATAGCTGTATTCAAATTAAACGCATTTTAAATGCGGGTATTGTAGTTTGTAATTTTTGATTTTTTGTCTTATTATTTTCTTTTATTGAATAATATTGTGTATTTTTATTTATATACACACATATAAAGCATTTTACATATTTCAATACAAATTTATGTATAAATATTATGTAGCTACATACATATGTACACACGCATGTATCATGTGTGTAGTTAGTTACGTACTTGAAATTTTCATTTTTCAATTAAGAACATGACCGTATTATAAATAATGATACACAATAATAATATCATGCTGATCATTTTGCCTTTTTTTCACAAATAAAAAATACAAATATACTATTATTAATTCAATTTTTAATATAAATAATACGATTTTTTTTTCTTTTTTGTCTTTGTTTTTTCAGTGTCGCATGGGATGTAATTTGTGGGAATTGGCATTGAACTCATCGTGTCAAACTGTTTGTGTAAGATTTTCATTACTCTATACGACAACAAAATAGATAAATTGCCCTTCAATTTTTCAATATAATAATTATTGTCAATAACTTTATAACTGATATAGATTCATATATTTATAATATGGTATATGTAATCATAATATCCTTCTTTACAGAATAAGACTGATGAAGAGATTTTAGAACCAAAAGAATTATATTGCGTCATGGGATGTAATGATGCATTAAATCGTTACTTTAAATGGCTAAGAATTGAGGTTGGCACCCCACCAGCACCAGCACTTGTCGCTGATACGCTTACTGCAACTTCATTATCATTAGAATGGCAAATACCACCAAAATTAAATGAGTTAACAAAGGGTAAAGCGTACTCACCGAAAAGTTATCTAGTTCAATGGAGATACGAAGAAGTTGTTGGTGATTGGAAATTTTGTCGAAATCAAAGTATGGGCGATAATTCGACTGTTCGAGTGGATAATTTACAGCCGTACACAAAATATCGGGTTAGTTAATTTCGTTTAAATTTCTTTTCTTCGATTTTAAATAATAATTTTTATAATTTGTAACTGATTTTTTTTTAAACATTTTATATTTTAGTTTCGAGTCGCTTTGCCTTTATCACCAAATTATAATGAAGTCCTTGTGTCAGAACAGAGTGTCATCATCAGTACATTAGCAATGGGAGTGCCATTATCTGAACCAGCAATTGTAAGAGCTGTTGCTGTTGATCATACAAGGATATCAGTATCATGGGAACCAGGTCCATTTCCGAATGGACCAATATTATCATATGTCTTGCAGATAAAAGATTTATCAACTGGGGGTTATTCTGCCATTAAGGTTTTCATCTCTAATAAAAACAGAATATTAACAATGCTTGCCTTTCATTCTTTCACCGCACGTTTTTAATTTTTTTATTTTAAAACAATTTCCTTTTTATAAATTTTCCTCCAATGTAATTTCACGAATGTATCCTTCAAAATTTTAGTTTAATATTACTAAAACACAAGCATAACTAAACTGAAATTATGAATGAAACTTTAAATTTATCGGGGATTATTTTTTAAGCCCTTCTTATAACCATACTGAATTGTAAAATTATTTTGCTCGATTTGAATTTTTTTATATGCATGACACAATTCTATAAAATTGTTATTAATTGATGCATGAGTGCGATGCGACAACTGTCCTATTACTGTATGTACATTCTCATATGTACATATATACGAGTTATAATGTACATTCCAATTTTTTTCCAGACTGCAAATATACTACGAATTAAATTTTATTTATAAAATGCATCTTCGCATGTGCGTTGTGTTGTTTATTATTACTGGGATTGGTCCATTTAAATTCAAATTGAAAAAGATAAAAAGTTGAGTACATACACATTTTTATGTATGACATGTCATGCGTATGTAATATGCATTTTTGAATTATTTTATATTTATATTTAAGTACACATGTATTAATAAAGGAGACATTTCGTATATGGTATCCACTTCCGGTGGTCATTAAAAAATTAGGCATCATTATTTTATCATCTAACGTTGTTGTTGTTATAACAACACACAATTTCCATCATTTCACATCCGTTTTTTCTATATATATTATTTTCAATTTATTCTTATTTTGCTTTCTAATTTTAATTTAATGCTCAATTTTCGTTAATTAATTTTCATTATTTATTTTTTAATCTTTAGTAATAGTTTTTTTGCTTGCTTTTCTATTCTCATCAATTTTAGTTTTTTTCTATGATAATTAATTATTCTGTATTTCATTATTCATTTTTATTTAACTAAAAGGATATTCCTGCATCGGAAAATATTAATTTCTACATGTTTGATAAATTGTTACCATCAAAAAATTATTCAGTTCAAGTGTCAATGAGAAATGCTGAAGGGGAAGGTCCAGCAGCTGAAATTGTCGTAACAACACCACCTCCACCACCCATTAAAGACGATGAACCTGAACCGAGATTAATTCTAGGTGCTGAATATACAGTTTTATCACAAGGATCTGATATTCTTTCAGAACCAACAGCTGTTTTTTACACAAGTAGCCATCGTATTTTAGGAATCGCAATTCACATTTCAAAGCAATTGATATTCGTTTCTGATGAAGCTGGTTTTATTATAAAGTAAGAAATAGTATAATTTCTGTATATTTTGTATTTATTATTCTCTACGCGTCTCATTCCACTCAATTTAGAGCACCTCTTGAACATAGTGGTAAAAATGAAGCAATCATTTCACCCGATTCTGGCCTAAATTTTTCTCCAAATCTATTATCAATGGATTGGCTCAATGACCATCTTTACATTCTTGGTGAAGTGATTCATCCGGTAATTAAGTACATGTTTTAATGCACCTAAATATTTTTTAATCGAATATTTTGGAAACTTACAGAATTCTCAAACAGTTTGGCAAATTTCTCGTTGTGGTTTAAATGGTCGCGGTTTAACAATTGCAATAGCAGGACTTCATAAGAAGCCAAATCACATTCAAGTTGACCCGTTTAATGGTTATCTGTTCTGGGTAATAACAGGACATTCGGCTGATACTGGACTTTTTCGCCTTGATCTTGCAGATATATCGAATGGAGTTAAACACGAAGTAAAGCCGTTACATATGATTCAAGGAGAAAATTTAGGAGCTTTTGTTGTCGACTACACAAGGTTTAGAATTTTGGTTCCTCCACAGGATGAAAATACTGTCATCTCAGTTAATTTGGACGGTAAAGATAGAGAAGATATTAGAAAAAATACACAAAGTCCAAAACTTAATATTGTTAGATCATTAGCTATGGCTAACGGAATATTTTACTGGACAAACGGAAGTGATCTGTTTATGGAAGATCATCACAAAAAAGAGGACATTTATTACCATAATGCATATCCCGGTCTTTCTAACAGTACTTTTATTTCGGTTTCGGTAAATCTCCCATCAGCACAACCTATTCCAGTACCAGTCAATCCTCCTAGACATGTACAAGCTTTACTTAGTGCTAGAAAAGCAAAAATATCCTGGCGAATACCACATTTACTCGGCAACCAAGGAAGAGGAGCCTGGCAAGAATGGAATTATGAAATGGAAATTATTGATGGCACAAGTGTTAGTAATGTCATAAGAAATATAAAAGGGACTTATTTCACTGTAGATAAATTAAAGCCAAACACAAATTACACGTTCCGCGCTGCAGCTTATACTAATGCTGGAAAAGGACCATGGAGTACTGAATTCCGTGCGAAAACACTAAAATCTTCCCACGACAGATATTTAATTTGGTCATCAAGTGACGGTTTATTGCAAAGTGATGTGATCGGTGAACACATTCATACTTTAATACCAAAATCAGAATTAGGTGAACACGACATATCAGATATGACTTGGTTTGAAGACGTTCTATTTTTCGTTACGAATTCAACTTTAAAATTTTATAATCGAACAAGTGGACTATTGGCCAAATTCGGAGATTTGGAGTCCGTGGAAAGTATTGGTATCGATTGGATTGGACGGAGAATTTATTGGTCAAATCCTACTCAACAACTGGTATGTATATAGATATTTATAAAATTTAAAACGATGTTTTTGTTAACAAACAGTCTCTACAAAAATTCACAGATAACACGATCAAGCTTAAATGGAGAAGATAAAGAACCTTTACCGATTTTAGCCGTGGCCAGAGAACTTAAAATTGATTCGCTTCGTGGACATATATATTATTCTACTGGACATGCTGTTGAAGTATGTCGTCTGAATGGTAAAAACAGAATGACGTATTTTAGTGTTCCGTTATACTCTGGGAAGCAAGTAATGGGACTTACATTGGATATGGATAATGAACGAGTTTTTTGGATAGTTCGAAGTTATGAAGGATCCAGCTTGTTTAGTGCTCCGATGGCGAAAAATTGGAATAAAGAAATTAGTCCAGTTGAAACCACATTAGAAGAGCGAACATTGAATGGACCTTTGACGCATTTTAGTGATCGTCTTCTTTGGCTGCAAGATGATCACACTGTTATTGTCGGAGATATGACAGGAAGAAATCTAGCTCACATACGAAGTTCCAAGCTTAATGGACTCAAATCGGTTTCAGTAATAGATCCAACACATCATGTTTATCCAAATCTCACAACTGAACTGAATGTTATTCCGGAAAAAATTAATAGCGCTACAATTAAAATAAGTGGAACATGGAAAGCGTTCAATATAACCTGGGAACCAGTTCGAACAGTCACTTATGGAGAAATTTTCTATGAATTAAGGATTCATTCTGAAACAAACAATGATGTAATTAAAGAGACAACAGTTCCACACTTTCATTATGCAACTCACACTTTACCACCATACACTCCACTTAATATTACTGTTCGGGCATTCACTTATTGGGGATCCTGTAAGCCAACTTATGCTAGACTTTATTCTCCAACAGCTGCACCGTCTGTACCAACAAGACCAAGAATTTTTATAACTCATCAATATGACCCATTTCGAGGTGGTTTAAATATTTCTGCAACATTCCGATGGGGACTGCCGATCAAGCCTAATGGCCCAATTATAGGTTATAAAATATTTTGTTGGTATGAAGAAGAAGGTACGCAAAAGCAATTATGCGAGAATTATCAGGAAAATAGTGAGGAATTAATTATTTCAAACTTAATTCAAAATACATCATACTATTTTCAAGTTCAGGCTTTCACTTTTGTCGAAGGTGGTCCACTAACTCATCCTATTCAAGTGAATTCAAATCATGAAAACCCCGTGCCTGTACTTTTGTTAGCCACTCCTGAACACATTCTCGAAATGGATTTGGATTTGAATACAACAAGGGTTGTGGTCCATACTGGAAATCCAATAGTTCACTTATCATATATAGAACACGAAAGTCGTATTTTATGGTTTAACGAAAATCGTGAATTAATTTCTTTTAATGGAACTAAAGCAAAAATCTCATCTGCAAGTAATGAAGTGTTAGCTATGACTATAGACTGGATTGATAGAATGGTTTACTGGAGTCAAATTGATAACGATCAAAGCAGTTCTGTGTATCGCCTTGATTTAAATCGAATGAATGGAAAATTCATTTTTAGTGAAAAAGTCTTATCGAAAAAAGGAATTATAAGAGATTTAAAAATTTCACCATCTTCTCATACTCTGTATTGGTTGGAGTTCGAAAACCGTGCTTTAGAATTTGGAAATTTAATTAAATATGATCTTAATCTAGAGGATGAAGTCGAAATTTGCGAAGAAATGGGCTGTCTGAATACCACGTTCAAAAAACTAATTTTTGATAGTCCCAGTGTAGGTGAACACAAATTAATTTTGGTTGACAACAATGAAAAAATGTTCACGTATGGGCTTCAAAGTCATATTTGTGCTCTAAATAAAATTCGTTATTCAAATGAAACTCGTGAAATAGTGAAAGATAGTGGTCATACATATATATTAAATAATCAAACTGTTTTAGCTTATAATTACAAACAATACCTGCAATACGCAGTGAATGTGACTCAGGTTAACCAAATTTTTGCATATTACCATCAAAATTATCCTTCGAAATGGTGTTTACTTCCAAAACCCACCGTTAAGGAACAGGAATATGTTCCAGAATTGGTACAAAAAACTGAACACAGCTTATTCTTACAATTACCGCAGCCACAAAATCATTATAATTGTAGCCGAAAATTACCTGGAGTTAAATATTTAATTTCTTATGCTGAATTCGGTGCGACAAATCATTTGTTGGAATGTAAGCATCCTGAATGTAAAAATTTAGTATCTTTTGATTCATTAACTAAAATTGAAGGATTAAAACCGTATACGAAATATCAATTTCAAATTGGTGTAACAAATTTTTATGCAGAAAGAATTGGAATAAAAATGAAATATGGTCCTATTATTACACTGTCTACTGCTCCAGGAGCACCATCACCTCCAAGAAATATATCAGCAGAAACAATCAGTCCGACTGAAGCTAGAGTTGAATGGTTGAAACCTATTGAATTGAATAGCGATTATGTTTGGTACGAAATCCATTGGCAAACTGAAAATCCTCTCAGCAGAGTAGTGAACAGACAGCAAAGACTAGTCACTGCACAAGAGAATATTTTCAAAAATTCTACGGGAAAATTAGCTGTAAATCTAACTAAACTGTTGCCAAATCAAAGCTATACCATTTGGATACAAGCTTATTCGACAAATGTATCGTACAGTATAAGTCAGTCAGTACAAATTGAAACTTTTCCAGAGCCTGATAACATAACAGTTGTGAATATCACGGCTTATAGTCTTCGACTGCATTGGAAATCGAATCCAAGTATTTCAAGATATTTTCTCGAATATTCTTTAGTTGGAAGTGATGAGGTACAAATAGCTGTAGATTCTGAAAATAATGAAAATTTAGAGATCGAAAAAGGGTATTTTTTAATTACAAACTTAACGCCGAAGACTGCGTATAAATTTTCGTTGCGAATTTATTACGTAAAAAGACACGTACCTTATATTTGGCCATCAGACAATAGATTTACTTTTGAGACTTTTGGTGATCGTCCTAGTGCTCCTGGAAAACCGATTATTCATCACGTTAGTGGTGATGTTTATAAAGTGTCTTGGGAGCCAGCAAAAGAGAATGGAGCTCCAATCGAAGAATACAGTCTCGAAGCATTACAATCAAAAATATCAAGTCGAATCGTACGATCAACTAAAAATGAAAATGATTCAACACCTTCTACATACCGAATTCCAGAAGCCGGTAATTACACTGTTTGGCAAAATCAAATTCCTTGGGTCGAAGAACCTGAACCGATCGAAGAGAAATGGACGGTTTATTATAATGGAACCGATGCATATTGGATAATTAAAGATCTACATCCAATTAATTTGTTTTCATTCCGAGTGCGTGCTAGAAATTCATATGGTTGGGGACCTTACAGTTCAATGAGTGAACCAATTAGTGAACCATACGTTTCTCCGGAAAGACGCGACTCACTTCTTATTGCAATATTTGTACCCATCATGGTTGTTGTTTTCTGCGTTGGATTTATTATTTGTATGATGTTTAGTAAGTTTTTAAGGCAATTTTTGAAAAAGGAAATTTAATTTAGTAAATTATATTTTTTTTCTAGTTTTACAACGTCGTTCAACAGCTAAAAAGTTGATGCTTGAAGCTAATTCACGATTACCAGGTGTTGAATTATCTCCTTTACCAGAATTGCCACGTGGTGCTAATTTTGTCCATGCCAACAATATTTTATACATTTCAGGTCCATTAACAGATGCGGATATTGCATCGTTGCCACAAATCAAAAGAGACCAAGTAAGAATACCAAAAGTTTGATGATTTTTTGAAGATATTAAAATTCTATTTGTTAATCATTTGTTGTGTGCATTCCAATAGATTACAATTTCTAGTTTTTTGGGTAGTGGAGCTTTTGGTGAAGTCTACGAGGGTATTGTACGAAACGCTTGCGATGTCCCGGAAACCCGTGTAGCAATTAAAGTAGAAAATTTCGATTCATGATTTAAAATATATCTTCTCTAAATTTTTGTTTTTGTTTTTTTAGACTTTAAGAAAGGGTGCTACGAAACAAGAAAAAGATGAGTTTTTACAAGAAGCAAAATTGATGAGTAACTTTAAACATAAACACATTTTGATGCTGATTGGCGTTTGTATTGACAGTGACAGTCTTTACATTATAATGGAATTAATGCAGGGTGGAGATTTATTGAGCTATCTACGTCAATCTAGGCCGACAGCTGTAAGTCCCAATAAATAAAGTTCAATTTTTCTAAACAAACTATTTTGAAATTTAATTTAAAATTATAGGGCACACCTTCATCCTTAACTCTTTTGGATTTGATTTCCATGTGCGTTGATGTTGCATCTGGTTGTCGATATTTGGAAGAAATGCACTTTGTTCATAGAGATTTAGCATGTCGTAATTGTTTAGTGTCATCAATTCACCCAGAGTATCGTGTCGTTAAAATTGGAGACTTTGGTCTTGCACGAGATATTTACAAAAATGATTATTATCGAAAAGAAGGTGAAGGACTTTTGCCAGTTCGATGGATGTCTCCAGAGAGTTTAATGGATGGTGTATTCACTTCCCAATCTGATATTTGGGCATTTGGAGTTTTATGCTGGGAAATTATGACACTAGGACAACAACCATATCCAGCCAGAAATAATTTAGAAGTTTTAAATTACGTAAAAGACGGTGGAAGATTAGGGCAGCCACCAGATTGTCCAGAAGAACTGTAAGATGAATATAATATACTTCTAATACGGTTTTTTTTTCTTTTTTAATTTTTTCTTTTAATTTCTTACCAAGATATCAATTAATGCTCAAATGTTGGAGTTATATGCCCGATGATAGACCATCTTTTAAGTACTGCCTAACAACTTTGCAAAATTTAAGAGCGAGTACAAGTGATACTATTCAATTAACAGCATCTGACACAAATAGACTTGTAAATGGTTAGTAATTTATTTATAAATATTTTTATTTTCTGTTTAAAAATGCATGTATTTAAAGAGCAAAATACTAGAATACGATGACATTCATTGCTCATATAATCATATATTTTCTTTCTAATTCTTTCTCTTCTTTGACTTATTTTCTTTCATCTTTTGTACGTCTCTTACACATATTTCCTTCATCAAATCAATTCATTTTGCGCTCGTCTGGTTTTTTTTTTCTTAAATTTTCAGGTGGTATTTTTAATCCTTCTTACTTGGGTTCTGATGTTAATCATAATCATACTGAAGGTAGGTTAAGGTTTCTTTTTTTGTTTCAGCTGAAAAAAATTGCTATCACCGCAGAGACCGGTAGAGATATTTTATCGAACGTATATCAAATCTTATAATTTAAGAAATTATATTTTTTGTTTTATTTTCTTTTCTTTTCAGGTATAGTCAAATTTAATAGTGAAGGTAATCCACAAGAATCGATTGAACCACCAATTATTATTACACCAACATCATCTACAACAAGTACAATAATACCAAAATATTTAGAACTTTTATATGATGAAAATGATGATCAGCAACAAACAACGAATATAATTGGTGACGGTTACGAAATACCAGTCACAATGATACATGGTACAGAATTTGTAACATATGTTGTTGGTACAAATTGTCCAGCTGAACGGGCTGCTGCACATCGGCATTCAAATATTTATAATAACGATACACAAATAAAAGAAAGAACATTTTCAAATTCATCAACAATTTGTCGATCGAGTTCATTAAATTTAGTTAGTAATTTAGGAAATTGTAATCAATTAAATCAAAAATCAATTTTAACAGTAGCATTACCACCATCAAAAAGTCAAGATTATTGTAATTGTGTTGATAAATGTTCGATTAATGATGATAATAATCATTTATTAGCAGCAACTGATACAAATATAAATAAAAAAATTCAAAAAAATTCAATTAATTTACAAATCGATTGTAGTAGTACAGATGATGAAAGTAAAGCAATGATATAATTAAATTAGATAAGGAAAAATAAAAATAAAAAAAAAAAAATAAATAAATAAAAACGTATGCCAGTTAACAAAAATTTTATATACTTATGTTAGATAATTTTAATTTTAATACATAATTACATAAATTGTGTTTCATTTGTTAAAATTTTCTGATTTAATATGTTAGGTATACCAAAGACTATCACAAATAATTTAAATTTTAAAAAACTTATGACGAAAAAATAATAATAATAATAATAAAAAACTTTATCTTTCTACGTTATTTATTTTCATTTTTTTTTTATTAGATTATTAGACTAGATTCTAAGGTTTATCGACTATATAAATAATTCGAATTTGTATGCAAGAGAAAAATAACCAAATTCATAATAAAAAAATATATATATATATCTATAATAAAATATGTAGTTTATAATATAAAAAGAATAATTTTACATATGTATACATATGTATACACATTGTGTTCCTAAAAAAAATAAATAATTTTTTTTTGTAAATGCAAATTGAATAAGAATAAAAGACAAATGCACTACATAAATGTAATTACCACAAACGTTACTATATTATGAAAATAATATAATTTTTAAATAATTAATTAATTCATGATAATCATAAAAATATGTAAGTTGAAAGTTTTTTTTTTTAAAAAAAAAAAGAAAAAAAAAATCTTTTAAATATGTATTCAGTTTCATGATGAGTATTTAATTAAATAGTTACAAAAAAAAAAAAAATAAATTTGGAAAATAATATAAGTTTTTTAAGTGAAATTTAATATTTATGTATCATAAAACGTATGACATTTTATTATTTCGTATTTTTTTTTTTATTTTCTTTATTCTTATATATTACATGTATTTTTTATTTCATTTTTATTTATTTTTTTTTTTTTTTGCCTAACGAACGCCCTTATATTAAAGGCGTTTTCATTTATATGTATTTAGATTATTATTATTATTATATACATTATATATTACATACGTACATAATTTTAGATTTAAAGATGTTATATTTTCTGTAAATATATACATAATATAATTATGAAAAATACTGAATTAAATAAATTCTTTAAGAAAATTTATTAGAAAAAAAAAAAAAAAAATTACAAAAATTTTTCTTTAATAAATTCCATATTTAATAATGTTCTGTTTTCATCAAGTGAAAATTGTATTGTGTTTCAGGATGTCTAATATTTTGAATTTATCTCTCAAATGGCCATTTGATAAAAATGATTGTAGACGTACATAGACATATCAAATATGGTATCCTAGTCTACAAAATTCGAATCCATGTAAAATTAAAATTTAAAAAAATAAAAATTCTTACCAGCATTAATCCAGAATCAAAATAATCAAATCTCTTATTTTATTTTTTTGTTTTGAGTATTTTTTTTAAGGAAATTTATTCTTTTTCCTCTCTGGAAAATATGAATGAAAATTATAATAATAGTAATGCCACTCTTATAAAAATGAAAATTTTTGACAAAAAAAAAAATTAAAATGATAAAACTTACATGCTCTTGTAAATATTGTAAAATTTCAATGTATTTTCCTTTATTTTTCTTTATTATTACGAGATATTTTTATAATGGAAATTGAATTTAATTAGAACTATTTTTTTTAAAAGTAGTATGTATATGAAATTCTGAAAACATACCATAATTGCTATTAAAGATATGATTTAATTTTATACATATTTTTATTTATTTTTTTTTAATCATTTGGTTCTTCTTTGATTTGTACATCGTCTGCGAGAACATCATCATCTTGATCTTCTTCTTTACTATTTTCATGTAATAGAACATATTCCCTTGAACTAAAACCAAATTTAATAACATCTTTTTCGAGCAATTCTACATATTTTCTGGGTTCTATTGGTTTATTATTTAAAAATGTTCCATTCGCTGAGTCCAAATCGATTAAGTATAATCGTACTCGTTTACCCGTTGAACCATCTTCACGTTCGAATGATACCAATCGATACTGTAAAGCTGCATGTTGTTTTGAACACGATGGATGATCGACAGGTAAATCACAAACTTTTCGATCTCTGCCAACTAAGTAACAGCTCTGACGATGAATGTATAATGTCTGTAGTGCTTTTTCACCTTTAAATGGATATAAACGCCATCTTCTTTTAGGTTTTCTAGCTTCTGGAGGTTCAGCATACTTTATAACAACTCCGTTCACTTTATTAGCATCTTCAGTTAATTTTCCACTCAATCCGAAATCTGGTTTTTCTTTATCTTCCGGTGGTTCATCTTCATTATCTTTTTCATTGTCTTCTTTTTTACCCCATTCGTACGTTCTGTCATCTCCTGATCTGTTTGGAAAATTCCTTGATCGACGAGGACTTCGACTTCTTGATCTTCTGAAAAACAATTGGTATTTATTAGTAATTTTTGTTTTTTTTTGTTACAATACTCATATACTTTTCTTCTCTGTTATGTCGTTCTTCCCTTTGGCGCTCATTACCTTCTCGATTATAAGGTCGCCTTTCTTCTGGTCTTCTTGTTTGCGATTGTGATTCATTTTCACCATGACGATCTCTTCTTGCTGGACTTTCTCTGTCACGATTTCGTTCTGATTGCTCATTTCGATCATATCGATTTCTGTTATTGCCCCAATTTTGTCTGTCGTGATTAAAATTTCTTCTGTAATCTCTCCAACCTCTGTTCCCATCGTTATAGCGACGATAATTTTGATTTCTATTATAATTATCATAATCTCTACGTCGATTACGTTCATTATTATCCTCTGCATCTCGTTTGGGACTATCCCATCTAGATCGTTCAATACAATCCGTTGTTCTTGTATGCTTATTGGAATCATCTACTGTTTTTTCTCCTTTTCGATCGTAATGGTATTTATCATTAGACGATTTTTCTTTGTGTGATTGACTTATTTTTGATACCTTCTTACTGTTTGTTTTAGATTTTTGTTTTGCTGGATTTGAAGATGAATCACTTTCTGAACCAGACTCTTCGGATGAAGAACTCGAAGAAGCCTGTTTCTTTTTCTGTTTAGATTTTATTTTTTTCTGTTTTTTCATCTTTGATATTTTTAATTTTTTACCTTTTGAAGATCTACTTGCATTTGATTCTGATGAACTACTACTGTCACTACTGCTACTATTACTACTACTTGATTCTTCTGATTCATTTATACGTTTAGATTTTTTTATCTTAGACATTTTTTACTGATTATTTGCTATCAATAACTGAATTTCACTTTTAAGTAATTAAACAATTTATATTTAAATTAAAAATCAACTTATTTACAATTAATAGAACCGCGAAAAACACAATTTTAGTTTAGAGTAGAGTATTTCGTTTTCATAATTGCTAATTGCCATTTGCTTTCAATTTTCAAATTTGTATGCCAGAACTGTGACACTTTACTGCTTTTACTTTTGTCTTGTCAAAATTATCAATAAAAAATAAAGCAAATGACGTTTTAATTTGCTTTTGTATGATTCCTGTACTTATGACATCTTGTTGCAAGAATATGCAATAATAGAATATTATCATTGGGATTGATTAATGTACTCATGTACCATGTACTCACTCATTTTATCATTAGCACAAACCTCATAAAATTTTAAATTTTAAATTCAATTTTTGAACGTTACTATTGAAGAAATTCAAAACGGAAACTAGACAGATAATGCAGTTTATTGTGTAAACTTGAAAAAAAAAGTAGAAAACTCCGAAACCGAAATCAAACCGGAAAACAAGTATTTTCTGTTAGAAATTTAAATATTTGTACTCATTTTAACGAATTGATATATGTATTAAGAATCTTTAAAAATTGTCTTTATTTGATTCTTCCAATTCAACCAAAGGACTAAAGTGAATTTCTCATTATTAAAAAAAATGTTTGCAAAGAGTTACGTAATAAATAAAAACATATTTACTTGTTATTACACTTTGGAATACCGTTAAGTGTCAAGTGTGGATTATTATTATATGCATGAAATAATTCAAATACATACTTAACAGTAATATTTAATGAATTTGTACATTTTACACAATTTATTTAGAATCTATTCTCATAGTGCAAATATTCAGGTTTTTTCTTCAAGTATTTATTATACTATACCTTGAAGAAAGTGTACATCTAAATGTATATACATGAATATCCATATACATATATATATAATTGTGTATAAATTTATTTTTTATAAATATTTATATAATTTCTTGCATAAAATTTTACAAACTTCCGGCAATATTCCGTCATAAATTTTATAAAAGAGATTCAAAGACAGAGAGAAAAAAAAATGTTCATATTGAAAACTTATGTCTATCGTTGTCACATAAAGAACTTTTATTTTTTCTTTTTATTTTTGTTAGATAATATTATACATATTATTATTATATATACATGTACTTGTACCTCTATTCCTGTATAGATATTCATGTATATTTAGGAATTTTATGTGCAAACATTTTACATTACCAACTTACAATATTTTTGACATCCTCAAAAGTATAATTTGACGTTGAATAATTTTTTCCTTTTCCCTTTCTGTGACTACAAACTATACATGTGTATGTATGATCTTTTTCAATAATGTTTTCTTATTTTTTTTTCCTGAAAATTACGTACACAAATCTACGCAAGATTTATATAAATACAATCATACAATATAATATGAACAAAGTATATTTTTATGCATTTGATATATGTACTTATATTATTATTACGTACGTATATTATGTACCTACGTAAGTATCATCTTTTTATCATACATACCTATATACACATAATATGAATTTATACGTACACATAATGTGTGTATCGTCATATACACATACAACATAATTTATATAAGTAGTAATGACATTAAAGTCTGTATCTCTAAATATCAAAGTTACTTTTTTTGATTTTTTTTTTTGTTTTCAGTTTATTTTTTTTTGTTATATTTTTGTTTTTGTTTGAGATAATGAGTACGTATGTACATCATATCATACCTATCATCATGCACACATTTATTACATATTATGTAGAGACATATTTCTACCACCATATATACGTTACGTAAATATATGTACATAAAGTGAACGTGTTTTTTTTTTTTTTTAAATAAAAAAGTAATATACATACATTATATGTATCTCTTTAATGGATAGTAAATATATATACATATTTATATGTAATGAACAATGTTTTTTAGTAAGTGTATAATTTAATAAAAATCTATCTGTACATCTTTACATACATTATACACAAGCATAGTGTATAGAGTAGATAAGGTATGTTAGTTAATTAATAAAAGAGAGAAAATACGTCATTATGTTGACTGTTGTCCGAAAGGACAGGATATATAGAGCTAAAAAATAAAAATGTTTTGATGTCATGTACTCGTATTTTCATTCATGAGAAAAATCATTTCTCTTCATAATTGCTCATGCTCTGCAGTACACACAATAGGATAGGAAGTATACGAGAAACAGTTTGATACAGAGTAAATAGCAGCAATTCATTTTCTTTTTTCACTTGCTCTACACTATACACAATCAGAAGTATACGAGGAGCAGGAAGAGACAGTATCTAGTAGCAATCAGGTTATTGGCATCTAACAATCGTACGATATACGCTATATTAGTATCTCGCGTACCATGTAATCGTATTTTCATTCATATGAAAAACTCATTTTCCTTTTTGTACTTGTTCTGCACTATACACCAATAGAAATTTACGAGATACTGGAAGAGACAATTATAATAGTATGTATCTTACATACCATGCACTCGTATTTTTATTCGTGAATCAATAGAAAAGTTCATTTTCTCTTCTTAAATTTATTGGTAAAGGCAAATTCTATCAATTTTTTAAATTCATTTTAATATTATTAGCTGCTTTTATTGTATTTTTTCCTGGATAATTACTACATTTTTTCACTCTACATTTAAATATTGAATATTGAAGTATTTATTTTTAAAAAAATATATATTATTTAGAAATAAAATAGAGAAGATAAAGGGCAATACATTACTGCAATGGACTACCAACCTATACAATTCATGCAAAATGTATATCGATACAGTAACGTCACATATGGCATGATAATCTTCTTCATATAACATAACCCTGTACCTACGTGAGTATGTGTAATAATTTGATATGTGAATGAATTAGAAGAAATTTTTATTATGCACAAATCATAAAAGGAAACAAAAAATGTTAGAGAGTATAAAAAAAATAAAAATAATTAAATTGAATACTTTTTGCAGAATGAGATTTGTGATAATAATTTAATATTTCTACGACTTTATGGATGCTTAGATATAACTACATATCTACATACTAGTATGAATGTATGTACAGATGCTTTTTAATGTTTATATCCGATTCAGTCAGGTATAAATGGATTCTGAGTCTGTTATATTTAACATATAATATCATAACATATTTGTAATTTTTTTTTTCATTTATTTAAGGGTAAAAAGAATTTTTCCAAAAGGTTTTTCTTTCCTTTTGTATTTAATCATCTACAGAAAGATGTGCTATACATTTATGTACTATAACTACTCTTTGTATAGAGGACTTAATATTGAACTCAAGTATTTTGATAAATTCGAGTGTAATGTAATTTTGATTATCATTATGAAAATACTTAATTATACTTAATTCGTAATAAAGTTTCCATTTTCGTTTATTATATGTAAGTAATATGCGTGTATAAGGATTTCAAAGATTAATTATGAATATTTCAATTTTTTATTCAATTTTATTTTTTCCTTCAGATAAATATCAAATAATAAATTTGTTCTGTTCAAAGGATAAATTTCTATTTTCCATTATCTTCATAAATTTATAGATTTTACGTGTGTGTGTTTGCGTGTTTTTTTCTTTCAAAATTTTCATCCAGAAAACTGGAGATTTCATTTATTATTAATTTTTTTTCGTTTGTGTATTCTTAATTTATACACATTAGTATTTTTTTCCTTTTTTTTTTTTTCATATAATGTATTTTAAAAATTCAATTTTTTTTTTACAAAAAACAAGAAGAAAAAATTGAAATACATATTTCCGTAGCAAAATAAATTTGTAATCCAACATGTTATATATGTATATTATTTATTAATTCTTTTGTGGTTTTATGAACGTTTATATATACGTATGTATATATGTAATCATACATGTAGATGTACATATAAATATATGTGTTAGTGTGTTATTGTATACAATACATATTTTTTTTTGTTATACTTTTCAGAAAAAAAAAAATGAAAAAAAAAAAAAAATAAAACAAAACAAATCAAAAGGTACTGACATTTTGAAAAAGAACTTGTACAGGATGTTATGGAAAGGATAATAAATGGTACATACATATTCGGATATACGTATGTATGCATTCATATTATATTGTATTCTTATTATGTTTATATGCACGTAAAGTAGATACATATAGTTGATATAAAGAGAACATTAAATGCAGATAGTATATATTACATGCATGCATATACGTAAGTACATACATACATATATACATTTGTGTAATGAAAAATGTATGTGAAATACTTATATAACCACTAACAGTTATATACATATATGCACATATATCTGTCTGTATCCACACACTCATGTAATACTCGTTCATTTCTAATCGTAATCGAACATGTATGTATACTCTACTATATCACATTCTGGTTAGCACTTTGTCTTTAATGTTTTATTGTCGTTATGTTACAGTGTTTTTCATTCTCAGTGTAATATACATAAGTACATACATACATTACTATATACTATATTTTTCAATTGTTGTTTTTCTTTGATTTTTTTTTTTTTTTACAAATTTATTTGTGAATATCCGACATTACTTGTACTAAATAACATACATACATATATTTACTGAAGACATATATTATATGTATACACATATGTATATGCTAGTATATCACACGTATAAAATGTAGTACATGCGAACGTATACATTGAAACAAAAAAAACAAAAAAAGATGACAAAATAAATTTTTTTCTTTTTGAAATAAGGAAAATAAGAAAAAAATCTTTTTTTGAAAGTTATTGTATACTCGTAGTTACATGCTGCTGACTGACATATATGAAAGTTTATGTAAACTTTCAAATAAAAATATGTATGTATATATTACAATTACAATTATTATTATATAGTGGTGAATGTCTACTACAAACATAAATACATACTCGTTTGAAAAGACAACAAAATAATGAGAATTTATTCTTTTGCTTTTCTTTCTTTATAAATTGTTTTTCCTTTTTTTTATTTTGATTTTTTCTTTCAACTATCGTTTTCTTATATGTGTGTGTGTTTTTTTTTTTTTTTGCATTGGAAAAAAACTCATTAAAGTTTTCTACTATACAGAATAATGGACAAAAGTTTTATTCTTTTAAATCATTTTCATTTTTGTTTTTCTTATGTATACCTATATCCTTCTTATATACTATATACATTAATATATAAAAGTATTTTATTTTTCTTATTAATTCTCAATGGAAATAAAAAAAAATGAAAAGAAAAATTCCTATATAATAGAACTGTAAAGCAAAATAATTTAATCAAAATGATTTTGAAGTTATGTATGTACATATAGAAGGTGCATTATAATAGATATGTAGTACTGGTAGTACGTAGTACAAATCAATTATATTGTTTTGACATGATATGTGAATGTATAGTGATGTACCTATTCCTATATACAAAGGTTACGACATGTATATATGTATATATATGTATGTACGATTGTCTTTATCTATATGAAAGGAACATATTTATACTTAAATTTATATAATACATCCTCGTATGTGATATGAAATTGTTTATATATTGTATTAGAATAACATTTATTTTATCAAATTTAATTAATCTCAATTGTCATTTAACATTATATTTCATTTAATTTGAGAAAACAAAAAATAGAATCAATTAAATCAAAAATAAATAAACACATACACGTCACACATACTCGTATATTCTTAATTATCATTTTGAATTTCTATATTCACGAAATTATTGTACAAATGATTGAAAAACTCTAAGAAAATTATATTTATAAGGATTATTTAATATAAAAAACGATTTAGTCTGCATCCTCTGTGATATGGTTTGATGTTTTTAATAAAGACTATGAAAATAGTGTATGGAAATGATAAATGGAATATAAATTAATTTCGATAATGAACAGATTATAACTTGGTCGAATTGTTATATTAAACAAATTACCATGAGACCTTTTAAATACCTTACCATAATGCCACGAAAGAATGCGATTAAAAAAAAATCAGAATTTGAATTGAAAACCATATAATTAATGGGTTTGTATATTAGCTATTGCTATACACAAATAATCAAACTTTTGATATGAGCCACTTCAAACCAAATTTAATTACGCCTTTATACAGAGTATATAATTTCATTTAGAATCATTTTCTTGGTAAATTTTGTGTATTATTCTAATTACTCTTATTTACTCGTGTATTTTTATTGACATTTATTGCTTTAATTTTATAGGTAATGTATGTACATATTACAAACAAACATACATTGAAAATAATTTCATTCTGAAAACATTAGAAAATTTTTTGTTTTCATAAAAATTTCATAATACTCCATTTCACAAATTTCACGCTGTAACGAAATCCAAATAGAAAATGAGAAGAAAATATCTATGAAATACTGAATACAAATAAGTATGTACATGTGTATGTATAATCTGTACATATATACTGTGTGATGTGCATAAGAATAATAATTTTTCTTAGAAAAAAATGCAAAAGAAAAAACCAGAAACTTAATGTACGTATTTCGAATTTAATTTTTCTATAGCACATATTTTATTGAATATAAAACTGAAAAATAAAAAATTGAAAAAATTTATAATGTAAACATATGATGATGAAGATGATAAAAAAAAAAGAAGAAATTGAAACAATAAAAAAATAGCTTTAGGTATGTTCTCATATAGTTTTCCACATTTTCTTTTTTATTTAAGTTACAATTTTGTTTTTTATTTATTTTTTTTTCTGTTTGTTTCTTTTCTTTCATTTCTTAGACATTAGAATGTACATACATATGTATATGTGAGATGAGATGAATATATGGAGAAAAAAAACAAATGCAAATATCTAAAAGGCATAAAATATTCTCCTTGATCTAGAAACAAAAAAAAGAAGAAGAAAATATAGATACCTAGTATATTTGATTTGATTTTGATTCATTTTATATTAACATACAACCACACATCATATACACGTACATTCTTTCATATTTTTATTTTCTACTCGAATTAAATCTAAACAAAAATTGTACGAGTATATAGGAGTAAGAAGTTAGAAATATGTTCATATCTGAAAAGATTGAAAAATATCTAAAGCTAATATATACAATCTAAAAAAACCACCTACAACGTATGTTTATGTATATGTGTTCATATTTACGTTCATATACTCTTATGTGGTATTATTATGCATATATGTTTGGATAAATTGAAATTTTTTCTGTTATACACTATTTATAACAACTGTGACTTTTGTGTGTCTACAGGTGGTATTGTAAATTTATTTATTTATTTTTCTTTTTTTTTTTTTGTTTTTTTCTATAAAAAAAATTATTTTCACTTTCACTCTATTTTCTCATATCATTATTATTTTGTATTATTTTCTTTTCAGTTTTATCATTTTATGATTCATAAATTTTCATTTCAAATTTTCTTTTCTTTTTTCAACTACATATAATGTATATAGAAAATGAAAATTTTCAGTCAATTTTCATACACATTATGTATATATATGTATTTTACGATAATTTATTCTTTTCTTTTATTTTCTGGTTGAAAATATCATGCATATTATGACATAATTAATATTGTAGAAAATTTTTTTGAATTTATTTAAAAATTGAAAAATAGAAAAAAAAAACAAAAAGAAAGAAATACATATAATATATCCTGACATCACCAGAATACAATTTATTTTACACTTTGTATACGAGTACTATAGTACATGTAACGTACATATAGCTACATAATATATAACATTTTATATAAAATTGTGAAAACTCTACATTGGAGAAAGATTTTATTTTTTTTTATTTTTTGAATAATGAAAATTTAAATTATGTACGAACATGTACTTGTATAGATTAACTCGCAAGCTCATAATGTATGTACATGTATGTATGCATGCATATGCATGTAAGTTTTATTAGTAGCATATATCGAATGAATTTTATCACACATATGTATTCATATTGTATACGTGCGCATTTTTGTCATTCTATTCATAACTATTTTAAAATCCTTGAGATCTTTGGGCTAAGGGTCTAAATTATGTCGTTTTGTTATGTGCATACATGTATCTACTACACATCATATAACATTATGAGTACATTCTATATATACATATATATATATATATTATATGTGAATAAATGTGTATGATTTTTGAACGATAAAATAAAATGAATTGCCATATGCCCATCTTAAACTATACTGTACAGTGTACACATAGTGCACCTAGCATTTTATATGAAAAATCTTTATCTATTCATACGTATATATGTACACATATAAGAAAATATTTATTTATATACGAGTACATTATACACTGTATTTCATATTTGAATAATTTATAGAGCAAGTGTAATATGTATATATATATTTACATATATATTCGTTTATAGATACGTATGAAGTAATAAGGGCGTTAAATTTTTATGTTTCATTTTTTTAAGTAGTTGTGAGAACGCGTTTCAAAAATACACATTATATAAAAGTTTGAATTTTATATACATAAGTAACTAGGTACTAGTATATTGCAGTGAATACAGCTCGATTGTCTACTTTAATAAGGTTTTATTTCATGGTACAATATGATTATCCTTGAGAAGAGATAATAAATTAATATATATGTATATATTATATACTCGTATATGAGTATATAGTATATTTAATTTGTTTTATTCTTCTGTCCAACCAATAACATTAAAGTTCATATAACATGTATATAGTACCATAGTATTTGTATAATCCTCTGGTATAAAAACTATATATTCACATTATCATAATGGTATAGATTATGTGTTTGACGATGAATGAATTATGTATCATATCTACACGTAACGTATACACTTTATTTGTTTTGTATTGTTATCTTTGTATTATTTAAAATGTTCAAAGAGTTTTCTTCCTATAGATAAATTTTAAAATTGTTTTTTTTTCATATGAAAAATAAATTTTTCATATTTTTTTTTTGTTATATGTATTTCTTCCTTTTACATTAAAAATGATGCATTTTATTTATTTTTTTAAATAAATTTATGTAATATATTTTAAATATGAGAAATGAATTACTTATGTAAAACTATAAATTAATTTAACATAAAATGAACTATAATTTTATTTAACAATAAATATTTTAAAGAACATTTAAAATTATAACAAAACAATATTATATAATTAAAAAAAAATTAAAATTATCGTTAAATCTGTCTTCTTCGAATAATCTATTAATAATGATCATATTTTATATTTTAATTGACAATATTAAATTGTCATTAATTAGACTACTTCGATTTATATCTTTTTTAAAATTGTTATTTGACACTTATATATTATCTATTATTGCAGTACAAAATATACATACGTATATGTATACGATAGTACAAGGTACAAGTATATAGTGTTCTACATGGTTCTACACATCGTGTGTACTCGTACTTTCAGTCTTTACTCTTCAGAAAAAGTTAATTTTCTCTTTTAGTAAAATACGAATAGTGTACATGACAAACACAAAAAATCAACTAACAACATTTAATATACTTGCTCCTCTCCTTTTTGTATACTCTGAAGCAGTAGAGGTTATTCACTCTAAGAGTACCTATAGTATACGCTTCTATACATCATGTATACTCATTTTTGAAACTTCCAGAAATCCGCCAATGACTGTGTGTGTATTCGTCTATACCTTCATACAAAAATAATGTTTTATTCTTATCATCGTCATAAGAAGAACATCTCAATCTTTCATTAAAATTTTTATTATTATTTTTACTGAAGTCTTTTAAGTTCAAACGTCATGTCATGTATATACAAAAGAGTATTTTATGCTATTAAAAATAACTTAAAAAATAATCAGGATACAATGGATTATCAGGGAAAAGAAAACATTATCATTTTTTTCAAATTATTTTTCCTTTTTAAATTCATTTCAAACCACATTATCAAATATATAAAATGAAATATCCTAGTAGAATACATTTATAGTAATCTTAGTATATGCAAAATTGTAAAATAATATAATTATTCGTTATGGTGCTTATTTTACAAGAAATGATTTCTCATATAAAATATATTACATAAATGAAATAAATCAAAAATATTATACATTTTTAAGTATATTTCGGTAATTCACAGATTCATTTTCTATATATTTACGAGTATCGTAAAAAAAAAAAATGAAAATAAACAAAGAAAAAACAACAACAAAAAAAAGAATTAAAAATTATTTCTTTTGTTTTCAAATTAGACACAGACGTGTAGAATACATTTTTCTTTAATGCTTCAATGAGATTTTAATGAGATATAATGTTTTTAATACAAAGCACTTGTTTATGTATGGGTATGCGCTACGTAATATGGTAATACTTGTAATACCGTACTGCATTATAATGTATTATGTATATCAGTATGTATATTATGTACATATAATAAAGTTTTAAAGTTATGTGTTATGCCTTTTAAATGAAAATTTCTAACTTATAAACAAAATGTTTAATATTTAATTTAAAAAGTGAAAAAAAAAAAGTTTTTTCTTAAATTACCTTTTAGGGATGTCATTTTTAAAGTATAAAATAAAGGATAATATACATGATATTTAAAAAAGAAAAACAAAAACAAAAACAAAAAATACACATGATTTCATTATAATTTTATATGAAAAAAAAAAGTTAACGTCTGTATTATAAAATTTAATGGTTGGTCGTAATGGGATTTACTGCATATTACCGCTTAGTTCATTGTTACCTGGAGGAAATTTATGTAGTAAATATGTGGTAGTTATATAGGAATATGAAAACATATAATTACTTTAGGACATTAACTGTCTATCATATGCTTGTACTCTTTTCATTAGAACTTCATGTCTGTGGTTTTGAATTGATGTATAAATTTGTTATAATACAAAATATTATAAAAAGTGAAAAATCTCATACATATTATATTGTTGATATGTACATATATGTGTATACATACGTAAGTATGTATTTATTTTTTTAATACAATGTCATATAAAAGCATTAAATTAAAACACATATTTATAATTTATATATTATTACTCGTATGTATACTCGTATGTATGTCCACTGAATTATTTTCAAATTTTTTTAATTATAAAATGTACAACACACATAAAATAATCAACGATTAAATGTTCTAGTAAATGGTGTATGTACACAAATGTTCTATTTATATATGACATTATTTTTAGATAATGTTTTAGTTAAAATGAAAGTTTATATTTTATTGATTTATTTATTAAAGTTTAACTGGTTTAACTTAACTGATTTAATTTACATAAGTAGTATCATATTTGTTGATTTCAGGGTGGTGGTACGATGGTGTATTCATTTACCAATGAAATTTCTTCTTTTAATGTTCAATAAAATACATAAATTATGTAGTAGTATTTCATCGAATATACTAAAATATAAAATTATGTATGTACAAAGTAGTATGCACACAATTATTGGATGTAGATAAATATGTAATGGAAACATGGATAGCCTCACTAATAAATTAAATATTTACTTCAATTTTTATGAAAGATTCAAATTTAAAAGTGTAAAAGTGTACTAAATTTTCGCAACAAATTGAAACAGATTTGATTTTATATTATGTATAAATTCAGTTCAATTTACTTGAGTTGAAGTGTAAGTTTGGTGTAAATACGAAATTTATAATTGAAGCTATTTATATTTCCTACACTGTATACATATCTATAAAATAAAATATTTTATGTGATTATACAGAAATACATATATGATTTGTATGGTGGTATGTAATTTTGTGTTTAAATGAGTAATTAAATTTATACAAACATAGTGTACATATGTACAAAAATGAAAGAAGAGCATATTTAATTTGTTATTGTATTGATATATTTATACACGAATATTACGTAAATATGTATATTTTGCTTACAGGCAATTTATTGTCATTTCATTTGTAGATTTTGTACTCATGATTAAATGCTTCAGGGTCAGAAATCTTAAAGCAGTCGATTTCTATAATCTAATTTATAATCATTTAATATACACATATTTATAGATGACAGTATTCATATTGTTACATAAATATATGCACAATTATGTATATAAATTTAAGTTTATATGCATATATGTAGATACATATGTATGTATGTATATGATATCTAACATGTGTATATATAAGAAGTAAACGATATCATCTACTATTACTGCAGTCTACACTATGTATGTATATTATCTTATAAAAGTGTATATTTTATGATATTTGGTAAAATATGGAAATTAATTTCATTTCCTTTAATGTAGATATACTGAAGGAAATCAAACGTTATAAATTAATTTATTTTAATAATCATCTGTTTACTTATAATAATGTTTATATAGGTGTTGAATCGTTAAGGCTTTTTGATACATTTGGGTCAATTTAGATGTTTATGCAAAATGAAAGTGGTTGCATCCGTGTCTTAGTGTAACGATAATAATTTATTTCATTTAATTATTGTATAGTAAAATAAAGCTATAGATAAATAATTTTAAATTTATGTGTATGTATACAATTTATCTTTTATCATTTTGTACTTCTGAAAATGTTTGTGTAATATAAAAGGTGCCTACACTATACGGATACACTATATATGTAGCATTGATGTATGTTTATGAAGAGAAATAATTTCATTTTACGATGTACATATGTACATATTTTAATTATTTTTTTTCAAAATTCTAAGATAATCGTATATTTTTGATTCTTTTATTTTATTTGCATCTGTTTGTGACAAAATTTTTATATAATATTAAAATCAGTATTCGATACTATAGTATATAAATTTTCATTGCGAAAGATAAAATTGGATTTTTGTTGCCTAATTTATTTTATAAATTTAATACTACGCTAATACATGAAATAGTCATATGAATATGATATGGTGCGTATGTTGATTTGAAATCATAAATATCTCGTTTTTAATGCAACTAATAATACATAATTCTAATCTCGATAATTATGTTTAGCAGTCATACTGATAACCGAAAATATTTTTAATTGATACATATCCATGCATAAATATTTTATGTTGTATACGAAAATGTAAATATGATTTTTATTTCAATTAATTTTATAACAATAAATTTTTGTATTTATGTAAATTGATTTAATTTTATATAAAAGATAGCATAGAAAATATTGAAGTATTTGCCATTTTTAGTTGTTGTTTTGTTTTTATGTTATTACGTTAATTACATGGTATTTTATTCTGCATAATTTTATAATATTGTAATTTTTATTTTTTTTTTTTGTAAAAATGTAATTCCAATCAGTAATATACCCATTATAATATATAAATTTAAAACATAAAATTATTTTTAAGTACATATTATACATTTTGTGTACTATAGTATAAAAATTATACACAACAAATACATATACATATGTACATATGTCTGTTTGTATATTTTTACTTAAATATACATATTCAAATGTATTATATAAATTACAAAACTCATACTCATATAATACAAATTAATATATGTAATCCTATTCTCTGCCTGATTGCATCATTATAAAAAATACTTAATATAATTATGTATATACATAATACATACATATACGTACGATGATACACGTTACACAGTGTAGTAATATGTAAATGTATGCGTAGTAATACGTAATACTGTACATAAAAAATATTTTTGTATTGAAATATATTATATTTTTGTATATTGGATTTATGTAAAAACAGGATTAAATGTCGACAATATTATATTACATGCATTGAATGAATGTTCTCTCTCTGATAAATAATTCAACATTCATTGAAAATAATATGCATGTTGCTTTCAATTGCATTCGATTCAATATTTTTCTACTTTATACTAGCTACATGTGTATACGTTGTATGTATGCAATTTTATTGATATAGAAATTTCAGAGGTACTTCAATCAAATTTCATTCAATAAAGTATTCTTTTATCATACGTAATACACAGGGTATGTATAAAATTAAATCGAAAATATCGTTTATATTATTTATTTGAAGCGCTCTTCAATATTTCGATCACAAAATATTCTATTCATGAAGATTTTATTTTGATAAAAATCCTAAACATACAAAAATAGAAATTAATTTTTTTGTTTGCTTTCGAGCTGGAAATCGAATATTGTCACTACAATGATTTTGAAAATTTCAAGTCGAGGTCGGTATGTCCACCCACCAAAAAAAGTTCAATAATTGATAACCCAAATTAGAGGTGATTTATTTCTATTACATTTTATTTATGACGAAAACTCTCTCTCTCTCTCTCTCTCTACTTAATTCTTTTTAACAGTATATCTAGAGTCTATTAATTGTATGATTCTTTTTACTGTTCATATTCACATAAATACCCACCCTGTACAGTTCATGTATACAATTCAGATAAAAATTGATGATATTTTTAACTAATAGAATTTTAATATTATTGTAAAATTTCATGTAAATAAAAAACTCATCTATGTGCATCACTTCACATGATTGAATCTCAAAAAAACAAAGATAACAAAAAAAGACATATTTCATATCTTAATTTAAATGTAATATATTCATAAACTGAATAAAATTATAGATGCAATGTAAATACTTGTCACATTGTTATAATGAAACTTTTATTCTATTCTGTTTATATTTGTATTTCTGATGAAAAATGTAGAAGTGAGAATTTTTTTTAGTTAAAAAATATAAAATAGAATTGCAGTACATGTCATATACATTATGTTATGTCAAATATACTACACACAATGAAAATATCAATGCAATATTGAACAAATTTCTCATATATATTTACATATATGTACGTACATATATGCATGTATACGTGTAAGATATATATATACATTTTTTAAATGTGAATAATACGCGAAAAGTGGTTCATCTAACAATTGAAGATTTTTTTTTTTTCGATATACATAACATTATAATACTTGTATAAAAAAGGCAATTTTTTCAACATAAATATAGTTTTTTATATGTATTGTTTCCTTTTTTTGTAAAATTTTTTGTCGTTAAAAATATTTTGTAGAAATGTTTTTTATATTGTATTTTTATTTGAAATTTTAGCTTTTTTTGGATCAGTTCAGTGGTTAAACGTAAAGTATATTACATACCCGTATTATGTAATGTCCATTTTATGTGCATTTTTGTATAGCAATGTCAAATATGTTTTATATATTTTTTAATTGTTTTCCATTTACTGCTTTTGGTTTTACGTGGCATTTTTGTTTACAAAATTTTTCACTTTTTATTTCCTGTATTTTGAACAGAGAAAATGTGTGACGTGATACAGTATAGTATATAATGTAGATGTATGTATAATCAATACAGTATATTTTTCTGTTTCACGTAGATAAAAACGAAGAAATATTGCTCTCATATGTTGTAAAATATTTAGTGGTTTTTCTTTTATTTATTTATTTATTTTTATTTTGTGAAAGAATTGAAAATTTAAATACTTTAGATAAAAATAAAAGATAGAATTCGTGAACAATATATTATTTGATAATTGAATTTTATGTTCGTACATTCAAATAGGTAGTATATGCGATGATATATGAAAATAATATAATGAAACTGAACATCTATGGATGTGCGTCGTAAATTTGAATTTTTTATAAGTTATAAATGCGATTGTAAATATCAAAAATTTAGTTCATTTTTACACGTATATTTGTATAATGTGGTGTTATTTATGAATTATTATTTCCATTTAGGATTATATTTTCTACAGAATTTATAGAAAATATAAGATTCGTAGAATAGAATCAATCAATCTTCCTGATCGAATATTTTACTACTTTTACGAATAGAAACACCCCTTGCATTGCAAAAAGAAAAACAAAATGTAATAAAATAAAAAAGAATTACAAACAAAATGTTTTCTGAATGAATAAAATTGAAAATTTTTTTTTTAATACTCGTATATAAGAGAATATAGTTAAAATAAGATTTATCGAATATGTAAATCTAATTGACGTATACATGTGCATACAATATGCAGAAGAGTTTTTACATTATACATATAAACATATAGAAATATATATATATATTTATGTAATTGTAAATGTGTATTTACTTAATGTATTCGTACACATATCAGTTGTAAAATGAAATCGTAAAATTTTGCAGCATTTATGTCTATCTGCACGTACTAAATATTTGTACAAGATGAATTCGAAAAAAAAAATATACATTCGTAAAACTTGTACTCATACACAAAATAAATACATAGTACTATATCTCATATAAACATACGATTACATTATATATTTATACGTATTTTCTTATATGTATATACCTAAATATTTATTAGTACATATGTATACGATTTTATTGTTATTGTTTTTGAGATATCTATGATTCACAAAACCATTATATTATGTATATAATTTGCATTTTATACAAAACGATATGTTATATTTTATTTGTGTATATTTATACGAATATATGTATATGTACATATTCAAGGATATAATAACTGATTGCGTATATACGAGTATTTGTATTAAATATAATAAAGCTAATAATTTTATGCAATTTATTTAACAAAAATAAAATGTGTAATTATATTTTGTGATTGTATTTTCTTGTATTTCGCTTCTGTATACTGTATATCTCATATTTTTAAATAAGAGATAAAAAATCAGAAAACATTCATAACCAATTTTATTCGACAAACCAAACTTGCATATATGTACGTCAAATGTAAGTGCTTACTTATCTAAATAAAATTTAATACAAAGTCTTAAAAATTTAGTGAACAAAAATGTCTCAACATGAAAATCTCGAACAAAAGTAATTTGAAAGCTAAAAATAAATTAAGCGTGCATAGGGGGAAAAAATGCTAAGATATCCATTTTCGTCATTATTTTAGCACAAAAATATAATAATCGAAAAAAAAAACAAAATAAAAAATAAATAAATATAAAAAAATAGATAATTATCTCATTAATATTAAATAAACGTTATATTTGTGGTTATACGTTATCTACAAAACGTAATATGTAAGATTAAGAATTATGAAAAAAAAAAAATGAAACCGAAAAAATAGTTACAAATCATTGAACATCGTTCAATGTCCAGACAAACTTATATGTATTAGTATTATAAATTTGTATGTATACATAGCTATAAACATAATGTATTTTTATACACGTACAAGGTACTGTAGTGTTCATCATATTTTCTCTAACTTTTCTTGTGCCTAAAGCTTATTTTTTCTAATATTTTGCATTTTTCTTTTTTAGCTGTAACGATAATGTAATCTTGTGTTTAATGGAGTATACTATATTATGTACTATATATCGAAAAATGGAAATGGAAATAAAAGTAAAACACGAAGAAAAACATTTGAAAAAAAAAAAAATTATAAAAGCGAAAAAAAAATGGAGAAAATAATAAAATATGAAAACATAAAAAACATAACAGAACCTCTATATGGCTCTCTTTGGCTTTGGTTATTTAATAATGGTTACATGGTTTATGTCTGCGGGTAGTGGTAAAATGATTTTTCATGTCTAGTGCAACCCTTATTATTTCTTTTCTGGATCGACATCATCAGGGACACAATATACATATTATTACATATATGTATGTATGTACATATATGCATATGTATGTTTAATAACAATTAGGCATCATGTAGTGTACAAGAATAAATTCTTCTCTTTTAACATACATATATGTACTTACATATGTATAATACGTAGATACATATTACGTGTAGACTGAATAAAAAAAAAATAACTAGGTAGGTTACTTATAACTATAGGCAAAAAGCAATTCAATTTCAGAATACATTTTCTTTTAACCGTATAGATAGAATGTGAATGAATATTCTCATCTTCATACATATCCATTTGTACTATATGTACATATAAGCATGTACATACATATTCATATATTATGAACTTGGAAAAATATGAAGATAGATTGTAATGACATTTCAGTTAGAATTATTAGAATAATCATTGAGTTAAAGTTATGGTATGTAGAAAATTCGTTTTTAGGTAGCCTTAGAGAAAACTTTATATACGACTTTATAAATTCATAAATTTTTTAGAAGTGTACATATGTACAATTTATATACATATACATATATCTACTTATTTTATGTAATTCTTTACATATAAACCATTATGTATACATATGAGTACTAGAAAAATTAACCGCATTGGTATTATACTATACGTTATAATCTAGTATATATGTATCATTATATAAATATCCTAGCATTGTAGCTACATGAAAATGTAGTTTATTTTGTATACTCCTGCATATAACACATTTTCTTCTATTATTTTACACCAATACCACCTACACAACACACAAACATATTTATATACAACAGGGAAATATATGAGTAAAAAACGGATATAAGATACGTGATTGAAAGTGAATTATCTCAGCACTTTACGGAGATTATATTATGGAATTTATTTAGGTATTTTTTAGTTTTTGATTTAAAAACAAAATAAAAAAAAATTGTAATATGTTTATATTTTTGTAATGAAATTTTATATTTATGTGCTCTAGTAAAAATCTGAAAAATTAAGGTAATTTAGATAATTAAATTGAATGAAATTAATTGTCTTTTGATAACGATATTTTTAAACAAAAATTTATTGTTGTGTTAATACTTATGTGAGTACATTATGCACAAGTAAGTACGAACATATGAATGGTATCAGTATGAATTTGTTAATATATTCACATTTCCAATTGTTGAACGATAGTGATTATAATTTTCGCATTGTATCTATATTCATTTTAAAAGAATTAAATTGTGTTTTCCACTTAAATTTATAAAGTCCATATAATATAACTTTAATTAATTTTTCTTTTTTGCTTTTAACTGTATTTTGTTTGCTAAACATTTTTGCTTAATGCGATTTAAAGACTTTAATCTCAATAATAAATTCTTTTTCTCCCTTCATATTATTACTTACTGTATGTCAATTATTAAAAGTTCCTATCTAATACATAATTTATACTCGTATGTATTTTTACTTATCCCACTTTACTGCAAGAAAGGTTGCTATTTATATTTTTATACTTTTATATGAAAGATAATTTTTATAATTGATTTTTCACTCCATTACCTATATAGTAAATGCATTCAATAAATAATTTATAATCTCATATATTTCTTTTGTGTATTATTATAAAAAGTTTTCGTATAATAAATAAAATTGATTTTAACTTTTTCATTAAAGTATGATTGCTTGTATTGAACAAAGTGATGCCTATTAAGTACAACACACACTTCATTCAATACTATTGTATATACATACACAAGAACATTAAATTTTATATAATGTTAATGTATACATATATATTTTTTTCTATTTAATAATGTTAATAATACTCTACGTCTCAGGCATATTATTATTGTATGTATTTATTTCTTTTATACAAGCAGGACAAAAGAGAAGGTAATATCATCATATCCAATTAAAGTATAAATTTTTATTATTAATATTATTCATATATTGTATTCTTCCAAAATAAAAATTTAAAATGTCCTTAAAAATATAAAAAATATACTTACATAGGTAATTTTATTTATACATTAAATACATGAAATTTTTTGATATTTTATTTATGTTATACAATAAAAGATTTAAAATAAATTTAAAGTTTGATTATTTTTAACATTAATTTTTTTTTTTTTGAATTTGTAATTTTTAATTTTTGCTTTATGTAAAAAATTTGAATTTTAATATAATTTACATATATAATGTATAGCATAATATACAGATTATCTATATATTGTGTATTCTATATTATATTATTGTGTTTGTATGTAAATCTTTGATAATTGTAACGCCTAAAGCAATTTACAAAATTGAAATTAAAGTAATAACAATCCATAATGTAAGCATCATAAATTATGAATTATTTTTTGTGAATTATTTGAAATCTCATATCATGACATGTTCAAGTACCTACATAATATAGGTACCAAAAAAAAAAAAAAAATAATTTTTTTTTTGTTTATTATTTTCGCTGTCTGAGAAAAAATACATTCATACATACACACATAAATATATAAGGTGGTTTTAATCACATAGTGGTATAAGACTATTAAATTCAATATGACTATTCATAATAATATTGTGTAAGTATACGTAATGCATGTTTATTAGTATTGTATAACGTGTATATAATAATGTGAGAAATTTTTCTTTTATGTATATGTATATGAATATACACATTTCAACAAATAATTAATGTATGTGTAAATTAAATTATACATATGTATAAAATGTATACAAGAACATATGGCATATGCGTAGATACACCTGTTGAAACAGAGTTTTCGTTTCTATTTTTAGTTTGGAAAAAATTTTATTCAAAATATACATATGTACATACTTTTATTTCGTATATAATAATGACTTTAATTACTTCATGTTTTCATATTTTTATAATAAATATATGAAATTTATATATTTATTGTATTTGAAAAGAAAAAAAAAGACAAACTAACATCAGAATTATTAAAAATATAAATCAATGAATATTGAATATATGAATAGGGGTTAATCATTAATATAAATAAAAAAAAAGTAATAAGTGAAAAAATACTTATACATACATAAAATCCTGAAAAAATGAGAATTTTATAAAAAATTGTATACTCTCTATTGTCTTTTCTCTATATAATGTATTTATGTGTGAGTTGAAGTTAAACTATTATTAATGAGATATTAGCACAAATTGATTGCGCATATTCATCGAATAATACATTTATGTATACTCATATCATGTGTGTATGTACACATGTACTATGTATTAATATTATTTTATGTTATGTTCGTGTATCCTTGTAGAGGATGATTAAATGTAAATCTATTAAAAAAAAAATAAAAAAAAAATTTAATTCGAAAACGAGATGAAGAGAGAAAGAAAATTATTTTATTCATTTCATTATGAATATGTATATACTATACGTACACAATTGGTGGGTCGAGATTTGTTTTGTATATATACGAGTATATAAATGTAGATGTACATGTTATGTTAATAAAATTTGTCCTTAAGAATTTTAAAGAGGAACATCACATTATAATAGGAAATTTATTGTTTAAAAAAAAAAAAAAATTAGAGAAAAATTCAATTATACAGACAAATAAATTGATTTTAAATTTGAATAATAATTAAAATTTGAAAAAAACAAATATAATATAAATTGATATAAGATGGTGTATTTTTAGCGCTACTCATTATCCGCATTCATTCATGTATAGTTTAATTAAATACTATAGATAAATTACATACCATATCTAAATATGTATTGCACAATATATGTATATATACACAAATGCATGTACTATATAATAATGTGTATTTGTAATAATTCGCACGTACAGAATATGTAAAGGATTATTATTTTAATTTGTTGTGAAAAATTGAAATGCAATAAAATCTTGAATATACTTTATTTGTGATTTTCTTTTTGAAGTTATTATCAATTTTATATTGTCGTTATAATAATAAAGCATGTTATTCTAATACAATACATATAGTATACCCAAATATAAAGATAAATATGAAATATTGTTATTATATATATATATATATATATATATATACATACACAAGATACATATTTTATGGCATACATTTTTTTTTATTTCATATTTTCGTACCTAATATTCTTTCATAGAATTTTGTACATATACATTTTTGTATAAAATAAAGGACATTTATTTATCTAGACTTTGTTGTTATTTTTTTTTTTTTAATAAAATAAATAATTGAATAAATAAATAAAATTTTAGTTTCTCTATTATGCTATAAATATAAATATATAAATATATATATATAATAAGATAAATTATTAATTAGAGGATTGGATTAAATTTTAGTTGTCTGTGAAAGTCTTGTACTATATCTAAAGAAAGAATGTAAAAAAAAACAACTGCACAACATCCATTAGTTAAAAAAACATCCACAAAAAAAAAAACAAAAAAAACAAAAAGGGTTCCTTTCAATAATTTTGGTTTTGTATGCGCGTAGAAAAGAACAAAACAGTAATGTTATATGAGTGTTGTATGTTTATATTCGGTGAAATGATTTAATTAAGAATAAATGAAAAAAAATTAGTCAGACCTAAAAATGTCCTAAAAGTTTTAATGTGTATTTATACTATATATACATACATATGAAAGTCTTATGTTATGTTCGTATCACTATACGCTATAGTATGCAGAGAATGATATCATAATTAATTTATGGTATTCAGAATTTAAATTTTTGATTATTGTATAAAATGTGAATAAATAATAAAAGATTGTATGTATGTGTATAATGATAAAGCGAAAACAAAAATTAACAATAATCAATTATTTATTTTTCAAAACATTTTTTTTTTTTTGTTTTTTTCTTTTATATGAAAGCAGAGAGACAGTTCTCTGTTTTTATTTTAAAATCAAAAATAAATTATTTCATTTCCTTTATTCATTTGTATTTTTAAATAGTGTGTTATGTACGAGTATGTACATATTTTTGTTAAAAATAAAATTTAATTTAATTTCTTTGTTTAATTTTGTTTTGATAAAATTATTAAAATGTACATTATATTGAGATGAAGTTTTATTTTTTATTTTATTAAATAATAAAAAGCAAAAAAAAAAAAGAAGGAAATTTAGCTTTGAACCATTTTTTGTTCCTCAATAAATAAATTTTAAATTTCATTTAAAAATAATTAGCTATTTAGAAAAACGAAATAACGAATAATTTTTTTTATTAAATTAAATATGATTTTGGTACATAAGTAATTCAAGGCACTTCGGGAATTAGATTTTTTTTTTTTTTTTTATTTTAAAAAATAACAATTTCGTCTTGTGTACGCACACAGGTATTAGAAATTAATTATGTACTTCATTTTATTATCCCATTAAGATTTGAATTTACGAACATATATGTATATACCGAGGGGCTTGAATAGCTCGATGGTTGAGTATCGGTCTTGTGATCTTGAGATCACCGGTTCGAACCCCAGCCAGCGTACTACTCTTGCCCAAGTCGATCATTAATTTTTCCCATCAGCAATGTACACCAGTAACTAATTACTGATGATAAACTGGATGATATATCTGACATAAAATTACTGATCGGCGGTGCCATAATGGACTCAGTATCAGCGTGCACTTACTATATGCTATATACATTGTATGTATATATGTATATTTAAAAAAAAAAATATATATATATACCGATCCACATCGAATGCACGTGAGATTGTATTTCACACAAACTTTCATGTAAAAAAGAAAAGAAGATTTTCTCATTTTGTTGGTTCCAAGGCAGACATAAATAGCAGGCAAACATTTATAAATACATTATTTTTGTACTTCGTTTAAATTTGTTTTTACATGCCAAAATACAAGATGCATAATGCGTATCCTGAACACAAGTGAGAGACTATAAATATACATATCATTATCGGAAATGGTGATGGGTGAATTTTCTCCTTTTAGTATATCAAAAATAACAAAAAGCTAGTTTTACTAAATATACGGACGTAGAATATCATGTATTACATGTTAAAGAATACTCCTAAAAAAATTTTCTATTGTTGTTTACTTTTCTTGCGTATATATTTTTGTCATTTTATAATTGCTATCGCTATACAAATGTTTATTAATTTTCATTTTTTTTTTCATGCTTGAATTGAGAGATTTATTTGTCCTTTTTTTTTTACAAAAAATAAAAACTGAAAATACAAAGTAAAGAAATATTTATAAGGAATTCAAAATATCATGGCAAAGATGAAAGTAATGTCAATTTCTCGTTAACTAAAATACAAAACATAAACCTACAAATAATATAGAATTCAACAAATACTCGTAAAGAATTCGTAAAAATAAAATCAGAAATATATAAAACTATAAATCAAAATGAGAAAAAAAAGGATCAAACAATTAATTTCTTTGATCTGATTTTAGATCAGATTAAAACCATAAAAAGTTATAAGAACACAACAGGAATATTTTGAATAGTTAGTCGAACGTAAAAAAAAAAATAAATAAACGATCCGATTAAAAGTTAACCGTAAGAATAAAAGCATATACATAGTACCACTTGTAAAAAAGTTTTTTTTTGTTTTACTTTTAAATCAATCTGTACATATATACATATGTAAGTATGGTATGATATGTTCATATCTTTCATCTTGTATTTATTATTGAGCTTCCAACCATAAAATTGAAAATTTTATCGTTCCATTTTATTATTCTGTCTAAGATTATAAATAATAAAAAAAAAATTGAAATGAAATTTTAAAATATGTTGTCGATATTATAGTTAAAAACATAATACAAAAGTACTGAAAATTATGTGACGTAAATTCGATATCGTATTACAATCATAATATAATAATGTGCTCATATAATTGAACATAATTTTATTATGAAATTCAAATTATGGAAAAATAACGACTAAAATTTTTCGTTTTAAATTCCAAATAATATGATGGAAGTATAAAATAATTGGAAATGTGTAATAAATTTATCAAATAAAATTCTTCTATTATCTGATTATTACTAACTTAATTTTATTTTTTTTTCTGTATTGAAAATGTCAAAAGTGGCTGTACCAATTACAGCGTAAACGATATTTGTATTTGTATTTGTACATACTTTATTTCTGCATGTATTATTCAGTTTTTTTGTAAATAATCAGAATTACCGATTATAAATCTTTTCATAGTTCAGAAAAGTTTCAAATTAATAACTTTGAATTGTATAATCGCTTCAGTGTTAAATTTAATTTTCCTTTCATATACGATATAACACTTTATGTACATTAAAAATACTTTATAGAAATGTTTTAATGAAAGGTCAAAAACCACATATAAAAACTTGAAAAATTAAATTTTATATCTTGCTTTAAATAACTAATTGAGCATTTTTTGAAAAATGCAAAAAATAAAAATAAATTATTTTGTGGAATTTAATTATGTATATAAGGATTGTTATTACACAAAATATTTTATAAGGAAATTTTTCTTATTTATCACACAATTAATCAGATCGTATATATAAAATATAAATATTTTACTTGGTTTTATTTTACGTCTTTTTTAGTTTATTTGTGTGAAGTGTTTTGTTTTTGTGATTACGACCACAAAAATCCTTCAATTAATTACCTTAAAATGATGTCGTTTTTAAATATAAAGAAATAATGTATGGAGTATAAGAAAATAATGGATGTCGAGTTGACATTAATCCTTAGAAAATTTACCATTTATACCAGAATATCGGTGTAAAATCTGTCATTTGTGTTTTCTATATTTCTCTATCAATTGAAATATTGCTATTTAAATGAAAATTTCTTGACAAAAAATTTTAATTCGATTTCAATGGAATGTTCTAAACGAATGACTACATCAACAAAATTTATTTTAAATAAATTATAAAAACTGAAAATGCGTAAAAATACCTTAATTAACTTGATTAATTTTAGATTATGTACACTATGTATATTATATAACTATATAGAGTATATCAAGTAAAGTATTTAGGTAAAATATTTTGCGAATATTATATGGTAGATGTAGATAAATAATTACGATAATTGAGAAATTGTTAGTAGCCTAATATCTCTTTAAATTTTTTTTTTTTTTTTTTAAAAATTCGTTTCATGAGAGAAACCGGAACATGGCCAAATAGAAAAAAAAATGTAGATTATTTGCTCTGATAAAATGATTCTAGAAAGATTATTAAGAAATTATTTCCAGAAGAATTTAAATTTAGAAGAATTAAAAAATAAATTTTCTGTTTTTAAATTTTCAAAAAGAATAATTTATCAGTATCTTTACATATTAGAAGTCTTTAAAAGTTTCGAAATTTTGACTTACAAAAATTTTTGTTTATGGAATATTTTGTGTATATAATTTGAAACTTTATTTAAGGATTTATTATGTGCATTACAACAAAGCTTATTTGTATATCGTTTAAAAATGAAATCCTTTTTAATTAATTTTTGTAAATTTTTTTAAATGCTCTTTATACACGTTACCTAATTTTTAATTTTCAACAATTTATTTAAATTATTTGTAAAGTTTTTATTCTCCATCATACATATATGCTAGTATGTATGTTGTATGTATAATTTATTATTACAAATTTTCATTAAAAGAAATGGACATTTTTGTATTGTAATCTTTTTCATATTACATATTATATATCACTGTTTTACATTTTTATTTCGATCTTTTTCTTTTCTCATATTTTTGTAAATTACATATATGTATTTACATAAAGTATATAGAAATAATATGACAATAACTATATGAAAATAATAATATTCATATGCAAAGAATAAAATTTTGTAAAGTACATGAATGTACAGATCGAATGTTGATATTTTCTATGTAAAGAATGTCCTTCTGAATAACGAAAATAATCTTTCTTTATCATGTTTTGTTTTTTGTTTATTGTTTTTTGCTGTTTACTTATGCATACACATACATATACATATAATGTATAGGTAGACATGAATGTAAATAAATTTAAATTTTAAACATGAAAATATGTGTTATGGAGTGTACATATAGTATATACTAAAATATTAAGTTAATAAATTTTCATTTTTTTGTATATAAAATAACATTTACTTATGTTATATACAAACTTGTAGAATACATAGAGAGGGTAAAGCCGGGAGGTGTAATATATTTTTAACATTAATTTTACTTAAGCAAACTTGTACTAATTTACTTAGTAAAATAAACGTATTGTATGTTATCTTAGTCCTTGAATTATTAGTACATAGAGCTTACTTGATGGAACTGAATTCACAATCTCTGGATTCACAAATTCAGCACTCTATACTCTATCGAGTGGTTGCATAAAATAAATTTATAATTCATGAATCGGGACTCCAGAAAGTGAAATATTATTGCGAATGAAACGGTGCTTTTTGACGAGTGATTTACGGAAACTATGTATAGAATGTATCATCATATCACCCAACTTTACTCTATAGAGTGTAAAATACGTAAAATACTCTTGATAATACATATATGTAAAAGTAAAAGAGTATTATGTACCGTACCAACATTTGTTCGAAGTAATCATTTTATGAAATGAAAATATATACATACATTATGTATCTCTGCTTTAAGCTTACAAATGTGCATCTACAACAATATTAAATGCATATGTACGTATGCATGCATACACATTCATAATGTAATATGTCTATTAATAAAATGTATAGAAACCAAACAATATAAAATCATATTTTTTCCTTTACATACATATGTAGTTACGTTAGACTATGAATGTGCACACATTATTTTACATACGTATATTTTGTGTACGTACAATATATCAAAAATAACACGATAATGTTTGTTATGTTTCATATTTTAAGCACGACTACTTAATATTAAAAATTGTTCATGCATTTTACAGTACATATTTAGTATAGATACTGGAAAAAATTTTCATTTTATTACTCGCACATGGAATATGTATGTAACTGAAATATATTGTATGTATATGAATGTCAATTTTCTATGAAACAAAACAATGTATATTGTACACGGTAAAATGATTGTATAAAGAAAATTATTATGTACCACATATCATAATATAAATATCATATTACATACATATATAAACAATATAAAAATATTTGTATATTTTTTATGAAAAGTAGAAGAAAAATGAATTTTGAAATTTATATAGTTGAACTTTTAAAATTAAATTCTTCATGTAGATATACATATCATAAGTATATAGTTCTACCATACATACACTACTATATACACTCATCTTCATAAATTTACTGTATAAACAAAATAAGTATATCAGATAACAGTACAGGTTAATTATTGATTTTTTTTTTGTAAATATCGAATCAATTATTTATTTATGAAATTCATCGATAACATAACACATCTGAAATGTGATATGCCTTTTAAAAAGTAAAATCAAAAATATGTATACAAAAATGATTAAAAAATAATAACAATCAACTTAATCGCATAAGGACATAAAATTTATTCAACATTTTCAATAAAATGGTCAAAAATTGAATATTCAGTTTCAATAAAATGATAAATATATGTACATTTATAAGTGTGTGTGTGTGTTTGTGTGCTTTATATTTTATGTATAATTAATTTAAAATAATAATTTAATAATTTTTGTAGCTAAAAAAAAAATTAATCAAGAAATTCTGGCTTATATAAAATGAAATTTTCATAAAACATTTACCAAAACAAAATTATAAAAGAAAATTATTTTCAAACTGCGATTAAAACGTTTTTGTTGTTTTTTGTTGTTGTTGTTGTTGTTAAATTTTAATATTCACGAAGATGTTTTTGTTTTTGTTTTATTTTATTTCATCATCATTATAAATGAATTATGCCAGTATTTTGTTTCAGAATAATGAAAATCATAACTAAAATGCTTGAAAAAGTGATGAAAATTTATAAAATAAAATTTATTTTCATCTTTTGGTAAAATATGAAAAGTTTTGGTTAGTACGTGTGCATGTACTCGTATATTCGAGTACAAACGCAAAAACAAAAACACCAGGAAAACTATTAATAAAAAACAAAATAATCGCCAGATTGCAATTTTATACATGAGCTATTTTGTTAATTGAAGGCATAATATACAAACAAAAAAAAAACGGACGAGCAGAATTAATATAATGTGAAAGACAATTTTAATTAAAAAAAAAAAATATAAAGTGAAAATAAAAAAAGAAGTATATAAGACAATATAAAAATTAAAAGACAAAGGCATGAGGATAACGAAAAATAGATTTTTTTTTTTTTTAAAGTAAAATTTTGTAATTATATCTACTGTTTAATTTTTCAAATTTTTTTCATTTTAGATGTCCTTCGAATTTATCATGCATATCATACACAAATATGAATGACCACATTATTGTATTTAATTTTTGAAAATGAAAAAAAAGATTATTTATTCCTTTCAAAACATAAATTTATGACTTTTAAATGTATAATTTTTCGAAATTTATTATTTAGAATTTATATTCATTTTGATATGTGAAATTCATGTTTAGAATTCTTTATCATAAGAGTTTATTTATCGTTTTAACTTGTAAATGTACGTATTATACAAATGTATCATATGTCTATATGAAAATGTATAAGTTTTGAATTTGTTTCGAATAAACTTTTTCTTCAAATAAATACTAAAATAATACATTTATGTTTCAAATGGAATTTTATGTATACTATATATCGTGTTTCAGAATACATTCCCAAAACATATAAATTAAAATGAATTCAACGCACAAATACACACATACCATAAACGAAATAAAATAAAATTTTCGAAAAGAAAAATTTTTTCGTTATTATTTCGTGTAAATAGTTTCTTATACTACATATGTAGTTGTGATTTTCCACGTACATGAAATTAGAAAAAAAAAAAAAATGAAACGAAATCAAACTTTTATTCTCAATTTAACGATAAAATAAAAATATACAAGTGTATAAAAGTTTTTCCTTGTCTTGTATTGTAACAAATATCTTTTGTTGAAATTGAAATAATAGATAAATACCTGTAATATACCTACATTATAGTGCAGTTTAGTATGAAAATGATAAAAATATAATTTAAAAAAAAAATTTTCATTAAAGTTTTTCACGCATTTTCTAACTGTACGTACTTATTTGCTATGAGATGAAATTGTAAAATGTACGATATAATAATTTCACATTTTACCTTAATTTAAAGTACTATACCTGCATGGTGAGTGAAATAATAATTTCATGTCGATTTTACACAATTTATTGATAAAAGTTAGCAATTTTCAATTTTTTTTTTAATGTTTGTTACATTAAATAATATATTAAGATTTCATTAGGATTACACAAACTGAAAGAAATTTAATTACTTTATCTTTTTCTCAATTACAAGACATACATACTACCTAGACCTACATACTATCAACGAAAAATTAAATTTGAAAGAAATATTGATTTGACATTATCATTAAAACTACTGCAACATTGCAAAAAAAAAAAAAAAAAATTTTGTTAAAATTTTTGTAAAAACATTTAAAAGATTTTTTTTTATTTTTTTTTTATTTTACTGACATCGAATAATAAATAAATGATGAAATGAGATGAGATTATGTGTAACAAGACTCTTTTACATGGATTATTATTCATTTATTTGTGTTGAATGACAATGAAAATTAAATTCTATTCACCTAGTACATACTTAGTAGGTACATACATACTTATGTAATATAATCGTAGATGTGATAATGCTTAAATTCTCATCATTAAAGTGACAATTATCTTTTATATAATTTCGTTATGTACAAAGAATCGTTATGATAAAATTTAACAAGTAAACAAATTAATAAAAAGTATTTAATACGTACTAGTGCTACTAAATACTGGGTACTACCAATATACATACAACTTTGATAAAAAATAACCCGGACATTTTTCATTCAAAATCCCCTTCAAAAATCTACTCAATGTATTAATCATTTTTTTTTTGCTTGAATAGCTATTTGTTTTTTTTTGTAACTTTCTGTTGTTTTCTAATCGTCGAAAATATAAAAAATATGAACAAAATATCTGCATTAAATTTTGTGTAAAAAATGAAATAAAAATGTTTACTGCTAATGTGAAGATATTATACAGAAGTGTCACTTCTAGATTCTAGTAAATTAGAATCTAAAATTATTATGATTTATAGAAAAACAGAAATATGCTCTTTCTCACTTTGCATAATCGCTACTGTTTGAGTAAATTTTTCAATCATTGAATTCCCTGTGGTTTTTTTGCATTGACAAAAAATTCAAAAAGGGAGCCTATGATCATAAAAAAGAAATAGATTGAAGAAAGGTCATGGATACTACTATAAATAAATGATGTCTACTTTAATATGAATATTGTTGAATAAAAATAAATTTATATTTTGTGTTGTATTGATCAATTCCGGGTTATTTTTGATCAGATGAGCATTTTGCTTGTATATGCACATATAAAGATAAGCATTAACAAATTTCTTAAACTCCTTTATGCGTACTCATTTACCGTAAGACTGCCATTCAAACTAGATAAAAATTATGAATTACTAAGACATTTTATTTTTGAATAGAATAAAGAATTTTTGTTATTAAAAATGTTCTATATTTTGAAGAAAAAAAAAGTTTTTTTAAAATATTATCAATGCATATAGCATAAAAGAAAATGTATATATATTTTTTTAAATAAAATCTTCAAAATAATCTTGTATATCATTATTATTAAATGAAATATGTTATTTATTTTTTTTTCTTAACAAGGATCAAAACTTCAGTAGAAAAAAAAAAATTCAGAATTTGATAATGGAAAAATTTTCATAAAAATTATTATTTAGTTGGTTATTACAATGATGATAATTTAAACAAAAAAAAAAAAAAAAATTAAAAAATTTTAAAAAACATAAAAGTCATTATATTTTGACTGCCAATTTGTTTCATTCAATATACGTGAAGTGATTATATTGTCCGCCTTTTTGTCGTCTAATTCTAGTATTTAATATATCAAAATAATCACCATATATAATATAATCTTATATTGTATAGTTTTGTTACGTATAAAAATGTTTGTTGACATTAAATTGAATATACTAGTCAAATGATTAATGATTATATTATTATACTAACCTGCAGATAGGAGATTTGTGTGTTTAGCATGTATATATTGTATTATATATGTGTAGACATTATCTATGCATATAAATAACAAATGTATGTATGTATATATTGTATATAATGTATATTCATACGTTCATATGTAAATACAAAATTTGAAATTTCATTCATTCATACAAACAAACTCATAATGTGATAAAAAATGTATATATGTACATACATATATGATGAGTATATAGACATAAAAATAAAATTTCCTCAAATGGAAAATTTAATTGAAAAATTTGTGATTTTTAGATAAACGTAAAAGCATAGAGATAGATATGTACATGTGTACCTACATATTTTTGTGTAAACATTTGTACACCATAACATTCTACATCACATAAATATCGTACATCAGTATCATATTAGTTTTTTTAGTTTAAAAAATGTTTTTCAGTTTTTTTAAAAGATATTAGATATACAATATTTTAAGGTATGTAATGTACATTTCTGCCTTAATATCACGTTTTTTGAAATATAAATAAAATTTATTTCAATGAATAATGTAGAGAGAAATTTGAGATAGATTCTATCGATTATACTACACATTTTAGAATTTCGATTTAATAATAATCAAAATCAAATTTGTTCAATTCAATTGATTGTTAATTAAGATACGAACAAACTCATGTAGTATATGTATGGGAGTAGAAACTTTATTTCTTTTGTGAAACATTAAAATTTCAATACATAAATATAAAAATTATACAAAAGAAAATTGATTAAAATAAGTTCTTGAACATATTTAAATTGTTAATTAAAATAACATTATTTAAAAAATAAACTATATAATTAAAATTTAAAATAAATTGTAATAATAAAATCTCAAATTTATATAGACACTTGTACATATCAATTTTTTTTAAAGAGTGAGTGTATATTTTCATCTTTGTATGTAATTTAATTGTAAAATAATATTGCATTTCAAACAGAAATAATTTTTGTTATAAAATTAACTAATGTTTATAATTATTTATATTTAAATATAAAATGTGTACAAATATACTCGTATGCTACAAACACAAACATTATGTACATATTTACAAATATGTAATAAATGTTTAAAATAAAATTTTAAATTATGTATGTATTTGAAATTGAAAATGAAAAATAGCTAAAGATAATGGTAATATTAATTTAATGATTTTGAAATGAGTTTTATTGTTTTTGAAAATACGAAAAATATATAAACAGGTATATATGTGTGTACATACAGCACAAACATAGATTTCAGCAATTGTAAAATATGATCTTTGTATAGTTCATAATTTAGAAATAAATTGTTTTAATTAAAATTGAAAATCTCATAAAAATTAAGTGGATAAATAAAATTCAGTAATTGTTAAAATTTCAACTTTTTTTTTCAAAAAATAAATTTAAGCTTTAAAATTTATTAATTTATATTATTCATTGGATGGCTTCAATTTGCTTCAATACATATAACTATTCACATAAATGTTTGTACTTGCACAGCAGAACTACATACTGTAACAGAAATTTCAATTTTCAGAATCATTGATATTTTAAATCTAAACTATATGATCACGATTCGAATGGCAATGTGATTGTATTTTTTCTCTCTCTTTTTTAATCAAATCAAAATATTATTAGATAATCTTTTATCAAAATATCATTAAATCTCAAAATTTGTTACCGCATAATAATTTCCTTAATCAAATTATACTCATTCACTGGTTTGGTATGTGTATTTTGTTAGAAAATTTTTCGAATTTCTGTACATTGAGAATGGATTTTGTGAAACAAAACTAAAAAAAAGTCAAAAATGAAAAGAAAAATCTAAAAAAAAAGAGTACAATTCTCCTGTGTTTTTTTGTGAAAATGATGCTTAAGTGTATTTAAATCATGTAGATAAGAGTATTATGCATATATGTAAGTCTTTATACATGTGTATGTACATATTTCATGTTTTGTTTTGGTAGCAAATATGTTTTCCCTTAACGACGAGCTGTATTCTGTTATGATTTTGTTTTTCAATTACATTTTTAAAAACGTGAAAACGTGATTTGATAATTGTCAAAAAATGATCGAATAAAAACTTTTAAGTGAAGATTTACCAAAGCATATGAATGGATATAAAAGCGATGTCTATATATGTACATATATAATTAAATATATGTATATTTGGACATGTTTTGAGTATGTAACATACTTAAATACATTATATGCTCTCTGTACGGTATTTAAATCTCCTTTGTGTTGTAACCAGACATATTACACATTTAAGACGATATCTAACATATGTGAACTAATGTGTTATATATGTATGTTTTATAATCTAAATTCATACATATGTATGTGTTTGTGTGTAAATTTACGTAGGTACAAACATATACATATTATTATATAGGTTATTATATACACATTACTTGTTGTTAGTTTGAATCTGAAGCTTTAAATGAACTTTCATCCTGTTTATATTATATACCTATACATAATATGTTTTTTTAACTTTTGTATTACCAAATTGATAAATGTAATTTTATATCCTATTGAGATTTCGACACAAAATACAAGTATTTGAATGTATGATATACAGATAAAAGGATAAAACCGTCGGTTTATTCATGCTTACATGTGTGCATTTTATTTTATTTAATTTTATTTATTTTCATTTTGAATAAAATAACATGTACATATAGTACATATGTATGTAAAGTAAAAATCTATTTTATTCGAATCTTTTATATTCGTATATTCGCTTAAGAGATTTTTAGAATAAGAACTGATTCAGCAGATAAATACTATATGAATAAACATTTTAGATAACAGTTTTATCAAGCTAACAAAAACTAGAAGTAGAAAACAAACGATTTTCCATTGACATACATATGTATGTGTGTATAGCATATAAGGATATTAGAAAATAAAAATACTATATACTCGTACATAGATTAACGTTAAATTTTCACAATTACATACTTTAAATGTACATACACGTACATACATGTACGAACATTATATGTATATGCATTTTAATATAGATATAATACTCATGTATGTAAGTATTAAGCGTCAGTAAAAACAGTTATCAAATCGGTATGAAGTTTATTTTTTGAGCAATAAACTAAACAAAACAATTGTCTGAATTATATTCCTATACACATATACATGTATATGTAATATAGGTACTCGTTGTATCTATGGACATATGTGTAGGTGTAGATATGTACATAGATTGTATACAACGTATGTATATGATAAGTAAGTATGCAGAAAAATACTACAATTCCATCTGGAGCAATTTAGATGGAAACATATTGACTTTTTACATTCTAATCTATCTGTATAGGATAGATCTGCACACGTATAGTTGATGTGGCTTTTCTCTGTAGATATCACTGTATCTTAATATTACGTTTAATATGTGTATATATTTATTTTCCAAATATTTTACTATGTATATCTAGGCATATGTATGTACATTTTGTATATATGATATGTGCATGTGTACATTACATAAATACGTAGTAATACACAGATATTTATTGTTATGTTGTATGTTTTATTTTAGAAAATGTATGTATATGTACAGGAAAAACCGAATGACCATCATTTTGTGTGTTTGCAAGTAACAAGGACATTTATAAAGTTGAAAAAAAATTGAAACGTTTTCCATCGATGATATACGAGTATGATGCACTCGTAAATATCAACAATATTGTTTTATAGTTTTCTACTTGAAATTGTCTTGAAACGTGATATGGTTTTGAAATGTTTTCATTCCTGGTTAAAGGATATACATATGTAAGTATGTACGTATGTATATTATCATCGGTTTTGTTTGTTATCATTGTTATTTAATACAGTAAATAACACATATAAATGTACATTGAATGAATATTATATAGGTATTTATTTTATAATGAAAGTATTCCTATCGAAAAATTGAAAAGGTATATTCTATTATGAATAGAAATTGATTTAAATAACTTGTAGAATAACATTTAAATGATCATTTTATACCTGTACATATACATATGTAGTAAATATGATACTTTTTTTTAGAGTCACACTATTACTAATAGTATAGATTTGTATACGATATAATGAGTAGTTTATAAACTAAACATGTATAAGAATATATTTTTATTTGATATTTTTGTATGTATTATTCTAATATAAAAATGTTTTCTATACATTTTTGTGCACTGAACTAATGTATACGTATATGATAAGTCTGTAAGTATGAGAAGTACGAAAATTTTATTGAAATAAATTTATCATTTTTTCAATCAACAATATGTATGAAAATTTCTTAAGAGATTAATTTACATGAGAATCAAGAAAATATGATTGTCCGAAAAAAAAAGATACTCGTATATCATTGACATAAAGTAAATTTTTAATAAACTTAAAAAGAAAAATGAACATACATATGTCCATGGTCCATGTTTAAAAACTGTAGGGATCTTAATTAATTTTTTATTTTTTTTTTTTTTCGTATTTCTGCTTTAATTCAATTTCCTTTGGTGAAATTTTTATACGTACGATGACAAAGTACAACCATTTTATAAATAATATTTTCATTTTATATTTTGTATTTTTAATTTTCTCATTTCAGACTTTTCACATTTTTCACATTTTTTAATTAATTTTTTTTTTTTGACTTTTTTTTGAAGATTGATATATAGGTAGGTAGGTAGTCATACATAGTTTCGCAGGGAAAATGTAGAAATTAAAAAAAAAACAACAAGTTGAGAGTAAATGATAAAAATTTTATATCAAAACAAAAAGAATTTATATTACAACCTTTTCTGATTTTCATTACTATAGCAATGGACACAGAGTACATTGTAGAATTTATTGTAAATATAATGCACTATTATATGCATAGTATATATGTACATACCATCTATGTATACATAGTAGGTATCTACTTTCATTTATATTTGTAATTTTTAATCAAAGTAATGTCAAAATTAATTGTAAAAAGTACTTGTCATTTTTTTTTGTTTTTTTTTTGTTTTTTTCATTATATCGTTTGTTTGTTTGTATAGATTATGGTTATATGTACATTCAATGATAATGTACATTCGATTAATATTTAATATTGACCCAGTTTAATTGAAAATTTTTTGAGTTTATTTTTTTTTTCAATATGTAGATACACAAGTTGAATATTTCTCTTGTTTCATTCATGTTTATTTTATTCTTTTTTCATTCATATACATTAATATTTTTTTTTATTATTTTGTTTTGTTTGGAATACATTTTAAGTATATTCATACAAACATTTCAAATATATATACATAGATACATGATAAAATATACATACATAATGAAAAATGTAATAAATTGATGCATTATTTATACTGTTACATTGATTTATACATATACAACTATGTAGGTATATCTGATACATTTACAGTGCAAAAGTAATTATAATTAACAATTAACGACTCATAAAGACCACCATATGGTGAACTTTTATAGTCTAAAATATGTTCGTGTATGTTATTCGTATACAAAATGATATTAATTACTATGTGTTCAGAAAGTGAGTTAATTAAATTGTACAAGCTACATTTAAAATAAAAAAAAAGAATTTTCAATTAGTTATTTTTTGTGTGTATAACAACCCCATGTGCACCTTCATAGAATATGCTGTAGTAGAATACATGCAATGCAAAGTAATATTTCAGTTTGGTTTAACTTTATGTGAATTTATAGATGCACAAGTATAAGAGGAAACTGGTAAATTGAGTTAAATTTTAGAACAGAACTGTAAATTGAAAAATTAAATAAAAAATTTAATCAGCGCCGGTTTCAGTCTCTTGGTCGTCCGATGCACTTCCAAACTTTTCGTCCTCTAGGTTTACTATTTTAAACTTTAATTTTAAACCTAAGACACTTTTAGCTTTTCGTGGGTTATTGTCACACAGTTAAAAAAATTAAAAAATACTGGAAAATATGTGAAAAATTTTAGAAAATAAAGTACAATGAGAACATTTTAAAAAGAGCAAAATTGTTCACTAATTTATTATTTGAGAAATTATTACTTGTTTCAAATAAAAAGTTGTAGTGGCTGAATGTAAAATTTTCTTAGATGAATTGATCTATAGCTAAGACTTGAAGTGTTTTGAATTGCAAACATTGTATTCGTATTTGAAAAAATTAATTTCTTTTTATCTTGTATGCCCATAACAATCTTCTTAAAATATTCATTAACATATTATTATTTTGGAGATAATAATTTCAATGTGTTTTCGATTCTTTTTCGCAATAGAATTGTTTAAGATCTTTCACAAAATTAAAATTTATTTTTAAAGAATTCTTTCTATAAGTCATGTAGGAGTCCATGGTTCAACAACTATACTAGTATAGTTTTTGAACCATGGTGGGAGTCATTTTTTGTACTTTAATACTTGGAATTTAGTCAAAAGAAACTGCTTAAAAAATTTAAAATTATCATGAATTCACATGAATTCTCATTCATTCGTTCACTAAGAAGATTAAATTTAAATATTCAAATATTTTATTGTATTCCACTAGATCGAATCTATTTCTATTTACATATATAATTCCAAATAAAAACTTTAATTAACTCACAATAGAATTTATCTATATTAAACTATACATTTTCCACTTAGTCGTATTTTTCTATGATAGTAAATTTTATAAATTGAAAATATAATTCATTCATAAATTAATTTTAGAAATCAATAAATTTTCCTGTATTCGCTTATAGTTATCGCATCTTTAAATAAATCATTTCATTTGTTCTCGTTTCAACATTATCATGATTCTTATGCTATGTATGTAAATTTTGAACTATTTTTATTACACTTAATCAAGAAAAAGAAAAGTATGTATATGTAGGTGAGATTTACAAAAAAACCGTCTGTCTGTAATAAATTTCGTAATATACCTACTTTAAGAAATAATGATTTTACATAACAAAAAAAAATTCTTTATTATATATATGTATATTGCTCTTTGAAATTTATTCCTGAATTCATCATTTTTGATGTATCCAACATTTTCTGAATGTTTATACAAATACAAATTTACATAATGTGTATGAAAGTGTTTGTAATTTAAGTAGAGAAAAGTTAAAAATGCGACCGATTCAATATTATACACGTACATTTATGTCCTTACAAATGTTATTACATAATAAATAATACTAAATCTGTACATATACGTAAGTACATATGTATGTACAAAATTTGTATGCATACATAGTGTATATATAAAATAAACGTAAAGAATATAACCAGAAACCGAGAAAAGATGAAAGGATGAATAAAAACAAGTGAAATTTTTACCTTCTTTCAATTCATTCGTTTTCGTTTTCATCTTATCAACTTTTTGCATGAATTCTATAAAAATGATTTCTTATTTTTATCATCTCTCTTTTTAATTTTCATTTAGTTTTCTTTTTTCTTTCTGTTTTTCATTCATATTACAACAAATCTGAATAATGAAAAAGTTAAAAAGCCGAAAATCATAATAAAAAAAAAAAAAAAAAAAAAAAAAGAAATTGCCTCTAAAAATAAACGAGGTCCTGGATTACTTTTTCATTTTGTACATAAATTTAAGTATGTAAGAATGTATGTAATAAACTTACGTATTAGGAATATAAATAATTCCCGGGTTTATTACACATACTAAAATTTATATTTATAATGTATAATATACATATGTAAGTATGAGTATATGTACTATAATAATTTTACTTTTCAGATTTTTTTCGATTCGAACGGAAGTGTATGATGCAAGCAGAATTGTAACAAAAAATTTTTGACTTACATACTTACATACATAAATGTATATCCATAATTACATATATACTTTGTGTATTTCGAATAGCATGTGATAAGAATCTTTTTTATTATCATGTTGATACCACATAGAAATTTTCAACAAAAATTGAAAGAAATAAATGATTTGTTATCGTTTAAAACATTAAAATCAATTCAATACATATTAGAAATTTTTATGTACTTATATTATGTGAATCTTTATATTATATTATATGTTATATGTACATATGTATAATGTATGTACGTTTTGTTTTATGGAAATTGAAAGTATTATGAACTTGTTTCTTTTTTATCATTTTTAATTTGATTTCTAAATATTAATATATGTAAATTTATATTGTGGAAAACCAATCAAAAACTTTTAAAGAATACTTTTTAAGAAAACTTTTAAAATGAAAATGAAAATATCCTTTCCTTTCAAAAATTTATGACTGATAATAATCAAAATTTTTATATACACACATATGCAGTGGCGTAGCGTATACTACAGGCACCGTTAAGAGTCAATGACCTGCACTACTTCAGAGTATGTGTAGAGTAGGGAAGCAAGTAGTAAATGTTGTTAGTTGATTTTCCGTGTTTATCATGTACCAGCATAGCGTGTAAGATAGTGTATATTCTATACTATTGTTTTAAAATATCTACTAAAAAAATTTAAAAATAAACACTTTAATTTAATGATAAATAATAAAATGTTCCATTATAAACAAATTATATAAAGAATATATTTAAAAAGTTTTTTATTCTTGATATGTTGCCTATGCATAAATTCAGCCCTCTTTACCTACCTATATAAATGTTTAAATGTGAGTGCATGATAAATTGTACATTATAATGCTATATAAGAGGTTTAAAGTGTAATTTAAAATGTAATAAAGGTTTAAAATGTAATAAATTATGGAATATTTCATAGGAAAAAAAGTATTTTTGGATTGATTGAAAAATTCAGTCAATTCAGTTTATTTTAAAAGGTGTGCTATCTGTAGATACTGTCATATTGTGTTATTTAGATTCAAAATTTTACAAAATGGTGTATTCTATTTTGTACGAAGTTACACAAATATGTATTTAGCATGTTGTAGTCGAAATAAAAAGTTTATTCAAAATTTAATTTTTTCAACCTTATGAAATTTTTTTTTCAACATTTTCTATGCACAAATATGAGTGTTTATCGAATAATTTTCATTATTTAGTAAATAAATTATCGATATATGATTGAATGATAGTACAAAATTTAACGTAAATTTGTTCGTATGTAGCTAAGTAGGTACATTTATGGTCGCATACGTTAATTTTATATCTATTTTGAAGTCATGTATATGCATACGTACATATACGTATTTAATATCAAGGTTTTTGAGGTTTGAATTTGATATTAATTTGATTTTATGCTTTTTTAATTAATTTAATCTTAATTTCTTATACATGCAAATAATTTGAAATAAAGTCAATATTAGAGAAAATTTTTAATATTTGTATTTTTATATTTGTGAAGGTATAAAATGTTTATATATGTGTATATATAAAATATATGTAGTACTTATGTGTACTAACCTTGATAATTTTAAACATTACAATATGCAAATATTTTACTTATATTCTTGTAACGATATGTATAACTATATACTTACTAACAAACATGTTTACGTTTGTAGATCAATTTTATATTACATTGTATTATACGTATACATATTTCACAAAGTAAAATGGGCAAGATATTAATTCGTATATATGTACATATTTTTACATGTACGTACATATGTGTATAAATATCCATGTAAGATATCGCAAAAGAGTAGAATTTTGTTATGTATGTATTTGCAAATTGTATAAGGTACATATTATATACTATGTATACTTTCCTTAATTAAATTCAATTAGGAGGATACCTTATAATATGAATTGTATGCAAATTGAAATATGTACTCGTCTAATACGACTACTTACTACATGCATATGTGAATGTATACATATATACGTATGTATGTTGTATAAAATATAGTTAAAAAATTAAAACAACTTAATTATTCTCACCCTGCAGACTTTCTAATATGTATGTGTTCATCTTAAAATTTACATAAGAGGAAACAAATATACATATGATATTGTAACTGTAGCATATGTTATGTTTGCAACAAACAATTTTCATTTTTATTATATATATTTCTTTGTCATACATGCATCTATAATCTTACGTGAAAATAAATGTGCAAAAAATACAAAATTATTCATTTTTTTTTCTCATTATATACAAACACAAAATATATGTATGTTCACTGAAGTATACACATACATTTAATTAAATTATATGTATAGTCCTATACATTATATCCTTTTATGTTTATTTAACAAATAGGTATAAACACAAAAACAAAAATTATTCAAAATAAATTTCAAATGAAGAACAGGTCGAAAAGTTAACACTGTTGAAAAATGAAATTTGTGATTATACACATCACACAGTAACATATACATATTTACATTGTATATGTATTGTATTTAAATAAATATGTATGTGTAAAGAAAGTGTAATTTCAAAGTGCATACTATTTATACATACACGTGTATTTATTTATGCAATTTTGTGCATATAACATGAATATGACATATGACACATTATTGCAAATTGTAACTATGCGAGTATGTGCATACATTGTGTATAACATTATTTATTATTTGTTATCTTGCAGCTAATATTATTTATAAAATGAATGCAAATACTTTTGAACATCTGTACCCATCTAATATGCACAAACACAATTTTATACGTAAGTATGTAATATTCAGATACATATAGTAAGGTATACATTTATTTATTTTTGTTTGCCATTCAATGATTCTTTCAATAGTTTAAATATTAAACAAATACGAAACAATTTATATTTTTGAATAAATATAAATTGCAACTTTAGTGCATGCAGTAAATTGTTACAAATTACATGAAAATGAATACAATGATGTGTTTTTTGTATCACTATATTCTATTATTATACACTATAAATATTCCATTTATTGTGCTGATTTTAAATTTTCACTTTATCTACATTATATATACATATTGAATTTACATTTACAAAGCAAAGGATGTTTTAAAATGTAAAATATTGATTTTGTAAATTGTAAATGCAATGCAATGAAAATTTTTCAATTTTATATAAATAAACTTCAAGAAAATTATATCAACTTGACATTTATTTCATTTGAGCATATCGATTTTCTTTTAGTTTAAATGTAAAAATATGTGAATACGTTTACTTATGTATTATTCAAAATAAGATGTTAAAATTAAGGATTTTTTTTCTTTAATTCAATTGGATTGGATTGTAAAGTTACATGCAATTGCAAAAATACATAGGTATTTGTTTAATAAAATATGAGAATAGATATTGAGTTAAATTCCTTATCCTCAATGTTTCCATAAACTTAAGTACCATACCAAATCCAAATATATACATATGATTTATGTAAATTGAACAAAGTAAAATTAATTTAAGTTGTTTTGTAGGGTTTTTTAAATTATTGATTATAATAAAATTGAAAAAATTTGAATTCAGTTTAACGGTTTAACTATATATATTAATCCTTTAGATTCAGTACATAAACAAATAATGCAACAATAATCTTAAACTAAAGAATTATTAAACATTTTTCCAGTTAACCCAATAAACGCGCATCTTTGTCTATATTTTCATGAATATTTCATTAAGAATCAATAATTGAAAACTGTCATTCAGATGATAATAATTCGAATTTGATTTTTAGATTTAGTTCACAATTCGCATTACTAAACTACTCGAACTCTCATTGTGAATAAATTTTAAATTGAATAATATGTTATTTTATTTACCTGTAATATATTCGGATAAAATTGAATCTTTTTTTGGGTATTGAATATGCGAATACATACCCATAGAAATCAATTGAATATAGTTGACTTCTGTTGATAGGATAAAAGCATGTATAGTATTATAAGTTTTGCCATCATACAAAGTAACATTTTATGAAGAATATTTGAATTTTTTTTCCTTAAAAATTTATCTATAAATTCAGTGATTGTTATAAAATTTTCACTTTTCTTTGACTTTTTTATATGCGTCTATATTAAAAAAAGAAAAATTAAAAAAGAAAAACGTGTCAAGAATGTTTGGTAATTTTATAACAAATATCAAATTATTTCCGGTTGAATGTATTTAACTGAGAGTTTCGAATTTCATTTTATACACGACCTCGTATGTATATGTACGTATCAAAAAAAAAAAAAAAAGGAAAAAATAAAAAAAAGGGAAGAAGAAAAATGTTTATGTGAATTCGTTGAGATAAGCATAATTTGGTTATGAAAGTCAGCATACTCAATTGCTCTATATATCATAGTCACAAAACATATCAAAGATGATCAATGAATAATGAATAATGATGATAAGGATATTGAATGATTCATATAATGTATAAGGTATAAGTATAAGCATATAACTTACATAATATTATATAGTCTGTAAGTGAAAAGAGATTGATTGTAAAATGTATATAATAATGTATACCTATGAGTAGATATAAATTTGATATTGAATGATGAATTTTTAACAATTCCTCTATGTACTTATATATACATAATTTCATAAGGAATAGTCAGTAGGTACATATATACATATGTATATTTAGGTATATTTTATGTCATATATATAATTTAATAAAAAATGTGTATAATATATATGCGTAAAAACATAAATTTATTCGTTAAAATTGTATTCATATCATGATTAAGAATCTCCAACTTCAGTAAATTGATTTATTTTGATGAATGTACAATTATATGGATAATCAGTAATACTACATGTAATGATTTTCAGTAACTAACTAATAATAAATTTATTAATTAATTTATATCTAGAAGAAGTAAATTTGATGAATTTTTGTATTTTGTTCTTTATTTGTTTATTTTTTAGTTTTAGTTTTAATCAATTATTATTTCTTAATTTATTTCAAATATAGATTAAAATTAAAATCAAATCACTCTACATATATTTTTGGTTTGCAACTAAATTTTTTTATTATTCTATTTATTTATTAGAAATGAAATTTAATAATCAGACTTAATATTTTTTCAATTAAGATTAATTTTTCAAATCCAACGAAATGCTTTTAAATTCCTCAGTCAAAAATAATTTTTAACTTTACGTAATATGCAATACTGTCAGTCTCAGTATGTAATCTGAAATGTGGATAAATATGATGTACTTGATGAAGAAGATTGCAATTATAATTGATGCAGTATTTGTCACAGATACTTTATGTACATTCAAATACCTAGATATAAATTTTAAATTCCTATTATTGTGTGTACATATTTGTATTTGTGCCTTTTCTACATTATTGCCCGCATCCTGTTTATGTATACAAATACAAGTAAATAAATACTTACATTATTAAAGCTCATGTATTACTACATATATCACATCTTAAATTATACCTAAATCCTTAAGCTTATTAGATTAATATGAATTGTATGAATATAATTTCAATGATTCAAACCATACAATTAATGCACACATGTCACATATGCATTTATGTTAATAGATCAAAAAATATTATAAATAGCACTTGAATGAAGTTTATTTTGTCATTTAATTTTTATTGTAATTTCTTTCTAACTTTTTGTACATTTCAGTATTTAATCAGTAAAAACAAAATGCATACTCATAAAGCGTATCTGAAACTGAATGCATTATAAATTATTATTAAAATTAAAGCAAATACAACTTTCATTGTACATGAATACATACACATATACGTGATATTCTCAAATGATTTTTGTTGAATGCAACGTGAGAAAATTGTTCGCTATATACTTGCTATGATTCTATATAAAATCGTAATTCAAATTTATTTTAAGCTGTATATTGTGCGTGATTTTATTTTAGTTCAGAGTATCAGATATTCTTATATGTACTTTAAATTCATTTAAAACTAAATGATACGTGTGAGTTGTTTTTTTTTTATCTATTTTTGGTAAATATGAATTTATAAAAAAATATGCATATTATATATTATATACATGAGTGCATATTAAGAAAATAAATATAAATATGAGAACCGTCAAATTCTTTTTTTACTACGACCTATAACCTAAAACCTACAACCTCTACAACTAATTAACTTGTACATATAATGTATGTATAGTGAAAGTTTTCCAAAAACAAAAAAAAAAAAATAATGTAAAACAATGATTTTCAAAATTTTATGCAAAACCATATTAATAAACAAATTTAGTTTAAAATTTTCAATAAAATTTTCTCAATTGTTTTAATTTATGCATACACACATACATATTACTTATATTATAACATTGTATGAGATCATATTCATAATATGAAAATTTTGTTCTGGAAAATTGGAAAATTAAAAACTTTTTCAATAAACCTTATAGTACAATAAAAATTTAAAAAGTTTACGTGTTTTTTTATTCTTTTATTTTTGTGTTTTTTGATAGTTAGTTTTTGCATTTTAAAATCATGAACAGATAAAATTATAACAAGAACAAGAAAATCGAGTAAGAAGATTATTCAAAAAATTTTAAAATACCTCACATCAAAAGGAATAAAGTCTTTAGATTATATATGTATATTTTAACAGACTATAATATTTCAATATACATACATCTATACATAAAATGTATGTGTGAAAAGAGAAAGTTTTAAGTTTATACTCGTACACACCTGCATTTAATATGAAACATCTAGTACACGATTAAAAAATACTTTATTTATTTTTTTTTTTTTGGATTATTTGTCGTCGGGCTTGTAGATTGTTAAGTACTTTTAAATTTGTTTCGGTATAATTTTAGATGGCAATTTTTTTTCCAACAAAAAGCACGTGTATATGTGTGTGTGTTTATGTATAGGTTTGTATATATGTACATATATGTGCAAATGCATGCATGAAATTCATTGTAGTAAATCTAGAACAGAAAAAAGGTATAACTACTTATGTATAAGTGTAAAGAGTATAATTTTTTATTTAAAGTTTTAAATTGTTTTTGGCAAGACTAATTTTGTTATTCTTCTTTTTTATGTGTAAGTATGTACATATGTATATATGAATTTTATGTTATTAAAAGGATTATGGTTATACAATTAAAATTTTGTATAATTTATTGTAAAATAACAATTTAACAGATTACAGTATTTTTTATTATTCAAATTTGAAAACTACGTAATATATCATTTGAATTTTTGTGTGTTTATAATGAGCCAGAATTTATTTTTAAATATTTGCAAATGTAAAGTTCAAGAGAATGATTTGATTGGAAAATTTATAATAATAATTTAAAAATATAATTATAGAGAAAAATTTAGCAATATTATCTACTTACATATTTATGTATTTATTGGTATATAATACAATGCGATTTTATAGATTACTAACCGCAAAATACATAAGTACATACATATATACATATATGCATAGATAGTTAATATACATTTTATAAATGATGTATGATCCAATCATGATTTGGATTATGAATTTTATAACCTTTACCCGCCCATATAAAATATATAAAATTGTCAAAATTGGCATTATTCCAAATTTTAAAAAATTTTTATGGAAGAGAGTAAAAAATTATATTAAACATGAAATTTTCAAAAGAAATACATATAAAAGACGTAAAATTCAAACAACACTGTATTAGATTATAAAAATATAATACTTATTTGAGTGTACATATATGCATGCATGGACTGTATATACATATACAGTGAGTACATGACCAACTTTTTTCTCGGTTGTGGTCGAGGTCATGTAATAAACTTATTGAATAATATATGAGAGTTCCCAGTTAAAAAAAAAGGGATTTGAAAAAATATAAAAGAAGCCTTCAAAAATAATATTGATGAGATGGAAAATTTAAATCTGAAAAATTTTCACTTCTTGTATACGGTTTGATTTTGTAGAAATTTTTATGAATAAAAACCAAAGTAAGACCAAAAAAAAAAATATTGAAAAACGGAAAAAAACTACGAAGAAAATTATGGTATTTTTTTTTGTCTGTTCCACTCTGGTGAAAATATGTTACACATTGTATTCATATGGTAAGTATATAATTGAATGAATAACGTTAAGTAAAATTCTATTTTATTTTTTTTATAATATTTTTTTTTGTTTTGGTAATGCGTTAAAACTGATGATATATGCATAGTAAAATAAGTCAGGTGTAATATCGATAGGGTATTTTATTAGCGATAAAATATATCAGATAAATAATGTCGTTTTTAACATTTCTCTATTATATATGTACTTTGAACATTAAAATCTATATAAATTTTCTCTGTTATTATCATTTTTGTTTTGGAATACTATATAATGTAATATATATGTATCTACTGAAATACTTATATGTATTTTTTTAGATTTATTCAGTTTTTCTACATTATATTGGTAGGAGTTCAGCAATTTTTTAGAGTATTTTGTTACCGTCAAGGAAGCATCTTATTAAATTTTATTTGTCGCTTCATTAAAGATCTAAATGAAAGTTTCAATGTAAGAAAAAAAATATTCTATTTTTATATTTTTAATTGTCCTCAAATAAAATATTTCTTACTTATATTTAAAATCAATATGCATATGATCATCATTTCTTATCTGTTTGTCCTGTTTGAATGAATATTTAACCTGCGACTTCTGAATACGTGTGCTCATACTACTATAGTATATGTGTGTAATATGTGAATGCTCTATTTTTAAGGAAAAATATCTAATAACTGCAGACCTATTCTTGTATACATAATATATCCTTGATTATGTTAAAAAAGTTAAAAAATTCAAATGTGTGTATAATTATTATTCATCCCGCACTATGTTCTATTATCCATGAATGTTAGAATGAAATGTAGACATACGAAACAATAATTTTTATGGATATTATCTAAGTATGTATAAAATATAATAATTTGGGCTTGTATAAATTTTATTAATATTAATATTCACATAAATATACTTACATTATAATATAGATGTATATGTATATATATGAACTAAAAGAGAAAATAAAATTAGTTTTCATTTTATATGTCCTTGATAATATTCTAAGGATTTTATTAGCTGGCTTTTATAAAAATCGATATTTTTTCTTATTCATATGAATATGTACATTATGTGTATGGTGTATGTATTAATAATATTTAATATAAAATACATAATAAGATTATGTATGAATGTACATATGATATGTATTAACGATACATAAAATGTTGATTTTATTAAACATTTTAATTATATTAAATTGTTGTGTGTTTTGTTTTTCCTATGAATTTGCAAATTTGTAAAAATATAAGGAAAATTCTCAAGTGTTTACATAAATAAACTCCTACTTCGACAAGGTTCAACATGATGAGATACGATAGAATGTGTGTATATGTAAATGTATAAAGTTTTCTTTGTTATCAAAGGAAAACGCATGAAAGTAAATAAATGTGTATGTATATATTATATATATAACTACATACGTTCATGCGAACATTTTCAATGAGAACATAAATTTCATGTGATATTAGGATTCTGAAAAAAAAAAATAAATAAAAACAGTGAAAAACGTCTCAATATTTTATGTAATATTCTTTTTAACTCGATCATACACAAATACATAGGCATATATGTACATATGTATAATACATGTCTAAAAAATGTTATAATATATTAAAATCGTAAAATGTGTATTAAAAGATCGATTTTCATTTTTGTTACACAAATGTGTAAGTTAACGTTTTTCGATATAAAATTTTCATTTTACGTAAACAAAAACAGGTTAAATTCTTTTAATTTTTTCAAATTTTTCAAAGAAAACGTAATTAAATTTTTCTTGTATGTATTAAGTTTACGATTTTCAGTGTTATATTTGAAACGATATGACATTACGCAACGTCGTGTAAAATTAAATTAAATTATTTTTTATCAAACTTTCACAGATTAAAATATTCGAATTTTTTGTTAAATAAAAGAAAAATTTTCATGTGAAAATCAAGTGTTAATGAATATTCACAAATAATTCAATATTCTTAAGAGATATTTTTATCTGGAATAGGGTTTTCACACTGACACAGAAAAAAAAGGTCAGGAAAATGTAGACAAAAAATAATTATCGGTTTTATTTTTATAATCATCTGTACCTTTATAAAGTTACTTATGTATAAGTTAATATATCCTTTCATTCACGTGTATATAATATATATGTATGTATATATATCATGTTTATATATTATAATATATGTAATATACAAATATGCTACGTCATTTACTGGTATACATACGTGTTCGAATATAAATTATTATAAGAATGTTATCGATTTACATTTCAAATAAAATGAGGGATAACCTAAGGTTCTGAATAATTTATATTCCATGAAATACTATTAAGATCAACAGTATATTATTTTGAATATTTTTTATTTCAATGTTATATGCATACATTATTGGGTAAATATACATACAGTTACTGCTTGTATGTATTTATATTATTTCCATCTAAATAAAGAGTGGTATAGTCAGTACACATAGTAGAAGAAAAAAAGTTAAAAAAAAGCTACCATTTTATAAAAAGTTAACCGAAAAAAAAAAATTCCAAAATGGTGAAGATTATCTACAAATAAATATGTACATATGTAGGTATGTGGTGGGTATGTGCTCATACATTATTATATATACTTCAAGTTAATAGTAGAAAAACTTTTATTTTATATTTTATTTTATTACTCTTGTAATATTATATACTTATAACTTTGCCTACATAAATTTTATTTTCATTATTTTTTGTTAAATTCAAATTATTATACAAGTGAATATGAACATAAATATTTAACGCTTTAGAAGGAAAGTAACAGGACCTACTTATATGTATATACTACAAGAATACTGTGTATAATAAATACATATTTTATTTCTGTTTACAGTTATTGATAAAAAAAAAAATAAAATAAAATGAAAAAGAACTTTTAGTAATAAAGAAAAAAATATTTTCAATTATTTTAAAATTTCTTTCAACGGGAATTTTTTTTTTTGGAATAAATTACGGCTGATACATAAAATTGTACAATTTAACCGTACTCGTATAATATGCACATTGTATACAAGCATATACTTATATAAATTATATTTATTTATATATAGACACATATTTTTAGTTTATGTTTGTTAATATACTGCATTTTATATTATGCTTTTCTTTTTAAATTCAAACGAGAGGTTATATTTGAAGAGTTAAAAGGATAAAGTTTAATTTCCTTTTGATATTTACTTTATTAGGTTCATTTATTATATTTTATTCGTTTCTCTATATTTATTTACATATTTTAATTCGTCTAAATATATGTATATTGGTCCCAACAAAGCTCTCTTGCTTATCAGTATAAGCACATATATATTATTTATATAAGTATATATGTAATATATAAATGTATAAAAACATAATACATAATGTTTTCTTACTTTACGTACTATCTATAATCAATGCTGGTATGATGATTAAATATAATCTTACATTATTTAATAATATTTATATAATATGTATATAGTATAAAAATTTATGTACACACACAAACATATCTATGTATTACATGCTACATTGAATTGAAAGAAAATTTTGTATGTACGTACTCAATATGTAATATATTGTAATGTATTGTAATGAAAATAATTTGGTCCTTAACAAAATTAAATAAGTATTTTGGTTTTTTTCTATACATACTTTAAATGTACGTAATTCATTCATAAGTGTATATGCATGTATGTACACACATAATGTAGATATGATATAAAATAAGATAACTATGAGAGTATAATACATTAATCACTGACCTTTCAATATATCGGTATCGATAGAGAAAAACCTTTAGTAAATATGTTTGTTCATGACATGAAGAAAATATGCTTTTCTACACATGTACATAATAGTATGTAAATATGTATGTACGTTCATATCATTTGTAGAGGTCTTTTCTTTATTTATATTCTATTTTAGGTTTTTTTTTATTACATATATAATGAATATAAAAGAGTCGTATCATACAGAAAAATATAATATATATGTATATGTATTCAGATATTTCCACATTGTAAAATATACCATATTTGCTATGTAATATGTAATATATGTGTATATGATGCAATGTTCCGATGATGTAATAATAAAAATTGTGTATATCATACAAAAATATAGAAGTAAAGGTGTACGTATATGGATATTTATTTTGTAGAAAAATGAAAATTTATTATTGTGTCAACAGCGGAGGATAGGTTTTCTGTATACACATCGTTAAAAGATTTATATAAAATAAAATTTTCTATATCTATTTATTGTTAAAGGAAAATTATAAAGTATATCTACACTGTACTATAGGAATGTAGAAGTAGACGATGTGCATGTTGGTATGTATGAAGGTTATTTTAAGATTGAACTGTATCTCAATTAATTTTATTACATGACAGTTTTGGTGGTCGAGATTTTCTATAAAGTGAATACACATATGAGATAAGCTTTTGCTTAAACATGTAGCATGTATTTTGTTAAGATTTATATGTAATGAGCGTTCGAATGTAACTGAATCGAACTCAATAAAATATTTTTTTCAAAATGTATGCATGTCTTCAACATTTTCCACACCTCTGATAAGAGAATTTTAATTTTTTTGCATTGCATCAATTTAACAAAAGAGTATGGAATGTTTTGTAGAACCTTGGTAATTTTTTATTACTCTGCAGTTAACACAAAAATATTCATATTTAATCGTATTGCTGTTGCTGTTACACGAGTATTCAAGTACATTGCAAATATATACACATAGTCTGCTTTAACATACATCAGTTGAAATTAAGTATGGGAAAAAATTTATGATTTAATATGTAAGCACATACACATGTCCATATATAATGTATCTACATACATTGAATATAAAAAAAACAGTTTTTTATCGATATTGTCAGTTTATGAAATTTATAATTTATTATCCTGTAAAAAATCTTAACGATGCACTGAAAATAATTCTGATGTTTTGAACTGTATTCATTTTTCATAAATTCATTAAGTAATCATTATATCATTAAATTGCATGATATGTGCTGAATTATAATTTTTATTTTCATTTACAATACATAAAATCTGTTTGTTATTTTTTTTTTTTTTTTTTTTTTCAAAATAAATAATCATTAATTTTGAATTAATTGTATTATATTTCAGTATTATCCATCAATGAAATTTAGATGTATGTGTCTCAAATAAATTTTCTAAAAGCATTAATTTCAAACTTTCGATATTTATCTTTTAATTCTATAAATGATGATAAGTACACCGTATATCGTATATTATGTACATTATACATAAGTACTTTACTAATAAATTTAAACAAAAACCGAAAAAGAATATTCAAAATATAAAAATAAATAAATTAAATACAAACATTAAAATCACATACATGTAAAACTAATGAGTATAGTCATTAATCACTTTTGAAAAACACCGGAGCTTATAAATTATTAGATAGGCTTTTTATGGATTCATTTAGATGTATACTTATATATGTATAGATCCTTTTATGTAACGTGTTCGTATATGGTATATCCGTCTATAAAGTACTTATGAAAATATATGTATGTATACATAAATAAATTAAATAAATTTTTTACACATGTGTATATGAAAATTTTCATATTAAATACGCATACATACGTACGAGGTACGAATATAATGTACAATCATCATATTTATCATCGACATTAGGAATTCCAGATTTTCAAATAAAACGAAATTTAAATAATTTTTTAAGTTATGTAAACGTATATATTAAATGAAATTTTTAAAGATTAGAGAAAAAATGTACACATAAAAGAGGAAATTGTACAAACATATGGCGTTTTATATTCTACTAAATTAAATGTGGTACATTTTGGGATCGAAACAAACTGAAATTCAAGGATTTTTACATAGTGTACATATTTTCAAATAATTCATAATATGTACATATATGTATACATATACAAAAAATATGTATACTACATACCTAGATATTCGTATAATATTAAAATGAATTTTAATTTGAAATTATTTTAGTTTTGCTAATAAACCTGCAGAATATATACCATATCATCACTACATAATGAATGTATGTATTATATGTATATGTACATATATGTATAAGCAAATCACAGCAAAATGAGTAAAATTGTGTCACAACAGAAATGAATATTGTCCTGTATATTGTATTTATACTGTATTATGTATGGAGCAAATATGTATGGATATTTGTTTCAAATGTTTGTGTACATCATTTCTGTTAGATCATCCCCTCCTTCTACATAGTAATTCATATTATACACCAACTAGGTAACATCTACTTTTATTTGAACTACACATACAATATGAACTATGATTGTTAAATAATATTAAATTCATTTTATTCTTATAGTGACAATATATATAATGATAAAAATTTATAACATTTAGCAAATGTTTCCAAATGGATAAACAAATTTTCCATTATTTTAGTATGAAATATATTTTATGATATTTGTACTGTATACTACTAAAATATACGAAATGAAATTTTATTTTCATATCAATATAATATTTTCTTTGCTATTGGCATTTATTGTAATGAAAATAAATTACAGCTCTTATTTCACATTTATAATAATAAAAAACATATTCTTTGAGGTTTGCTAAAAAAGTTTCAAATTCAAAATTTTAATTTTGAAAGAAAATTTTTTTTCCTGTCTTAAAATTTTAATTGAAATGCCATATGAAATATTATCAAATTTTTATATATCCTGTATCTTTTATATGAATTTCAATGTAATAAGGACAATTGAAATTATCCGTTAAAATACAGAGCAGATTTGAAAATTTTATAAAAATTCGTTCAAAAAGGTTTTTCTTTTTTCTTTTTCCGAAGTAAAATATAATTAAATTGAATGCTTTCAGGCAAACAGGCATATCATGCTACATAATTTTCCTGTATTACAGTATATTATTCAAAGTTAAAGGTTCATACTTTCATATTATGTATTTATGATAAATATGTTTTATATACCATATTTATATACAGATCGAAATCGAATTGAAAGCCGTCGTTTTGTACATAATATAGGATTTGACAGGAATTTATGCTTTTGATTCTATATACTCGCAGGTATTGAAAGAGCTTTATAAAAAAGATTCAAGATTAACGAAGGTTTTTTTTAAACCTTCTTATTGGGTTTATTTTTTATTTCTTCAGTTTTTCTCTTTGAAGTTTTCTTTTTAATTTTTTTCAATTATTGGTAAGGTATTTGGATTATTTATGCAAATCTTCAATATTTAAATGTTATTTACATTCTTCAAAAAAAAAAAAAAAAAAAAATTTGTAGAAATAAAATTAAATAATAAATAATCACACATAAATTTTTATACAGGCTGATCTAATTATAGCTATATATATTCTGGATTTTGAATAAAAACAAAAACGTTATAAGATATTAATATATAACTTTTATCTTCCTTTTCAACATTGAAAATTTTATGCATGGGAATGATTGGTTCTGGATTTTTTTAAAAATACGATTCTATAATACCAATTTTTGATAAATTTTTCACATGAATCTGATTTTACTACTTCATTTTTTCTTTTTTTTTTTTGATATTATTTACCCTGTAGATGAAATTTGTATGTACACTTTTCTATATCTACATACATACAAGTAACATAAAATGTATGTAAAATTATATATAATCAAACGGAAAAAAAATGATTACGATAATCACCTTTGGAAGGAAGACAAAACAAAAAAATCTTTCAGATAGGTTAGGAGTATGTTCATATATCATAATAATATACCATTTTATATATTATATGCATCATGAAAGTAGAAAATATAAAATATATGCGCATGCAGTAAGTCATAGTAAAAAGTAAAGTATTCGTAATGATTTAACATTTTCATTTCAATGAATTTTATCATTATTTCAATTTGTATTTTTTCTAAAAATAAACCACCCCCAGTCACAAAAAACAAAATAACAAAAGAATATCATATAAAAAAATATAAGTACATATATCTTCATCTTTATTTAAATCTTATGTTTACGTCCGTATCAATTACTGTTTGGAATGAGTGAATTTATTTCTAAGTATTTAGTATGAAGATAAAATACTTTGATTTTTTATCCTGTATTTATGTTATTATGTATGTATGTATGTATGTGTACTACGTATACATTTTATAAAAATATGTAGACACAGTGTATTCTATATTCTATATAGAAAATAATTGTAAGAAACCTTATTTTGATTGACTGTAGATTTTCTCTAATGATTTGTTTCATTTTCAGTTCGAATAAACATAAAGCTATAGAAGAAAATATTGACATTGTTGTACGTCTTATCCTGTAAATATTTATTCTTATGGTTTTATTTTAATATGAGAATTGAAGGAGTATTTACAAACAGTGTATAGACATGTAAGTATAATACTTACATAATGTACTTGAAAAAGTAAGAGACTGAATATTATATACAGAAACGAAAAATGATTGTCAATCAAGAACCACAAATTATGTATGTGTGCATATTTGAGTAAATAACTTGATAATAATTGATTTTTAACAAAAAAGTATACACATGTAAATATGTAGATATGTATGTGTGTGGTTGATATCAAAAATCTTTTTATTTTATTATTTTGAATTAATGAGTCTTAAATAATAAAATTGAAATGATTCATATAAACCGATTTTTCATTCTATACGAACATTGGAAAAATGAAAGATAAAAATTATAAAATATAGTGTCATGTTAATTAGAGAGTATTTTAAATAGAGTGCAAATGGAAAAACATCATAGATGTTTATATGCATGTATATTCTATATTTTATGATTAGTCTAATTGCACATTATTTATTATTATTGTGAATAATTAATTTCATGATTAGAACATTATAACATAAAATTTATTATCACAGTAACAATTAGTATATATCAGAGCAGACGAATGTTAGATAATTTAATTAAATTAAAATTTATTTATATGCATTTAACAGAAACTCATACATACTTACTCACATTACAAAATTATGTGATAGTTATGTTCTTGAATGGTTCTACTATTTATTTGCAGTAGATATTGAATGCATACTACATACATTATGTACATACTTATGTAATACGAAACACAAAATTAACTTTGAACATATTATACACACAATAGTAAAATTCATCTTGGAAATATTTGAAGGAGAAGAATAAAACATAAATTAAGTAAAATAATAAATATAACTTGACTTGAGTAATTTATCCAATTTTTAAAATTGTCAAAGATTTTTAAATTTTTTATGCTGAATAAACGTTAGCGAATTGCACTAAAAACGAATTAAAGAAAATTAAAGAAAAAGTGAAAATTTGTTAATTTAACTAAGAATTATATATTTGCCTTTTTTATGCTGTCTTTATTTAAATTATTATTTTGTTTTTGTACGAGTACATTTAACAAATTCATTTATTGCGTTTGAAAATAATTTAAAAAGAAAAAAAAATTTAAATATGTATATACATATATATACGCTTAAACCATGCTAAGCTATAAGTTGTGCATGCATTTATGTATGTAGCACATTTTTTTGAAAACAGATAATTACAAGAAACGTACAGAATGTTTAATAATACTTGTGTGTATATATCCTCACATATATGTACGGTAGTTTTGTAGTATTTAGCATCATTTATACTCGTATATTTAAGAGTGTATAAATTGTCATCATATGGATTTATATATCCACTTCATATGCTGCAATATAAATTACACAGGTATGTATATATTATATACGTAATGTTATTATTATTGGCAAATGGCATATGTTAAATTGAAATTTCTAGTCAAAATACTTCAAGCATATGTACAAGCTTCATTTCAAAATTGAATAAACATTCATGTAACTGTTTCATATTTTAAGAAAAAAAAAACTATGAAATTAGTAGAACGGTAGAACATAAAGTTTTTGTGAACAGGAGACTTATTCATTATATAAAATATATCTGCAAATGACTACACTGCTACCACTTACTATATCTTCCTGTATGTCACACACATCTCATGGTGTGTAGTGAGTATTGTAGAGCAAGTTTGAAAAGAAAATGAATTTTTCTCATGAATGAATAATACGAGTGCATGGTATTTATGTCTCTTCCTTTTTCTTGTATACTTCTTATGGTGTATGTAGTCTATAGAGCAATGTAAATATAAAGAGAAATGAATTTTTCTCACGAATGAAAATACGAGTACGTGGTGTGAAAGTTATTATTTGAGTACTCATCTATCATACTATAATTAGACGCCAATAAGCTTCTTACTACTAGTTGTCTCTTCCTGCCTTTCGTATACTTCTTATGCAATGCAAAGAAAATATAAACAGAAACTGGACCATATTTATAAATCAAAATACGAGTACATGGTATACGAGATACTACTAGCTACTAGTGTACATCGTGCTACAGTTAGTTGCCAATATGCCAATAATCTCCTTGCTATTAGTTACTGTCCCTTCCTGTTTCTCGTATAATTCTTTTAGTATATGTAGTGCAGAACAAGTAAAAAGTGAAAATGAATGAAATTTATTTTGTTTACAAATAATAAGATATCTTGTTTTTTAAACAAGTACTTCAATATATTTAAAAATGGTAAATACTTACATATTATACTGAAAAAATGTAATAATTATCTAGAACAAAAAGACATTAATTATTAAATTATGTAAAAAGTCATAGAATTTGTTCAAAACATTTTTAGCTTTATATTACTTATCGAACAACAGTCGACACAATGACGTCAATTTCTCACTTACAAATAAAATAACATACCTTATCTACTATGCTGTATACCATGGACATTCTGATGATGTTAGCTGTATATAATTAATATTTTAAGACATATTTTTATGTGCTGTCGTGATTATGTTATATGATGACATACAGTAATCATATGGCATGCATAAAATATAAACATTGTGTGATTTTTGATGGCTTTTCGAATTGTTTCCGTGAATATTTTACAGCTTTATTAATGAAATTTGTTTTCCATATAGATTGTTTTCTTTTTCATATATTTTTTGATATTTTTTCATGCACATGTTTACGTCTATATATATAAATAAATACATTTATATACGTATGATATATACAAATATTTTTATCTATATTTCATTTAATGATTTGTTCAATGAATGACTAATAAACTCATATAATAAAATGTACATAAGTATAATGTATAATTTATTTGTTTGGTCAGATAGAATAATAGCTATACAAAATACGAGTACGTAATATAGAGCTATAAGTTACTTTTACTACGAAAATACGTGTAATATAACATATGAATTCCAAATTTATATACGACGAGTATAATATATGTATACATATGTATATAATTGCGGTGATATATCATGTGGTTTATATAATTATTTTACGATACAACAGGAGATTTTTTATTTATATTTTTCGTTTTTCTTATTATTAATAATTCTTGTGTATACGTCATTTCTAAAGAGGTAGACAGTTTATTTTATATATAGAAATAGAATTTTTAGACTATTTTTCTTGACAATTTTCCACATTTATTTACATACGTTAGTTTCAATACAGATACCTACACGAAAGGAGAAGAGATAAATTATTGATTGCTGCTGAAAACAAAATCTTTGGAAGTTGGAAGTAAATCAAATAATATGTAATTTTAATATTTGATTGGGTTAGGTGTACTTGTATTTTCATATTCGTGTATTAATATATGTACTACTACAAGGCAATTTAAAAAAACAAAAATCATTTGTAAATGTATACACCAGTAGGTACGTACTGCTGATCATGTATGTATACGCGTATGTACATATATCTGATCTATAGGAGAAAATATTTTTAAGAAAGTGCAGCTAATATTTTAAAGTAGAATTTTGTGCTCAATAAAAATTAAATATAAATTGTGTCTGTTAAACTGAAATATGAAATTTTCAAAATAATTGTACAAATTCAATTCAATATCAAATTGAACAGTGAACAAGAAAAAGTTTTGTGTTTTTCTTTTTTCTTTTTTTTTTTTTTGCATTTTGTATTTTGTAGAATCGTACAATTTTGTGTTGTAAATTTTCTGATTATGAAAATAAAATAAAAAATAAAACAAAATACGAAAGCTAAAATTATTTTAAATATTTATAAAAATTTCATGGTTATTTCATTTTTAAATTATATACATAGACGTACATATATGTAGGTATGTATGCACGTACATATAGAAAATAGAGATTATTGTGTAGTGTGTTGCTTTTTTTTTAGTTCATTTTTAGTTTAGATGATCACGGAAAATTTTTTAGTTTATTTAATCCGATTTAATGAATATGTTCATACTGTATTAAATTTTTTTTTAAGTCTCCAGTGAATGTTTTATTCACATTTTATTTAAAATGGATACCATCTATGAAACATCAGAAACGAGTAAGTTTTATATTAGTATGTATGTATATAAGTAATAGTCTTTTTTTTGCTCTTATTTACAAGTACATATATACGTTATTACCTATATATTTACTTGTACATTTTTGTATTATTTTGAATTTTTGATATGTTATTTTTTCGTTTTTTCTGTTTTCATTTTATTTTTTTTAAAAAAAAAACTAAAAAAATTGTATTATGTACTTGTATAGATGAGAACAAAAATGAAAATTAATTAAGGAATAAAAAAAAATCAATATTTATTTTTCTGTTTTTTCTTTCGAGTGAATTATGTATACCAGAATAAATGGAAAATTTCGATGAAAATCAAATTGAAAATTGAAAAAAACAATCGTACAAAAAATGTATGTACTGAATATTGTACATTATTTGCACATACATAAGTATATGAGTACTTACATGAAAACGTACGTATATATATAATGTATGTATAGATATAATATAGATTTCTTCTCATGTATATATGTACATATATGTAATTCAATATATGTACATATGTACATATGTACATATTATAATGTTGATTGCTATTTTTAGAAAGTCTAATTTTAGTGATATAAATAATAATAAAAACGAATTTACAAAATAAAATATTTTGTCGTAAACATTCATACATACGTAGGTACATTATCATATCATATTCATACGTATATATATACCGCGATGTACTCGTATGCATACACTTCATGTTTATAGAGTACATATTTTATAGGCATGTACTCTACAATCGATTTTATATTTGAAATAAAAAAGTTTAGTTTAGCGGTTCAAAAACGCACATACAAATATACATGCATAGATACAAACATATTGCTGTATGTACTAAATTTTTCAATTTCTAGCAAAATATATATGTACGTATAAAAGTATTTTTTATTCTAAATGCAAACAGTTCTTGTATATTAGAAATACGATATAGTAAACACAATATACTCTATATCGTTAGAGTATTGATTTTTATACGCATCAGGTGTTTATTTTCAAAAGGAAAGTACAAAGATTTTCATTATCAAAATAGTGCAAAGTACATTTATGTATGTTACATTAAAATATGTGTATGTCTCAAAACAATGACATGAAAAAAATGTTTTTTTTTCTTTTCTATTTTCTGTTCGTCAATAATATTTATTGGCGTTATGCCAAATTCTATAATTTAAGATAGAATCTCGATAATAATCGAAACGTGACTCATATCAATAACATCATTAACATGCGATTAGATTTTTTCTTCCTCGATTTTTTTTTTTTTTTATTATTATTTTCTTGTTGTTGATTGCGATGATTGTTATAATAATATTTTTTTTCCTACGTACAAAAAGAAAAAAAAGATATAGAAAACAGGGCGTTGAATTGTGAAAGAAAAATGAATAAAAATCGATAAGTTTGTAACTAACTATACATTGACATATTCATAATAAATTATATTCATTGATGGAAACACTATATAGTATAATTTCAAAATATGAGGAATAAATAAATACAAATTCTTTGTTTACATATTTCAAAATTATTATTCATAAAAAATTAACAAATTTTTGTAAGATTTTAATTAAACATTGACATACAATACGAGTGTATGCATTGTAGTATTTATTTTCTTTCGTTTATAAATATTTTAAAATGTTCTATATAGTCATCCTGCAAGAAGTTGTTTACAATATTGAACATGATGCTTCTACATGATGATGTATACTCGATTTTAAAATATTATCGTTTCGATCAATTTAATTTCAATAAATATGTCTATGTATACGTAATTGTTGAGAAATTTATAAACAAAACTTAAAAAACAAGTGAACAAAGAAATAAACAAAACAACAAATTGTTTAATATTTAATTAAAAAAATTTTCCTCTTATTTTAGTTTAGAAAAGAATCAACATGCATATGAAATTTTTCTTAAAAATATTATTAAGTACATATTGAAATCATTTTCCTGCTATATAATTAGTTATGAGTATATGAACGTGTTCGTTTCATATTTCTAATGCTAAATAACTCATGTTAAATTGCTTGTAAATTTTCTTTCAATAATAATAATCACAAAAATATTAAAAATAACAAATAAAAAAAATTTTAAAATAATTCAACAAAAAAAAAAAAAAAAAAAAATTTCATTCGTGTAGATATTTTACAAAATTTTTAATTTATTTTTCAGGTGATTACGAGTATGAAACAATAACGAGATCATTTGATCAAAACCTACGAATGGATAATAGAAAATCATTTAAGGCAAATGTTAAAGAATCAAAGGATCCACCATCAAAACTTTGTAATCTATTTTCAAAATGTATGTTATAAATTTATTATAATTAGGACTATGTAGCATTCAGTAGAAGCTCGTGTAATATCAAATACATAATTTCTGTAAATTTATTCTATTCGAAATTTCATTTATTTCGATGTATGTATGGACTTAGCTAAATAAACTTTTCAAATTTTTAACACTATTTTAATGGTAAAATATTTACAATTAAATAATTTCAAATATTCAGAATATACAAAAGAACTGGACTAGAATGAAAAAAGTTAGTTGAAATTATCGAGCTTCTATACTATTTATATCTTCCATAGGTGTACCTTTTAAAAAATGTTCGAACGCTTTCAATTATTATACATTTAATATAATAAATGAATGAATGTACATACACATAAAAAATGTTTAACTGCGATTTTCCTTTTTGAATTACAGTTTGGACTAAAATGACAGGAAGGGAAAAGCGTTCAATTAATCGCACCAGAAAGATTGATTTATATAATAATTATTGTAAGTATTATAATGTATTAATGAATCATGTGATAACATTTGAATAATAACATTCTAGCTGTATGTACATATAATTTAATTTTAATTTATTCTTAACATAAAAAGTAAACTATCAGAAAAACAATTAAATTAAATTAAATTCAATAATAGTGTTTCGCGTTATTCAAAAAGATAAAGAAAATAAACTGTTTCTTTGTGTTCTGTCGTCTTTAAAATTATTCTACATTTTGATTATGTACTTACAGGTTTCTAGGTTATAACCTTCAAACGTAATCTTTTTTTTTTATATGTATATGAGTATATGTGATGACCTTCCAACCCTTAAAACACTGCATGGGGTTGTCGAACTTATCACGCAATATGAGTTAATATAAATAAATAACATATACCAAACAACTTTCATACATATTACGAGTGTTTTATAGAAACTGAAAGAAAAGAAAATATTGTTATCATGTATTTTTATGTCAATTTGTCTACTATGTATATACCATACTTTGTATATATTACATACATTTGTTTGTAGTCTGTTTTGTATAGTTGTTAAAGGATATATGATTTGTGCATAATATTTAAATTTTGTTTCATTATTAATGAATGGTGTTTTTTTTCTTGTCTTTCCTTCATGTAATTATCATTCATTTTCAATTTTGATTACATCACCTCTATTAAATAGCAATGAAATTCTATAATAACATGCTGTATAATGATAATTATAATTAAAGTAAAATATAATGTATGAGTATGTGAATCTACATAGATAATAGAAGTAAATTAAAGGAAAGAAAAATTTATTTACTTTAATTAGTACACGTAAATTTTTCTGTAAATGTGTACATTTATGTATCTACCTCATATGTGTATGTATAAATCCAATATTTTTTTTTATATTTAAATAATACACACCTATATAGAATAGATAAAGGATAAAACATAAACAGAATGAATTAAAAAAAAAAAAATACGTAAATAAGGACATGAAATAAATGTTTGTTTGATTTCAACTTCACATTCATAATATTATGTGTGCATATATTATCGTATTATATGTGTATTATGTATGTATGGTTAACTGAATAACAAGGAAAAGAAATATTATTTTCATTAAAAAAGCCACTCCTCACTCATGTGATGTTTTTTTAATTATATTTTTTTTTTTATAGATACACTTACACTTACATTCACTTCTATATCATCTACTTTCAATATAAATAATTGTAATGAAAATCCGTTCAAATATTTCAGAATAATGTCGGATTTACAAAAACATAAAATACTACGTATAAATTTAATACTTATTTAAAATTAAAAAATAATATGAATAGTATAAAATATATATTTCTTTAATTTGCTTAAGTATTAAGGAGTTTAAGTTAAGTATAAAGAAATAACGTATATGTATTTAAATTTCTACCTAATATTTTGATAAAAAAATAAAGTAAAAATCATATCACATTCACATACTGTAAAACCCAGTATATTAAAGTAATGGTAATAACGTAAATTAAGTATTAAAATTTAGGCACACATATACATATGATGTATGCTTGTATACATGAATGTGGGTGTGTTGCATGGCAACTAACAACTATAAAATTCTCTTTTGCGAGATTTGAGCAATTTTGTGTATATCGGTTTTTCACTATTCTGCTCTGCGCTCTGCTCTGTCTCTATATTTGAGAGTATTAGCGAATAGAGAATTTCAGAGAATTATATTTTTTAAGTGAATTATTTTAGTGGTGTCGTTTCAGAATGAAATACAGGATATTTTTTTAAATATTGAACATTTTTTTTTGTATTTGAAATTTTATTGTAAAATTTAAAATAAAGATTTAATGTTAGTGGGTACTTAAATACTACTTAAATTTCTAAATTGCTTAATGTTAATTATAATTATTCATAGGAGACTTACTTTGTCAATAAATAAATGTTCGTTCTAAGTACAATAAAACAAATTAGAAATTTATTTAATTTTGAACCCATATGGCAATTCCATTCATGGACTTGAAATACAATTAATTCTCTATACGTTTTATTTTATACCTATACACAGTCATTAATGAAAAATTTCCCAAACTTGTTAGATCCACTTTTCCAAACTTTATATCAGCATATATGTATGCATTTTTCAAATGATAATGTTAATCTTCTGTATTACTGCATTATGTGAATAGACACAATAAATTGAAAATAAAAATTTCCTTACTCTCAGTTTAAAAATATAAATTCTCATATACCGCTGCCCGCACTTTCATCTACAGATACATATGTATATATGATCATATAATATCATCGCAAATGAAAATTGAGTAAACATAGAATAACGAAAAGTGAAAAACAAACAGGAAAATTTTCTACGTTATATTCATAAGAGATTTTCTTCTCTGTAGTATGGTAGTATCTATAGTACATCTACATATGTGATAGTGATAGTATTTTTCATATTGTATATATATCATTAAAAAATTGTTGTTATTCCTGGTACTATTTTGTATTCATGTCTTTTTTTTTTTCTCATGTTTTCCAATTCGAAACTGACACCATCATAAAACATTTTCCTCTCATTTTATTATATAGTACATCATCATACAGTTTTCGTGAAACTTTCGATGCGAAATGACGCGAATCAAGAAATTTTAAAGATGTAAATTGTAAAATATCATCTACATAATTTAAATGTATTTAATATTAAACATAATGAAAAATTAGTTAACATTTTTTTTTTTGATTTTTTTTGATGGATATTGTGTAAAAATTAATAAAAATGTGAAAAAGAAATTTATATGTTGTGCTTTAAAGTACACATACTTCAATCTAGTTAAGCTTAAGAAGGGTTACGTTTTGAAAAAAAAAAAGGAAAAATAAAAATAAATAAGTAAATAAATTGTTTGGTTGGTTTTTATAATTAAAATTTATAATAAATATAATTGAAAAAGGGAATTCTAATAAATAATTTATAATTGAAAATTGTAACCGATTTCAAATAAAATAAAAAATATAATTGTTCAGAAATTCATTTTTAATTGTAAATACACATATACATATATATGAACTAGTCAATATTATGTGAACATTTGTGTGAAAAAAGGCCAAAAAAATGATGAAAAATATTTTTGTTCGATTAAATATACGATATTTAATTAATTTTAATTGTCTTCTTATATTTCAATGAAAACAAAGATCAATTTCAAATTTAGTAAGAAAAGTAAACATTCTTTGATAAACGATTACTGTATGTGTAATGAAAAACTTTATTCAAAATTAATAATCGTCCTTTTTAAAAGTATCAAAATTTCGAATTAAAGTATATAAGTAGTTTACAAATTTTTTTTGTTGTCATATTTTTGGTTAAATTTTTCTTATCCTTATTTTTTAGTGATTAAATAAAAATCAAAAAATATAAAACATATCAGAAAAATAATTTATTTGTGTTCCTTCATATTAAAACAGAATTAACAAAAAACAAATTCTTAAAGTTTATTTATAAATTTTTCTCTTCCTTTTTTAACATTATTATTTTATTTTAGTCTCAAATAATTGTATTATCCTCTTCAAAAACAAAGTTTTTGACAATTTTGAAAAGAAACGAATACATATATTATTATATTTTCTTTTTTTTTGATGTTATACTTTTCTTTCAAAATTAAGGATATTCATTTTTTGTTTTATCCATTTATGAGAATATAATAGAAAATTGAAACAAAAGAATTTTTTCATGAGAAAATTGTTAAAATTAATGTAAAGTATGTATATATTTTCAATTGTAATTTTACATTTGTATTTACGATTATATTTCATATGAGTATACATTATACAAATATGTGTGTGTACATATACATACATATATTATTTTGTAAAGTATTATTGTTGATAACTTACAAACAAATAATTGAATAAAAGGGAATTAATCTTATTTTTCATTATTTATTTCAATTCGGATTTATTTTTATTTTTTTTGTTTTTTATTTTTTTTTTTTTTTTGTGTTTTGTGTTGTGTATAAATTTTAATACACACATAAGTATATAAGTACTTCATTTTATCAGGAAAATGTATTCATCCTTATACATATATTTTGTTTATTTAATTATGATTGTAATGTAAGCCATGCAAAAAAGATGAATAGAATTATTGAATTTGTATTTATATATTATGTATACGAATTGAATTACATATGCTGTATTAAATACATAAATAATTCAAGATAGTCAATTGAAATTATTTTTGATATTTTTTTTTTTTTTTGAAAAAAAATAAAGAATAGATAAAAATTAAATTTTTATTTTATGCATAGTTTTGTTAATTTTTTTTCATTGTTTATGCATAATGTAAACGAATTGAAGAGACAAAAATGAAAAGATAAAAAACTAAAAATAAAAATTTATACTTTATTATTTAAACAAGACCTATAACAATGTTAATGTCATATACAAATATGGCATATGTTTAAAGTTGTAGAGGCACTTAAATTAAAGTAAGTGATTGTAACTGATGTGATGTGTATGTATATGCATAATATATAGAATGAATATTAAATGTACGCGAATAAATATGATATTTTAACGGGTGTATTACATACTTATAATTTATATGATGTAATATAATTCTTTGTATTATATACTTACATATTATTGTTTTGGTAACACAGAGATAGGAAAGAAAAAATTATTAAAATAAGTAAAACAAAAATGAATATAAGCGAAAATCCTCTTGAGAACACTTATTCATGTTGAAAACGGATAGATATTGTCATCATCTCTTGAGAATTTAAATTGTATATACGCTTACACACATACTTGATACTTCTAATTTGTATCATTATCATCATCATCATCATCATCATCATCATTATCGCACATATAAGAATATTATAGTATTACAATAGTGATGTTACATTGTGAATGATATAATGGTAGAATGATATTATTATTTATTTTAAAATTGTATAATTGAAAAATGTTCATATACGAGTATACCTAAAATTAATATTTACGAATGATGAAACCAGAAGTAAATTTAGTAAATAAATAAATAGAGGTAAGTTTTTAAATAATGATACATTACTCCAAATATAATATTGTACGTTATTTATAAATAAAAGTTTTTATTTCTGCTTTTTGTTATATATGAATTTAATTTATTGAATATTTTTTACTCCATTACTACTACTATTTTACATTTTATTCATCGTTTTTAATTTTGCCTGAAACATATATCTTTATCAAAAACATATTTTATTTAGAAGAATTCTGCAATTTTAATAAATTACGATTATTTTTGATATGCTCAATTAACCACATTACTACATATTCATTATATTTTGTGATGATTTTTCAGTTATAATGTGTTTATATGTACATATATACACATCTCATTTATCGCATTTAAATATGTATATACATACGAGTATGTACACGAATATCGATGTCATAATAATGAAATATATTTAAATGTTTAACTATAATGAATGTGTATTAGTATTGAAGACATATATAATATGCAAATACTCCTATTCCTTTAACATCCTTATAATCGTCTAAAGCTCTAAGGTCTAAATTTTATTTATTTTCAATATACATATTTTATTATAATCACTCGCAATAATAAACGAATATATAGTTAATCTATTTCTTCTATTCTTTTAGTTTGATTTCCTCTTTTATATGTTATTCATATATTCCTTCTTTTTTTTTTCAAAGAAAATGTGTTTTTTTTTTCGATCGAATAATAGTCAAAACAAAAAAAAATAAATAAATAGTGATGATGTGTTGTTGTGATTAAATTACAAATCATTATACAAAATGATAAAAAAAAAATATATATTACATTAAAAAAAATTATTTTCTTTTTTATTATATTACATAAATATATAAAGATATTTTACATGTTTTCATATACACAAATAGTGATATATTTATATATAATATGCACATACATATAACATAAGTTGTTGTTTATATATTTGAGGGCATTTTTCTATGATATTTCGGCGCCATAAAGTCCTTTATAGTATTTTCTTTTGCCGACATACACATTTTCATTTTTCTTTTTCTTTTTAATGCCTTCTTCTTATAGCTTATTTCTTCGAAATTTATTGTACAACAAACTAATAGAGAAGAAAAAAACATTCTTAAACAATGTAGAAAACAAATTAGAGATAGCTATTTACAATTTAAAAAAAATATTGAAACTGATTTTAATTTTTATTTATTTTTTTTATAAAACACAATTAAATAAATGAAAATTAATTTCTTGACATGAATACAAAAAATTTAAAATAGAATGATTTGCATTATATTAGACGGAAGTTATTCAATTTCATTTAAACGCATAGAAATCATGCAATCTAAAATTAAAGCAGTATCCTTAGTTGTAAAATTTTGATTGCTTTTAAATTTTTTATTATACAATTGGTGAATTAATCCTTTTATAGCATTTAACCATAATCTCTATAGAGTAAATTGTGCGTACAGTTTTTATGCTTTTTTTTCTTATTTGAATTTTCAATACAAATAAAATAAATTCGAAATTTATGATAATTTATTGATTTTCGCAGGATTTTTATCTATAGACCATCAATATTAATTAAGTTATAATTTATATCATTTCAGTCAACCGAAAATCAATCACAAGAAATCCATCCCTTCATATTTCACCTAGATAATAATTTTTTTTCTCTAATATTTTTCCATTTTTATCCAGAAAGTTTTTATTTTTCTTTTTAATTTTCTATTCAAATTATTTCCGACCAAGTTTAACAGAAAAGTTTATTTTTCTTTTTCATTTTATTTGCCAATAGAAACTACATAATAGAAAGATAATCGTATATGTCGATACATATGAATAAAAATAGAATTTTTAATCAAAATGTTATAAAATATATAAATAGAAAAATTTTAATCATATCTTAAATACAAATAATATTAGACACGCCACGCCATATATGCAATCAAAATCTTAATGAATTTCATTAGTAGAAAGAAATTATTGAAAAAATATAAAAAACTAAGTTTATGATGGTTTAAAACACTTTCCTACATAGGATTTTATTCATGAAATATATATATATAAACATTTTACAGTGTGTGTTATCATATTATATGTATGCAATAAGTTATACAAACACAACACGATACCATCGAAAGAAAATTGATATATAAAAGTAATATAAATACTATTTTATGTTTTATTATATACATATTAGAATGTAACATTAAATACCTCTGATTATATAAGGGGAACATAAACGTATAAGCACGTACAAAATGTCAAAGCTATAAGACGTAATCCAGTGTATTTATTTCTTCAATATGAAAGTCCTGAAGCCATACAATAGGCACCCGTATTCAACCATTCGAATATAATATGATAATAAATGTAGATAGCTATGTATCGTATGTACTGTACATGTATTAGCGTATGATTATAATGTAGTATGTGTATATGTAAAATAAATTGATAAATTTATGTACATGTTAAATACGTGCATGTATTTTGAATTCGTGTCGTTACACCATGTAAAAGTCTGTTTATTTAATGATAATGAGGAAAATCCTTTAAGTCCAAAATAATATTGATTTACGGCAGTTATCAGAATATTCGAAAATAAAGTTCGAAAACAACGTTGATGGAACAAGCAAAAAAAAATTATAGTAATAATAATAAAATAAAATAAAGTAAAAATAAAAGAAAAAAAAATGTGAATGAAAACGAAGAAAGTATAATGATGATGACAATGAAAATGAAAGTGCCATGAAAATTTATTATTGCCATAAATAATAGTCCTTAATTTTTCGTAATCAGGAAAATTTGAATATTATGTTATATACTAGTTTCATATTTATGTACGAGTATGTATACATATGTATATGATATGTACATATTAGTGTTAAGAATATCGTGAAAATGCTAATTTTAAGAACGTTTTGTAAACACTTCAAATTTTCTTCAAATTTTTGCATATTCAAATGAAAATTATAAAATTTAAAAAGTCCTTTTGAAAAGTAAAACAGTTAATACCATTTTAGTTGTAAAATTAAAGATTTCAATTTTTGATTTATTAAACCTATGTAATTTACATAATAAAATATGAATATTTATCAACCATAACTGTCAATATATTATCTAATATTGTATATTTGAATATACAAAAATTATTTATTTTTATAAATATACATTATTTATGTAAAAATTAATTTAAGGAGCCTACATTATTTTATCATTTTTGTAATATTTTAGTTCTCATTTCCATTTGAAAAATGTTTATATTTATATCAGATTTCAGTTCGTTTGTATTTTTCATTTTTCCAATAAATAAAACGGATATTAATAAATAATAACACCTATATAAAACATTCAATCATAAAATATTTTAGCGTTTTAATCTGTCAAAATGATAAATTTTACGGTGACAAATAAAAGTATGAAAAAAATAAAATTGAAAAATTACTTTGAAATTATAAAAAAATATTTTATAATTAAATGCCTGTCCAATGCATTCAACTTACAAAAATCATAATGCAAAAAAGACAAAAAAAAACTGAACAAATCATATTGTTTATGAGTATCATAAAACTATATGCATACATAGATACATATTTATATAAAATGTACAATGTATAGGTGGTAGGTATTTGTATATACATATCTACATAAATTTTAAATATTTTAATTTAAATTAAAAAATATGTATTTAAAAATTTTTCACAATAAATTATCTCAATATTTATGTATATGATAAATTAATAAAGCTTAAAGCTATATTATTGTAATACATATTTTAAAACTCATATTTATCATTATTATTTTGTAGATCTTGTTGTTATGTTAAAATTCGTTTACAATTGTACTCTACATTGTACTTTATCTATATCATAAATTTTCTTGTTTTTATTGTGCTCCTATAATACAATATACATATTTGTTAATAGTTACGTATATGTATATGAGACAATGTAAAATGTATTTACGTATATATTACAATACATGTGTATTGTTTTTTATGGAAAAAGGAGACATTCATAACTGAAACCCTTCCATCAATTTATTATTGCAATCATAAATTTTATAACTACGACAATATTGTATAATATTAAAAGCTACCTATTATAAAATTACTAAAAAAAAAATACCTTTTAAATTTTATAAGGGCAAAAATATCATTCAATTCATGATTTTATCGCATATATTAAAAAGATAAAAATTTACTATATACGTTCATATTAAATTGTCATTGTCATCATGTATGTATGCATCTTCTTCATAATGTATACATGACATAAAAAAAACTCGGTGTAATTCTAATTCAGAAAATACAAAAACTAAAATAATACCGTATTAACTGCAATTACTTTTAAGATATATTTTTTTATTATCCTTTCCTTATTGTTACTTACGATTACTTATTTCTTTCGTTCAATATTCATTCTTTATTATGACTACATTACATACATATACGTACGTAATTATTATATGTACTAGTCCATTTCTCTTTCTCATTTTATATTTTATCAGTCAGTTAAATATTTTAACGTTATTATGTACCCAATACATATACACACAACACAATATTCCAAAGATCCATCCATAGTTCATTAATATTTAACCATTTAACCTTAACATTTAAACGCTTTAATTACAGCACAACAAAACAAATACGAATGCTTTCTAGATCTAAATGGTCTGTTACAAACTCTATTACCTATTACTCTACTATTACTTTGTATGTGAATAAGAATAATACTTAAAAGCTATATGCTATAGTTTTAAGAATGTATTGAAAGAAAAATGAAAGAAGAAGGTAAATACAGTCTTACATGGTGTTATGTACTAAAAAAAATTTAGAAAAGGAACAAAATGGAAAATGATTGTAATAAAAATGACATTACTTTTTATGAAGGGCGTCCGTTGTAATGAAAAGTTTCAATAACGTTTACAATAAATTTTCAGAAATTGTTAGTCAAGAGTAACCTTAGTTAATTTTTATTACCATGTAGTATTGGATGTATGTATGTATACGTATACTAAAGTGAAAACATATATATGTATGTAGGTAAATAATGTATTATTAACTATGTATACATATATCAACACCTGATGATAAATGGATATACATAAAAGATATAAGAGATAAACGATTACTTAAATCGATTCATGTTAAGAAGCTAAATCGTAAATTCGTAATGTTAAAAATTTGTCAATACATTGAAAACAGTACGAAAAAACTAATAAAATGTTGCCATTCTCAATTAAAATAACGACATCATTTAATGATTTATAACAACTTTATGGTATTTACTTATAATACTTAAAAATTGTAAAGTAAAGTATCTATATTTGTATGAAATTTACGAATTTTAGAAGTTAGTAATTGCCTTTTATTTTTTTTTTTTTTTTTGAATTTCTTAATTTATTTATTATTTTCGTTTGGATTAAATGATTTTTAACGATGCATAAAACGTTTAACAAAGAAATAAGTATTTTAAGATTTACAATTATTTAAAGTTTATTTTGATGAAATCGAAATCAATTTTACGATTTTAGGTTAAAAATGCCGTATACACGAGAAAGACGTATTCAACACGGTAATTATTTGTATTTTATAAGAAGCATATAGGTAGCATTTAAAATTGAGCCTAAACCACAACGAAGTATTAGAAAAAATAAATAATAGTATTATTATGTAGGTGCACAACTTTTAATATTTATGTTTTTAATTCATGTAGATTTTATTGCGTGAGAGTAGTCTATAGTACATAATCCTTTGTTATTTCATATTTTCAAACCAAAATATCAGAGAATGTTAAAGAAAAATGTAAAAAATTCTAAAACAATTAATTATTGCCAAAAAAAATCCTTACGCATTTATACGTCACAAATAAATGAATAAAAAATAGAAAATTTTCTTAACAAAATTAACATCGATTTATTGTAGGCAATTTAAGAAAAATGAACAAATAAAAACGAACAAAAATATACAAAATATTCAATAAAAAGAGCATTATTTCATACAAATCTAAATTAGATATATTAAGTCTTCAAAATGATCTACTACTACATAATGTGGAATTCACATATATTTTTCATATCATTCTCTTGTTTACTAATTCCACTCATATACATACATATATGTAAGTCTATCATACTAAATATTTGAAAATAATCCTCATTTTATTATTCAACTTTTTATTTGCTATATACGCGCGTACTAGAATTTTTAAAAAAAGTGTTACAATTTATTAATGTATTTGATTATTTTCATGACATGACAATGACAAAATTTTTGTTCAATCAATGAAAAAAATTTGAGAATATAATAAAAATGTGATAAACAAAAAGTTATAAAACAGCGAAAATTTTAAGAGTTACATTAAAAAATATAATAAAATAAATGTGGAAAAAATAGTACAATATTTTACACAAAAAAAAAAAAAAAACTAAAAAAAAATTAAAAAAAAATAAGTAAAAATAATAAAAAAATTTTAAAAAAAATAAAAATAAAATGAATCATAAAATGTTCGTACATAAATGATGGGAAATTGTAAAAAAGGAAGAATTCAATACGAAGACAAAGTTTTAGTGAAGTTATTCAATGTGATTAATTACGAATATGTTTTATAGATATATCACGTATGTACATAATGTCGATATTTAAGTGAAATAAAATGCCATTTTGATCACTTTGTTTTGATTTAATCTGTCATAAAATAAAACCAAATAAATTGAGATGATAATTTTTTTTATTAATTTTAATTTTTAATTAGATAAAATACTTCCTAAAAATGCATTTATTGAATTAATTATATTTTTCATTTTAAAATAATAAAAATTATCAACTTAATTCATTTACCTGTGAATACATACGTATATATGTACGTGTACAAAGAAAATAAATTTTTTATTTAATACGAGTACATTTATTTATGTACATATACAAATGAACACAAAATGGAATATATGTATGTATATCATACATATTTTATCTTAGGAATGATAAAATGTAATTCAATTCACATAAATATACATTTATAAGTGTACATAAGTACATATAAAAGCTCCTTTATTTTTAGAAAATTATTTTTGTCCTTCTGAACGCAATAAATTTATATTTACTCATATAAGTATACATACATATGTACGTAATATCAAAGACCATAGAAGAATTATTCTTCTATGGTCATAGAAGAATTATTCTTCTATGGTCATAGAAGAATTATTCTTCTATGGTCTTTGGTAATATGAATGTGTACATACTTATACGTATATTATTGTATACCTGTATTTAATTAGAAACTTTATCATTACTTAGAAGTTATTTATAATACATTATGAAGACTATATAGAAATATGCTGACGATGTCTGTTTTATAATACTACTACGTACATATTTTACTATTATACTCGTATAATTTTATTAAAAGGATTGCAAACTAATTATAAGAGGATTGCTTTTGAATGTAATGTATTTCTATACATTCGTTCATAACAAAATAATAATAATGATAATCGTAATAAATAAGTTAGAAAAGGTAAATATTTTAGACGAGATGTACAAAAATTATTATTGTTGCTTTTGTGTAAAATGTATGTTCTCTCATAACCATATAACTTCATACGATTCTAAAGGCTTTTTATGTAGAATGTACAATCGTATGTCTATCAACCAAACAAATAAAATATGTATATTATTGTACTATATAACGGACAGCAAAACATAAGTCTAATTTGAGTAATTTATTTAAAAAGTTGTTTTTAAAAAACTTTAACGTAGTAAGTAGTATGTACTTTTATACTTGAACTTGTGAATATGAATTTTTGTGGACCTAAAAATAACTCATTTTCAAGATATATTAATAATTAAGTAAATTTAATTCAATATTGTATCGATTTTTTCTTTTTTTTTTTTTTGTAAAAAAATCTTTGATAGAGGACTGCCTAAAAATAATGTTATCTCCTCATTATATGTTATAAAATAATGAAAACAAAGAAAAAATGATCAGGCATTACCTAATGTGAAGAGAACAGAATAATGAAAGAAATTAAAAATGAAACTGAAACATAATACAATAAATATTATAAATACATAATTGATGAAGACCATAGGGAATCATAGGATATCCTCTTACACGTTCAATTACCATTAAAATGAACATAATTATCCTTTAATATTTCAATATAAATGTGTATATAACACCTAGATATCCACGAGTACATGTGTTTGTATTTTTTTTTATTTTATCTTAATGTTTAATGAGACTATAATTTTTTGAACTACGAGTATTATGTTCCTATATTGAAATGTATATATTCGATGAATTACAGATACATACTCGTAGATACATAAATGCAATATTATGTGTGTTATTTATAGAAATAAAACAAAAAACTGAATGAAAAGAAAAAAAAAATATGTAAACCATTTATTTCTTATATTGTTATTATTATTATTATTATTTTTTTATTTATTTTTTTTCTTTGAAACATCCATATAATATGATATTCGGAATAAAAAATTTATAAAGTCGCAAGAAATAAAAGAAAACTTTATGCACTTATTTCTACTTTGTTGTATTAAATGTTGAATACATTACATGTATACTCGTATTGTAGAATTATAAGGTTTTATTTTTGTATATATATGGAAGATTATAGTTATGTTAAGAGCACTATATATCTATAATATACATGGATATATGATTATACAGAATCCTCAGGCGATTTGCCTTTTTGAAAAATTAATATATACGAGTAATATGCATGTACATACTCGTATATACATATCAGATAAAATATTAAGGTAACAACATTTTGTATGTATAACATTATGATTTTAGATATTTTTATTTTATGCAAATAATACGAAAATATTTAAAAATTATAATATTCGTTTATTTTTATTTTCGGTGTCTTCTGTTATTATGATGTAATATTGTGTGGCGTGTAATGCAAATCGTATAATAAATATTATTGAAACATTATTCGTTTTTGTCCATATGTATACATACAAAATACTATAACCTGGATCGCTATTAACCAAAATGTAAAATGTCAAATAAAAAAATCATAAAACTAAAATATTACATTTTATTTTTTCTAGTAAGGTAAATTTTTGTTAACTTTGGTCCTTTTTTAAATATAACCAAACATGAACAGATGTATAGACATTGTTATCATTAATGTACAGTGTGTTTATACAGATATGGTGTTTATATTTTGAACAATGTATAACAAGGATAACTGTGTTGCTGAAAATAGAAATGAGTGTAATCAGATTCAAAGGAAAATTCTAAAATAAAATGTAAAATAAATATAAAACGAAAAATTTTATGTGACATTATTTTGAAATTCAGTTTTCATTATTTACTCTAACAAAAGTTTTCGAAATTTTTTATTTTCTTTATTCATTTTCAAACAACATCTTGAAACTTTTTACTATATGGCTTTGGAATTTTTTTTTAACAAAAGTTTTACAATATTTTTTTTTTTTTGTTATTGCACGAAGAGTTATTCACAAATCTATAAGATTTAAATACGAAATGAAAAGAAAATATATAAATAAATAATTGAATTTGACAATTTAATCAAAAATATACACACATACATATATATAATGTATACTTTTTATTATCATGTTACATGATATTATTTGAAAGAAAATTCGTGAAATTTTTATTTTCTTAAAAATGTTTAGAGAGGCTTTAATATGAAATAAATCAAATAAAGTACCTACTTTTCATATACGCAATACGTGTTTACTAACATATAATACTCTTTACGTAGACATTATACACAAACATGCCCTTAAATAGTCCTAAATAAATTTTATTTTATTCGCATCAAAAACACAAATTAAAATAAATATAGAGAAAATCATTCAATATGAAGCACTGTGTATAGAATAATTTTATATTAGAGTAAGTAATGTAATATTCATTGTAATAAGCACTTCTGAAAATTAATCAAATTAATTTAATTTGTTTCTAATGTTTTGCCTCTTTTTATTGTAATGATAATTTTCCTATGTATTTCGAGTTGCGTATATCGCATTAAATACAGTAACCGAAATTATTACAGATCCATTTCATTTCTTACATTTCTTTTTAATTAGAAAACAACATACGTATACATACAAAGCTCTGGTTCACAATAATCAAATGATTTTTATTACATGAACTTACTTTATTTTCAACAAAATAGAATTACTGATAGAATTAGACATTAATGATGGACTAAAAATCATTGAACGCTTTATAGATACAAAATTGTATATAATTCCATGATAGAATCTAGACTAGCTCTATTCAAAAAATCCAGTAACTAATTATGAGTCAAATAATTTTGATGCAATTAGAGTTCATTAACTTCAAATGCTCTTTAACATTTAAAATGATCCATCCTTTAATGAGCGACTCTAAGATATTTATCTGGTTCTTATGTCCACCATCAAATAAATGTATCTAAAAATTTTGATTTAATCTCATGAAAAATGAATTGAATGCATTTTTATTTCGGAGACTGTTACATAAAATAGTTTTTTGAAGTATAATTCTAATTACCATTTGAATATCAAAATTCTACTAATGTTTGAAAATGTTTTGTATTTAATGATTTTGTCGTTTATTTGAACGAACAATATAAAAGTGATTAAAATTTTATGAACAATGTAATATTGAAGAGAAAATTTTCCAATATCATCTTTTTCAGAGATTAAAAATTAATGTACTAAAAAATTTTAAAATTTTATAAATCAATTTTTAATTTATTTTATGAGTTCTGTGTACTTTATGAATTCTCTTTATGTTAGTATTTGTTGTTTCTTATTGAAAACAATTGAATGAATTTTTGTACCAATATATGCACAATAAAAAATAAATTATTAGAACTAAATATGTGATAGCAATTTAAAAATAGAAACAATTAAATTTTCAACTAAATGACTATTTAAAGTTCATGAAAAAATTTATAAATTTAATTTACTCATTTGGTACTATGTGTATATGGTAGACCAAATTATTTAAGTGCCTACTACCACGTATTTACATAATTAAGTTAATTTTGAGGCAAAACGTTGCGGTACAAAATGTTATGTGAATGGTACTAAAATTGCAAAGTTAAATTCACTATGTAATTTTTTTGAAAGCTCTCATCAATTATTTACATATATTGCTCTCTTCAACATAACGGTGAGATAAGAAAATTTTACCATCTTACCTTCTTAAATTTTTAATTCGAACAGATTTGTTTTATTCGTTTTACTTGAATTATTTTTTTTTCTTATTCTTTTGTTTCTAATCCATTACACGTGTTATAAAATGAATAATCTTAGCCAATACTTTAAATATTTCATTTTTAATTTAACCACTCTGTTGTGCTTAACATTTGTAATTTTTTATGAGTATAATCATGCGTACGTATATACGAATGGAATATACATTAATGTTTCAGAGGATTATTACATATAATTTATTTTAAAATGCAATTATTTCAAATTTTAATCATATACGAAATACGAACGGCATAGAATAAAATAATTTCTTATAAAATTTATTCAAGACTTTTTTACTTTAAGATGATTATCCTCGTCTAATATTCTCGTATGCGTAATAATCTTTTTTGTTTGAATTTAAGATTTACTGAAATAAATTTTGAAATGAAGAACGATTTGAATAACTGTGTTTGTGTTACTTATGTACGAATGTATTTGAAATTATGGTGGTCAAAATAAAATTACTGATTATTTTCTTGTACATTGGAATACGTATTCAATTACTCACAATTTCGTTAATATTTTAGATAGCATCAAATATTTATGTTTTTAAAAAAACAAAATGTAACGTTTTTTATTTCTTGCCATCATTCAAAAACTGTATTCCCAAATAAGGGAAAAGTAAATGAAACAAAAAAAAAAAAGACGTTTACGTGTCAGGAATGTAGAAGATTAATAATTTGAAATTTGCTTGACAAAAACGTTTTATTTGTATTCTTTTGAAATCGATATTCTATGTAATGTATAAAGTATTATCATGTATTATGTTTTTGACGGATACATATAACTGATTACTGATGATAAACTGGATGATATATCTGACAAGAAATTACTGATCGGCGGTGCCATAATGGACTGAGTATCCTCGTGCACTTAATATATACTATATACATTGTATGTACTCGTATATATGTATATTTGAAAAAAAAAAAATAAAATAAAAAAAATATGCACATATAATATCATATATTATGTACTATACTTTTATTCAAACAGTTCAAATTTTAATTTCTTATTGAAGTTCGTGCGATCCTAACTATGAGCAAAAAAAAAAAACGAAAAGCAAAAGAAATGTTCATCCATCACCGTTCATCAATATTTCTTCCGAATTTCCTTCTTTTTTAATTAAATTCAAAACCCCCTAAATATGTAACCCAACATTTGAGTCAAATTCAAACATTATAACTGAATAAAAAAATGACAATTTTCGATCGAAAAAAAATTGACAGTACATATTCCGGATAACAAAATTTAGGTAATAAATTTATACTACTTATAAATTAAATTATAGTACCAAAATCGAAATACACATTCGTTTATAATAATATATTTTATTATTGCAAAAGAGAAGTTTTTATTGCTTTATTTACAACCAGAATATGTATAAAGGATATGTGAAATTTTTTTTGTTTACAATTTTTCAACTTTGCATGACATCCAACCATATTTAACTCAAACTGTACGTACAGAGTAAATGACATGTGCTAATACTAACAATATTACTTCAAATTTACTGGTCTTTAAGTCATTGATGTGTAAATGTATGTTAATGTACGTTTCCGAGTCGACATCACCATTAAATTCACAATAGTTTTTTTTTTTTTTCATTTTTTAAGTACTGATACAAATTGATTTTAGCAATTTTCGGTTGGATAACTGGTTGCTTTATTGCGGTAAACATCCATGAAAATTTCATATTTGATTGGGTCCATTAATAGATTGTTGAATATATGTCACGTTTTTGAGGTTTACGTTTGCTATGATGTACATCTACATATATAATTACTACATACCTTTACATAATACATACTGTGCAAATGTATACGCAATAACCGTACGTCTTTTTTCATCATTTAAACACCCAAAATGTATCAGAATTCAGAACAGTTAGTTAAAATGAAAATAAATAAAAATGATTTATTTCGTTGAATTTTATAAACAATTTTATTTTCTTTCATTTTATTTTCTGTTCACGTCCTCTAAAATAAATTCATTTTTAGTAACGTAACAAATTACATTTTTTTTCAATTTAGTTTATTTTTTTCTTTCTGCCATTTTTACTTATAGAGAAAAACAAAATTTAAAATGTTTATTATTACTTAAAATTCAAATTGAAAAGCATAAAAGTATACGTACGTTAAAATATGCGTCTAATTTCATTTGTGAAATATTTTGCGTGCCAATATATGTGTTTTCTCGTATGCAGAGTCAACAAATAAAATTTAACAACAAATTTGTTTTCAATCAAAATAGTGGATGTATGATTATAATTTAAATTTTTTCAAAGAAATTTAAAAAAAAAATCTGCCTTTTTAAATGGTAATAAAACATCTTAGCAAATTTTTTAATTATTTCCTCTAATTTGATCGTACAGTTAATTAGGTACCTACTTTTTTTCCATTACAAGCATGAATTATTTTTACTTTTCCGACTTCAATAACTTCTAACATTTTTAGTTTTTATTTAAAAAGATTTCTGATGAAATATACTTACAAATCTTAAAAACAAAATAATTTAAGAGAATTTTAAAAAGTAATAAAAAATAAATATACATAGTTAGATTAATAGAATATTAAATAAAATGTTCTATCGTCCAATTAAAAATACTTCTGAAAATATAGTTTCTTGTTTTAAACTTTTTACATCAACATGCCTATATTTTATATTCTCATTAAATTTTCCAAACAAACCTATTTAAAAAACTTATTGGAAACTTTTGAACTATGTACTGTGCATTCAAATTGAAATTAATAATATGTCCGTATACACCGATTTACATAAATTTGAATTTTATTACTGGTAATTTGTTTTCATTCAGATCAAATTCTACAGAAAATTTTATTATGTATATAAATTATGTATATAAATTATGTATGAAACAGATATGTACATATAAGTGTATATTATTTATACTGTAGGTATTGAGAAGTATCTTATATTTCGAAATTATTTATGTTAGGATCTAATAGTTATAGATAGAAATCTTTTCAATTATGTAAACAGATAATTTGTAACTTAACTTCGCTCCACTTCAAATCAAAACAACTCAAAGTCGAATTTAAGATTTAATCAGGGCTGGATTTATGAACGGGCAACATAACTTTTTATTAGAAAATTTTAAATACTGTTTGTCAAAATTCAATGTCTTTTAGAAAAATAGTTGACTTTTTTTATAGCGTAACGAATCGCAATTCCACTTTATTTTAAGGTGAAAGTAAAAAACAAGTTATAAATAAGAATAACATAACTAACAAAATTTTATAATTGCTTTTCTACTCTATACATACTACGTAGAAGTGGGGGTCATTGACTAGTATTTGCTAGTACCTGTTAGTAGTATGGTGTCTATAGTATGCGCTACGATAGTTCGAATAGTATTCTACACATCATGCATGTGTCTCAACTTTTCATTTTTCAGAAAAAGTTGATTATCTCTTTCAGTCTTTCAGTGGAATGCGAATATTGTAGATGACAAACATGGAAAATAAGCAAACAATATTTAATGCTTGCTCCTGCCATTTATTCATACATATTCTGTAGCAGTAGATGTCTTTGACTATAACAGTACCAATAGTATATGCTACGATAGTACGAGTATTATTTCACACATGATGTGTACTCATTTTGAAAACTTCGAGTGATATCTAGGGTCACTTAATTCGGGAAGACGCCACTGGATTTAATAGTACACGATATATGTACATACATAATATTATAATCATTATCAAAATCAAAATTACAGATCATTAGAAATTAATTGAAGCAAACAAGGTTTTTACATAGATGATAGAATATAAATAAATCTCATAATAGGCTTTTGTTATTTAAGCATTATTATATTTAGAATCCGTATAAATGATTTAAAAATACAAATACCACGATATTATTAATATTTTTTATTCACCACATCAAAATCTGTATATTTAACAATAATTGTAAAAAGATGTTATTTAAATTGAAATTTATTTTATTTTGTATTTTAAAAGATAAACACAACAACACTTTAAACAAAACACATTTGCCAGAATAACAAAAAATTTAAAAATAAATAAATAAAGTAAAATTTCATATGTACATATTTTAAAATTCAATAAGAATAAAAAGCTTTTTGATATTGTTTTATATCCTTTTAAACGAGTATTTTTATTATAAATGTATTCAAATAAATATTTTCATTTTATATGTATGTATGTAAAACTGTTAAGCGAATTATTTTCTTTTCATAAAAATCAAAATAGGTACTATAAATAAATTTTGATTCTTTTTGTAAATTTTAAAATATCCCTTTATTGTTGTGTGTTTCTATTATTATTATTGTATTTTATTTTTAGAAAAACAAGAGAAAAGAATTTTTTTTCCCGATAACAATTCCTTTTAGTATAATACTTACAAAATACCATTATATATACAAGTTAAAAAAATCCATCAAAATATACAAAACACTAAAGAGGAGTAAAAAAGTAAAATGAAAATAAAGACAAGAAGAACCAAAAATAAATAAATTGTGCATTTCATCCATAAAATAATAAATACTTCGAAATCTTTGCATTCTTCTGAATTCATTTCAAACTTTATATAAAGAAAATAATAAATTATTATATTTTTTTTATTTAAAAAATTTGCCAAGTAAATAGTAGTTTTTATTGCAGAGTTAACAAGAATTAAGGATAAAGATAACGAGAATGTGAATGTAATTCCAATATATACTATATATAAGTATGTATTTCTGTTTCATTTTATTTATTTATTTTTTTCTGTGTTCTCTTCTTGTTTCTATTTTTGAATCAAAAAGACAAATCATTATAATTTGATGACTATGAAAAAAGACAAGAAAATATAAAAATGTTAAAAAATTTATTTTAATTGGCATAAATCTTCAAATTAAACTGAAATGGACATAAATCCCTTCTCTCATTTAACAAAATGTTTGCTCAGATTATTTTTGAAGTATGTTTCAGTGAAAATTCAAGTACCTACATAATTTTGAGTTTTGTAGTGTATACATAGTTCCTCCATATATAAGAGAATCAAAAACATTGCAAATATTTGTATGAATTTTCATTCCCTAAAATAATCCGAGTAGCTATATCTAAAATTATTTTGATGACAAAAAGTGAAATAAAAACAAAATCGAAATGAATTTATTAGTTGCCTATCTTTCGATTATTTTTCGTTTGTAATTTAAAAAAACAAATTCAATACAAAATTAATGTACACATTAATAAATGTACATAAGGAGCATATTATGTATATATGAGAATCCATATAACTTTGTGTATAGCCGACATAAACTGCGTAAAGATTTTAAGATTCATAAAAATAAATTACTTTTTTTTTACTGTTCAATTTTTACATTTTATTTGGTATTTTTTCGCTTTTAATATTTCCCAAATGAAGATCCTTTTTAAAAAAATTTTCGGTTTTATTGAAAAGCATTAAATAATTTTTATGATTAAAACCAAATTTTCTTTATGGTTCATATTATATATTAGATATCTTTATATTTTTTTTTTTTCGTAGATAATTTCCTTTTTGAATGTGATGCGATATTAAAATTCGTAAAAATTAAGTAAAAGCAATTTTCACATAATAATGCTTTTAAGTGTATACATTATCCAAAAATATACGAAAGTGCTATATGTTTTTGTCAAAGAATATAACATAAAGTGAGTTATACGAGTGTATGCTCGAATATAATATAATGAAAGCTATATTTTTGATTACAGAAATTAGAAAAAAAAATGTTCTTTTAATAAGTTTACACGATGAAAAGGAAATAATGAAATTCTCTTGAGAATATTTAAAACATTGAAAATTATATTTTAACTCGTAATTTTTTTAATGTTTTTACCTACCTATTTACCTATACTCGTATATTTCTTGACTAATAAAATCTTACATATACACATATGCATAAACATGAAAGGAGTGCATAAAATGTATTACAAGAGGTTAAGTGAACGTTTTCATTTACGATGTACTCACGTATGTAAAAATTTTTCTATGTAAATATGCATGTAATTTAATTTGTCTAGTTAAAAATGAAAGAGGCTAAAATTAGATGATTCAAACGAAATTAGTATAATATGTACCTATGTAATGGAAATTAAAAAAAAATTCAGAAGAATAAAAACTAAAAGCGTAATCTTGAGAGAAATAAATTTCTAAGTATGAAATGTGGCGTATGCGTCGTACCGTATGTTTGCATGGATGTCGGACATTTATGTAAAAAGTTTTATAATTTCCAAGATTTTCAAGGTTACATAAATACATGTAGTACATAAATCACACCACATATTTCACGTGCGAACAGACGATGTTTTTATGTTGTTTTGATTTTCCGATTTTATTACTTTTTAGTTTTTTTGTTACATTCATTTTACTCGAATTTTTTGTTCTTTATAATGTATTTGTACATATATATGTACATATGTTACTCGTACTCATATTTAAAACTACCACAATACCATTTTATTGTTTGCAAAAACATGTCATGTACGAGTGCATATATATTTAAATTAAAAAAAAAAACCAAACAGATTAAATCGTACTCGTCCACATGCAGAATCACATTATATAGTGCTATGTGCTATCTTACATATTATGTGCAATGGTTTTGTATTGTGTCTGTGCTTTTTTGTACAAAATTTTCTCTGATTTATAAAATTTATTGTCTTTTTTGTATACACATATCTCATATCTATACATATGTATGTATGTATATTGTGTACGTAAAATGTACGTGCATAATGGCGTAAAAAGTTTTTATAAAAATATTATTTTGACAGAAACTTCAAGAAACAATAATACATACAAATATTTATCTAAAAGGGATATCATTATTATTATTTTTTGTACGAAAATTGACAAATAGCATCTAGAAACATCACAGCTATAAAGATACACACAATTATGTATACGTATACATATGTATGTATAATACAAGGTATCTTTATCGTTCTTTGTGACTTTTACAAAAAATTTTAACAAGAAAAACAAACAAAAAATGAATGATTTCGTACCAAAAATGAAACACACACATACTTCACGTACGTACATCCAAAATGGCAGCAATAGTTTTAATGTGAGAAAAAATTTTGTTTTTGGTTGGCTAAGTGTGTGGATCTACACGAGTACACATGTACACATATGTAAACGTTAAACGTACACAGTCATGGAATATTTTTAATAACATTTCAAAGAAAAAAAAAAAATCACTTTCTAATGTGATGGTATAGTATTTATGTGTGTTAGCTCGTGTGGAGAATTTTTCTATTCAATAGAATATTTTAAGTATTTTCTGTGATGATCCATTTTTTTTCCACTTTCAATCTCGACTAATCGTAGTGTATATGCATAAACATATACATATATACATTCGAACTGTAGGTAGATCATCGACTATCTTATTAGTTATATTTGCCATATACATACATGCACTTATTTCTATTTATTTACGGTCCCAGATATTTTCTTACATATTTTCGAAAAAAAAAAAAAATATATATATTTATTTATATATTATTTCCTTCTAAAATAGTCCTGTAGGTACTTGTATTACCACCACAATTTATCTAAATTTTTGTCCTATAATTTTTATCCTTTACATGAGTATGAACTTTAACACAAAATTTTTTATCATAGTACAGAGTATAGACGTATTTGACGCATACAGAAATTATTTTAATACTCGAGTATATTTCTGATGTAAGTACTATGTATGTACCTACCCTATTTAGAGATGAGGATGACACAATTTTATAATACGTGTACGAAGATGTATATATGTATTTTTTTTTTAAGTTATATTTTGATATGTGTAAAGGACAGTAGAGATATCAACACTTTTCCTTTAAATTAATATAAATATTTGGACAATTATTTTTCTTTTCATATATGTTTCGGTCAAGGTTTACGTATTTTTATGTGTATATCCTTGAATACATATACTGTATTTTATACCAAAGAATTGTTTGAATTAAAGTATTTTATATATAAATTTAATTTAACTTTCATATATATGCGTATAGCCTAAAAATGTATTCGTATTGCGTATATTCGTAGGCATAATTATACACACTTATATATCTGTTAGAAAGGATATACTTAATTATCATAATTAAGTTAATTAGAAATTGTATTTTTAGATGTGTATGTAATTAATTTCTAGTGCATACCAGAAGTGTTTAATATTAGAATAAGATTGCAGGTTATTCAAATAAATCTTTACACTTTTATCAATTTACTTACATAAATTTGTATACACATCTACGTAATTTTTTATACATGCATATTTACATTCATGAGTATATGAATACTACTCTATAAGAATCGAATAATGTATTTAAGATTATGCAGTAACAGAATTCAAATATTAAATTGTAGAAAATTTTTCTAATGGTGCCATTAGCAAAAAAAAAAAAAAACTTACAAAATTGTATGTCATATACAAAATATAATTATTACACGACGTATTCTACACACTCGTACATCATACAAACATTACAATGTATAGCCATTACTATAAATGAATTTTAAAAAGAAATTTTATTTTTGCGATTGTGCTAAATAGAACTTATTTCAAAATATTATGTGTATTGATTTCATTTTTATTATATTTTTATTTATGTTGTTGCCAAAAATATTGATTTTCATTTTTATGATGTCTGCAAAAATTCAAAGGAAAGAAATAACCATATATACAATTTGTACATATATGTACATACATTCATAATGCATTTTGTATATGTATTTTGTGATGTTATGATATAATAAAAGACCGCATTTATTATTATTATTATTTTTCTTTGGCTTTGTGCGAAAATAAAAAAAAATAAAAAATAAAGGTATACAGCGAACGTCAATATAGATGATTCGAATAATTTTCCTTTTGAATACAGGAAACAGACGAAACATTATTGTTCTTTTATTGAAATTGAATATTTGTTTTTAATTAAAAATTTCTTACATATTCTTTGTTATACTCTTATGGGGGGTAATGAAAACGTATTAAACAAGTTCATTGATTTTTTGAAGAAAAAAAATATATACATGTACATATATATTTTCGAAAAAATAAAAATTTTAGAAACGAAAAAAAAATTATTTCTTTGTAATTTCATCCGAATCAAGAACAAATAAAATTATTAAAGTATACAAAGAAAAATATTATTATCTCATTTTATAATTATAGTTGTTATACATATATCCTTGTATATTTTCAATTTGTATTTAAACTGTTGTTTTTCCTTCAATATACAATTCTGAAATTTGTAACCCAGTATTAAGAACGAAAGCAAACAGAACTTTGAATTGAAAATTTTATTATTTTATATATACGTACGTATTTCGATATAATTAAGTATGTATATCTACAAACATAGTGTATTTTAATATACATATGTAATATGCACGTATGTATACATGTATTTGAGAGTGTCTATAAAACTTGTGGGTCAAGTAACAATTAAATTTGAGAAGAAAATAAAATTGAATCATGTCTCCTTTAGATTAAGTTGATGCTGTTGAAATTGTATGAAAGAATCCTTTATTCAAATAACGAGTAGGTTTCTCATGAATAAATTTATATGAATATGTAATACATATATAGCAAACAAGTAAATAATGATTATATATACGCATATAGAGAATAACTTAAAGAATTCATTGTGTCAACATTAAAGAAAATATTGAAGAATTTTGCAAATACACTTCACACAGTTAGAAAGGATTTATCAATACCCGTGTATATATTGATAATATACGTATATATACATAGTTTAATAATAGAATAGAATTTTCAATTTTTTACATCTTTTTATATATATTTTTTTTGTCCTATATTTACATAATAATATTTAGAAAACTCTATAATTTAGTGAAGAGGACTTTGACTATCTTGTATTTGTCTATATTTATGTGAATGGAAAAAGAAAAAGAAAAGAAAATTATATTTGCTGTTTTTTTTCGATAATTTCTCAAATAGAAATTGGATTACAACGCAGATGTAAGTGTATGGTTTTGTATAACAAGCGTATGAATACACATAAATGAATTTTCCAAAAAAAAAAAAAAAAAATATATGTGTATATGTAGCATATACGAATATGTAAGTGTCTATACTTACGAGTATGCATGTAAATGTAATGCAAATCCCATCGAATTTGACCTCATTTTAGAAGTAAAATTTTCTTATGTTTTTTTTTTTGTTTTCTTCGTTGTTGTTATTTTGTTTAGTGATTTTTTGTTCTCAAACAAAAGTATACATATGTATGTAGCATGAAATTATATTACTTATATAAAATTGATGCTGATCCTCTCAACCTCATTTGATGTGTTCTTCTAACATTAATAAATCAATTGTAATTGAATAGAATAACACATATCATATTCACATACATATGTACATATATCTATTTACATATTATACGAATATATATATACGCATGATGTACATAATATGTACATATATAGTCATGTAGTTATGTACATAAATATACGGTATGAGTAGATATAAATTTGTTCAAAAATTTTTGTAATAAAAAAAAAATGGTGAAAATAATAATAATAATTCTACTTGCATTTCTAATTGAGTATCATTTTCCTGATATCATATGAAATTATCTATATAGATATACATTTATCTACTATTATGTATGTACATAATTTATGATATACGAAATTATATAACTGCTTATATATACATAATCATATGTGTGTATGTATCATATACACATGATATCTACATAATATTATCTCATCATATTAAAATCAATATTCATCATCATCATCATCATCATCATCACTAAATTAAATTGAATTGCTTTTCAAATAACAGTACAAAGAAGGAGAATTTCGCGAGGAAGGAAGAGAATTTCGTTTATTTGTTGTTTTTTTTATTTATTTATTTATTTATTTATTTTTTTATATTGTAAATTAAATTTTTATGTTGTTTTTTTGTTTTCTTTTTTGTATTTGTTTTAAAGTTTCACTTAAATTTTATGGAAAACTTAATGGAAAACTTATTATCATTATGCTTTGTCCTGTTGCTATAGAAAAAATTGAATACATCCACATACACATACATGTTATAGTTGTGCTTGATTGTACAAAGATACGCTTAAATATATTGTTTGAATATTAATTAATTTTTTGTACGAGTATACGGAAAAACTCTCTGAGAATGAATGAAAAACTCTCCACAAAACAAAATGAATGCATTTACAGAAAAGTATGTATACTTAGAGGTAGAAAACTCTAGCATGATACCATACATAGACTGCCTTTCGTTTTGTTCGATTTTTCTTATTTGTTTTTATAATTTTTATTGAACTGAAAAATAATAGTATATTCATCTTTGATTCTTTTATATCATAAAATCCTTTAAGTATGTACGTACTGTACCACATACTACATGCTACATGTACATACATATGTAAACGGAATTGTATAGAATATACATATATTAATTTATAAATCTGTATAAATATGTACATTTCTTTGATGTTCTATAAAGCAGTCTTTTAAAAAGTCAAAAGTACCTTTTGTTATTAGGTCAGAAATATTTATTCACTTTATGAATTATAAATATATGTGTGTTTGTACTGTTGTACATATAAGTTT